>OZ010792.1:363833518-365033518 GCA_963932465.1 Maratus speciosus
AAAATGTTTCTAAAAGTTGCATAGTATATTTTAAAATAACTCATATTTTGGGCTTATTTGTGACTTGCCATTAACTATTTAGCTGTAAGTTGCTCTCTTAGAATTGTTTGTTACCTAATTTCTTTTAAACAAAAAAGTTTTAAGAGTTTTAATTTAACTTGTACATAATATCTCCATATTATGAAATTAAAGAATTCTGTTCTACAAGAATCTAAATAATGAGTGTTTCATAAATAGTTATTAAAAGTGGAAGAAAGCCCTCTCAAACGTCCGAGGTTTAAAACACATTGATTCTTTCATAATTTCAAAATTACATTTAATAAAAAACCTTACTCTCTAATACAACTATGGTATTAATTAAAACATAAAATTTATCATAATTTAAGGAAAGGAAAAACACTGAATGTTTTCTAAGAGCATTCACTTACAAGAAAAAATCCCCAAGTCGTGAAATAAAGTTTGAGTTAGCTATTCAGGTCGTGATAAATATTAATTAGTGTGTTAAAACTCAAAGAGTATAAAACAAAAATGACTAACGGTTCTTGAGAAAAATTGAATTCTCAATTAACATATTTCTTGCAGATGACACAGCATATGCATCATTAGAAATTCTTACTCTGTTATCCTAACACCTATAACAATAATTAGAATATTAGCATAGAGTTTGAAAACATCATAATATGCATTTTTTGAGGCCAAAACACATCAAGCAAATAATGCTTAGCTAGGAGATTATCACATGCAAAATGTTAATCACCAAAGTTAAAAAAAAAAAAAAAAAGATTTTCAGCATTGAATATGTTTTTGTAAGAAACCTTCTTTCATCAATTGAATAAGATATTTTCTAAATTTTATATAATTTAGACTTTTAAATGTAGCTGTAACCCTTTAGTGAGTGTGCTGTCGCACATTTTATAAATGTGATTTTTCCAATACTTTGTTCTCACCAAAGTCATAAAAATTATAATTCAATTTTTATTACCGACATGCATAATTTATCATATAATATGTCTCTTACTACAGCTATGAAATATCTTGCATTTATAATAGCTTAACTGCTGTCCACAAATAAATATGTCATGTGCATGTACATGCAAGAAAATTTAAATGTTTGCACTGAAAGATTAAACGTATGTAACATTTTCAATATTATTCTGATGTTTTATTTTTTGAAGGACTTTTATAAATTAACATAATTTTTTTTTCTCCAACAAAAATTATGCATGAATAGTTATATTAGTTTTATAATATAAATTATCATAAAAAAATTCCATGAAAATAATACATTGTAATTTTATTATTAGTGAAAGTTATACATTGATGATCATAACATGAAAGTTATATATTGTAATTTTAATCTGTTTGATGAGCTAATATATACCGTGTGGCTCTTTGCTAAATTTTATTCACCTAGTGTGATTTTTCATTTACTCTAAACATGCTTATGCCATTCTGGATTTTTTAATGCTGCTTTCAATTTTTGGCTATCATTGAAAGTATTAGATTATAGGGTAGGAATCTCTAACCATGCATATACTACATTGTCCATGTGTAATGTATTAATCTAGAATTCAGTTTCTCCCCAAAATCGCTGCCCTTTTGGTTTTATCCTTTTCATAGTTTAACATCTATCATTATACAAAGCATCAATCCGAATTTCATTTCTCAACTTGCTGGCTCTTCTTATTAGCTTCTTCATAGTTATTTGTTTTGTGCCTTTATTACATTGCTCATCTGCATATAATGTTATTTATAAGTAGAAGTACAACCTTTTTTTCTTTTTTTTAATTTTTAATTTATCATTATAATTTCTATCAAGAAAACTATTGCTATGTTGTTATTCAATGTTTCTGCTTTTAATAGCTATCTGTTGTTTTGTTTAACTATAAGAAAAATTTAAATTAATTATTTTACTATGTTTATAGAAAGAATGTTAAAGGTGTTGGTTTGGTTTTTGTGCATGAGTGCTAATTATTATTTTTTGCGATTATTTATTAAATTGAGTCACTAATTAAAATTTGTAATAGGTGTTTTATGTTTTGCATATATTTTTAAAATGTGCATGTATTTGCTTCATAAATGGGTGCATGGGTAGTTCATTATTAGCTAAATAATAATTTCTAAATTTAGTTGATAGACTGTAAGGAAATTTTTACTAAGAAGAATATATGATAAGATACAATAAAACCTGTTTCTAACAATTCTAATGAGACCAGAAAAAATATTGTTTTTGACAGAGTCAGGGTCATAGTCTCATGTATAATACCAAACATATTTATTTATTTATTGTATGTAAATGCTATGTTTACTTAACATTATATAGTAATTTTTATTAATAATGACAAATTTGTTTCTCATAATTAATAAATATCAAAATTGTTTAATATTAAATAAAAATACATAGAATGCATTTAAGAAATAGAAATCTAATTATTTTGTAACATTCATTACATTTTATTATATTTAATAATAATCTATTGATACTTAAAATAAAATTATGCTTATGTGAATTAGGTAATGAGTCGTCTATTAATTAAGTCTTGTAAATTTCATGGTTTTTTGTTTTTCTTTTAATCCTTCCCTCTTCATATGTCACAGGTTGTCACACTCAGCTGATTGATATCCCTTCCCCTATTGTGAAACCACATTTTTTGAATTATTAATTAGTGTGTTGTGTCGTACCTAAAACTATTCTAGGCAGACACATACACGTGGGAGATAAGTCTACCCAGAGAAAATAAAACTTTGGATTGTATAGAATTTGCATAAATAATAACCATAAATCTTAAACTTAGACATTAGAAAGTTTAATCAATTTAAAATTAAGAAATTCATAAAACAGTTTTAGACATTAGAAAGTTTAATCAATTTAAAATTAAGAAATTCATAAAACAGTTTTAGACATTAGAAAGTTTAATCAATTTAAAATTAAGAAATTCATAAAATAGTTTACATTATTAATTATTTGCTCTCTGGAGAACAAGAAAATGAACTAGGTATACCTAATTAAGTTATGGAATGGAGACATCTCATAATCGGTCATGAATCTTTTTACAAATCATTCTTTGCCTCTCATAAATTTAACATCATCTCTTCAAGGTATCGGCTCCCTTCAGTCTAAAACTGCAGCTCTCATTTTCTGTCTGCCAGTCACTTCAAACTCCGTGCTTCTGTACACCAGATCCACGAGCCACCTTCATACAGCTCTATCTGCCAGACACACTGATCTCAACATCCGCAAGCCAACCTCATATCACTCCTCCACCGGCCGTCGCTCTCCTGCAGTCATACGAAAAAAGCCTCCATTTCGGCGAAACCTGCTCCTTTTATCCCCTTTATTCTTCACATTTTCGCTCGGCACCTCGGAAAATAGTCCAATCGCGTGCCGAAAAAAAGGAGTGTTATAATTTGTTAATTGTTTACAATCTATTTAAAAATGGATGGATTAATCTATGCTTGATTTGTACTTAGTAAATTTTTTTTTGCAGTATTTTTCAATTTAAAAAGGAGTATTAAATGCTTGTAAAACGTGGTCTGATCGTCGCGGATGAATATCCAAAACATCTGACATTTCGGAACCTTGTGTTTCATAAAATATAAAATAATAAATTAAACTTATATATTTTTTAACAAAATAAAGACATTTGAACCATTATAAACTTTAATTTTACACACATAATATTCATAAATATCCGAGAAAAAGGTATTTATATTGGCGGGCACCAAGCCAACATAAAAAAACTTCCCCAAAATGTTATTGAACATTACAATAATATATTTTAGATAAAATATGGAGTAATTTTTAACTATTGACTGACAAAAAAAAGAGCTATTCTAAAGTTAGAAAAACAACTATTATTTAAATAAAAGCTTAGCAGATAGCATTACATTACTTTTTTTTTCACTTATTTAATTACTTATCTAGAAAAACCCAAATTATCAACATAACAAGTGCTAATTTTGATTTAGATAAGATTTTAATTGTTATTAAAAAAAACAAAAAAAACATGAATGTGTAACATTAAAACACACATTTTGCATGTTCTCACATTCCTTAGCTATAATACAAATCATATTGAGTTAGTGGGCATTTACAAATATAAGGAAAACTTCCCAATTTCACAAAAACAGGACCCAGTGAGAAAAGCCCTGACAGATCCCTGCTGTTTCTTTTTGGATAAATGTTTGCATCACCAGTTAGTCTCTTCATTCTTTTCATCAATTTTTTGTTAGCAGTTTTGTGCAAATATTTACATGAATATGTTTGGATCTTTGGACAATAAACAACATATGGAACTTATTTGAAATGGGATGCCCTTTTATGAACTTTATTATACTTCTTTCAAACAATGCTACCTAATTGTTTTGTATTTTAGGTGGAATGTCACAACATGTTAACTCTTCCCCCCTTCTTGAAGTGTAATGTATTTAGTAATAGATGACCCCTAAATAATTGAACATTAATAATGTAGAAACAAGATTCTGTATATGTTCAATTATTTTCTTGAAAGTACTGTATATTCCGTGGCAGCGTATAATCTGCAGCCACAGTTTTTAGCCCTTGAAAAAAAAATTTAACAGATAATCCGCACCGGACTATACGAGGATTACTCATTGTTTTCACCATTCCAAAGTACTACTAATAAACCTCCTCCCTATTTATTCAGTTGCCCTATTTAAATGATAATTGTAATAAAATAATTGCAAACAAAATAAAAATAATAAAATAATTACAAGTTAAAAAATACAAATACTTTTTTTTTCATTGAATCTTATGTCTGGAATTTCTTGTGAATGCAGATAATTTAATAATAATCGCTGTTTTTAAATCATCTTCTACATCTTCTGCTTTTTTTAATAATGTTCAGTTTAAATGCTGCTGTGTAACTAACACATTTTCTCTTAGACATTATTATAACTTTCAACGTGATAACAATACATGATGTTTCAAAGTTGTTTTTTTTTTTATGTTTCATTCAGCTAAGTGATTGAGATTGCAATTTTTGAAAGAGATGAGTTGAGAAACACTTTGTTTTTCGTAGAAGCATGTTGGCAAAAGGCTAAAAAAAAATAGAACGTAAAAATTGGAAGCCACTTCTACTAGCACGTACGCATCATATGTGAACCAATCATGAGCAACTCCGCGAACGGCCGATAGCAGACAATCTTGTGATTGCTGTTTACATTTTTATTTTATGACTGCCGGTAGAAACTGGATATCTGATGTGAACTTCTGCTTAAAAAGAATTTCAGCAGATAATCCACACTTAAAATTTTTGAGGTTGTTTAACAGATAATCCGTAGATTATACGCAGGAAAATAAGGTAGTTATTTCATATGAAGCTGATTTAAAACATAGAAGATCAATGAAAAACAGTCCATCTGTAACTGGACATTGACAAACTAGGCAATTGTTAAAAATTTGGAATAATCAGCTCATATATAAATTTGCGAATATCAGGGTAAAATGACTACAAAACTCAAAGTGATGAAAAGAAACAAAATTCCTTGAACACTTAACATGATACATGAGTTATCCACTGATTTAATGTTCTGCTAGATACATGAGTTATCCACTGATTAAATGTTCTGCTAGGCTATAAGTGATTTGTAGCGTGTGATGAATTCCTCATTAAATTTCTTTGCACATAAATTCAAGGCGTAGTGAATTTGTTTGTGAAACAGATAAGCATATGTGCATACCTTATGGTTAACTTGATGTCACCAGTTCAGTCCTAGATTCTGAATTCAGCAGTAGATTCTCTTTTCCAAAAAACATTTTCACACACACAGAAAAATGATTTAGTTCAGTAATCCATTGCATTTCTAGATTTTAGCTTTTGAATTTTATAAACAGATGATCGAATAGAACAAAATTATTGTTATAGACAGATCCACACCAAAACTAACAATTGTTATTTTCTGAATGTAAAATTAGTTCTCATAAGAATTTTCCCAAGACCGTACAAATTTTGTTATAAATAGATTTATCGTTATAAACAGGTTTTATTATATTTAAAACTATATTTTTTTGTGTACTTCTATATGTTTGTATAATTTTGTATTAAGATATTTGGGTCATTTAAGTAATGCATTTGGTAACATGTTTGTTTGTATATCTTTTGATTCTTTAAAGTAAATATCACTGTGCAAAGTTTACAATAAGATTCTATTAAAAAAATGTTTTACTAAGGGTGTAATGATAATGTTAAAGTTATTTTCAAATTTATTTCCAAATCTATCTACTGTAAATCATTCTAAACAAACTAAACATTTTTCTTTCTCTTGCTCCTTGGTAAGAGTTCTATAGATAATGTTTGATTAGTTAGGAAATTGGTCTTTATGTATGTATATATATATATTTTCCTTTTATTTTTGCTTCTCACTGACCAAATTTGTTGTTTTTCATCTAAAATTAGTTAAGAATAGAGCATATTAAAAAAAATTAAATCTGCCTCCTTTCTTCTTTTACCTTCTTTTAACTTATTGTTTGACTAAAGGAAAATCTTTCTGACTTTTCAGAAATTTTATTGCTACATCTTGGATTATTATTCCTAGAATTGACATTTTGCTTCTACATTTTTTATAATTAAAAATTCTATAAATCTATTAAAAATTAATTTAATGAGTTCCTCATTCTAAAATTGAAAAGGTTGACTCAGACTTGTTAAAATTTGCCTTAAATTTTTATTTGTTATCGAAATTTCTTCACTGAATTTCAAAAACTTTTTCTTTCAACATTGCATTGTTTTGTGCAGTCCTTATAAGTTGTTTAAAAAATTTATTTTTTAGGTAGTCAAATTAAAGGCAAAAAATTCATAATTTTACCCAAAATTCTCAAAAACCCTTTATTTTTTTTTCTTATGTCATTTCTGGAGGTTTATTTCAGCCCCCTCTCCCGTAATGAAGAGGTGTCATTTAAACTTGTCTTTCAAATCTAAACCTTTAATTTGGTAAAATCCTTATTTAATTGAAAATAACTCATATATTTAATGCAGTTATTTTTCATTTTTACTGTATTTTATGAATTTTGCTTATGATATGAACATATCTAGGCATGGGGAAAGAAGTTGAAAACCTGATATCTGAAAACAATGAGTTATTGGCTACGAAGTAAGTGGGTCTTTTCTTTGAATTTTCTTTTCTTTTATTAAAATCAATAAACAATATGTTATATCTTACATCAATACTGATTATACATTTTTTGTTCCCATTCCTAGAAATGCATTGAATGTTGTGAAAGATGACTTGATTGCCAAAGTAGATGAATTAACAAGGTATCTATATTTCTTAATCATAAAATTTCTCAAATTTGTTAAATGTGATCACTATTGTGCAAGGGCGTTGAAATTGTGGAATCTGGTGTAAATTACACCGAGGCCTTGTACAGATTACACCTATGCCCTCATTGTTTTATGCTGGCCAAAAAAAAATAAACAAATTAGTCATATTTAATTAAAAAACTTTTTTTTAATCTTTTTTTTAAATAGATTCATAATAAATATATAAAAATATAGTAATTTTCATTAATACATTAAAATACATTCATACTGGTTATGAAATTAGCCACTGACAAGTAATCCTGAACCTTAGGGCCTGCACAAATGTCTTCTTTGATTTCCCCTTCCTCCACCACCCACATTCTTTCTGTTGTGTGACATATATCAAAGTGTTTGTTATTTATACTGAAACTCAGTTTCAGTTTAAATTGTTTCAAGAGTAATGCTAAATGTATATAAAATCATCATAACTGCTTTACTATAAAATTCAAATCTGTATTGTGCCAATCTATATTGGTACTCAGCAGTGTGTGAAGAGAAAACTGCACCCGGGGCAAAGTTTCAATTTGCCATGCCCCCCAACCTTTCCCAACTTTTCTTTGTCACAGGTGTCACAAAATTAAAAAGTGCAGAAACAGAAACAAATTTCACTGAGTGCATATTTCGTGTTTATTTTGAAATTTTAAGTTTAATTTTTATTTAAAAATTTCAAAAAATTAAATAACATAAGAGAAAATTACACTTATATTTTGGCAAAGGGGATCTGGAAAATGGGCGTAGAAAAAATGTATCTAACAGTTTAGTATAATAGTTTAGAACCCTTTTATATTCCAAGAAAGAAATCCATACTATTTTGAGAATATGTGTTTTTGTCACAGGCACAGACTCAGAAAAGAGAAGGTTAACAAAGGAGATTTTTGAAATGAAAGAAGTCCTTATTAATAAATTTGTATATTGGTGGGGGGGAGAGTTAAAGGACAATGCAATAACTTTGAAACGAAAAATGTACGTTATGGTGGAACTAAAAAACGAAGTTTCGAATTTTATATTCTAATAGTGATTATTTTTTTCCTTTTTAACTCCATAAAAAGAAAATATTTTTCTTTTAATTTTAAAATGATATTTTCTGTTCTTCAAAGCGCCTGATTTTCCCTAAAAAACGAAAAAAAGCCAATAATTGCATGAAAAGTTTTTTAAGCTTATTGTTAAATTTATATTTTGCAATATTAAATTAATTAAGTGTTAATGTCCTGTAATAAAGAAAATAATTTAGTTTGAGTGCCTTAGAAAAGTTAGCCCCACTTTATTTGACTTTTGTAGAAGCCAGCATCGTAGGCGTCGGCATTCATTGTCTCTGATTTATTTGGCTGCGACCCATAACAAGTTAGTCCGATTTAACGTGTGTTAACAGTTTCTTTAATTATTTTTCAATAAACATTCGGTGTCAAAAGTGACAAAGTCTGTTAATGTACCTAAATCTAGATAATTGTTGAAGTGTCCTGTATTTCATGAACCAAAACAATTAACATTAGACGGTCATCTTTGACGAACATATGAAGATGTTATGAAACATTATTTTTGGGTTCAATTTAACTTAAAATCTGACAGCTGGAATCTGGTACACACTATTTCTAAAATATCTAAAGCTGTTGATGATACAATTAAAAGTGTATTGCTGAGACCTTCAATTCCAACGGTTTCTGATACACAAATCATAAAAAATGATCAGAGACTAGCGCGAGAAATGTCAAAATTTGAAGAAAAATATTAAGATTAGAAAGAATAATCCCACATCCAATATAAAATTGCAAAATGTTAGGTAATCCTGCAAAAAACATTTCTTTGTGTAAAAGCACTAAATATTATCGTGTATCAAAACAAGAACGTCACTTTCTCAAAGACCAAAGAGAGATGGGGTGATGGCAATAGGATCAATAGATATAAAAACTACAAAACATATGTAGCAAGACTGGAAAAGGAAATATCAAGGAAAAAAGTTATTTTAAAACAAAAAAAATGATGTTTTGATTGAATGATCGTCAAGTGTAAAACATAGTTCGGAAGGAAATAGTTCAATTGGTTGTTTTTCTAAACCTGAATTTGATAATCAACAAGGTGAAAGAACCGGAGAATTAGACAGAAATGCAAATATTATTGCAAATGGCACCTTAGACGATATGGGTATTTCTGATGATAATTGTGAAATTTAGCAAACCCCTTCTTTTCTCAGCCAGACTGATTTGGCGCCAGTGATCCCAGGTCATGTGGTCTGACTAGAGAATTAATATTAAAAAACATTTTTTCTTTCTTGTTCCTTTTTTTAGTTTAGTTTTTATTGTGAATGTGAATCTTGAACGTAGCAGGTAATAAGCTGCGTATAGGTTTTTTATCGTGGTCTTCTATTAGAAGAAATGATGTTTAATTTAAAAAAAGGGGGAATTTATTTCCGAATATGAAATCATGCTTGGCTTTTTTTTAGAAGAAATAGTTGCTGAAGTATTAATTGTTTTAAAAGCATTTCTCTTGTTTTTAGTTCAGTTTGAATGTGAATCTCGAAAGCAGCATGCTGGCTGTGTATTTCTTGATCTTCCGAAAAGGGAGAAATAAATATTCTTGAACATATAAAAGAAATTATCTGGAATTCCTAGTGAGGAATAACAAATATTATTCAAATGTTTTCGTTGTAAATATTGTACATATTAAAAGTGTAAATATAGAATTAACAAAGTTTTTAATCATCTTGTGCTATTTTATACTGAACAACACCTGCGCTTTTTTCAGTTGTGAAATATGTTTGTTTACATTAATATTATTTAAAAACAGATCGTGAATTCTTGAACTTCGCTCTCCCAAATATGATTTAAAACGAATTGTAAATTCTACAAACTATGCTCTCCCAATAAAAATATCTTGAATCGTGATAACGTGAAATTTCGTGGAATATATGAAGATTATTCTTCATGTTTTGGTGCCTCAAGACCCGGAAAAAAGGTAAGAAATACCTTTATTATTCTGCATGACTGTTGATTTCTTATATATACATTTCTCATGATAATTTATTTTGAAAATTGAATTTAAATTTAAACATGGATAAGCCTGATAAGCTTAAAAGTAAGAGAGCTACTGTTCGTGCAGACATTATGAAATTAATCACAAAATGTGATACATTATTATCTGTTGACATTGATAAAACTGATTGCGATTCTTTAATGGAATCGTTAGAGCTCGTAAATGAAAAGGAAGCTCTACTAAAGGAATTAGATTCCGAAATAGATGAGCTAATTCAGGAAAAAACTGAATATGAAAAAGAACTAAAATCGGTAGAAGAATATTCTGAAAAAATATCAAGTTTGAAATTTAAAATTAAGATGAGGCTTAAAAAATGTAAAATCGAAACTGAACCAAAAGTTTTACTAGAATCAAGTAACGGTTCAAAAATCGGTTGTAAACCAGTTTCGGCAGTGAAGCTTCCTAAACTTAACATAGAAAAATTTTCTGGTGATGCAAGCCAGTTCTTAGAATTTTTTAATTTATTTACTAGTGCGATAGATTCAAACGAATCATTATCAAAAATTGAAAAATTCCAATATCTCAAATCCTTGTTGTCTGGTCCTGCATATAATATTGTATCTGGTTTTGAACTGACAGATCAAAATTATTCTACTTGTTTAAAATTGTTAGAAGAGAGGTATGGTAAGCGGGAAAATATCATAAACTGTTACATGAACAAAATTCTAAATCTTGAACCAGTGAAATCCACTAACAATGTTATTTCTTTAAGAAAGTTGTATGATAATATCGAAACTTGTATGAGAAATCTTGATACGTTAGGAGTGACATCAGGCTCCTACGGCCATTTATTACTACCAATATTATTAAGATTGTTACCCGAAAATTTGATACTAGATTTCCATCGAAAACGTGATACCGATAAGGACTGTGAAGTCACCGATTTAATAAATTTTATTAAAACGGAATTAAGATGTCGTGAAGCTACTAATTTAGTAAACAATTCCCAAAGCAAAGCTTATGAAAATTCTAAAACTAAATATGAAAATTCTTCAAGTAAATATCAAAGTTTTCCTCAAAAGAAAAATATACCTTCAGCTGCTGCTTTAAATACATCTACAAAACAGTTTTGCATATTTTGCAAGTCTTCTGATCATGTAGGACTAAATTGTTCGAAATTCACTGATGAACAAAAATGATATAAATTAAAGAAAGAAGGCCGCTGTTACAAATGCACAAATAAGTCACATTTATCTGTAAACTGTAGAACAAAAATTAACCCTTGTTCCAAATGTGGTAACACTACCCATAGTCCTTTGTTTTGTTTTAAAGAAACAGCAAAAGAAAATCCTGAAAAGGAAATGAAAGGTGCAATTGTATCTATGATGTCGGAACAAAAATATAAACAAAATAAATCTACATTATTGCAGACTTGTATAGTTTCTGTGTCTGCTGGTAAGGAATGCTTGTTGGCTCGCGTTTTATGTGATAGTGGTTCAGAAAAATGCTTCGTGAAGAGATCGCTAGTACAAAAATTAAAATTGAAGCCATTGCGAAGAGAAAATTTATTAGTTTATCCTTTTGGGCGGAGACGCCCTTATGAATCTTGTTATGAAGTAGTTTCTCTTGAATTATCCAGTGTTGTGCAACCTATTAACTCGATAAATATCGAAGCACTTGTGGTTGATAATATAACTGGAGCTTCTGTGAAAACACTAGAACCAGAACTTCTAGACATAATGAGAACAAGAGGCTTTAAGCCTTCTGATACAGGTCTTGAACAGGAAATAAATATTTTGCTAGGGTCTGACTTTTTGTGGAAAATATTAAAGGGAATCGAGGGAAAATTGACAAAAGAATTATACGTTGCAGAAACTATTTTCGGTCATACGGTGCAAGGGCAAATAGAGTCTAATAAAAAAGAAGTAGCTTGTTTGCGTGTTTCAGTTGAAAATATAAATACCCAACTGAAAGCATTTTGGGATCTTGAATCAATTGGCATTGCTGAAAGCAATGAAAAGAATATTACCGATCATGAGGTAATAAAAGAATTTAAAGAAAATCTAAAATTCGTAAATGGGCGTTATGAAGCAAAATTATTGTGGAAAGATTCTCGCGAATTACTTAGAAATAATCTTGAAGTAGCAAAGAAGCGGTTTTCTAGTTTAGAAAATAAATTCTTGAAAAACGATTCTTTATTTAAAGAATATAACTCCATTTTGCTAGAGCAGTTTAATGAGGGTGTAATAGAATTGTGCACCGAGAAACATTCTAATAATTCCTATTACATGCCACACAGACCTGTCATCCGTGACGACAAAACTACAACAAAAATGCGCATAGTCTATGATGCTTCTTCCAAATATGGTGATTCTCTATCATTAAATGAATGTTTGAATCACGGCCCTAACTTAAATCCTAATGTTTTAGACATAATTTTGAAATTCCGTTTACATAAAATTGCCTTTTCGACTGATATTGAAAAAGCTTATCTGCAAATATCTGTAGCCGAGGAAGATCGCGATTATCTTAGATTCTTATATTATGAAGATTTTGATAAGAATAAAAACATAGTACCATATAGAATGACCAGAGCTACTTTTGGTGTCACCTGCAGTCCCTTTATCCTTACTTGTACTATTAAGCACCATATTAATAAATATAAAATCTCTCATAATAAAACATATGAAATCCTAAATTCTTCTTTTTATGTTGATGATTTGTTTTCAGGAGAAAACGATGTTCTAAAAGCCTTTAATTTAACTAAAGAAGCTGTTGATATTTTGAAAGAAGGGGGGATGAAGTTAAGAAAATTTGAAAGCAATTCTCAGGAACTTAGGAAAAAATGGGTTGACGAAAACATTCCTGTTTCTAGTCCCGAACCCCCAAATACTTCCTTGAAAATTTTAGGATTGATCTGGAACAATACAAAAGATAAATTAGGACTAGAATTACGACCATTGTTAGAAAATTTAAGCAATGATTCTTGTACAAAACGGAACGTTTTGAAAATTGCAGCTACGTTGTTTGATCCAGCCGGATTTATTGCCCCTTTTGTTATTCGTGTCAAATGCCTTTTGCAGCAATTGTGGATAATGGGAATATCATGGGATGAAAGTTTTTGTGGTGAACTAGAAAATAATTGGCAAAATTGGCTTTCAGAAATCCCTGATCTCACACACTTGAAAATTCCCCGACACTATTTCAACAACCTGATCATGGAAAAGGAGCATCTCCAACTGCATATTTTCACTGATGCTAGCCCTAATGTGTATGGTGCAGTGGCATACTTACGGTATCCAATTTCTAAAGATAAATTTAAAACTAGTTTTATAATGTCTAAGTCTAGGGTTGCTCCCTTGAAGAAGTTAACTCTTCCTCGTCTTGAACTCATGGGAGCACTTATTGGTGCCAGAATGGCAAAGTTTATCACGAATGTTATCCAAGTAAATAATACTATTTTCTGGTCGGACTCAGAAACTGTTCTTCATTGGCTTAAAGGGCCAAAAGAAAAATGGAAACCATTTGTTAGTAATAGAATAGCTGAGATTCATAATTTGTCTGATCCTAGTTTATGGAGACATTGTGATGGCAAACTTAATCCCGCAGATTTAATAACGAGAGGTTGTTCTGTGAAGCATTTAATAAATTCTCAAAAATGGTGGTATGGTCCTGAATTTCTTTCCCTTCCCGAAAATCAGTGGCCTAGGGTTAAAATTGCTGCATCTCGATTACCTAATGTTTCTGAAGAGAAGTCTAAAAAAGCAGCCACCATTTCTTGCGTTGTTCAAACAAATAAATCTGATGAAATTCCCATTTTTATTCTTGAAAAGTATAGCTCCCTAAAGAAATTGTATTGAGTAACTGCATGGATATTTAGGTTTATTTCTAATATAAAATTAAAGATAGAGAAAAGAGATTTTTCAGAATTATCAGCTGAGGAAATGTTACATGCTGAAAATTTTTGGTTAAAGCTGGTGCAGGAAGAAAGTTTCCCTGAAGTTATAAAATCCATGAAATGTAACAAGAGTATCCCTAAAGAGTCGAATCTTCTTCAGTTAAATCCTATGTTGTCAGATGATGGTTTGCTATTCGTACGAGGACTGTTACAAAAGTCTGATTCTTCATTTTATGAAAAACATCCCTTTGTGATTCCTGCAAAACATAATTTGACTGAATTAATCGTGAAAGATGCACATGAAAAAGTTTTTCATTCAGGAGTGCCCAGTACATTAGTATCAACTCGTGAAAAAATTTGGATTTTAAGATCCAGACAATGCATAAAATCAGTCCTAAACAAATGTGCAATCTCCAAGAACTTTAGTGTTCGCCCTGGTCAACTAGTTATAGCAACTCTAAAGCATAGCTTGTGTTTACCTGCAACCAAGGAATCCTTAGTGAAGCGCTTCCGTTTGCGCGAGACTCTTCTGAATCATTTTTGGAAGCGCTTGAAAAATGAGTATCTTCTCAACTTACAATCTGCTCACTACACGGACCAGAATAAAACTTCTGACTTTATATATGATGTGATTTTTATGCATATGAACATGTATCAAGAACTTTCTGGAAGTTAGGTATTTGTGGACAGAGATTTAAAAAAAATGAGGTCTTATGAACTGAAGGCAAATAATTCCATCATTAAAAGACCTATTAATTCTTGTGTATAATTTAGAAGTAAAAAAACTCTGATATTATTAGAGACTCAAAAAAAAAAATTGAACTCTTTTGTTTATTGACTTTTAAAAAAAAATTATTTTTTTCACTTAAAAAAAAAAAGTTTCTTGTTTGATAATATTTCTAATTTTTAGTTTATTTATTTATTTTTTTTTTTGTATTGAATATTCCAGAAAAGGTTGTATAGATTTAAATTGTTCTTTCTATTTTTAGTAGCAGAAACCTGTTGACAAATTTTTTAAATTGTTTATTATTTTATTTGAAGTCCAGTATGTAAGTATATATTTTGATTTGTATTGTATTTATGTATAGTGTAACTGATAATTTTTTAGAATAATTTTATTTCTACTTTAATTATTTTGAATCCCCATTTTGATGAACCCTTGTTCATCGGGGGGGAGTTTGTGAAATTTCGCAAACCCCTTCTTTTCTCAGCCAGACTGATTAGGCGCCAGTGATCCCAGGTCACGTGGTCTGACTAGAGAATTAATATTAAAAAACATTTTTTCTTTCTTGTTCCTTTTTTTAGTTTAGTTTTTATTGTGAATGTGAATCTTGAACATATCAGGTAATAAGCTGCATATAGGTTTTTTATCGTGGTCTTCTATTAGAAGAAATGATGTTTAATTTAAAAAAAGGGGGAATTTATTTCTGAATATGAAATCATGCTTGGCTTTTTTTTAGAAGAAATAGTTGCTGAAGTATTAATTGTTTTAAAAGCATTTCTCTTGTTTTTAGTTCAGTTTGAATGTGAATCTCGAAAGCAGCATGCTGGCTGTGTATTTCTTGATCTTCCGAAAAGGGAGAAATAAATATTCTTGAACATATAAAAGAAATTATCTGGAATTCCTAGTGAGGAATAACAAATATTATTCAATTATTTCGTTGTAAATATTGTACATATTAAAAGTGTAAATATAGAATTAACAAAGTTTTTAATCATCTTGTGCTATTTTATACTGAACAACACCTGCGCTTTTTTCAGTTGTGAAATATGTTTGTTTACATTAATATTATTTAAAAACAGATCGTGAATTCTTGAACTTAGCTCTCCCAAATATGATTTAAAACGAATCGTAAATTCTACAAACTATGCTCTCCCAATAAAAATATCTTGAATCGTGATAACGTGAAATTTCGTGGAATATATGAAGATTATTCTTCAATAATAAAGAAAAGGTAACTGAAAGAAGGACTTGAAGACGACAAAGAGAAAAGAAAAGGAAGAATTTGAAAGAACTGGAAAGACGAAATGAGTTAATTTTAGAAGGTTAGTATTTTGATGGCAGAAAGAATAACACTATGATAACTGAAGCAGAGAGAAAAAAGTATAACTAAGAATCATTAAAGACGAACACCTGGTCTTAGTTCCAAAACCAGGATAAAAATATATTGGTCATATTTCATTGACATCTTCTTCTTATATTAATATAGCCACTGCAATTTTGGTGTATTTTCAAAATAATAATACAGACATTTCAAGTTTGAAAGTTATTGGGTGAAACAAAAATGCCTTTAATGCGGGATGCAAATCTGGAGTTGTTAAATCATCGGAAGTGATACCCTAAAAACTTTATAATGGATAATTTGATTATTACATGCAAATGAACTTTTTTCTTAGATACTTATTTCAACATCTTGCTGGAAAAACTACGGGTACAAAAGGATTTTCTGGATCAGTAGGAAAGCGACTTGAAAAAATGTGAACATATTGAAATTATAGACTATAAAAACATTAATCCTAACTTGACGGACTGATCGGATGAAGAACTTAAAAAAAGTACAAACAGGGGATACACCTGAATTTTAGATTTTCCTTGTCATACTCAAACAGTGGAAACGTGTGTCAAAATTGTCCCGCGAGCTGCGTCAACCGTCTTTAAATATTAAGCAAAAGATGGCTTAATCTTGGAAAAGTTGAATTCCTACAATATAATGAAAAAGTTTGCCTTAAAAGACAGTATGTTGAATATCCAATTGAATTAATACATAACAAAGGGAGGTAAGGAGGGTGGAAGTCGATATTTAACCACCTCCTCGTGGTGACTTTTGGATAGTATTTGCTAAATAAAAGTAGATATGAGCTAACAGCTACGTTGTTTACTTTAGGTTACTTTATACAGAAATTTCAAAACTTTGACCTCCTTGAGGAAACGGAAAAAAAACTTAATTTAAAAAAACCTTTTCAGCCAAAAATTTAGACATCCAAAAAGGAAAAAAGTTTTCACTATTACGCATTAAAAGAAAAAAGTTTTTTTTTTACCCTATACTTGAGTTCCACACTAGTACGTACTTCCATTGGGAAAAATTCCCAATATGTAAATATACATTTTTTTTTTTTTTTTAACAAAAAATAAGAGAAAAAAAAGAGGTTTGTAGTATAAATTTGGCACCCCCTCAATTCCTGTACCCAGGGTGACTGCCCCCCCCCCCCCACTTCGCACGGCCCTGTTGGTACTTCTGTATTAGATTACTTGAACTAATGGTGCTGAATACAAAGTTCATATTTTCTTGCAGAATTTGTTAAAACATTAGTACATCTTAAAATGAAACATTTTGGAGTTTTTGTATTTATTAAATTACAGAATTAATTTGTGGAATTAAAAAAAAAATTTAAATGTTTTAACCATATCTGAAAGCACATAAAGGAGAAATTGTTAAAAGTTTGTTTCCTTGAAAATTATTTTAAATGCACAGAAACGGGCTTGCTGAGAAACATTATCATAGTATTCTGGAATTGGTTCTTAAATGGGAAAGTAGTCAAGTTAATCATCCTAAGGTTAAAGTTATCTAAAAGCAGGTATACTGATTGCAAGTTGTTATTTAGTCATTATTGGCTCAAATAAACAGCTTCACAACTGTTAACAGTTGGTTTGGAACTCAACAGCCATTGATTCTGGGTGAGTTGAACTATTGCTTGTGAATGTCAAAAATATAACTATGACAAAGTTTCACATTGTTTACTGCACACCTTTGAGACATTAAAAAAATCCTTTTCTTTAAATGACTGTCTTTTTCCTGGACCTACCTTTAATCCTTTTGTATTTTAGAAAATATGAAATAGCCATGGATGCTGATATTCAAAAGGCTTAGTTTCAGTTTGAAATAAAAAAAAAGAGGATTAATTTAAAAAAAAAATCCTTTGCACTGGTGAAAATCAGAATATAAATTAAAATAACTTTAAGTTGTGTAGATTTAATTGGCTGTCATTTTTGCATTTCCTGCTATTTTGTTATTCTTTCAGCAGCAAGCATCATATAAACAAAATGTGAAACTGAATTTGAAAAAAAAGATGAAATGTTAAAGTGCTTTTTGTATATTGCTGATTTATTTTCTGGTTCAAATTGCAAAAATCTTAAGTCTTATTGAAGCCTTAAAAGTCGGGGTTTACATGTTATATGAGGATGTGATAAATACTGAAAAATACAATAATCAGTAATCAAGTATCTATACTAATAAAAGAATGTTTCGCTCTGTCTGTCTGTGACGACTAACAAAATCTACAACATGTACGAGGCTGAAATTTTTTGTGAAGATAGTCAATGCAAAAATGCACCTGAGTCTCAGAATTTTGAAATTCTTATTATTAGTTGAGTTATTAATTAACAGCCACAACTCACTCTCATTAAAAACTCATCTTGGTCATTGTGGGACGGGAAAAGCTGGACTCATGCGCTGAAAGCTTATTTCCACATCGGTTGAAAATGAAGAACGAAAAATAAAATTGTCATTATTTATTAACTAACATCATCCAAACCACTTAGTAAAGTTAAAAACATAAGACATATTCTAAAAGATTGTACTCTTACGTGTCAAATGCCGCAATCAATTAAAAAAAAAATCTCAGTTAAGCCCTTGAAAGAATATTTTCAAAAAGGGTTGTTTTTCCGAAAAATGTTTTTCTTCCTTATTGCAACGCCTTCTCAGGATGCAATTTTAAAGGTACCAACAAACCAAAAATATGTTCTTAAAGCTGAAATCTTCTTCTCATCAATGATTAATCGGTTTTTAAAAATATGAATTTTAACGCTTTCTAATACACTGGTGAACTCAGGTCACTTTGTGCCTCATGGAGACGATATTTTTTCTATGCTAAAAGTAACTAAACGTCAGTATTTTAACACACACTTTTCAGGGCATCACAATAGACCAAATTTACATCACCTACAAAAATTTTGAAACGTTCTGATGGGCAGAAATATTTTTAACAAAATAAAATGTGTGAAAATTTTGATGAAATCCGTAAAAAATTTAATGTTTTGTCGCAGTTTTGCCCCTCCAGAGCACAAATTTAGAGGTTCCAACAAATCAAAAATATTCTTAAAGCTGAAACCTTCTTCTGATCGATGGTGCAATTTGTTTTTAAATATATTAATTTTAACCCTTTCAAATACAGATGCGAACGCAGGTCACTACGTGCCTAACAGAGAGAGATGATATTTTCTACACTAAAAGTAAGTAAATGTCTGCATTTTAACACAATCTTTTTAGAGCATCTCAATATATCAGATTTACATCACCTACAAAAATTTTGAAATGTTCGGACAGGTAGAAATATTTTTTACAAAATATGTGAAATTTCAATAAAATCAGTAAAAACCTGAGTTTTTTGCCGTGGTTTTGCTCGCTTTCGGTGCGCATAGACTCCAAAAATCAAATTATGCAGAAAATAAAATATCAAATCGCATGTACTTTCAACTCAATATTTTTTCATTTAAAATATAAATTCAGATAAAATGAAATCTTAAAATAAAAAAAATCATACAAATTTGAAGTTAATTTAAGGATCATTCATCACAGAGCCTGGCAGGTCATCTAATATTAAGGAAAAGAAATTATAAATGAATATTTGAAGCAAGTAGAAGATCAGAAGTAAGATAGATAGGAAAACAGGCAAAATATATAGAAAACAAATCAAAGCCAAATAAAATGAAAAATGCGGGTAAGGATAAGAAACCTATACAAAAAACTTAGAGAGAGTAGAAAAATTACACAATGTAATATTTAAAAATTTTCTAAATAAATCTTTTGTTTTCTTATTTTTGTGGGTTTGTTTTGGTGGGAGGGGAGTAATATTTGTCATTAGTTAAATTTTAATAGAACTTCTTTGTGTATCCTGCACCAAAGATTTCTCTAAAAAGTTTATTTGATCAATACTTATGTTCATGCTAAAACATTCGAAGCTTAAAAAAATCATTTAAAAAAGTGCTTAATGTAATATGTTATTTTATTCCAGAAGTATAAACATGTCTTTATTTTAAGGACATGATACAGGGGAGAGGGGCATTTCTATAGATTCATTTTGATTCTATATGATTTTTTTACAATTTATATTTATTATCATTCTATTTATGTGTCATAAAATTTTTAGTGAACAAGAGATATTGAGAGAAGAATTAAAACAATATATGAGTGTAAAAGACAAATTAAAACAAAGAGTTGCTGAACTTGAAGAAGAACTGAAGAAAATAAAAGAAGCAGCAGAAAAGTCTAAATCTGGAAAGTCAGATGATGAGGTATTTTTTAAATTTGATATTAAGTCTATGATAATATATATGATACCAGCCAGGCTTCAACCGTCTAGACAGTTGGTCACTTTTGAAAGGCTATAAAAGGACTTTGCTCATGTGATTCATAGTTTCATATGAAAGTAAACTTTATATAGATGGTCGAAGTCCAGTTCTACAATAATCATATTTTGCTTTATGCAGGTTTCTGTTATAGACAGGTTTAACCTTAATTCAACAGTTGGACATATGGGTTAAGTCCTGCTCTATGCTAACCAAAAAACAAATTAATCTCATTTTATAGTGGATTCATAATAAATACACAAAAAGTAATAATTTTCTCTAATAACCAACTAATAATCTCTTTCCTCTATTAAAAATTATTTTCTCCTTCATTTTTTTATATTTAAAATATCACAGTTAATAGATTTCACACACATACACAAAATTATATAAGTTTTAAAAATGTAATTTCAATGTTTATTTTGCAAACCCTCAGAATACATGTTAAAAATAAAGGTAAATAGCAGCTTACTTGCAGCTAAAGAATGAAAAATGAATAAAAAGGGAGAAAAAACTTTTAAAAAGAATAATCATCTTATTACACACTTTTATTTAACTTAACTCGGTCCATGCCTGTAAAGGTGGAATTTTTGTTTATGCATGTAAAGATGGTCTTATGATATAAAGATGAACTATTTTTTATTTGATT
The DNA here is from genome assembly GCA_963932465.1 of Maratus speciosus. Classification (NCBI taxonomy): domain Eukaryota; kingdom Metazoa; phylum Arthropoda; class Arachnida; order Araneae; family Salticidae; genus Maratus; species Maratus speciosus. The sequence goes on from OZ010792.1 coordinate 363,854,701, forward strand.
TTTCACTCACTTTCTGATATGCTAGAATTATAAAAATTGTGTACACAAGTGTGTAAGTTACTTTTAAGGTATTTTCTGTTAGCCGAGTGCAGGTGATAAATTGTCAAACATTCTTTATGGTTGCAACTGTATATGCAGTGGTGTAGTCGAGGGGGGACGCAGGGGGACGGCGTCCCCTCACTTTTTTATTTTATCTAGAGCGTCCCCTTACTTTTTATTTTCAGGAGGGACGCACGAGACACGGGAGGATGCAGTCTTTCCAATGTCATTAATTTTTTTAAAGGATGAACAGACCAATAAGTTGACAATCTTAAGAAATAAGAGATTGATTTTTAATATTTCTTACAAAAATGATAAGTGTTTATGGTGTTGGATCGCTTGTCTGTCTCTATCTGTTCTTCCGGAAGTTTGTTTAAATCGCGACAAAATGTTATGCATATTTTTGAAGTTCATTGTAGCACTATCAATATTGTAAATGATCTGTAGATCGTCAATTTATCGTTTACGAGAGAACAAAAAAAGAGTTCTTTTATATCACGGTTTATGAAGAACTTGTTCGAAATACACATTACAGAAGTTATAATATACTTTAAATATAACGAAAATGACATATGGTATTAAAATTCGTTACAAAATGTTCCCTATCGAAAACAGCATTTATCGTTCATTTACCACAACATTAAAAGAATATTTGGAAACCCATGATCTATAATTTTATCCATCATGATCTGTAAAATTTATTCTTTTTAAAGAATAGCAGATTTCTAGGCTTATTAAAATATAGTAAAACGTGTGAAAAAGAACCTGCCTATGACGGAATGCTGTCTTAAACTTAAAAAGGAAATATATTGATCCGTGCAAAATGAATGTACTAATACGTAAGAAAAGAATATATAGTACATTTACACCTGCTAAGAAGGAAACTTGCCTATAACACCTTTTTTCTTTCCTATGCAATTCCGTCTTAGAAGATTTTGCTGCATAGCATTTTTCAGATTTTTAAGTCTCCATGGATTAACAATATTAATGATAATTGAAACATTTACATACAACCAATAGAGATTCATTAAAAAAATAAATATCGCAGCCTACAGCACTTCTATAAAAATGAAAATTATAAACATGAAAAAAAGCTAAAATAAGTATTTTTGATCAGGACTCCTTGTACGAGACAAATTTTTAACCAAATCGACGTGAAAATCAATGTTTTGTGGAAATTCACTCTGACTGGGGCCGGTCTCGAGACGAACTTTTAGCAGTTATACCGGGCCGTGTCGGGCCAATAATTTTTTTTCTACGGGCCGGGCCGAATTTTTAACTTTTATACCGGACTAATATTTGTTTTGTATGGACTCAGGCCGAACTTTTAATTTTTATACTGGGCAGGGCCGAACTTTTTTTTCTATGGGTCGGGCCGGACCGGGCCTGGAAATTTTGGCCTGTGCAGACCTCTACACTGATGCATGTTTGTTGTGGAAAACGTCGTGTGAAACATTTATTCAAGACCACACGCAAGAATACGCACACATTATCATCTATGGTTTCAGTAAATTTTTTAATTAATAACAGCAATTTAATTTTAATGAAAACCTGTTTAATATTCTAATGCATATTATTAAACTGTGACAGAATTGAATAAATTGCCCTTGTTTTAAGCTCATTTTCCCTTTAATTTAAATCTATACTAATAAAAAAATGTTTCGCTCTGTATGTCTGTGTCAGCGATGGCTAGCAAAATCTAGCGCACGTAGAAGTCGCAAAATTTGTTTGCAAGTAGTCGAATGTAGGTCCTGATGGACCTGAGGCTCAGATTTTTAATTTTTTGATAATTAGCCGAGATATTAATTTGAAAATCATAACAAATTCTCATTAAAAATTCATCTCTTTCATTCTAAGCTTCATTTCACCCAGAACCCGATTTGCACAGCAGAAGGAAATAAAGAACCGAATGCAAAGATTTTTTGGGGGGTTGTCATCCTTTTTTTTTCTTTTTCGTTTTTCACTGCCATCGGCCAAAACATTCGGTATAAAAAAATGGAAACATTCTTTGAAAGATTATACTTTTGAGTCTTAAACGCCCTCAGTTTGAAAAAATATCTTTATTAACCCTTTGAAAAACAATTTTCGAAAAGGCTCGTTTTTGCAATTTTCTTTTTCTTCCGTACGGCATGATTCCTCAGGGCCCAGTTTCAGAGATAGAGCTTAACAAAAAATACGTATGTTGAGACCTTGTCTTCGAAGATGCAGTCGGATTTCAAAAATGACTATTCAAAATTTAACTCTTTAAAAAAGTTTGAGATTGCAGGTCACTTTGCGCCTTACTTTCTTTTTTTCTATGGTAAAAGTGACTAAACATTCGCATTTCGACACAATTTTTGACCATCTCTGCAGATCAGATTTACATCAACCACAAAAACTCGAAACATTCGGACGACTAGAAGTATTTTTAGAAAACAATGTGTGAAAATTTCGACGAAAACGCTTAAAACCAGGGTGTTTTGCCGTGGTTTCGCTCGCCTTCGGCTCAAATTTTCACTACTAAATATACATATTCTATCACGAAATTTTAAAAAAGGTTCAGATATAGTTATATTTATAATCTATTAAAATTTCAGAGAATTCGTACGATAAGAACTATTTTTTTTTTGTTGTTGTTGTTATGTAAACGGAACCAAGGCGAAAACAAGAAAAATAGCGAGAAGATAACGTATATTTTTTTCATCTAGATATAGACGCATGCATAGGCACATGCATAAAAAATCTTCGTAAAAATAGGATAGCCAATTCAGTGGACCTCAAAAAGAAAAAATATGCCAAAATTTCACAATTTTTTTTACTGTCATGATTTCAATACTTTTCATAAACCATACATGTCCGAAAAGTAAAAATGCAATAATTTTCGGTGCTCTCAGGGACAACAGTTAAATTCTAACAAAAATATCGTTGCATGAATTAGTGTTACTTAATTACGATTTCTATTCCAGAAATTTTCAGACAAGAAATAGGGTTTTTATTTTTTTAATTCTGTGGTAAGTTATTTAACGGCCAACAGAGAATAAACTTTAATTAAATTAATTTTATTAAATTTTAAGTTTTAATTTAATTTTTCAATTACTTGTTCTCAGGAATTCAAAATAAAAAGCAAGATTTAAAATCAAGTTTTCCTTATGGATGATACAGATCCTAATGTTTAAAACTGTGAGCGTCCCCCCACTTTTTTCCCCAGGACTACACCACTGTGTATATGAGTTACAGAAACAGTGTATTTATGTGCCAAACCACTCTCATCAAAACATTATGTATGCTTTTATCAATTAATAGTTTAATATTAATTTTATGTGTTGAGAAAACAATTTAGAAATACTGAATAAATACAGTAGGCGCTCGATTTTACGAACCTCTTTTTTACGAACTCATTTACTGGTCCCAACCATCATCCCACTGAACTAATGTTACTCCCATTTACGAACTTTCGATTTTACGAACACATTTTATGAGTCCCCACGAGTTCATAAAATCGAGCGTCTACTGTAGTTTAAGTAATGATTTCTTTCCTTTCCTGTTGCCATTTTATAAAAAAGAACCAGAGTCAAAATTATAATTTTCTTAATAAATTCACTAGGTCATGCTTTTTATCAATCATTAATCAAAGTGGGGATGCCAAATGGCCCCATGCCAAATTAAGATGTTCTAACGAAAATGTTTTGGAACCATATGATTTCAGTGATGAAATGAGGTGTGATTTCTTAGATAAACATTGAATGTTTATAAAAGGGTGTTTTTTTACTGTTTTTGTTTTTATATTTATTTTACAATAGATTGATAATAAATACATAAATATTATAATGAAGGGAACGAATATTTTTTCCAACTGGATTATATCATATTCAAAGCTGGAGTAGCACAGTTGAAGTTTATTCCAACAGAGCGAAAAATGTCCAGACCAGGGATCGAACCTGGATACTTGGCGTGCCGTGCCAATGCCTTACCTGTTAGGCTATCCGGACCGATACCGGGCTGACATAATTCACTCTTATTAGTTGGACTTGGCTGCGAACTGCAGCGCTATTTCATTCATCCGAGCTATAACTATAGCATTTACATGATGAAACTACTTTAACACGGAAACTCCTGTATACCATGTAATTAGGTCATAATGAAGGGAACGAATATTTTTTCCAACTGGATTATATCATATTCAAAGCTGGAGTAGCACAGTTGAAGTTTATTCCAACAGAGCGAAAAATGTCCAGACCAGGGATCGAACCTGGATACTTGGCGTGCCGTGCCAATGCCTTACCTGTTAGGCTATCCGGACCGATACCGGGCTGACATAATTCACTCTTATTAGTTGGACTTGGCTGCGAACTGCAGCGCTATTTCATTCATCCGAGCTATAACTATAGCATTTACATGATGAAACTACTTTAACACGGAAACTCCTGTATACCATGTAATTAGGTCATAATGAAGGGAACGAATATTTTTTCCAACTGGATTATATCATATTCAAAGCTGGAGTAGCACAGTTGAAGTTTATTCCAACAGAGCGAAAAATGTCCAGACCAGGGATCGAACCTGGATACTTGGCGTGCCGTGCCAATGCCTTACCTGTTAGGCTATCCGGACCGATACCGGGCTGACATAATTCACTCTTATTAGTTGGACTTGGCTGCGAACTGCAGCGCTATTTCATTCATCCGAGCTATAACTATAGCATTTACATGATGAAACTACTTTAACACGGAAACTCCTGTATACCATGTAATTAGGTCATAATGAAGGGAACGAATATTTTTTCCAACTGGATTATATCATATTCAAAGCTGGAGTAGCACAGTTGAAGTTTATTCCAACAGAGCGAAAAATGTCCAGACCAGGGATCGAACCTGGATACTTGGCGTGCCGTGCCAATGCCTTACCTGTTAGGCTATCCGGACCAATACCGGGCTGACATGATTCACTCTTATTAGTTGGACTTGGCTGCGAACTGCAGCGCTATTTCATTCATCCGAGCTATAACTATAGCATTTACATGATGAAACTACTTTAACACGGAAACTCCTGTATACCATGTAATTAGGTCATAATGAAGGGAACGAATATTTTTTCCAACTGGATTATATCATATTCAAAGCTGGAGTAGCACAGTTGAAGTTTATTCCAACAGAGCGAAAAATGTCCAGACCAGGGATCGAACCTGGATACTTGGCGTGCCGTGCCAATGCCTTACCTGTTAGGCTATCCGGACCGATACCGGGCTGACATAATTCACTCTTATTAGTTGGACTTGGCTGCGAACTGCAGCGCTATTTCATTCATCCGAGCTATAACTATAGCATTTACATGATGAAACTACTTTAACACGGAAACTCCTGTATACCATGTAATTAGGTCATAATGAAGGGAACGAATATTTTTTCCAACTGGATTATATCATATTCAAAGCTGGAGTAGCACAGTTGAAGTTTATTCCAACAGAGCGAAAAATGTCCAGACCAGGGATCGAACCTGGATACTTGGCGTGCCGTGCCAATGCCTTACCTGTTAGGCTATCCGGACCAATACCGGGCTGACATGATTCACTCTTATTAGTTGGACTTGGCTGCGAACTGCAGCGCTATTTCATTCATCCGAGCTATAACTATAGCATTTACATGATGAAACTACTTTAACACAGAAACTCCTGTATACCATGTAATTAGGTCATAATGAAGGGAACGAATATTTTTTCCAACTGGATTATATCATATTCAAAGCTGGAGTAGCACAGTTGAAGTTTATTCCAACAGAGCGAAAAATGTCCAGACCAGGGATCGAACCTGGATACTTGGCGTGCCGTGCCAATGCCTTACCTGTTAGGCTATCCGGACCAATACCGGGCTGACATAATTCACTCTTATTAGTTGGACTTGGCTGCGAACTGCAGCGCTATTTCATTCATCCGAGCTATAACTATAGCATTTACATGATGAAACTACTGTAACACGGAAACTCCTGTATACCATGTACTTAGGTCATAACGAAGGGAACGAATATTTTTTCCAACTGGATTATATCGTATTCAAAGCTGGAGTAGCACAGTTGAAGTTTATTCCAACAGAGCGAAAAATGTCCAGACCAGGGATTGAACCTGGATACTTGGCGTGCCGTGCCAATGCCTTACCTGTTAGGCTATCCGGACCGATACCGGGCTGACATAATTCACTCTTATTAGTTGGACTTGGCTGCGAACTGCAGCGCTATTTCATTCATCCGAGCTATAACTATAGCATTTACATGATGAAACTCCTGTATACCATGTAATTAGATCATAATGAAGGGAACGAATATTTTTTCCAACTGGATTATATCATATTCAAAGCTGGAGTAGCACAGTTGAAGTTTATTCCAACAGAGCGAAAAATGTCCAGACCAGGGATCGAACCTGGATACTTGGCGTGCCGTGCCAATGCCTTACCTGTTAGGCTATCCGGACCGATACCGGGCTGACATAATTCACTCTTATTAGTTGGACTTGGCTGCGAACTGCAGCGCTATTTCATTCATCCGAGCTATAACCAACTAATAAGAGTGAATTATGTCAGCCCGGTATCGGTCCGGATAGCCTAACAGGTAAGGCATTGGCACGGCACGCCAAGTATCCAGGTTCGATCCCTGGTCTGGACATTTTTCGCTCTGTTGGAATAAACTTCAACTGTGCTACTCCAGCTTTGAATATGATATAATCCAGTTGGAAAAAATATTCGTTCCCTCCATTATGACCTAATTACATGGTATACAGGAGTTTACGTTTTAAAGTAGTTTCATCATGTAAATGCTATAGTTATAGCTCGGATGAATGAAATAGCGCTGCAGTTCGCAGCCAAGTCCAACTAATAAGAGTGAATTATGTCAGCCCGGTATCGGTCCGGATAGCCTAACAGGTAAGCATTGGCACGGCACGCCAAGTATCCAGGTTCGATCCCTGGTCTGGACATTTTTCGCTCTGTTGGAATAAACTTCAACTGTGCTACTCCAGCTTTGAATATGATATAATCCAGTTGGAAAAAATATTCGTTCCCTTCATTATGACCTAATTACATGGTATACAGGAGTTTCCGTGTTAAAGTAGTTTCATCATGTAAATGCTATAGTTATAGCTCGGATGAATGAAATAGCGCTGCAGTTCGCAGCCAAGTTCAACTAATAAGAGTGAATTATGTCAGCCCGGTATCGGTCCGGATAGCCTAACAGGTAAGGCATTGGCACGGCACGCCAAGTATCCAGGTTCGATCCCTGGTCTGGACATTTTTCGCTCTGTTGGAATAAACTTCAACTGTGCTACTCCAGCTTTGAATATGACATAAATATTATTTTATCGAATATGATTATGTGCATAAAGTGGTTTCTTTTTAGAACTCTTTTCACTTTAAACCATATTGTTGCTTACTAGTATATTTCATGTTTTATGCCAATTTTGTTTGTAGACCCGATTACGAAATATTTGAAAATTTATTTTTTGTCTAGCTTGTATTTGCACATCTAGTGGTCACCAGGGGACCCCAGCTAACTCCATTCAGCAGTGTATAGACCTGGGGTCCCAAAGTGCATTTTACATACAAACAGAAAATAAATAAAGTGCTTTATTCTAAATTATACAAAACTAACAAAAAAAAAGTTAAAAAAAACATGTAAATAAAGTTTTTCACGGAAAAGTTTCCACTAATAGCATATAAAATATTCTCTGCCTTTTTCCCCTTACATGGGTTGAACCGATTCTTTTATATACCATTACATGTTTTAGAATAAGATTGCACAAGCACTGATATTAAAACAGTGTAGAACACTTGATTTTGTTTGAGTTATTCTCTAAATGCCATCCACATTGTAATCTCAGATTTTCATCGTATCATTATAAAAAATTAAATGTGTAATCTTGTAATGTCATGTGATGAGGAACTTTACTAAATTAAGAAATCAAAAATAATGTATTTTCATAATATGCTAGCTATGCTTTAAAGCAATTTGTGTCAATTTGTTTAAAAAGTAAATTCACAAAATGCTTTAAACGAAAAAATTGCTTTTTTGCCGTTTCCGTTTCAGAAATCAAAATGTAAAAAATCAAGTTGCATTGTTTAAAACTTCACTTCTAAAAAAACTAATTTCATTGGTTTATAGGCAAATAACATCAAAGTTTTTTTTCTTGTTTTATTCTTTGCAGGTGATCAAAATTAATATTTTTCAGCATGTTTTTTAAAACTGTAAAAATCACAATCAATTCAATTCTTTTTTGAAGTGGTTTGTTTACATTAGGAATGAAACTTTGAATGTTTAATAACTCCAGATGTATACATTTTCGAAGGTAGCTTTTCTCTCAAAAATGAATTTTTTAACAATCTTTCTATAATGTAACTTTTATGCAGTTTTATTTTAAAAAATAATTTTTTTATAAAAACGGCCACGCAGCATATGAAAAGTGAAGTGGTTAGCCATGTATCCGTTTATAACAATCACATGACTTGAACTATTATAATATAGATTATATTTGGTACTTTTATGTTAGCCCTGCACAGGTGATAAATCCCCATATTACAGGGTTCGCACAGACTCCTTAGAAACTCCTTAGAAATGAAAACATTCCCAAGTAGTACTTAGAACTACTTAGATAAGCAAAACACTCCTTAGGAACTCCTTAAATTGTATTGCGGCTTTGGACGCAAGCGATATTGCTGCCAAAAAAAAAAAAAAAATAATCATGATCGTAAAACACACGGTAAATCCTTTATGCACATCATCCTTCACACTTATTTTGTAATGATTTTAAGTAAGGATTTGAAATGTTATATTGTGACATTGTAACATTTTTGTTAAACATTTACCAGTTGTTTAAATATTCTCCAGCTAGAAGAGAAGATTTTCCTGTTATTTCTGGAGCATGTTTCCCTTTAAAATTTGTTTCTCACTGCTGGATAGAGAATGTGTGTGTGTGTGAGAAGACGTTGAGAATTTTAGCTCAACTACAAACTTACATTAAGCAGATAAAGAAGGAGAAATTTAATGAACCACCAGCAAAATCATTTCAATGTATTTGAAATAATTTGAAGGATCATTTGTTCCCCACAAAGCTCAACAGTTTTTTAAGGGCTACAAACATTGTGCAGCCTTTCCTTAAAAAATATCAGACAGATAAACCCATGCTACCATACATGTCTCAAGATATAAAGAAAATTATATTAACCCCCAGTAGCAGAAAATTCCCCAAGTGTCTGCGACAAATATTTCAGGGACAAGAAATAATCTGCAGGTAAAATATTTTTACAATTGAAGCGTTTATTAATCAAATAATCAGTATTAAAAAATCTTCTTAAGACACTGTCAAAAACTTTTAAATGCGCTAGGCCTTTCGAAAGATTTGAGTCTTTCTTCGTCAGGCGCAAAGAAGACATGCTTCTACTATGAAAGCAGCAGCAAGACCATTATTTTGTTACTCTTTCAGGCTTAAATTTAAATATGCAGCTGAAACAGCTACATCAGTCTTGCTGCTGCTTTCATGGTAGAAGCTCGTCTACTTTGCGCCTGACGAAGAAAGACTCAGATCTTTCGAAAGGCTTATTGCATTTAAAAGTTTTTGATGGTGTTTTAAGGAGATTTTTTAATACTTAGTGATTCACACAAGTTTCAACTTATTTTCTGTAATCAAACAATCACTTACCTATAGCGTTTTCATGCATTTTATTAATAATATTTTTTTGTATTAAGTAATAAAGAACTAAACATAATATAAAGCAAAATAAAGGTTCGAAGAAGAAGGATCTGCAAAAGAGAAAAGAAAATCTGTGACGCCCGTCACCTGTCTTGAACTTTCTGCTACTGGGTATTAACCCATTAATGACGAGCCTCTTTTACATTTCTTTTAATTCTTTGACACCAGTTTTTTCTCCATTGCAATTTTGAATTATTTAATCCCTCAAAATTTGAGATTAGATAATGCTAAAATTTCCAAACTAAAATACTGGTATTCAAATTTAAAATTTTTATTCTCCTTACATTGCAAGTTTTCTTGCCAACCGGCTTTAATGAGTTAATGCAAAGATTTTTAAAACTGAAATTTTTGAAAGACATAACGATAGTCAATTTGATAAAAATTCAATATGAAAATCTCAAAAACCATCTTCCTATGGAAAAGATTGATCTTGGTTTTGTTGCAGAAAAACAAATTAAAAACTACACACTTCAAAAAATATTTCCAATAAGGAAATATTACACTTATGTACAGATGTAAAATGTGCATCAATGAAAATGGTATCGGTTATCCCTTCAAAGTCACTTTTATATGTAATTAATTTTGGTACTTTTATGTTAGCCAGGTGCAGATGATAAATCACCAAATATTGTTCCCATTGCCATTATTCATACTGCCTTCATTTCTATTAAAATATATACATTTTATTAATTTCCTTTAAAATGTATGACTATCATTTAAAATACATATATTTAAAATGCACTCATTTAAAACACATGCCATTGACTCATTTCATTAAAATATTACCTAATAAGAAATAATAAAATAAAACAAAATATTTTATTTTGATATCATAGCGTTGTTTCTAATTTACACACAAAAAAGTAAAAGTTGCTATTGGTGAGAAAAAAATGCTATTAGCAAGATTTCCAACTAGCTTACATAAAATAATCTTATTTTTCAATTCCTACTACGAGGGCTTTTCGAAAAGTGAAGATACAATGCATACGTTAGGAGAAAAAAGTTTTACTGAGCGCGTTGGTAACACATATTGTAACCTTGAACCTTTGACGTTTCCCTTGCAACCATTCGTTAATACTATGGTGATCCTGCTTTGTGTAGAAAATGCCTGGAATGGATGCATCAATTAAAAATCCCGCCAAATATGAAGTTCGATCCGTCATACGTTTTCTTCATGCAAAAGGGAAGCGTCCAGCGGAAATTCATAAAGAAATTGTTTCTGTCTATGGGAACATTATGAATCGACAAACTTTAAAGAAATGGTGTTGTGCTTTCTCTAGTGGTAGGACCAATGTTCATGAAGAACCCAGAACAGGTAGGCCATCTGTGATCTCTGATGCCTTTCTTCAAAGGCCACAGGAAGCAATTCAAGCAAATATGCATCTCACAATGAAAGAATTGCATAAAATCATACCTGAAGTGTCTATGACAACTCTGTATGAAGCTGTGGCTGTGACTTTATGATACCGTAAATTGTGTGCAAGCTGGGTTCCGAAAATGCTAACGGAAGAACACAAAAGGAAGAGGATGGTCTACGCACTCGTCTCCCTCACGTGCTATGCAAAAGCAGGTGATGAAATTCAAGTGGTAATTTTTATCCATCCGCCATACAGTCCAGACCTTGCACCCAGTGACTTCCACTTCTTCCATTTATCTGAAGAGACACCTTGCAGGGCAAAACTTCCACAACGATGATGAGATCAAAATTGAAGTTGAAATGTGTTTTCGACAACAGGCGGCAAACTTCTATGACAATGGGATACAAGGTTGTACCCAGACTAAACAAATGCTTGGACAACAGCAGCAATTATGTTGAAAAATAAGGTTTATAGCTGTAAATAATTCATAATAAACATTTTATCAATAAGATTTTTTTTTAGTGTGTATTCGACATTGTATCTTTACTTTTCAAAAAGCCCTCGTATTAGCTCACACTCTCCCTATATTTATTTATATATTTATTTTGTTCAAATTTTCAATCGTTAATAAAATACTCATTATTCATCCTATCAAGTTGAAATAACTTTTTTTTAACTTGTACTGGATGACAACTGATGTTAATACAGTTTTTTCAAGTATTAATTAATTAATTAAATTTTAATTAATTAATTTTAGTTTTGCATGGGAAACAAAATGGCGGCCATTGGTTTTTGAAGATGAGATGGTTTTTGAAGAAGAATGAAAGTATTTTCAATAAGGGGTTACCATAGGGGGGACCCTGTTCTGTCGCCAAATACCGCCAAGTTCATCACCAACTTGGCAATATATTGCCAAATTTGGCGGCCAAAATGAGTTGCCAAAAGTGATGCCAACTTGGCGATATCTCTAATATTTCGCCAAATTCCCATAGAATTCCATTGTAAACCTACTTGCTTATAGAAAATCAACAAATTGAGATATTTTAATGCAGCAAAAACTAATATTAGCTTAAGGGATTATATTAAATTTTTCTTTGATAGCCTAAGTGGGAATTGACTTTAAAAGCAAAGTTTTTATATTACTTGTTTCAGTTTCATTAACCTAGAGATTTTATTGAAAGATCATTTTCTCAGTTATTATTGGCAGATTTTTTATATAGTACTTTAATAATAACTTATTCGGAAAAAGTTCTGTAATCAGGATCACAGTTAATTTGTGTATTTTAGTAAGCATGGTTTAACGAAAATTTAAATATATTGTGGCACCCCATTAATGGAATCCACAGTCATTTTTAACTGCATTTTTACCAGCATTACTCATGTTTGATGTCAACCTTGGTTGTGGATCTGATTATGGAATGCTAGCCACTTATATGTTTAAAACATAATTTTTGCACTTTTTCATTAATTGAGCATAACTTCATATATAGCATGATTCCTACTTTGTGACATTTTCTTCACAATAAAAAATGGTTTTTAAACTGGATTTTCGATGCATTTGAAGCATCTTCTGATTATTAAAGATTAAAAATAAAACTGCTCTTTTTTTTTTATAATTTTCTATTGAAGTTTGTTAAATTTATTTCTAGGAAGAACTTCCCATGGCTCAAAGAAAACGTTTTACTCGTGTTGAAATGGCTCGTGTTTTAATGGAACGGAATCAATATAAAGAAAGACTGATGGAATTACAAGAAGCTGTTAGGTGGACAGAAATGATCAGAGCATCTCGTAGTGATTCTTCCTTAGATACAAAAAGAAATAAATCTTCCATTTGGAAATTGTAAGTGAAGTGAATATTTCTATTCAACAGACAACTGTGTTTTAATAAATTTTAATAAAATTTATTTGAGTTTGGTTGTTGCTCCTTTTTTTTTTTTTTTTTCGCCATATTTTGTATGTGGAAACCTATATAGAAAAGGAGGTTTAAAAAAAAAATAAAATAAATAAAAATCTTTTTGATTAGAGGGGGTCAAAGAGTTCTATTTTGCACTTTTCTACAAAATTTAAAGGTTTATAAAATCTTGCATAATTTTTTAATTAATAGAGGTAAACAAAAAAAAAAAAAAAAAAAAAAGCTAAAATTAATGCACTTTTATGTATCAGATCATGTAAATGTTGTGGATTTATCTTTACTCTTGAACAACAATTGAGTAATTTAAAAATTAATTGAAATATTGGCCAAAATGCCAGTTTCTGAAAAAGTATATCTTATGATGGAAAAAAGATAAGCGTATGGACTTTTTATATATGTTATTACTACTTGCAAATATGTAAAATGTATATATATATAAGCAGAGTAAAAAAGAAAAAAAAAACTTTTTCTTCCTAACATAACAATTTAAATTTTCAAAAATTGGCATTTTTGACAGCTTGTAACTTAAAAAGGAAAAATGGTATTCATAAAAGACCTTTCTATATAATGTCGGTAATCTGAAAGTCTCCTTTTCAGACACATTTTATTAAATAAATTTTCTGAGTTTAAATAGATAAATATTTCTGGAATCCGCTTTACTTTTGTGTTCCAATTAAAGATTCGAGAAACAGAAGAACTTCTGACCTGTAGTAATATATTGAATATGCAAAGTTATCACAATTGTATCGCAATATTCATACCATATGAGGCTAAAAAATCTCACCTTTTTGAAACTTTCTTGATACAAAAGAAAGTGTGAACTTATGGTGTGAACATAAAGATTTAACTATAGTAATTTCATGTATTCTAATAGAAAAATCAAATCAGTTGTTAAGAAATTCTTCTTTACCTTGAACTTATTCCAGGAATATTTCGTTGATTGAATCCCGAAAAGTTATTTAATAAAATATGTCTTGTTTCTAAATGATTTTTTTTTTTTTTCCTTGCATGGCTGATTGTTATTTTCACAATATCAAAACTCTATCTCATAGACCAGTTAGAAGACCAGAATGAAACTTACAGATTTTAAACATACAGAGAGATTTTTCCTTTGCTAAGTTGCTTTAGAATACCACTGTTCTTTTTTGAGTTATAAACTGTCAAAAATGCTGATTTTTGACGATTTTTCAAAATTAAAATTTTATAATTCAGGAGGGAAAATAGATAGCAGCCTGGCCTTTTTTTTTTTTTTTTTTTTTTCTAGAAATGTTTGGAAGTAATACAGGGTTCATATGCATCAGGGGAATATGGGATTCAGGAAAAACTCAAGTAATAAGTTTTGCTTGTAAAATCTCAGTTGATAATCCAAAAAAAAAGTGTGCAAAACCTTGGAAAACCTTACTAAATGATTGGCTATTCTGGGAAATGAGGGCAATTGCTGCTTTTCGCAAGCTTTGTTATGTCATAATGAAATCAACCTAAGGCATGCCTGCTAACATCATGAGGCATTGAAACAGAAACTATTCTGGGAAATGAGGGCAATTGCTGCTTTTCGCAAGCTTTGTTATGTCATAATGAAATCAACCTAAGGCATGCCTGCTAACATCATGAGGCATTGAAACAGAAACTAACCGCTCTTTCTAACATCCGACAACATCCATTCAGAAGCTGACACACCTTCTAACATTATGAGGCAATCCATTTTTCAAACTGAATGTATCTCTCCTTCCTTTAAGAGGTTCTTTAAATTTTCTGCGATAGATTTTTTCTCCAGAATTCACGTATTAGCTAGGACGAGCTGCAAAATATGAAAAGCATAAAAAATTAACTGTAAATTATATGTATGAAAAAAAAAACCAGCTCAAATTCTTCCAGGTTGCTTGAAAGAATCGAAGGATGGCGTATATAAAAACAAAGTATCCAATGGAAACAATATCGAAAAAAATTAAGTCACTGAAATAAAAAAGGATAGTTCAACTTTGAAATTTGTTGCAAAAAAAAGATGTATTAAAGGCTGAAATAGTGTGGGTGATGAAATTAATCATGTCACATTCATCTTATAATAGTTTCAGAAGTGCTGCAGAAGTTTAAAAAAACTTATGTTACCTGACAACGACATTTGTAAAAAAATTACTTTAAGCAGCTCCAAAATGACATATTTAATAGCTTTCAGATTATCTTCCTTTTTTTTTTTTACAAAGAATCATTAGATAAAATTGGCAAGGATGTCAAATTTGTGATACATATTGATAAAGCTCTCAATAAAATATCTTAAAAAAAAAAAAAAAAAAAAAAAAAAAAGGATTTAATCATTAGATGTTAGCTAGACAGCTCCAGGTAAGATTTTTAAATTCAGTTTTTCTTGGCCACTTTTCAGAAAAATTCATTAATGTTTCTGTCGATTTTGATTTATCAAATCTGTTGCAAATTAACCTTGATGGGCATAATGTTAGTTTGAGCTTTTAAAAACTGTTCAAAAGAAACTTATGGAAAATAAAGGACATTTGTTAATTGATATTAGCACTTGTAGTCTTTACATCCTTCATAATGCTTTTCAAAGACGTAATAAAATCACAAAGTGGAAATTACATGAAATTCTTCCAGCAATCTACTGATTTTTTAAGGAGAGCCCTGCAAGGCATGCAGACTTCATCTCTGTTACACAAAGTAATGTGTTTCCTTTTAAATTTTGTCAAGTGTAATGGGTTGAACATGTTAAAGTTAATGAAAGAGCTCTGGAAGTTTGCCCTAGTTTACGTTTTCATAGAAGTAAGGTAAGTGAAAAATGAATATATTGTTTTTTGTATGTCATGTATAACTCTACTTTTAGATTACGTTGTTTTTATTTATTTTATTTATTTATTTTCGGGGTCGGGGTTCTTTGTCCCTTCCTGAGATATATTTTTTCAGAAACTGGCGTTTTGGCCAATGTTTCAGTAATTTTTAAAGTACTCAGTTCTTTAAACAATATTAATAAATCCACAACATAATCTGATAGATAAAAGTGTGTAGATTTTAGATCTTTTGAATTTTTTGTTTATCTCTATTAGTTAAAAAATTATGCAAAAAAAAAACTTTGAATTTTGTAAAAAAAAAAAAAAAAAAAAAGTGAAAAATTGCACTCTTTGACCTTGTTTAATCAAACAGATTTTTAAGGTTACTTTTATGTATTTTAGCTTATTTTCTATATAGGTTTCCATGTGCAAAGTATGGGAAAAATAAATAATGGTCTGGCAACCTATGTTTGTTGAAATTCTGTAGAGTGACACAAATTTATTTTTTAATGTTATTAATTTCAAAACTCTATAAGTGCTATTTAAATATATGCTTTTGTAATTTTTTCACTCCACTGTGCATTAAATTCAATTTTTTTTGTTTCATCATTTTCCAATAATAATGGAAATTATTAATGTTTTAAAATTTTTATTTGACTGTATTCTTTTAAATTGACATTTTATAGCTTAGCTGTGTAAATTATTTTAATGCATTTTTTGTCAAGGAGTGTTTATTTAAAGAACATTTTTCTATCTCTAAAGTTTTAGTAATCTTTTCAATGCCAATGATAAACCAACTAGGAAAACAATGCCATATGTTAATGTTCAATATAATGCTCCTACTACAAATTCAGGACCTGCTTTGGATACAATGAGGAAAAAAAGATTAGGAGACAGGCATAGAGGTTTAGACATGATTGACAATGATTTGTAAGTATTTCTACTATTATTATTATTTCAACATAAATCTAAAATTATTTTTCATTTAAAGCATATTTTTCAATTTATAAAATTATATCTAATTTATATGCTTAGTGATTATTAACAAGAATTTTCTGGAAGGTAAAATTGTATATACAGTGACCTCTCACTTATACGACTCTCAGTTATACGACTCTCTCAGTTATACGCCGAATTCTCTAGGTCCCGTCCACGCTTTATAGGAAATAATGCTAAACTTCTCTCAGTTATACGACTGCTTCTCTCACTTATACGACGCTTTAAACGGTTCAGGCGATTTTACATTTCTCACTCTAGAATTAATTTTTATAATCTTTAATGTACAAATCATTCACGTTTTCTTACATTTATCCTTTCATTATTGTTAAAGTGTTTATGAATAATGAATAACATTTCTTATCTACCTTCGTTTGTTATTAACGATGAAATCTATGGAGGAAGGGTGATTGTATGGAATTCTCTTGTGTCTGCCATTTAACAAAAGCCAAATGACTACCTGCAGATCATGTCTCTGTATGGCACTGGTGGAGAAATCAGGGTTTTTGCAAAATGCATTTTCCTGGAAATTTTTAACAGCTTTAACGAATGCGTCGTCTTTTAGGAATGAGGTTGTTTTAAGAAAAATAGACTTTTATTTTAAACTTAACAAATCGAAAATGGCAGTTCTTGAACATCACTAGAAAAAAATACTAAAGCGAGAACATATCGGAAGCACATCCCAAGTTATAATCATGCCAAAAGACCTATGCGCGTACAGCCCGCACAGCGAAGGGGAAAAAACACGTACGTCAAAACAAATCGATACAAGCTTTCGTACTAGACGCGTGAAAGGTTATTCATTTCGCTGTAATTTTTTCAGTTTGCTGCATGTCGATACCTAAACTGAAAATGTCAAAACGTAAAGCATTAAGCATACAATTCAAAGTTGAAACCATTAAGGAATATGATAAAAATTTACTACAATCAAAGAAGGCATTAGCTGCTCTCTTCAATCTGCCAGAATCGACACTAAAAGGAATTCTGAAAAATAAAAATGTCATTATAAATGCATCAAAAAATGTCGATTCAAAGAGATCCAGGATACAATGTGGCAGATTTAAAAAATTGACATCAGCATTATTCGAGTGGTTTAACCAAATGCGAGCTTCAAATTTACCGATAGATGGTGTGATTTTAAAAGAAAAGCCTCGCACTCTTACTGAGAAGTATGGAATCGAGAATTTTTCAGCGTCTTGCAGTGATTCGAGAAGCTAAAAAAGACATCGACTTTTGCATCGCCGCATCACAGGAAAAAGCGCATGTGTTAATGGAAATGATGTTAGACAATGGTTTCAAAATCTACTTATGTTAATTAAGGATTAAGGGACCTAAAGACATTTTTAACTGTGATGAAACGGACTGTTTTTCAAGCTGATGCCAGATAAGACATTATCATACAAAGAAGAACCATGTCAAGGGGGCAGAAAAAGTAAAGAAAGATTAACTATCCTTTTTTGCAGAAATAGTGATGGTTCAGAAAAAATAGAACCTTTAGTAATAGGAAAATCAAGAAAATCTCGATACTTTAAGAATAAAAAATAATTGCCATGTGGCTACAGAAATTTTAAAAAAGCATGGATGACATCAGAGATTTCCAATGATTTTTTAAAAGAGATGGATGATAAATTTCAAAAACAACAAAGAAAGGTTTTACTTCTAATGGATCAATGTCCATCACATCCCGAGGTAAAAGATCTGCCGTTTCTGCAGCAAATTAAATTTTAAAATTTGTTTTAGGAAATTCAGTTTTCCCACAAGACCAAACTGCTAGTTGAACGAATGAACCTGATATTGCGAGCGTATGGAATCCTTTAATAACGAAGACTCAAATAAAATTTTTATGGACGAAAGTATTAATTTCAAAGATTATATAGAATGTGATGATAAACGTCTTCTGTCAGAACTGCGAACTGCTGAAGAAATCTTTGAGGATAGTAATAATGAAGACGTGAGCAAGATGAAAGCAAGCTGTTGTAAATTTTTCAAAAGCAAGTACCGCTTTAAATAAATTAAAGAATTATGTCCATCAAAATGATTATTCCCAAACTAGCTTAAAAGTTTTATTAGACTTAGAAAAAGACATTTTCTATTTCCATCTACGACAGAAACAAACTAATATCACTTCATTTTTTGAGAAAATCTGATCTGTAAATTTTTAAAATAAACATAGTGGTAAATGAACAATTTTGTGAACTTTTTAAACATATTTTATGTTTAATTTTTTAATACATTTTGCAAATTTTGTTAAAATATGTTCTTAGTACTCAAAACTTGTCGTTTTTAGTATAGGTAAAATAATTAATGAATATAAAGTTTGAAACTTGTATAATAAGGCGGTCTCTCACTTATACGACTCTCTCGGTTATACGACTTTTTTTCACGGTCCCTTGAAAGTCGTATAAGTGAGAGGTCACTGTATTTTGAAAATATCTTCAAGATCATAAATTGCCTTTGTAAAAAAGGCAGAATTATACAATGAATTGGGATTTTTTTTTTCACCTTATAGTATTTGTATAAAAATTTCATTTAGTTTGCAAACATCTCTCTCTCTCTTATAAATTTAACTATTGTTAGTGGGTTTTTTCTTCCATTTATGGTAAATTCAACATTTTCCATACAATAAAAAGATCACACTGGTAGCAGAAACTGTGCAGTCTGCAGTATGGCAGTAGGTGCTGCAGATTAATTTAAATGTTGATTTCATAACTATACTACTTTTTCTTTTTTAATTAAATATAAGAAATGATGCTCATGGTGTTAGGAGTATTTTAACTTTTCTAACAATACCTGCGTGAAATTTGTTTTCCTCAGAAGTTAATTATTTATTTCTCAATTGTAAAAGCAAAGCATAGGTGAGATAAAATTGGTTTACCTTGTATTTATGTTTATCCGTAATCCATCTGGCATCCAACATCGGTAAGGGTAATCCAATCTATAGTTTCTAGTTGTTTGTCTGTTTTAGTCCATTGATAAGGATGCGATATTCGGTGTCATCTTAAAACACGCGTAATTATTTTGTGACTTGTAAATTTAAATATGTTGGGAACTTTTAAAGAAAGGAAAAACATTTTAATTCAGCATAAAAAATCACATATCTCCTTTGGAGAGTCTAGTTTACAAGTGAATGTAGAAAAACATATATAATACATTATTGATTATGAAAAACAGGAAATTAGTGCCATTTATCTTAATATTACATTATTTATATTAATGTTTATATCTATAGTCATTTAAAACAGTTTATTAATGTTCCAAAGTCTTTTAACTTCTTGATTTATATGATGAAATGTTTATAATAGAGGGTTTATTTAGAATTGTGCAATCATTTCCTTGTTTCAGATAATAACCACTTTTCACAATTGCTTTTATCAATCACATTTAACAGATGAAAAGCAATTTACTGAGTTTGATTAATTTAATGTCCTTGATTCGGAGATTGCATTTCACAATAACTGTCAACACATGGATGCATAGAAAAATAGCTGAAAGCAGGAAGGAAAACTCATGTTGTGAATTAGTCTTTTTTAAGCTTGCTATGTTACCACTGAAGAATAAACTGTCATTTTATTAACTTTTTTTAGTCCTTTATTTTCAGCAGTATTAAACACATTGAAGAGCAAGAAAAATCTTTTTTTTTCCCCAATCACTGGTTAAGTGGGGCATTTTCTAGATTCTTTTTTCGTTTTTATGATTATATATAGTTTGTGTCAGAAAAAGAGAAACATGTTTCATTTGTAGATGATGCACTGCATCAGAAAGCCAGTCGCAAAATATACTTTTTCTATTTATGCTTAGACACTTAGAAAGATAAAAAAGAGATAATCCTTTCTGACTCAAAGGGTTAAAGATAAATTTTGAGGATAAAGGGACTAGTACCTTTGCTTGTTATAACCATGCTCTTGCAGTAAGCGAGTTAAAGCCTCTGTTAATTTATTCTAGTCGGAAATGAGGGATTACATGAAAGCTTAAATGCAGAAACAGCTGAATTAACACACTTGTAGAGGTAACTGTAGTCCTTTAATTAAATGTACAAATGTAAATTATTAATTATAAATCTGTATTTAACTTTATTTTTGTAATCGTTAATCATTTAAAAAAATGATTATGCAATGAAAAAAGCAAAATAAATCACTCTATTTATTTAATTATTTGCTGATTCAAAAAATAAAAATTTCTTATACTCTGAACTTTTTTCTGAATGGCTTTCATCATGTACTTTTTGTCTAATTATATACAATTACCCTTGTAAAACATTATCACTTGTTCTTTTAAAAAGCTTTGAAATTTTGTGTGGAAACCCAAATAAACTGCGTATGGTGAGTGAGAGGTTATTGTTTCATACTCATCTACTCATCATCAGCAATATCATATATGTAGTATAAAATTGTATTTTTTCTCAAAGGAATTATTCTTTAATAATATTCTTTCAACTATTTCATGAGTGCAGATTATTTGCTCACTCTGTTCAAGTTTCGCTCATAATAGCAATGTTTCTTGCAATTAATTTTCATATTGGCCCAACTATTTGCTCACTAATTTGTTATTAAAACTGAGTTCTTGTTACATCCAAGCTCACTATAACCGAGTTTGATTGCAGTTATTATTTGGAATTTTTTGGTATGGTGTACAAGGATAGAAATATTTCTCATTGCTTCAGATTTCAGCTCTTTTAAAAGTTTTGTCATTTCTCTCTACTTTCTTGCACGTGAAATTTAAAAGTTTTTTCAACTCTAATTAAGAATAATAATAATGTGTTGTATTTGTTACTTTGTATTAACTGTAAATACATACTCAGTTATCTAAATTATCCCCTCTCCTGAAAGTACAGAATTTAAAATCTTTAAAACTTTTACATTAAAAAAATCTGCTGCATTTGTTACTTGTAGTAATAAATGAACAGGGCGGTCACAGATCTGGAAAATATGGAAATGTCAGGAAATTTTTTTCACTCTGAAATTATCATGGAAATATCAGGGAATTTGGGAAAAATTCTAGAAAACATGGTGGCCGGTTAAACCAAAATGCATGCCCTCCCTTTTCAGATAATTTAGAATTTTACACAAAGGCCAGAGGAGGAATTTATGGGGGTTCACTATACCTTCCGCCCCCCTCCCCTAAATTTTCTGTTTTAAAATTATTATAGTATACTGAATTTAGTGTATTACTAATAATATAATATTCACCAATTGAATATGCTATATTAAAATTGAAAAATTGAGCCCCTTACATTCTCTGAATATGCACCAATGTATAAAGTTTGAATTTGTCAATAAAATATAAATTGATATTCTTGTAAAAGGAAATTTTGCTTTTTAGTTTTTACCTTGTTTTTCATGACATTTTATGTGTGGTTGCTGAGGCTATTTATCAAAAATGTTTCTTTATAATGTTATACTTTATTCTTAAAAAATACTTTATATCATAAGTATTTTTTTTATTATTATTATTAAACTTCAGCAATCTGCTGGCACAAAATGGCATAGCTTTATTTTTTATTGTAGTTATTTATTTATATAAAGCAATTGAATGTAATAATTCTTAAAAATGTAAGCTAATTGATTCACTTGGTTTTATATATTGGTGCATGCTACATGACTATAATTTAATAACGTCAAAAACAATAAAAAATGTAATTTCTATACCAATGAAAAGTACTTATTTATTTTGGTATGTTGTGTCTTAGCAACTTTTTTTAATTCTCCTTATTTTGGCAAAATAAACATATACCTAGAAAACAGCTTAGGGGTATCAGAAATTGGTGATGTGGTTCACAGCGTTAAATGTACTTAGAATAATAACTTTAATTAAATAATATGGTGAGGTCAAAGCTGGATTATTTCATTTTAATATATTTAAGTAATGTATGTTTCAATTTTATCATGGCCTGTTTCTCCTGACCTGTATTCTAATTTGAAAAAAAGTGCCAGATTTTCTCAAAATTTGAATATCTTTCTCAAATTGGCCAGAATATTATACTCCTTTCTCTCTTGTCTTTTTTACAGATTCAAGTAAAAAAATAATCAAATAAACCCAAGTAAACAGATTATCATCTTAGTTCAGCTGTTTCTTAAAGAAAGAAAAAAATCTTAACTATACAGCTTCAAAAATGAAATAATTTGTACATGTACTTGTGAAAAATTCTTTTTACTATCCTTTTTACTAATTTATGACTGTATCTGTGGAAGCGATGTTATTTCCTGCAAAATACTCATACGGCAACAAAAAGAACTATCTTACATGAAAAAACAAGAAAATGTCTTCTTACGAGCACTTTTACTACTAAATATCAATATTTTTACTTTCTTCTATCTTTACAAGAAGAAAGTATTGGATTCATGAAAATTTTCGAATTCCGGTTTTCGACGGATTTACACGTTTTAGGGGTCAGAGATTCCAAAAAACATGTTTTTACAAAATGTCTGTCTATGACTCTGTGAGTCTGTCTGTCTGTCTGTCTGTCTGTCTGTGTGTATGTGACACAAATTTTGTGGGCGCTCTATCTCAAGAACTAATGCACAGAATTTAACAAAAATTCATATTCAGTTAGTCCCTGATACAAATTGATGCTGATTAGTTTTTGGTGCAAATCGCTCAACAGGTGGCGCTGCTATGCTGCCTTTTTTACGATTTCCGCAATGGCTCTATCTCAAGAACTAATGCACGGATTTTCATGAAACTTCAGATTCAGTTAGTCCTTGACATGAATAGACAATTTAGAGATTTTGGTGCAAATCGCTCAACAGGTGGCGCTGCTATGCTGCCTTTTTTACGATTTCCGAAATGGCTCTATCTCAAGAACTAATGCACGGATTTTCATGAAACTTCAGAGTCAGTTAGTCCTTGATATGACTTGATGCTGATTACGTGTTAGTGTAAATCGCTCAACAGGTGGCGCTGCTATGCTGAATTTTTTACGATTTCCGCAATGGCTTTATCTCAAGAACTAATGCACGGATTTTCATGAAACTTCAGATTCAGTTAGTCCTTGACATGAATAGACATTTTATATATTTTGGTGCAAATCGCTCAACAGGTGGCGCTGCTATGCTGCCTTTTTTACGATTTCCGAAATGGCTCTATCTCAAGAACTAATGCACGGATTTTCATGAAACTTCAGAGTCAGTTAGTCCTTGATATGACTTGATGCTGATTACGTGTTGGTGTAAATCATTCAACAGGTGGCGCTGCTATGCTGGATTTTTTACGATTTCCGCAATGGCTCTATCTCAAGAACTAATGCTCGGATTTTCATGAAACTTCACATTCAGTTAGTCCTTGACATGAATAGACATTTTATATATTTTGGTGTAAATCGCTCAACAGGTGGCGCTGCTATTGGGCATTTTTTGCAATTTCCGCAATAGCTCTATCTCAAGAACTAATGCTTGGATTTTCAACAAACTTCAGATTCAGGTATACCATGATATGAATTAGTGCTGTTTATGTTTTGGTGTAAATCGCGCAACAGGTGGCGCTGCTATGCTGCATTTTTCAGAATTTCCGCCACAGCTGTATCTCAATAACTAATGCATGAATTTTCATCAAACTTCAGATTCAGGTATACCTTGATATCAATTAGTGCTGTTTATGTTTTGGTGTAAATCGCTCAACAGGTGGCGCTGCTATACTACATTTTTCAGAATTTCCGCTATAGCTCTATACAAGAACTAATGCACGAATTTTCACCAAACTTCAAATTCAGATATATTGTGATATGAATTGGTACTACTTAAACGATTTAATTGACGTGACTTATATAGAAGAAAGTTTTGTGATGGCCACAACATACTAGTTTCATTTCAAAATATAAATTCCTGCAAAATTGGGTTAAATATATAAAATCATACAAATTTGAGGTTTATTTAAGGTTATTATCACAGGCCTGAGTAATGCCAGTTGGTTTAGCAAGTCTATAATAATAAGGAAAGAAATTTCTATGTGTGTGTTTGCCTGTTCGCTGTTTTCTGAAGAGCATGCAGAGCTACAAAATTTGACAGGATGGTATCTATATCTATAGTTATGCACCTCAAAGCCTAATTTTGAATTTTTTTTTTTTAATCATTTCTTTTAATGTGATTTTTAGCATTTTTTCACGTTTGACGGCGATTTTTCCAAATTAGCAAAATTAATGCGGTTTTAATCTTTTACCCCAATATAGTGAATTTGTCCTTTTTTCAGTAAAGTTTATTCGGAATTCACACAGTGATTTTTGAATTTTTCATGAATTTTTTTTTACGATTTTAAGAGTTTTTAGTGTTGATTTTTTGCACATTAGTAAAAGTAATTCTGTTTCAAATTGTTAACCTGATACAGTAAAATTTGTCTTTCACGATTTTTCATGTTCTGCAGAGATTTTTTGACATTTCTAAAAAAATCCAGGTCACAATGGTTTAATTTACTGTAGTAAATTTTGTCCTCTTCAATTTTTGAATTTTTAGTGCTTCACTGTGTTCTGCGGCTATTTTATGACATTTGTGGAAGAATTACAGTTAGAATGTTTTAATAAATTTTGTTCTCTTTTCAATAAAGTTTATTCAAAATTTGTAGAATGATTTTTGAATTTTTCTCGAATTTATTTATGCATTTTTTTAGCATTTTTTCGCATTCTGCAGTGATATTTTTACATTTGTAAAAGAAATTTGGTCATGTTGTAGTTCACTATAGTAAATTTTGTCCTCTTTTCAATAAAGTTTATTCTGAATCCATACAGCTATATTTGAATTTTTGAATGTGCTTTGCATTTTACAGCAATTTTTCCACATTAGTAAAAATAATTTGATTTCAAACTTTTAACCTAGTAAAAAGAATTTGATTTAAAACTTTTAGCCTAGTAAAAATAATTTGATTTCAAACTTTTAGCCTAATATAGTACATTTTGTGTTCTGTAATTTTCAATTTGATTTTTAGCATTTTTTCACATTTTGCATCAATTTTCATACCTGTGAAAAATTCCAGTTACAATGTTTTAGTCCACTGTAGTAAATTTTATCCTCTGTGAGTGTTGAATTTTTTTAGCAAATTTTTATGAGATTTCTAGTGGATTTTATTAGCTTCATGGTGATTTTTCCACATTAGTAAAAAAAAATTCGGTTTTAATCTTTTGGCACAAGCTTGGAAATTTTGTCCTCTTTTCAATAAAGTTTTTTCAGAGTTCATACAGCGAATTTTTAATTTTCATGAATTTTTTTATTGGATTTTTAGAGTTTTTTCCAGGTTCTGCAGCGATTTTCGACATTCATAAGAAAATAATCTTTAATCTTTTAGCCCAATACAGTCAGTTTTGTCCTCTGCGACTTTTAAATTTTCGTGACTTTTTTAGTTCTTTTTCACAATTTGCTGTGATTTTTCCACATTATTAAAAAGAATCCGGTTTCAATCTTCTAGCCGAATATAGTAAATTTTGTTCTTTTTTCAATAAAGTTTGTAAAGAATTTGTGCAGTGATTTTTGAATATTTGGTGAATGTTTTAATGCAGTTATAGGGGGGGGGGGGGTCGTGTTGAATCGATTTTTCCACATTAGTAAAAGGAATTCAGTTTCAAACTTTCAGCCTAATATAGTACATTTTGTCTTCTGTGATTTTCAGTGGTTTTTTTTGCATTTTGCATCAATTTTTGAGAATTAGTTACAATATTTTAGTCCCACTGTAGCAAATTTTGAAATTTTAGCTGATTTTTTTTAGCTTTACAGTACTTTTTTCACAGTAAAAGAATAATCCGGTTTTAATCTTTTAGCATAATATGGTAAATTTTGTCGTCTTTTCAATATAGTTTATTCAGAATTCATACGGTGATTTTTTAAATTTTTGTGGATTTTTTTAATTTTTTTTTTCCTTTTGTGTGTGTTCTGTGGCAATTTTTCGACTTTCATAAAAGAAATAATCTTTAATCCTTTAGTCCAATGTAGTAAATTTTGCCCTCTGCGACTTTTGAAATAAATTTTCGTAACTTTCAGCATTTTTTCACAATTTGCTGTGATTTTTCCACGTTGTTAAAAAGAATTCTGTTTTAATCATCTTGCCTAATATAGTAAATTTTGTTCTCTTTTCAATGAAGTTTATTCAGAATTTGTTTAGTGATTTTTAGAGTTTTTTCTCGTGTTTCATGCTATTTTTTGATGGCACTGGGCAATGCCGGGCAGATTAGCTAGTAATAAATTAAACAAAAACATAATTTGAAGAACAAATTAAAAAGCAAAATTTATTTCCCTCATTGTTTAAGCCCAAGAAGGGACAGATATTAAGATATTTCATTCAATTAGTTTTACATTTAATGTTAAATTTTTGTAACAAATTAGTTAAGCCAATTGAAGATTAAAAAATAAAAATACAATTCATACAATATGATACTTAAAACACCCTAAAAAATTAGATTTTATTCAAATGAAATCGAAATAAATCTTAGACTTCTTCCATTTTTAATTGAAAATATTTGTATTGCAGATTTTGTATTATGTTTATGACAATTGTGCCTAAAATGATAAGATGTATGCAAAATACAAAACTTTAAAAAAAGTCTAAGATTTATTTCGATTTCATTTGAACGGAATCTAATTTTTTAGGGTGTTTTAAGTATCATATTGTATGAATTTTGTTTTTATTTTATAATCTTCAATTGGCTTAACTAATTTGTTACGAAAATTTAACATCAAATGTAGAACTAATTGAATGAAATAACTTAATATCTGTCCCTTCTCGGGCCTAAGCAATGTAAGAAATAAATTTTGTTTTTTTTAATTTGTTCTTCAAATTACGTTTTTGTTTAATATGTCAAGTTTTTTAATAACTACAGCACTCAGACGAACGCATTTCAAAATTAATAGACAGTATCATCATCAGGCTTTGATGTGTACGGTATTGCATCACAATGTGGGATCCAGTTTACCAATGTGTAATTCAAAATGTTTCACCACTGTAGTAATGCAGGTTGCGGTAGTTTGGACAAAAACTTCCAATCTGAACGTAAAAAATCTATAATCAAAACATAAAAAATTAACTTCACTTAAATTTAGATACCCTATTTCCCACTCAGGAATGCTATGAATGTAAATATAAATTGTGTTGAATCCTTACTGCTAATATTTAACAATATTATAGCTGTGATACAGTAAAAAATAAAAAATAAAAGTTTTACTTAAATTTTTAAACCTTATTCTCTCCCAAGAGGTGATGTAAACACATCAAAAAATTATAACCTAAGTTTAAATTCAGGTATAAATAGTTCTCATCTCGAAAAAAAAAAAATACATTTTAAAATTTAAGTTATGTAATTCCCCACTAAGTTCTCTACCTGTGTAAAAATAGCTATCCATTGAAAACTTTTTATTAAAATATAAACTTGACCAAAGCAAAAATTTATTCTGAAAATATCCTTTTTATTTCCACTATGATGCCATATTCACCTTTTTAATTTTTGAAAAAAAAAAAATTAGCTCAATTTAATATTTCATGTGAAAATCTTTCAACTAAAAAGAAATAAATTATTATTACGGCTTTTGAAATTTTTGCAACAATGAAGTAAAAATGTTACATTTTCTATGAAAAATGTCCGTTGCTTTTTAATGAAAAAAGCGAAAATTGGAATTATTAAGAAAAATATTTGAATAATGCAAAAAAATATTGGCCCATGTTTCTCTCTGGGTTATAATTAACCCATATGCAAAGGCATTTTACCATTCGTTTTGACTCTGACGTCAGGCAAACGTTTTTACACTTTAAATTTATAATATCATTAGAATTAGTAAAGAATAAAAAATGAGTGGCATCAGGGACAAAAAGGTGGGAAGAAAAAATGAAAAGGTTATGATCTCCATAGGCTTTTCCATGTTAAATTAACATTGAGAAGTGACACTGGAAATAAATAAGCATTGCGCTGCTGCACAATACTTAAATAATCTACAAAATGTTTATTGATCCTATCTTTGATTACACAGTTAAATTATAATTAATGTGTAGTATAATATTTGTTTGCAATTTTGAATCTGATCAAGCTGTGCTTAGTTGTAAATATGACCATTTCTTTAAGAGTGTCTGAAAAACTACAACAGCAGCGTGCACGAGAGAGGCGAGAGCAATATAAACAGGTTCGAGCTCATGTTAGAAAAGAAGATGGTCGTTTACAAGCATATGGATGGAGTCTACCATCCAAAGCAAGTCCTGTAACTAAAGCTACTGATAGTGAGTGTGGAGCTCAGATCAAACCTCTGGCTTCTTCAGTACCTGTACCTGTTCCTGTATTTTGCCGCCCACTTCTAGAAAAAGAACCTGGAATGAAGGCATGTATTTTTTATTAATTGTATAATTCTTTAGTTTTTTAACAAAAAAACTTTATGCTCATTTTGAGTGGTTTTTTAAATTATTTAATTTTTACCCAGTATAATTAAGCACTTATACTAGGGGTGATCAAATGAAAAGGTATGAAACGACACCGTGGGTACAAATGTAGACTTTATTCAAAATATTCACCATAGGCCTGAGCACAACGATCCCACTGATGAACAAGCTGCAGGATTCCTTGTTCCCAGAATTCCTGTGGCCGTGACGAGACCCAGTCCTTCACAGCGTCCTTGAGTATGTCGTCCGAGTTGAAGGGCTTTCCTTTCAGGTGTTTCTTTAGTGGACCAAACACATGGAAATCGCAGGCGACATGTCCGCACTGTAAGGCAGATGATCCAACGGCTCCCACTTGAACTGGTCTCGGGTCATCACCCAGACTCTCACGGCCTGCACGAAAATGGGCACTCCATTTCCTGACAGACTTGTCAGAGACACATTTCTCCCCGTAAACTGTCACCATCCATTGATGAATAGCTGCCGGTTTCTCACCTTCCGCTGTCAGAAATCGGATAACACCTCTCTGCTCCTCAATCGTCGAATTTTGCAACGCGAACGCCATCCTGTCCTTATACGGACTGTCGCATCATTTGGACGCCGCTTTTGATAAGAGCCTCTGCTTTCTACTGCGCATGCGCGCACCCGCGCATGCTCCGATCCCAGTCAGAGACTCCAATCGCATCCCGAGATGTCTCGCTACGCTCTCCCATGGCGGAATATGCAAATATTTAACTGTTACATTTTTACGTCGTTTCGTACCTTTTCATTTGATCGCCCCTTGTACATACTGTGCTGCATTTTGGGATTAAAAGGACAGTTTACCTTTTCAACAATTTTGTTTATTTTTTAAAATATCATTCAAAGATTAAACTCACTGCATTTCAATCTTCAATCAAAAATACATTTTGTAAATAAAAAAAAGAAATTAACTGCATATTTAATTAAAATTTTTAAAAAGTTAAAAAAAATTGAATATTTTAAAATCCCTACTAGTTTTTTAATTATTGATATTTTTAGCCCCTTTTTTTTAAAGGTTATTAAATGTGTATTCACAAAACTGCACATGGATTTTTAGATACATATAATATTACATTTAATATATATTTTTTACTGATATATATCATGTAAAATGATAAAATCCAAAACATCTTCATATACTTTTATTTTTTTTTAAATAACAAAAAACCTGGAGGCTAATTCCATGCATAGATTTATCACATATATAATAAAGAACATGTACAAAAAGGTTTAAATCTCTATCTCAAATACAAAAAAAGCATTAGCATTTTTAAAACATGAACATGAAGAAAATATGAACATGAAGAAAAAGCCATTTAAAGTTTTAATTTGTGTGGGTAATTGCACTGGGTATATTAATAAAATTTACAATATCTTGTGATATAATTGCCGTATGGGTAAAAATGAGGTGTCAAAATATTCACAATCAAGAGGCTTTCTTTCTTTTTTTTTTTTTTTTTCTTATTGACTTTTTGACCAATTTTGAGGTAAACTGTCTGTCCCCTTAATCATTTACAATATTTAATGGGGCTTAATACCACTTTTACATATTTTGCTGCATTTAGGTCTGAATCATTTGCAATATTTAATGGGAATAAATTAGTGGGACTTAATTTAAAAATACAAAGTCTGGGAAACATAAAAGTTTTTCCGAATATAGTATATGCCATATATTTCCGTATAAGCTGAGAATTTTGAGGCTTTTTTTTTTTTTTTTTTTTGACTTCAAAATGGGGGATCGGCTTATACACAAGTCTAAGAAAATTTCAAAAATTGATGTTCTAAAATGAAAAATATGGTAAATATAAAAAACATAAAAAGTACTTACAAATTTCTAAAAATACTTAAATACTTCACTCATTTACAATGCAGAAGTCACCAATCATCATTCACTATCGAGCTTATTAACACAATTTTCAAGCAACTCCTTAAAATTCAGGGTGCGTAGCGGGTGCTTATAGGTGCTTACATTCGAAAAAAGTTTGTAAGGTGCTTACATTCGAAAAAAGTTTGTAAGGTCCTTACAAGGTGCTTATTTTCGGTGCCTGTCAAAATTCGCAGAAAAAATCGCGAATTTGAAAAAAATATTACGACATTGAAGCATCGCAGAAATAGATAATTTTGTCAATTGGCGGCTGAAAACAAAACAGGAATTTTGCAATTGGTTGCGCAAGGAAATCGTGAATTTCGTCAAAAGATCGCTGGAAAAAAATTGCGATTTTTGTTAAAAAATCAGAATTTCGTCAGTAAGTCACGGAAAATAATCACAAATTTGGTTAAACGATCGTGAAAATTTCCGCTATTTTTATCAATCGGATACGGAAAAAGTTTGAGGATTTCGTCGACTGATTCTTTAAAAAATCGGGAATTTCGTCAAACAATCGCGGGGAAAAAATCGCGTAAATTAGAAATTTTGCTAGTCAGTCACTGAAAATAATCATGAATTTCGCCAAAGAATTGCGGAAAAATGCAAACTTCTAAGAATCGTGAAAAAAACTCAGAACTTTGTCAAAAGATCGCGAAAAAACTCTGATTTCGTTAAAGGATCGCGAAATAAACGCGGATTTTGTCAAATAATGGTGGAAAAATGCAAATTTCTTCAAAGAATCGTGAAAAAAAAATGCAAATTTCTTTAAAGGATCGCGAAAAAAACACAAATTTTGTTAAAAGATCGCGGAAAAACACAAATTTCGTCAAAAGATTGCGAAAAAACACGAAAATTTCGTCAAATGATCGCGAAAAACGTGAATTTCGTCAAAAAATTGTGGAAAAAAACGCAAATTTCAGCAAAAAAGTGCGAATTTCGCAAAGGCCCGCAGGAAACATGCATAGTTAGTGCCAGGAGTGGATTCCACACACCCTTCCCCCTCTGCTGTAACCTTTCAGAAAATCTGTTGTGAATTTCAGAATTTTTTTTCTATTCAGAATCACCCCTGGATCGATCAAAACAATTAGCAAAATTCGTCAAACGATCATGAAAAATGTTGTGAATTCAGTCAAATGATCGTTAAAAAAACGTCGCGAATTTAGTTAAACTAAACAATCATGTGAAAAAATCACTAACTTCGCTAAATGATCGTGAAGAACATCGCGAATTTCGTATATTGGCTGCAGTAAAAAATAGCGAATTTAGTCAAATGACGTGGAATTACAGAATTTCATTAATTTAAAAAAAAATCAATAATTTCAGCAATCTGTAGTGGCAAAAAAAAATTACAAAATTCATCAAACTATCGAGCAAAATAAAACTATTTTCATCAAATGATCATTGGAAAAATTACATTTTTTAAATTTGTTGCAAAAAATATACCATTTAAATAAAGCAAATGATTTGATAAAGCTCTAGTAATAAACTTCCACCTTAAAGAATTGGCACGACACTGTTTATCATACTGAAAGGTTGGCAGATCTGAATAACCTCGAATAAAAAAAATAATTGTGCTAAGTTTTTTCTTCAATATTTAATAGATAATGATGCGTTTGTGCACATAAATTTTCACGTTATTTTCCCCTAAAAATGAGCTTATAAAGTGCTTACAGGTGCGTATTTTTAAAACTAAAATGTTGCTACTCACCCTGAAATTGCTTTCTTTCATTGGTACATCTGGACGAATATCCTTAGTGAATAATTCATCATCATCATCAACCCATATGCTTCAAAAGACGACATCTTTGCCTCCACATGCAGCTTTCATTACATTTGGAATATTTGAAATTTCGTCTTTTTTATTTCTCCATTCTTGCACTTGTTTTTTATTGAACAAGAAATGACGAGCAGCTACTGAGTTATTTCACTGTTCAGCAAAATTAATGACTTTTAATTTAAAACCCGCATTATAAGATTTGTGCTTTTGTCCAGCCATCTTTCCTTAAGTTAAAGTAACATTTAGGCATTACTTGAAGTAGAGAAAGGTTTTCCTATTTAGAAAAATAGGAATTTTGGTTTTTATGAACTACCAAGTCATAACAGTGTGAGCAGAACCAAATTGAATAGATTTGGCAGCGCGCCAAGACAGAATAGGAGATATCAATAATTTCAAAGAACACATTTTTTTCTATTAGCTATGCACAATAAAAGTGCACATTTTTGTTTGGTGAATTTTCCATCGCCTTTTTTTTAACATCGGCTTATATACGGTTTCCGATTTTGGATGATTTTTCATTGAAAAGTCATATACTCGGCTTATGCACGGAAATATATGGTAATTTATATTATAATTATTGCTTTAATAATTCATATCATATTAGATTTTGAAAGGATGTATTATAATAATGATTATTCTTTTTGTGCAATTGTTATTATAAAGGAAAAAAATAATACCATAAGTATTTGAAAAATTATGTTTTATTAGCATTTGCCTTTTTTTACCTCTTACAAGCTAGAAAAAATAATTATTCAATGGAAATTATACTTTTCGGTGGTATAAGCTTTAGCAAAAGTTTTTTTTTTTTTTTTTTAAATCCAGGAAAGTGGGTGAATAGATCTTGAGAAAAATTGTTGCCCAGTTTGAAAAACATGGTTTCGAGAAAAACAAATTTTAAATTTAAATTGCAGTTTCTCCAATATTATCATGATGACAGGTTCCTTAAATTAAAACTTAAATATAAGATATTGAGATTGTTAAATCATTAGTAATAACATTCTTTTTAAAGTCAAGAGATAAATCAAGGTTAAATACCTGGTGATTGTAATACATCAAAATTGCATTAGTGGTTTGAAAGAAAATAAATGAAAAGAAATACCTTTGCTCTTGAATAAAACAAACAGATAATAGTTTAAGAATCCAAACTTGTTCTTTAATGCATCTCGCTTATTTTAGTAGGATCGATGTCCTTCAGCAGTCTCCAGAGAACGATGCGTGTACTCCTTAATTTTATAGTTTTCTTTAGTGCAACAAAGTTATTAAAAAAAAAAAAAAAAAAAAAAGAAAAAAAAAAAGATTAATAATACTTTAAAGTATTTTAAATTATAAAAGGGAAGAAAAAGCTCTGCTCCAAGAGAAAAACGCGTGCTGTACCATGCCCCACGCAGGGAAACGCTGGTGCAAGATGAGAGGAAAAACGCGTGCAACAAGTAAGATCTCTAAATGTCGACTGACGGTAAAATACGAATGCCGATCCATTCAAGTGGTCAAGATACAAGATAGACAGGTGGTCAGGTTACAAAGGTATAAGGTAAGGTTTTGTATAGTATAAATTTGGTTCCTGACAACAGAGGTCAACATAGACAGGTGGTCAACTTTACAGGTTTTACTGTATATGTTTAATTATAATGGGAAAAAAAAAGACCCTTTTTGTGTATTTTTGTTCATGCAATTAAAATATTCAAAATTAAGTTTCTATGAAAACCAGATTGCATTTTATTCTACTTTATTAAGAAATTTTTTTGATTTGATGTAATCTAGTCTAAATCTTCTCTATTGTATATATGCTGATAACTTTTTTCAAACTGTGATACATATCTTTTCTATTCTTCAGGTTTGGTGTGCAGCTGGTGTTGATTTGACTGGTGGGAGATGTGATGTGGGAAATACAAATATTTCTAGTATAGGCAGCAGCTTATTTTATGTATCATCTCCTGAAGGCACTGATGAAGTAGCAAAACTGAATAATGAATTAAAAGTTAGTCATCTTTCTTTCCCTTCACATTTAGCTGCCGAATGATTGCTGGCAGTCCAATGTACTTATGTTAAATTTAGTTATTCTTTTCACATCACATATTTAAAAATTATTATAGGGTTATTCATTTAATTTATCCAAATTTTGTTTTCTAAATTTAGATAAATTAACCTTATCTATATTATATCAGTGCAAGTCACTAACTGTGTAACTGAAGTATACAAATGTGGGCTGGCTTCTTCCAAAAGAATTGTATTAATTGTGATGTTTACTGTTCTCAAACCACAGTGAACAATATAGCCTGCGGAAATCAGAAAAGACCTTTGACATCAATCAATTATGAACCAATTAAATTAGTTTTTGTTTTAGACGTGTGCTAAACATTGTGCCTTGATGTTTATTGAACGTAAATAATTGTTCTTTATTATTATTATTATTTAATCGTATCCATGCAAAACATCTCAATTTGCTATTTTTCGAATTGAAAATATTTTTCAAGTTATAATTTACATTTTTCATTAATGCTGCGATGGATTTAACATTTTGGCAGTTACCCTATGATTAGGAAGCTGCAATAAAATTGTTTCAAGGCTATAGAATTATAAATAAAGTTTTTTTGAAAGATGCTGGTGCACAAGCATTTTGCAACAAATCACAAATACTCGTATAATTTCACTAACCCAAACACTGGATGTCACATCCAATCTTTTCAGACACTATGGAGCATCGCAAAATGGTGTAATAAAAGGCAGTGTGGCACCATTCATCATTATTTACAGTTCTATCTCAGAGTTCATGTGACAACGTCTTTTTTCAAAGAATGAAATTACTGGAGTGCTAAGAGACAATTACGATTTCATCCCATCAGTTTAAAATGAGTTTTATTTTAGTATTTCATTGTATAACATTTATTTGTTCTTTCATTTTAATTATATATTTGAATTGATTTAATAAAATAATTTGTGAAAATCTGTAATTTTCAAATAATAACTTTTTAAATGATACTTTTGCATCAACAATGTTAATTTTTTTTTTTTTTCAAATGTTTCAATTGGTGCCAACTATTATGCTTGATGACAATCATGTTGCTGTAATGGAAAGGTTGTCAAATTAGTTTTACTGATGTAAGAAAAAAAATGTAAAAAATATTTCCCTTCACTGTTGTCTGGAATTAATAGAAAGAACTTTTCTGTGGAAATGAAGCAAAAATCCTTTTTATAAGGAATATATTATGTCTGTATACAAACGGCTTTGTCCTTACTGATTCAGCAACACTCAAATGAAAATATTAAAGCAAGAAACTTAAACTCCTGGATATATATTCATAACACATAATAGGGATCCATTAAGAAAAGATTTTTTTTTTAATTCAACTCCTAGTGGGAAATAAAAGGAGTGTGAAAAATTTTTGTTCATTTTGGCATATCTCAGTAGCAGTTTTAAGTAGGAATGTGAAATACAGCATAACAAATCTACTAAAAAATGGTTAAACCCATATTTCAGCAATTTTACGAATTCACTCCCAAGGGGATATTAAAAATCCAAAACAAAAGATATTTCCATGAGTCTATAGCCAACTTTTGTATTAGTGCTCATGGTATGTCACAATACTAATTTTATTGTTGTAACCCTCATAATCTTGAAACCACGTTGTTGCCATCATCGCTCATGTTTGTCGTCAACCTTTGCTATGAACCCTATTAATATTAGATGAATAAGACAACTATTGCTGATTTTTGACTAGATATTTTGCATAAGACAATTTTCGAAAGAAAATTTTGTTTAGTCTTTTTCTTAATTTCATTTTTTATAAATTGTTTTTGCACTCTTGGTCTTTTAGTGATTGGATTTCAATCTTTATACACAAAGTATAGTGCATTTTCTCTTTTTCTCAAAAAGATTTTTTGGAAGTAGAGATTTACAATTTAAATACTTATTGCTATATTTAATAGCTCGAGTATGCACAAGCCTTTGTTATAGTATTGCTGTATAACCAGTTTATATCTGTGAAAACCACAGGGCTCTGTTAAAACGATATAGTTGTTTTAATGGTGTATGTATGCAAAATTCACAGGGTCTCGTTGTAGTGATCGCCACATTAGCAATATATGGCTGCGAACCATACGGTTATTTTGATCACCATATTAACAATTTATGTTTGTGAAACCCACAAAGCCCATTTACGATGACTGCCTTATAGCTTGGATTATCTCATTTTTGTCTATTTCATCTGGAAAATGAAAATCCCACTTCCCCCTAATCTCTCAGCAAAGCTATCCTGTCAATGGGTGTTACACTGAAGAGAAATGTATGTCTGCACAAAGAAATAGTTCCTTACTGATTTTTAAAGAAAAGACACTTTAAATCTGATTTTTTTAAAGATTTTTCCATTGAAAAGCGATTGAGGGATTAAACAAAATTTATTTAGCTTAATGTATGTTTATATTTATTACAAATACTAGTAATATTCAAGGAAAATGTATTTCTTAGCGCATAAGAATTCTGGTGAGATTTTTGGCAATAGAAACAAATGAGTAAGTAACCCTAGCACCCCATAGAGTTGTTTGGTGGTGATTTGCTAAGGGGGATTCCCATGTCATTTCTGGAGATAGAAGATTTTCGATATCCAATCAAGCGTTTCATTTTTTAAACTATTAAAGATAGAATAAAAATTTCGATGGATTCGAATTTTTCAGAAAATTTCTGCTTAAAACATACCAAACATATGGATAAAATATGTAAAATAATGATAATTATCTTTAAAAATAAATAAAATGGCTGAAAGAAGTTTTATACAACCTTCTTGGAGAATAGACGATATAATATTCACAATATAATTTTCATGCTTCAGCATACACAAGATAAAAGTATTCTTATTTTAATTACAAAGAATTGATTAGAAGTTAAATTAATTTATTTTTTAATCAATGGTATAAATTCAATATTTCAACAGTATGTTAGATTTGAAACACAAGAAAAAATTCATCAGTTATTCTGAATGTATGTTTTAGTTCCATACATAAATGTGAGTTAGTTTGAGTTAAATTAAAATATAATTTAAGATAAATCAATTATCTGGAAACGAAATTGCAAAATCTGTAGATTATAGGAATGGGTTTAAACAATGTCTTCAAAAACAATTTCTTCAATGAGGCCTAAAATGTAAATTTATAATTATTTAAGAACATAGTTATAAAAAAAATGGTTTTTCATTCTATTTTGATAGGCATTTTTTAAAAAGTGATATTATAATTCTGTGACGAAATTTATACTGAATATGAAATTAGAATAAAATTTCTAAGGACATAATTAGATTATTTTCAAATTTTGCTTTTGCTTTAAACATAAAAATTGAATATTGCTAAATAATAAAAATTTTATTTTTATAAAAAATGTTAAAATTTTTCAGTAAACATTTTATTCGGCTTTTTAATAAAACACTGCACATCTTTTTTGGTTTTTAGCATTAATTTCTAATATGAGCTTCTTGGCGGGTTAAAATTTATTATGTAAAGCAGCTTTCATGACTGGAGCTAAATAATAATTACTTTACGAAAAACAAATGTTATTTAGCATACAATTATTATTATGCATAAATACAGCCTTGTGAATGCGTTAGAATGTTAGAAAGAATTGCATATGAATAACATAACAGTTCTTTTCAGAACTGAAAAGGTACCCAAGGAGGAAAAAAAATAAATAAATAAAAGTAAATAATTACACTAAAACACATACTTCACAAGATGCCTTTTTCTGACAGAAATGTGAAAAACCAGTCGTCACGTGACCAAAATTGCTTTTAATTCACTAACTAATTTATTTATCAAGAAATGGAAAACTCCTTCTGATTATAAATCGCTTCAATAATAATCAATCCTGCCAAATGTGTGCCTTTTCGTTTAAAAATGAGTCGTAAAATGTGTCAAAGTTTTGCGATATTGAGCAGGGAACTTCAGAACAAGCCTTAAAGCTGCTCGTCAGTCATTTTCAGAATTCACTTCAGTAATGTTAGTCAATGGGCATTTAATGAATTCTTATATTTAAAATATCTCCTCGGGAAATTAATATTTTTAACTTCTTTCTTCTGTGTACACTTTTTTTTTTCTTAGTTCTCAAAATATTTCTAAAATATAGACTTAATTTAATATTTTATGCTTTAAAATTTTACCTTAGTTCGTACGCTTTTAACACATAAAATATTAAATTAAAGCATAGATTTTAGAAATATTTTGACAACTAAGAAAAAGAGAGCACATAGAAAACAGATATAGAAAATATTAATATCCTGAGAAGATATTTTAAATACAAGAATGCATCAAATGTCCATAGGCTTAGTATTACTGATAGGAATTCGGAAACTGAGTGATGAGCAGCCTTAAGTAGCTCTAGCCTTTAGTTTAAAACATTTATTTTTTTTTACGGCTTGAAGTCCTTTTCATTCGTCAATTAATAAAATTTACAGGAATAATTGTGTTTGAAATAACTTTATTCTAAACTTATTTTTGCTGCTTCTCGTATTCATTACACCGGCTTTTACGTCCCATATTTACTAAATACTACTTCAAGAACATGTAAAAAAAGAAACTTAACTAGCCGTCTCTGGTGACCAGTTTGGTCTCCCTTAAATGTATGCTAAGCATTGCATCATGTTACTGAAATGGCCATTTGGCATATAAAAAGCGAAGCAGTCAGCCCGGAACTGTTGATGACACTCACATGACTTCGGCTTTTATTATATAGATTCTCTCCTTTTTGAAGACTAGCTGATCGGCCCAGCGCCGGCGTTGACCAAGACTTTTTAAATTCGCACAAAACACAGAAAATTTTAAATTTGCACGAATTCCGACTAAACTTTATTGTAATGAAAACAAAATTTACTACATTCGGTTAGAAGATATAAACAGTATTCCTTTTACTAATGAGGAAAAATCACAATGAGTCACTACAAAACGCTGAAAATAGCATTAAAAATAACTAAAATTTCAAAAATTGCAGAATAATTTTTTTTTATATTGGACTAAAGGATTAAAATAGGATTCCTTTTACGAATGTTATAAAATCACCCTGCAAACCCAAAAAAGCTAAAAAAAATTATAAAAATTACTGTACCAATTCTAAAATCGCAGATGACAAAATTTAGTACAGTGGGCTAAAACACTGTAACCAGAATTCTTTTGCGCACATAAAAAAATCGTCGCAGAACCTTTAAAAATATGTATCAATAAACATTTTATTCGGCTTCATAATAAAACACTGCACAGCTTTTGAATTTTAGCATTCATTATTATGAGTTTATTACACCAGTTGGAATTATTTATTGTTATTATTGTAATGAAAGCTTTCAAATCTGGGACTAAATAATAATTGATTTACAAAAAAAAAAGCTAAAAATATTCATTCCTGTTTTCTTTTATGATTTTCTGAAGAAGAGAGTTCTGTTACAAACAAAACAGCAAATATGATTAAAGAATTTTTATTTTATGCATATTTTATGTGATTTACAATAAATTCAATATTTAATGTATTCAGAAAAACTGTTGAATTTAATATGATATAGCTTTTTGCTAGCTAATTTAATATGATATGATTTTTGTTCGCACACTTTTAAAACAAACTTTCCTATCCTTTTTTTTTTCTGGATGGGTGGGGGTGGGGGTCTGAACTAAAACACAATTTTTTTCTTATAAATTAGTTCTTTTTGAATAATTTTGTACATTAAATCATTGTTAGTTTTATAACTTCGCAAAAAAACGCTGAAAATAGCATTAAAAATGACTAAAACTTCAAAAATTGCAGAATTAAAAAAATCTATATTGGACTAAAAAGGATTCATTTTGCGAATGTTGAGAAATCGTTGTGCAAACCTGAAAAAGCCACAAAAATTGCTGTACGAATTCCAGATAAACTTTATTGAAATAAGGATAAATTTGTTGTATTGGTCTAAAAATTTACAACCAGATTTATTTTTATTAATGTAGAAATATCACTGCAAAACGCTAAAAAAAAAAGTCAAATCGCATAAGAATCACTAAAAATTCAGAAATCGCAGATGACAAAATTTAGTACAGTAGGCTAAAACAATGGAACCAAAATTCTTTTAGAACTACAGAACAATCTGCAAAGAACGTGAAAAAACAAAAGAATTGGTAACATATATTCATGCAAATTTATTCCCCTAAACAATGATAAACAGCCAAATCTGGCAATCCTATGACACCAAAGTGAGTAAAAAGGCTATTGTAGTATAATAATCATTGACTAGTTAGATGTACCTCAACTTTAGGTTAACACGGGCAGGGCTGAGCAGATCTTTCTCAGGGGACTTATGAATAGAATTTAATATTTATGTCTCAAAATCTTTGTTTACATGCTTTTTTTTTATTAGTGATTTTCATATAATTTAAAATAAAGTATTTATTTATTTATTTTCTGTTTGCATGTAAAATTTGTAAAATGCATTTTGTGTCTTCCGTGTAAAGCCAGGACTATATGCTGCTGAAGGTATCTGGACACCCCCAAGTGACCATCTAGTAATTTGATAATAATCATTTTTAATTCAGTAATTTTATTTTCTGTTAAGTTTCATAACCCAATAATTTAAACTCTTCTACTATGTAAATTCCTTTTTATTTTTCATCTTAGTCCTGTAATTTCAATACCTCCCCTAACCGATTATAGATAACAAAGAAATGTAGCCTTTGTAGAGTCACCTTTAAATGAGGATATGTGACTGAGTACAATAAATTAATAATAATAATAAAATAAATAAATAAAACTGAACAATAAAAAAATTATTTTCAGTAATGCAGATCTACCCTATATATATAAAATCCTAATGAAACGAATTTATGAAACGGATATATAAATCGACTGATTAAACAACTGATTATGTTTCAAGCGATTTCTTCTAAAATATGGAATATGCGATAAAGTTAACACCAAAAATCAGCACTGATCCGCAGATCTCAAAACTGGTATTAGAATTTTTAAATTCGAATTAGTTTTCGAAATATTAATTTTTTCTAATTTTATATACATTTTTCTAATGATGGCAACTCAAATTTTAATCAAACAGATATTTTTTTTTTTTTTGCATATTTCAGAAAAGGTTGACATGGTGACCTGGCTATTGTTGTTTATTTGATAATAAATGTTTATTTACTTTTATTTCTTTTTATAAATTATATAGTTCTATAATTATTAGTTATTTTTTTATATTTCGTTTATAAATAATAGAAAATAATTAAAAAATACGGTACTACTTAATTATTCCGTCGACCAATTTCACCAAATTATATAAATCACCAAAACACTCGCTAAATTATACAAATTGACATAATTTTTATTTTAAATAACGAAAGAACAAATAAATTAGTATAACATTAATAAATATACAAATAAAAAGTCGAAAGAAAAATCACTTGATGACGTAAACACGTGTAACTTGCTTAAAGTCAAGTGAATGTGACATTTACGATCAACCATTATTGGCATTTAATCTTATAGTTTGGCGATAGATTTTTGGTCGACGGGATAACTAAGTAGTACCAAAAATGCATATGTAACTGGTATTTGAAAACGAAGTTTTCGCCAAATTTTCGTAAAAAAAAAAAAAAAAAAAAAAAATCATGCCAAACCTGCTGTGCATATATAACATCTGGCCAAATATTACCACTCAAAAAAAAAAAAAAAAAAAAAAAAAAATGCTAACTGGCAAGTTGAAAAAAAAGCTATTGGCGAGATTTGTATCCGGCTAGCGTAACAGTACCAAGAACTCTTTGCAACTGTGGAAATTTTATGTAGTTTTATTCGAAAAAAAAAATTTCGATTTTTTAATCAAAAGGGAAAACTTACGGTCCCATATTGGCGTGATTTTTTTCTGACGCCAATGTCATATACGGAATGGGCACTTAACTGGCACCAAAGTGTCATTAATTTGCTTGATATGGTAAGCCGGATGTTGTTGTTTATGCTGTTGATGCGTTCCCCAAATTGGCATCGTTAAAAAATCATGCCAATATAGTATGTATATGACATCTGTGCCAAACTTTCATATGAACAGCGAACAGACTGTATTTGTTTATGGAAGTTGATGACTTGAACTATTATAATATAGATGAAAGGATGGCGATAGAATAATATTTGACGACTTATCACCTGTGCCTGGCTAACATTAAAGTACCAAAATGGCACCTAGAGTATAAAAAGCAAAGTGGTCTGCCTGGAACTGTTGATGATAGTCACATGACTTAGGCTATTGTTATAGAGATTGTTTTAAAATACCGGGAGACAAAGACTCTGTATACTTAATTTATTTTATTTTAGCTTCTTTTCAAATGTTTAACTGATCATCTTTAATTAAAAACGAAAACAACCATTGGATGTCGTAACAGCAACTGATTCGCCCTTAAATTTTTGCAATCAAAGGGAATTGAATGGAAACCCGTTTACAGGGAGATCTGCACAGCTTCTTTCAGTATAATTCAATCTTCTCTAATATTTTTAAAACCCATCAGATTAGCGTGTTTTTAGGTTCTGCGGTGTCTGAACGGGGGTTGGCGAGCATAGCTTGAAGGAGGCAGAGCCCCCTAGTTTTTATATAAACAATATGCTTGCCAAAATGACAATTGTGTTTAAAACGTACCATTTTTTTCTGGGAGTAGATGACTATAAAGTTGAAACAAGAATATATCTTTATAAGGAATTGCTGGTTCTACTTTTATTTATTTTTGGAGTGATGTATTTTTAAGTCATTTCTAAAAAGAGAATATTTAAACTTGATCTTTTCAACAGGTTATCATAAAATTGATAACGTATTTAAATCATTGATATCGATTCAGAGAATTAGTTTTATTTTAATCACATTCACCTCTCACTTATGAGAACCACACATAACTGAGAGGATTTTGTATAGAGTAGTTCTTCATA
The DNA here is from genome assembly GCA_963932465.1 of Maratus speciosus. Lineage (NCBI taxonomy): Eukaryota > Metazoa > Arthropoda > Arachnida > Araneae > Salticidae > Maratus > Maratus speciosus. The sequence goes on from OZ010792.1 coordinate 363,898,384, forward strand.
CACATTATGGGAAAGAGAAACATTTTGAAATATAGAATTATGATTAATAACATTTTATAAAATGAAAATGGCGTGATATTAGTATAGTGTACATAAAAAAAACCTTCCACTTTCACTAAAAAATTTAGTTTAAAAAATACAGTAAATGTAACATTTCATTTTATATAGAAGAATGTATACTTATATAAAGAAAATGCCAGTTTGTTCTCTTTTAAGCAGTAATCAATGCTAGTTTGTTTTTCCTTAGGCCGCGTTTGTACAACGACCTTTTCTAATACATTAAAGCGCGTCATTGTATTTGATACTACATCAGAATTTTGAAGGTAACATCTCAAAGTATCAGTGCTCCCAAAGCAGCAGCATAAGATGGGACAATTATGGTATCAGTTTCATCATTATCATCTTCTCCTTCTTTTGTCACATCGTCAAAAACAGTTTCAATATCTCTTACTGCTGTTGATGTTATGTTAACAAAATCTTGAAAAGAAAGAGAAACTTGGCTTATGCTGTTCCATTCTTCTTCGTCTATGTTAAAATCATTACTGTTGTTTTCATTTTCCTGTAATGGAATAACTTCAGCACCATTTAAATGAACAAAATCCGCTTTTCTAAAGCAGTTAGAAATTGTTGTGGCTGTTCAGTTATTCCTTTTTCTGCTCTTGTGATATAAACATTCTTCACACCAAATCTTTCCTATACTGCGCTTTAACTGACCTTATTATACTGGGATCTAATGGCTGGAGTCTGCTAGTACAATTTGCATGGGAAAATATAACTTGTGTATGTGTCAGCAATGAGAGATTTGAAGGCAAGGTCGGATACTGATCCATAGAATAGCAGAACTTTTTTTAGCCATCTTATCAAATTCCTTCAAAAAGTCAAAAAAAAAAAGTTCAATGTCATCCAGGTTTTAGTGCTACTGGTGTTTAAACATAGAAAATTCTTCAGATTTTTTAAACACTGTGGTTTCTTGGATTTACCAATCATTATTGGCTGTACTTTTCTGACCCATCCACATTGCAACATAAAAGCACAGTCACTCTTTCTTTGCTGTGTTTGCCACCATGGCATGTTTCTCCCTTAAAATACAATGTTTTGTTTGGCAAATGGTGATAAAATAAACCTTTTTCATCACAGTTAAAAATGTTCTTAACATGAAAGTTTTGAATTGCATTTGGAAGGTCTGCGATCCATTCATTAACAGTTGAATCTGAAACTGCTGCACTTTCACCACTCAGACAATGATTTGTTAAACCGTGTCTTTTCTTAAGTTATTCTAACCATCCCCAAGAAGCCGAAAAATTTTCAATTCCCATTGTGTAGAATATTCACTGTTCATTTTTTTGATTGAATCACTGTTCTTTAAAATCCCTCTGAGTGTTGATTCTGGCAAATCAAATTTTTGAGCTAAACTTATTTTTGGCAGTTTGGATCATTTTCTGCTGCTTGTATAGCTTCCATTTTGAACGAAATTATTAACTTTCTTTTGCTCATTGAAAAAAAAAAAAAAAAAAAAAATCCAGATGCTACCGTGAAGACAAGGAGAGAAGGGAACACACGTGTGGCTTGATAAAAATCATAGAGAAAGAAAAGATGGAACCATTAGAACTAAAGGGGGAGAGGGGGGGGGAAGTCAAATTATAACACCCTCTCCATTCTTTCAGGCACTTTGCAGAATGATCTTTTGACCTTGACACATGCAGAAAATTCTTTATAGATTAAAAAAAGTTTTGCACTTAACTCAGAGTTTCTGAATTGTGCTGTTATTGTCACGTATAACTGAGAGAAACAATTCGAAGTGACGTTTATAAGTGAGAGATCTATAGCATCATTTTCCTATTCCCGAGGCGGGACCTTACTGAATTCGCTTATAACTGAGAGGCACATAAGTGAGAGGTGACTTTACATTTTATTTTATAAATGATCATAGCATTTTTAATATTCTAGGTTATGTAAAATTTATTATCACTTTTAATTAACTAGGATTATGAAAAATATAGAAGAGAGCAGAGTGAATCTGAAAGAATTTTGTCATCTTTGGTATGGTTATGCACCAGTACACACACAACTAGTAAAGTCACAATTATAGATGCCAACAATCCTGCTGAAATTATTAACTCTTTTCATGTATGCAGCTCTCACCTTTTATGCATTGCCAGTATTCCAGGTATTCTTTTTTTTCTTTCCTTTTTTTTTGTAAGGTGTGGACATTTGAATGTTAATTTACATATCTTAATTGAATGCTAAAATGTAAGTTTCTTGTTTTATTAAATAATTAATAAGTTAATGAAAAAAATGCTATTTAATTCAATATATCTGTGTAATTAAGGTAAGTTTGTAGATTAGAATATCTCCAAACTTCTGAATTTTTAATTTATAAGTTTCCAGATTTCTTGAATGTTAACTGCTGTATTTTATGGAAGAAATGCTGCAGTATTTATGAGTTTGGATTTTTTCAAGCTTTTCAAGTGCAGCTTTACTGTTTATTTATTTATTTATTTATTTATTTATTTTTTCAAGTGCAGCTTTACTATTTCTGTCTTTATTTTTTTTTCTGCCCATGGGAAATTGGGAGAAAAATTCGTAATTATTTTTCCCCTCACTGACCTTGAGAGGATTTTGTTGACAGAACATTCCTTACCACTGAATCTTCTGTCTGTTCTCAAAATGGGTCAGTCAAACTGGTTTGTTCAACCTTGGACAGTCCTTCCCCCCTCTTCTATTTCTGTCTGAAGAAAATGTAATTCTTTTCAGACTTCCTACTTCATTGAAGTATGGATGTGAACTTTTTGTTGTAAGAATTTCGTCATTTTGCTTTTGCTGTTTTTTTTTGTGTTAATGATTCAATTTGAAGTTTCTTCTTCTGTAGAGGCTAAATGGCTCCTAAACATCACATGAGCTACACAGCTGCTTTTAAAGTATAAGCAATTGTGAAAGCAGAATGTACCTGGAATCATGCAGCAGGACGTGAGTTCGGTGATGACTAATGATATGTATTAGATGGTGGAGGCTGAGAAGCTAGTAATTTAAAATATACCACAAAAAAAAAAAATGTGCACAGTGAAGGGGTGGGGGTGGCATAGGCTGATTTGGTAGATGAACGGGTAAAGTGGATTTTTCAGAAGTGTTCTGAAGGACTATCTATGTCTACAGTTCAGATCTGACGTAAGGTAAAACAGATGGCATTAAGTACAAGCATTACCGAGTTCAACAGTGATCCCATTGGTGCCATCATTTTTTGATGTGAAAACAGCTGTATATCCAAAATTGGACCACAGTTAGCAAAAAAACTTTTGGTTGATACAGAAAAAAAGATTTTTGGAAATCATCAAGAAAGCAATTGTTGAAAAAAAAAGTGCAATTACAACCAAATCATTAACAAAGATAAAGCCCCACTGTGTGTTGGATAACCACCACAGACAACAAAAAAAAATTATTTTACTTGCATACTTGCCTATGCTGCTGATAACTGATAGTTGAAACCAATACTTCTTTTTATGCAGAAGATGTTGCCCCAATGCAATTTTCCTTCAGAAGTGGTCTTAGGGTAAACTTTAAAGGCTAAAGGCTGGATGTGTAATTACATTATGTTTGACTGGCTGACTTACTGAAATTTGGTGTAAACAGAATGGATTTTCTTTCAGCCAAATAACATTTTAGTGATGGACTCCAAGAAATCACATCTAATGAACTCTGTGAAAAAAGAATCTCAAAAAACCAGGCCAGAGACTGGCTCTTACCTGGCCATTATACCTGTTAGGCTAATCAAAAAACTTCAGCTCTTGTATTTTACTGTGAATCGCAGTTTTAAAACCCACGTCTGCAATTATTGGAAGAAGTGGATGGCCATGTGTGATGAGGTAGCATAATGAGCAAATCAAGAAAAGGCAAGGTGAAAAACACAATGTTTGTTCCAATGTTTTTCCAGCAGCATAAACAAATCTACATATGGCATGCCTACCACTTCCAGAGAACAAAACTGTATGCGGAACGCCATTGGTTAAACACTCCTTCTTGTACCAAACACACAAAGTTTAACTTTTAGAACTCTTTCATTTTTAATTTTTTTCCTGACCTATTTGTTACCTAAATTATTCCCTTTTTCCAAAATTTATGCTTCTCTCCCTTTTCTCTCCTCATCTCATGAAATTTAAAATCTTTAATAAAAAGAAATTATTTGTTCCATTTATAATTTTGTTGTAATATTAATTAAATAATTATCTAACTCTCCCCCGAAAAGATATCTTCTCCTCTCTGCCCTCTTTCCCGCACCCAAAGTTAATTTTTTTTTTTTTCTCTCTCTATTTATAACTTTGCTGCAACAATAATTAAATAATCATCTGAATTACCTCAAAAGATCGCCGGGCCACATGTGACCCTTGGGTTGAGTATGGCTGCTCTAACTCTTTTAAATATTGCAATGTAATTGATATATGTTATTGAGGTTCACTGTGGTATGTTCGCTATTGAAAATGGAGTGCATAAGCATTTATGATTCATTTGCAGGAACATACAAAGGAATTCCATTATATTATGGTATATGGGAGAAAATCTTTTGTGGTGCATTTTAATGATCATATAACATATCAAGCATAATAAAATTGATATTGTTAGGTAAAAAAATAAATAAATAAATAAATAAAATAAAGAGGAAGGGAGAAAATGGATTTAAATTTAATTAAAATTGGGAGTTATACATTATGTATGTGATTTTTAATATCAATTAGAGAGAGAGAAAGTTTTACTATTAAATATGGCCAGTGATGTGATCGTTAGTGGTTAGTAAACATTGCAAGTGAGAAATGTAAATAAATATAACTTGGTAACTTCATGGTAAAATATAAATAATAAACTTTAGACCTACCTGAACTTAGAAAATATTTCATCTTGCCTGAAAATTGTATGTGTTGAATATATTTAAATAGTGCCAAGTGTTAAATATTTACTTTAGAACCTTTATAATTAATCATTCTTTAATACATCAGTAATAAATTAATTTGGCACTCAATAATAAAATTATCACACACATAAATAACACATATACATTTATTGATACAAAATACTTTTATTAAAATGATAATGAACTTATATGAAAAAGGGTGGGGGAGTGCACTCACTTTACAAATATTATTAAAATTAAATTATTACATTTATTTCAAATATTGACTTTTATAAAACTATTCGATACTGAAATTTATTAACAAGCTTTATGTTATTAATCACAGGATATCATATCTTAGTTGTGAAGTATCAGAATGAGCAGTTAGTTTTACTTCAAATAATATTCATAAATCTTTTAGAAACTAGTTCATGCCTCAAGTTATTCTCTCTAGCCACTTGAATTGTCAGTTTTTTGAAATCAAATAGTGTTCATTAAGGAAGTGATAAATCAAACAACTCACCATTGTGATGTCAAACATAGGTAAAAAGAGGAAAGAAATCTTTCTACCTACTGTAGATTTGATTCTCCAAATCATGGTGTACACTCAAATTTATTTTACAAAGATGCCGATACACACACTCACTACAGATGGTTGATTGAAAAATCTAGAGACCGTTCACAATAAGTGTGATTACGATCTGTGGATGTCTTCATTTCCATAATGCCATAATTTCAGTTGTGTAATTTACTTCGCAACGATGATAGGAAACAACATTTGAAGCAATCTTCTAAAGGTACACAGCAGCTATCCGTAAAACTTGTCGCCACTGAACTTCACAGTATTACTATATTTAAATTATTTTAATAAGATTTGAATGAATTTTTATGAAGGTTATATACCGAAGGAAATAATTTTTCCAACGGAAAAAGGATAATTTTTACGGAGCAGCATCGCACCCTTCTTGGTGCGATGCCGTCCTCAGCTCAAGAGAGTGAAGCCACGCTACGAACGAACAGCATTAGGCGGGAAAGATGCTGATTGGCTGATTTAAAATCGATGCTACATGGAGTAGAAGTGTTTGAATAAAATATCGTTAAGTGATAAATTCGAATTTTAGATTTGAAAATTATTATAAAAATATTCTATTACGGTAGAATGTATTAATTTTAAGATTTATTATTTTATTATTGATAATTTTTGACGATCTTTTATGGCGATTAAATTAAATTGTTTTTAAGTGAAATTTAACTGAAAAACGAACTTAACGAAAATTAATGAATATTTAAAGGTAGAATTTAGATTTTGAAAGTAAAGAAGTTTTTTTAATTTAATTTAAATATTTTAAAATAGTTTTTTAAATTAATTTTAATTGGAAAGGATGTTATTATATAACATTAACGAGTTTCTGAGGTGCACTAAAATAGGTAGAAAATTTATTTAAAAACATTTAAGGGTGAAACTTTAGATGATTGATATTTAACTTTGCTACAAAATAAGAAATACGGCCGATTTAAAAAATATATATATTTATAAATTATTATTAAAGATTTGCTGTTTGCTGAAAGAGAAGCAGAACTTTTGGGGGACTGGGTGGTAATTTAAGTGATTATTTATTTATTTTTACTAGAAAGCAATAAATATGGCAGAAGGTTTATTTTTAAATGAGAGTTTTAAAGATTTCAAACTTTGTATGCTAGAGAAGGGCAAGGAGAAAGCAAACGTGGGTGAGGTAGAGGTATAATTTAAAAAAAAAACTTTTGTGGGGTTTTTTTTATCTGTATAATTGTCGAAACGTCAGTGAAGGCTTACTGTGGAGACACGAAAAGTTTTGATTTCCGTTTGTCTGTCTGTCTGTTCCGCGATAACTGCCGCAAAAAGCACCCGATCAGCTTGAAATTAATTGGGCATATTCGTGAGATACCCGGACGTAGCTGTATGGTTTTTGGTTAAATTTGGTTCATTCGTTCGGAAAATATGGAAGGTTTTATTTTTCTTTATAATGCTTTTCTACGGCAAGTCAGACGATTTTCAAATTTCCATTTGTTGAAAGAAAATGGCACGTTTGATTAATGGATTTAAATGTCAAATTATGGATACTAAAATTCCAAATAAGGGTTTTAAATTATTCCTATTATATTGAAGTTTTATCAATATATCTATCAGATTTTTTTATTTACGTGTATAATGTTTTGAGGACATTTTTACATGTATTCCAATAATATAAAGAATTTTTAAATTAATTTTCTTGTTTTATATGATACATATTTCTTTTTTTTTTTTTTTTTTTTCTTCGTTGCCTAGCGACTGTTATTCGTAGCCTATCATTGCGTCAAATATGAATGAAGTTAGTAAATTACGTTAATTTTGTTGCAGGTACTATTAAAAGGCTATCACAAAAAATATTTTATCGCACCAAATCGATGCAATTTATGCAATTAACAGTGAGCACGATAATGAATTATTTTCCAGTAGATTTATAGATCTCCAGATATGCATATTTTGGGGGGCTTTTAATATGTTATTGCTATCGCATGGATTAGGATGTTTAAACTAATGTTTAACCATGCTAAGTGAAAAAAAAGTACAGTTAAAGGCATGTAAATCCTTTTTAACACTTTCCAACATGGATGAAAAGTATTTATGACTTCAGTTTTTCTATCTGTCGATTGCCGTGTTTCTCTACGTGCTCTAACTCGCGTAAATATAGTCGGGATTACATGTAATTGATATACGTTATTGAGGTTTGCCAAAGTATGTTTGGTATTAAAAATGAAGAGTGTAGCATTCATAGCTTAATTACAGGGGCACTCAAAACTATTCCGTTACATTATAGTCTTTGGGAAAAATCGTCTGCGGTGTATTTTAATAATGTTACACAATTTTAAACGTAATGAAATTTATATACTTTATTAAGGTGCACTAGAACCTGGTTACTGTAAAATATGTTATGTGTAGCACTTACAGCATGCGTACAGGGAACTCAAAAGTATTCATAATATTACAATCTTTGAAGAAAATCCTTTTGTGGCGTTTTTTAATGATGTTACTCTGTTACAAAATAATAAAATTGATATGTATTTTTGAAACATTTTTGTAGTATATGGGGTGCAAAGCATATGTTTTTTTCAGGGTCACACAAAAGTGGTCGATTAAAATGTGGTCTACGGGGGAAAAAAACTAACTCCTCACAGCTTATTTTAACACATTAGCTACGGGAAACGAGAATTCTCGTTTTTATTCAGAATACATCATTGGCTAAGGGAGTGACTTCTACCTTACAGAAAAGACATTTATATTGTGTTGTCCATATTTTTTGTAGATTGTAAGACATTATATATTACATCCGTACATTGAAAGATATTTACTGCTGCATAAACATGAAAAAGATATCTCAGAAACCAATTTCCGAGACACTTTCAGAAGAGGGAGGAGCTTCTACTGTTTTTAAACCCAGATTTAATTAAATTGCCTGTCATCAGTGTGTTAATTGTGTTGCACTAATTCAAACATTATGAAATTAAATTACATTACTGTGGTTGACTACAAGAAGCTTGAATATGATTTGTATCGTATTTATCGTTCATTTATAAGGTCACATAAAAAATTTCGGATACAGTTCTGGTCTATTAGGGATGATTGCTGAAGAGCATTTTTGATTATGGTGTGCGTTTTAACGTTAAGTAAATTTGTGCTTAATAAGTAGTGCTTAAATATTGTATAGACCATGTACAGGGATACACAAATGAATTCGTAAGTATAAATGAAAATGAGCGCGAATTGCTTCAGTGTGTGGTTTTTTTTTTTTTTATTTGAGTTATGCATTTCCTAGCCCAATTACATTTAGTATACTAACAAATGTTTGCAGAATTTAAATAGAACCATATACAGGACTCCGCAGAAACTGGATATATGGTGCACACTATGCATACTAATCCCCGGAAATGTGATATGAGCAGTTTTAAGAGGGTTTTTTATCTGCATTAAATTTAAATGTTATAGACGACGCGTAAAAATCTTCACGTAATATACAGGGCTGTAGAAAAGAATTCATGTACGTTTCCGTCTATTGGTAGAATTTACTAAAGGACATTAACACAATTAATTGATAATTACAAATGTAAATTAAATTACACTACGAAGGGGTTCAGGGGGGATCTGCCCCCCTGAAGAAATCTACTTTATTATCTAAAAATTACCAGAATAAGTAGCTCATGAGATTTTCAGAATACCATTAAATAACAAGGGGTTTAATTTAACGCTTCTAATGTCAGAAACCTTCGAAATATTTTTTCGTTTTATAAATGTGTATGTAATTTTAAAACTTTAAATTTCGTTTTTTGTAGAAAGATTAATATTACTCAAAGGGTGCTAAACACAATGAATTGTAGAGCTGACGTTGAGGCTCCTGATCTGCAGATTTACTAGTTTTATATAGTATCTGCAGACTTTAAGAGGAATAATTCAAATTTTCACAAGGCACACTAACTTTGTTATTACAAGAACTACTATTGTTTTCTTTGGAAAAATTAATCTTCCTTTCTTAAACACTTTCCAACATAGTTGAAAAGTATTTGACTTTGGTTTGTCTGTCTGCCATCTATCCGTGCTCTAAATCGTATAAATATAAATAATATACAGAACTGTATAAAATTATTCTAGTGCATTTCAGCCTATTGTTGAAAATTTCTGAAGATGAATTTTCGACTGTGTTATGTGATTTGTAATTAAGCTAAATTTTAGTACACTCTGTGGTGTATATACAGATTTATAGATAATATACAGGGATGCACGACAGAATTTGAGTAAATTTGGGGTTATAAATGGTAATTGCCGAAATCTTGCTTCACCTTTTTAAATGGTAAAGTTCCGTTGTAGTATTCTGTAAGTGTTGGTATGAGTTTCTGGTCTATGCTTGGTGTATGATTCTTCTTTCTTGTTATAGTGATGCAGTAATTTATGAAAAACCAATGTTGATGGTTAGCATGGAGCCCTCTCTGTCTGTCAGAAGTTATTTGAAGATTTTTATTAAAATTTGTAAAATGCTTATTTGTTACTTTGCATTCATATTATTTTACAATTTGTTAATCACAGTTTATTAATCTAAGAAATTTTTTTCAATTGTGCATACATTGTACTTTTTTATGAAATAAAATCAGCGATGACACTTTTTCAACTTTTGACTGATTTCCGCTTTTCTTGGTATTTTAAAAATCAATCAGCAATTTCTGAGGAATCGAAGGGGGAAAAAAATCATGTTGATGTATATTGCAAAAGAAACAAAAATTTCGTCAAATGAGCCATGAATGAAATTGCAAATTTCACTGAATCACTAGAAAAAAAATTGCGAATTTCAGCAATCAGTCACAAAAATTTTTTTGTCAAGAGATAACATAAAAAAAATCGCAAATTTTGTCAAGCAAGGGCAGAAATTAATATTGAATTTTGTTAAACAATTGCAAAAAAACTGTAAATTAAAAATTTCGTTAATTGGTCGAGGAGAAAAAAAATGCAAGTTTCGTCAAACGATCATGGAAAAAATTGTAAATTTGAAACAAGTTATTGTTTTTTGTACATATAAAAATGTTAGTTAAAAATTTAATATTCATCTTATTTGCTTCTGATAAGAATACATGACAAACGAATTTTACATCTGTGTGAAAGAATGTTAATGTAGTAAAATACAGCACATGTTGACAGGCAGTCTTTTTTTCAACTCAACTATGAAAATGCAAAAGATTTTTTACAGAAAATTCTATAAACATTTTAACGTAAGAAGTTTGTTAGTGTATTTATTTTATATTCAATACAATTATGCTTTCACAAAAATTATGCTTAAATATTGTGAAAAATGTCGTAAATTTTACTTTCATGCGTAATTTCCTCCTTTTTTATTATTTTCTGAGTGGCATCCCTGTAAAATGTATGTCTTTTAGTAAAATAATATGATATACACAATTAACTTGCAATATTTATTTTTTTATTTTATTCTATTTTAAATAGAAATGGTCAAAATATTTTAATAAAAATTGGTAGTCCAGATCATTTTCATATAATACCAATTATTGTTTGCTTCATTGTTGCATTTTTATTCTGTCATTTACACTGCAATTGTTTTTATTATTGCATTGATTGCTTTATTACTGTTTTTAATTAGGTTGCAAACCAACAGACTACCAAGTTGATGAAGATTTCCAAAAACTTGGTAGAAAAGAAACTTTTGGTAGCTCCAGTGAATCTGATTCAGGAAAAGTTGGGGATCTGCTGTATATTAGTGTTTCCTCTGAATCAGGTTTTGATTCATCTGCTTCTACCCCTGTAAATAATGGTAAATTATACATTTTGAGTTTTTACATTACATCCCTCCCACCACTCCTATATTTCTTGTTTCTCCATCATCTTCAGAATTTCCTTTTTTCTCCTATATTTTCAGCTGTGTGTCCTATATTTCCTATATTTTTTACATTGATAAAGATTAAATCTGCAACATTTTCATTTTTATCGCTGATCCCTTTTATTAAATTGAAGCAGCACATGTTTTTGGAAGGCTGATGAAAAAAAGTGATTAACTTTTTCAGGAATATCATGAAATCCTAACATTTTCAGAGTATCAGACTTTCATAAAGAACAAAACATCAAATACAAGCACTTAAAAATACAGCTATTTTCTTTTCATTATCATTAAAGTCCTTAGCCATAAATTAGAATTCTAAACAGGGTTGGCAGGTATTTACTGCTTAAAAGTTTTTACTGGTATGTACCATGGTTTTTAGTGCCTTTGAAAAAGCATATTTTTCCTACAGTTTTTACTTTTCTGAAAAATTTTCTTTTTTTCACTGTTTTCCTTATTTTTATAAAAATACATGTTACTACTCAAATATGTATTTTTTAGCCCTCTTTGCAGTTTGCCTGTATTTTTCCTTTTCCCCAAAACAACTTAAATCTGTTGTAGACAAAATATTTTAAACAGAATTGTATTTTAAGATGTTTAAAGGGGCATGAAGTGTATTTTAGAAACAAACAAGGAAAGAAAATTTAAATTAATTTTCTTATAAGCATTTTTATGTAAATGCAGGAAAGCCTTGGAGGGTTAAACTGTATTGTACAAATGAACTCAAAAGTTTTAATTATTCTTAATGGCATGTACATATGCTCATTTTAGTAGGCTAATATTTCTTTGAGATTAATGCTAAATGTTCATTGTCAGTTTTCAGTTTAGTGCCAAAGTGCCCTATTTTATGGTTAATTTAATTTTATGATTAATCTTCCACAATCGGATCCATAGCCAAATGCTGTATTTAAGGGAATGTGATTTGGCGCAAAAGTACTGCTTAAAATTTTTAATGGTATTTACATTAATTTAAAAGGACATTGTAGCCAGGATGGCAATGCTTAGAAGTGAATCTAATGATATCCAGTGTGTCAAGAAGATCTAAAAAGATTGTGTCAAAATACCGACGTTTAGTTACTTTTAGCATAGAATAAAAAGAGTTGGCCACTTATCAAATCTTCACCAGGTGATCTTCCATTTCTTAATTTTACAATAGCATACCTTACTTCTTCTACAGTTGGTGGTTCACAGTTTTCTTCATTCATATCATAATCATTATGATTAAACTGTATTCCTCTTTCGTCATTTGACTGTCTGTTTAACAATTGTTCAAAATATTCTGCCCATTTATCTGTCACATTTGCATGCCCTTCAATAAGTTTATCATTTCTGTCTTTACAAAAAAAGGTGTGTGGTTGGTAGTCCTTTTTGTCTTCAATTTCCTGAATTTTACTCTGCTCCAAAGCTCGTTTTTTCATATGAAACAACTTTTGAGTATTTCTTCTAATTGTTTTAAAGTAATTTTCACTCTGTTTTGTTCTATGTTTCAGCATTTTTACTTGCTTTATTCTTTTTCTTAATCAGTTGCCAACAACCATCATCAAACCATTCATTAATTTCCCTCCTTTCTTCCTTTCCAACAACTTCCTCAGCAGTTTTTTAATATTATATATTTGCATTTAGCCCATTTACTATTGATTATATCTTCCTCATTAAATTCAGCATATTCACTAGCAATTCTTTCTGTTAATTTACTTTGATAAACCTTTCTTCTCTGCATGTTTAGTATATCCTTTGTTTTAAATTTTACTTTAGTTCCTTTTGCATCTCGAAATCTTGTAACTCTTTGACTGTATTTAATAATAACAAGGAAATGATCAGTATCTAAATCAGCACCACTATAACTTCATACATCCATAACATCACTAGCATGTCTTCTGTCGATCATAATGTGGTCAATTTGGTTTCTTGTCTTTCCTTCAGGAGAAATCCAAATTTCTTTATGTATATTTTTATGCTCAAAACATGTACTACTTATGATTAAGTTGTTTGAAGCAGCGAAGTCTACAGCTCTTATTCCATTTTCATTACCCAAATCATGTAAACTAAATTTTCCAATTGTTGGTATAAAAGTGTATTCTTTTCCAACTTCAGCATTAAAATCACCTATTACAATTTTAACATCATGTCTTGGTATCTTATCAAATTCAATCTGTAGTGTTTCATAAAAAGTATCTTTTTGTTCATCCTCGGTATCTACCGTTGGTGCATGGACACATACTATTGAAATGTTAAAAAACTTTGCTCTCAATCTCAAGATACATATTCTTTCATTTACATTGTGAAAATCAATAATATTTTCTCTAAAGCATTTTCTTATCATAAATCCAGTACCATGCATGTTTTTTCCTGTGCTTACACTATTAAAAATTGTAAAATCACCAATATTTCTTATCCCACTATCCTTCCATCTTACTTCCTGTAAGACCAATATATCCGGTCTATAACTATCCATCTGACTCTGTAGTTGCTTCACTGCACCAGTTCTATATCAACTTAAAACATTCCAAGTTTCAATTCTAAAATTCATAAGCCGTTTTCCAGTTCCAGTCCATTTTACAATGAGATCAGTCCGTCTAACATCTGTATTTAAGGGCTTCGCAACAATGTTTTTTTTTTTTTTTTTTTTTTTTTTTTTTTTGACAGGAAAAGGTTGTTAGCCTTTTGCCCAACCCCTTTTAGTCGCCTCTTACGACATGCATGGGTTACATTGGGACTATTCTTTAACTAGCCGCCCTTGGCGACCAGTTTGGTCAAGCATTGTATCATGTTACTTTTATACATAATTTAATTTACTTGCTCAATCCTTCGCCAAATCCGAAGATTTTGCTACAGAAATCCTGAACTCGGCATTTTTATGTTAGCCGGGCGCAGGTGATAAATCGCCAAACATTGTTCCCGTCGTATTTTTTCATATTTCATTTAAAATATAGTACTTTCACTCATTTTATTTAAAATGCATAACTTTAATTTAAAACTGAAATATTTAAAAATTATGACTCTCAATTATTGCTTTAAAAAAAAGAAAAGTAATAAATAATACCATAAACCATGACATTTAATTTCAACATCAAAGCTTTGTTTTACTTTACCATGTGAAAAATTGTTTATGACAGTTGTATGAAATGGACTATTATAATACTGATGACATGATATTTACAATATTTGGCAATTTATCACCTGCTCCTGGCCAACATTAAATTACCAAATTGGCCGCTTGGCATACAAAAAGTGAAGCGGTCAATCCGGAACTGTTGATGACAGTCACATGACTTAGGCTTTTATTATATAGATGCCGGTCACCACACGGCATCCAGGGGCTAAACTTAACACAAATAAACACTAAATCAATAATGTACAGAAATGATGAATCATTGCAATCATTAATAAATACATTATATTTTGTATAACTTGATTTTTGTATTTTAATAACTATTTATTGTAATTTATTATATAAGATGAAGTTCCTTGATCTTAATAAAATCTTTGGAAAAAGGATATTGTAATAATGTTCAATGTATCTTACAGTTAGGGACAGTATTGTCCATAAACAAGATATAAATATTAGGTGAATCATTTAAATGATCTGGCCATGCTTTCGTATGTGGAAATGATTATTGCGTTCCATGTTTCCAAAATGGCTCTTTTCAGTTCAATGATCGAATCAAACTGCTTTTCGTTAGCATAAACTTGACGAACCAAGATTTCCCACAAATGTTCTATGAGATTTAGGTCAGGACTTTTAGCTGAGAATTTCAAAGTTTTAATGTTGTTTGCAGATAACCAATCTAAAATTGATGCACACTTATGAATAGAAGCATTATTTTGAAGCTATACCAAATTCTGTTTCATAAGTTCATCTTTAAATAGAATAAAATTATTACAAAGAATATCTTAATAGTCAAAGGAGTTCATCTTTGTCTTGGGGAAAACCAACTTGTGTTTCTTTTTGCATTAAAACCTGCCCAAATCATCACTGAGCTACCACCTTGTACACGTCTTAAAAGCAGATGTGCCTCACTTCGTAAATCATGCTAGTAATATCTTAAACCGTCTGGTCCATCAAAGTTGATTTTTTTATTCATCAGTAAAAACTAGTTTTCACCATAGTTTGCATTTTAAAACATTGAATTATAAGAATTTTAGTCTTGCATCAATATGATGCTTTTGTAGTTTTGGCTTGGCTTTGAATTTAGCATATCTCAAGCATTCGTCAATTTTAAAACACATTTCTAACAGTTCTGAACGTTACTGGGAGTTCTAGAGCAGATTTTATAGTAGAAGAATAAGCACAATCTTTGCCATTTTAATAGCACTCCATTTACACTGGAATGAGAGTTTTGATGGCTGCCCGCATCTTTTATTTATTTCATAGTTCATTGGATCAGAAAGAAAATTGTGCACAACAGTTTTAGATTTATTTATTTTTAGTGCCATTTGCCTTTCACTCAGCCCAAAATCTCAAAAGGCCGTGATTTTACCCTTTTCTTCTTCAGTCAATGATTTCCTATGACTCATGCTCAAAGCAGCAGTTGCATATCCCAAGAAGTATCATCACTGGTTATATGCTGCATAAAATCACGATGCAGTCACGATGTGATTTTATTATGCTAAATTCGGAATTTTATTCTAACAAAATTAGCATGTGGTCTTAAACTTCTTTCGAGCACTATACGTTTTGTTAGAGTGTTGCAGAAACATGTTAAAATATTTCAGTCCTGTGAAAATTTTGGACTTTCATCGATGCAGTTATATGAATAAGGTAAATTGACTTACCTTTATGTACTTTCACAAAGTATAATTGAAGATAATTTCTTGTGGCATAACACAGAAGGTTCTTAGATACCTGTAGTAGAGATCGGCATGGGCCGGGCTTGGGGGGGAGATTTCATTCACTCCACTCGGGCTGGTCCTGGTCTCCACTCTTGTCAGGCCAGTCCTATTTTTTCTGTACAGAGCCGGGACTGGTTTCATTCCTAGTCTTCACAACCCAAAATTTTCAGTCTTAGTTTTGACCCAGCCCATATGAAAATCATTGTCTCAGCGTGGCCTGGTCCATTCAAAGGTCAGTTAAATTAGGCCTGGCACAAAACATTTCGCAAAAAATTTATACATTTTTGAATCGCTATTATTCTACACTTAAACATTAAAATTTATTCTTTTTAAAGAATAGTAGATTTCTACACTCATTAAAATATAGTAAAATATGTGAAAAGGAACCTGTCTATGACGGAACCCTGTTTTAAACTGGAAAATGTGTTGATCCATTCAAAATTAATATACTAATACGTAAGAAAAAACTATATAATACATTTACACTTGCTAAGAAGGGAACTTGTCTGAGAGGTCTGCATGGGCCTAAATTTCCAGAAACTGGCCCGGCCCGACTCATAGAAAAAAAATTTCGGCCCAGCCTGT
Source organism: Maratus speciosus (assembly GCA_963932465.1). NCBI lineage: Eukaryota > Metazoa > Arthropoda > Arachnida > Araneae > Salticidae > Maratus > Maratus speciosus. The sequence continues at coordinate 363,915,073 of OZ010792.1, forward strand.
AGAAAAAAAATATTGGCCTGGCCTGGTAGAAAACTTAAAAGTTCGCCCCCGGCCCAGTATAACAGCTTAAAGTTCGGCCCGAGTGAATTGCTACAAAACATTGATTTTTACGTTGATTTTGTTAAAAATTTGACTTTTACAAGAAGTTCTGACCAAAAATATTTATCTTAACTTTTTTTCATGTTTCTAAACTTCACTTTTATATAAGTGCTGCAGGCTGCGATATTTTTTTTAAATGAACCGCTATTCCTTCTATGTAAATGTTTCAGTTATCATTACTATTGTTAATCCATATTCCATGCATTGAATTGTTAAAACTCTGAAAAATGCTATACAGTAAAATCTTCTAAGACTCAATTACATAGAAAAGTAAAAAAAATGCATTATAGATAAGCTCTCTTCTTAGCAAATGTAAATGTATTATATATTTTTCTCTTACGTATTAGTATATTAATTTTGCATGGATCAACACGTTTTTCCATTTAAAACAGGATTCTGTCATAGGCCGGTTCCTTTTCACATGTTTTACTATATTTTAATTAGCGTACAAATTTACTATTCTTTAAAAAGAATAAATGTTAATGTTTAATTGTAGAATAATGGCGATTCAAAAATGTATGCATATTTTGCAAAAATCTTTGTGCCAGGCTTAATTTTACTGACCTTTTGAACGGACAGGTCACGCCGTGACAATGATTTTCATACGGGCTGGCTCAAAACTAGGACTGAAACTTTTGGGCTGTGAAGACTAGAAAAGAAACCAGTCCCGGCCTGATTCTTCCAGAAAAAAGTAAGGCCCGAACCCCGCAAATGAAAATAAGCCCGAACCTGGCCCGTGCAGATCTCTAACTTGTCTATAACACATTTTTTTTTTTTTTTTTTTTTTTTTTCTATGCAATTCTGTCTTAGAAGATTTTACCGTATAGCATTTTTTAGATTTTTAACACTTCAATACATGGAATATGGATTAACAACATTAATGATAACTGAAACATTTACATACAAGAAATAGGGATTCATTAAAAAATATATCTTTCACAGACTGCAGCACTTCTATAAAAACGAAGATTCTAACCATGAAAAAAATTGTTAAGATAAATATTTTTGGTCAAACTCCTCGTACGAGACAAAATTTAAACCAAATCGATGTAAAAATCAATATTTTGTGGAAATTCACTCAGGCCGGGTTGGGCTCAGGCCGATATTTTGACTTTTTTTTCGGGCCGGGCTTGAACCGAATTTTTAAGTTTTTTACCGGGCTGGGCCGAATTTTTTTTTTTCTATGAGTCGGGCCAGGCTCAGGCCTGGAAATTTTGACCCGTGCAGGCCTCTAACCTATAGTACTTAAAACAATACACTAAACAATCAGATATATTATTTTAACTATAACAGATGACAAAATATGTATTTTAGAATATAATAAACCAACCATAATGCAGAATGTGTTATGTTATGCAACATTCTAACAACCCTAAAACATTCTTTTGAAAAGTATTTCATCAAAAATTAACTACTAAGTTCAAAAAAGTAACATTTTTTGTAAATTGTCACATATGTGTATCCAGCTCATTACATTAATAATTATGACTATCCTGCATAATTTAAGTAAAAATAGATCTAATCTGTATGCACAATTAAAATATCTTAAAACTTAATGAAAGATGTTCTTTTCAAAGTAACATTGTAGTATTTCAAATTAAAGTTTTAATTTATTTGTAGATGGCATGTTTGTTTAATTTTCTCAGTGCTGAAATTTTTTCATTGTACTTTGGACCACAGAAACATATTTAAAGCTTATTTGTAACTTAAAATTCATCTGTGCCTGAATTTTATGAATTCTTATTATGAATTTTTTTAATTTTTGCTGCATTACATGTAAGTATACATAAAAAGTTGATTTGCAATTTTTTTTTCTTTTGTTACTGTGATTACTTTTCTACTACTTAATTTCATTCTAAGTATGAGATTAAATTTCATTCTTGGAAAGGATATCTGTTTTTTGGTATCATTCTTTCTAATGTTCAGTGATTACCTATCTTACTAAGCTTTGAATTATTTTGATTTCATTATAAAAATATATTTCAGAAGATAAATTGGAAGAAGCTGTTAATGATCCCTTACGGAAATTTGCATCTGAGAATTCTGAAGATAGTTCCTCTCTTGATACTCCAGATAGCAAAATGCCTACTGTTTTCCCTACAATGTGGCTTGGCTCTCAAGATGGACAGTAAGCAAATATTGTGTTAATAGTTTATTTATTCTTGTAAATCTACATTTTTATGCATTGCGGAATTAAGAAATATGTTTTGACTGTATCTCTTATCTCTGAAGATAAAATACTTTTCTTTTCATAATACACATAGATGCCAATATCTCCGGAAATTGAATTTCACTATTTATGAGCATGACAAAAAATGGCTCTAAATGATTTATTTTCTTTTAAGTTTTAGATTTTAAATAATCATACTTTTTCAAATATGATATTATAAATCAATTTAACAATTAACATTCAGGGATGACATTCAGGTTTGAGTGTGGGATGCTGGAGAAAGAGCAAACACTATAAGCCTCGTTGCAACTTTTGCTGGCAAAAGGATTTTTTTAAGGATTTAATAAGAATTTTTTTTTTAAATGCCCTATGGGCACAATAAATTCCACTTTTTGTGACCGATTGCTGATTTTCACGATCGCCTCATTTTGCAATTTTTTCTAACATAATACATCCAAGAAATATGAAGATTTATTTTCTTTTAGGTTTTAGATTTTAAATAATTATACTATTTTAAATATGATATTAGAAATAAGTTTAACAATTAACATTCAGGGATGACTTTGAGCGCAGGAGGATGGAGAAAGATCGAACAATATAAGCTTCATTACAACTTTTGTTGGCAAGGAGATTTTTTTAAGGATTTAATAAGAATTTTAAAAAAAATCCCTTTGGAGACAATAAATTGCACTTTTTGTAACCGATCGCTGATTTTTACAATCGCCTTGTTTTGCAATTTTTTCTGATAGCATCAAACTGACACAGTTTTCATACTTGGTGTTGTTACTGAAGAATACAGATTGCTGATGAATTAGCTCTTATTTCAATTCATTAAATTTATCACTGAGAAAATATCCAACTAATGTAGAATATTTTTTACTATACTTAGTTTCACAATGCCTTCTAATGTTGTATTCCTTCATTACTGCAACACATTCTTTCCAGATAAGGTAAACTGCCTTATTGTTGTTCTTTTTTTCTTTTCTTTCTTTTTCCGTGACTGATTAATGAAATTTGTGATTTTTTTCTTGAGATCGATTGATGAAATTCATGTTTTTTTTTTTTTGTGTGTGTGTGTAAGGAAAAAAAAAATTTAATTAATAAAATTTAATGGAGGATAGATATTTTGGAATATTAAACTTCTGTAAATAAATTATTAGAATTTGAAATAGTAGAATAAAAGAAGTAAATAAATAAATAATAATTAATGTATGGTCCAAAAAGAGAAAAATAAAGGATAAAAGAGGTGTATTGGAATTAGTACGAAACATTGTATAAAAGTATAAAATATAGAAAAAGAAATAAATCAACTTGATGGATTACATAACAATAATTAAAATTTCTTCACCTGAACTATAAAATATTCTTCCGAACTGAAAACATTATAAAATTTACTGTATGTAGAAGTGCCTAAATTATTTTTTCTTAAATATTCATAATGATGTTATTGTATTATTCAAATTTCAATTTTAATTTATCTAATTTCTATCACAATTGATATTTTACATAAAATCCATCAAGTATAGCTTTTATTTAAAAACAAAAATTATCTTTGTTACTATTGTATTTTTAAATATATTTTTTGATTTGTTAATCTGTTTAGAATCATGTAACTATTATTATTGCATTTCTATATATATATATATTTTTTTAATTAGGCACATGAAAAATATAAATATATGTTATAAAATAGTCTATGTAAAATTAAATAAACAATAATGACACAGAAATATATAATTTAATACCACTTCACTGGCGACAGGTATGGGGAAACAGTGCTTTTACCCCTGACTTATCTCGGGGCAGCCAGTGAAGTGTTTAATTATTTTTATTAAGATATTTAAAAGCATGAAATGAAATTAGGAAAATCTGATCAGACCCCTTTACAACATAGATCATTATTATAATATTGTTATAACATTATTTTTTACTTGAGCAAATGCTATGTAACATTATTGCAAAACAATTAAGATCCATAAAGCAGCTTCTTTAAAAATATTTAATTAAAATTCTTTTGTATTTCTTCTAAAAAGCAAAATAGACTAATTATTCAATACTAGTTGTAATTAAACAATGATAGTGTTTTAATAGCAAAGATTAGAATAAGTTAGTCATTCTTACTTATCAAAGACAAAATATTTTCATCACTTGCACTAAGATAAATAGTTCTTATATGGTAACTATATTATATGGTTCCTTTGAAAAAGGTAAATATTTCTCATAGAGAATATCACTGAATGCATCGTTAATTGCTCTAGTGGCTTGATTTGTTTGTTCATAATGCCACATCCACATCATGAAATGAGAATATTAGATATTAAATATGTAAAATTTTTCATATTGCCTAACTAAGTGTAAACAAACAGATTGAAAAATGCCCAAGCCAGTTTCGAACATGGATCCTTGGAATAGCACTCCCAATGCTCTACCATTAAGCTATGAGGATGATACCCATCTTGGCATCTCTCACTCTTAAATGTCTGTAAGGTTGCAACCGCAGCACAAAATGGGCTATTCCATAGTCCTCGTAACTTATTGGTAGTGCAGTGGAGCACTATTACAATGATCTGGGTTCAATTCACGACTTAGACATTTTATATTGTGTTGATTTACGCTTAGTTAGCAATATGAAAGATTTTACGCATTTAATAGTCAATAATTTTGTGCATAATTTCACTGCTGAAAATTAATTGAAAAAATAATTTAAATTATATGAGAATATTAAGTGTTATCAAATGGAGTTGTCCTCCACATCATAATAATTAAAAGATATTACCAGCTGGAGTTATCCATAGATTTAGTAGACAGGAAACATCTATACTTAAACCTCTGAGCGTCTGAGGGCTTTCCTTCATTTTGGTAAGAATGCTTATAAAACTAACATTAACTTAAATTTTCTTTCCCTGTTTGTTTCTAAAATACACTCCATGCCCCTTTATTTAACATACATGTTAAAATACAATTCTGTTGTTTACTACTGTTAAGGGGTGTTTACGTTTTTTTTCCCACAACTGTACATAATTGTCTAAGTGGTCATTAATACTATAGTTATTCCATATTCCATGAACTGCGGACACATAATCTGAAAATAAAATCAATACATACATAAATGTGCTTTTTGAATAATTTTAATTGTTGGATGTTGTTGCTTTAGAAATATTGTCATATTTTGTAAAAATTAAGTCTAATCGAGCCAGGTCCAGGCCGAATTTTTATATTTCATAATAGTTCGGACTCGGATGAAATTTTTAGCTTTTATTCTGGGCCCCACCAATAAAGTTTTTGTATGGGCCTTGCCTGGGCCAGGAAATTTCAGCACATGCAGACCTCTATTTTGAGGCCATTCACAGATGCATAGCCATTGAAGTATATTTTTAATTACAATTTTTTTCTCTTACATAAAAATTTGATACTTGCAGAGACAATTTATGAATAACTATTTCTAATGTGGTCTCTTATTTGACCTAATTTAGAAATTGTTATAATTAAACAAAGAATTTTATATATTAATGCCTCTAAGAGGTAGGTAAGATTGAAAAATTTTGACAATTATCGAGAACTTAGTCAGGCTTTACCATAATGATTATTTAAAAGCATAATTAGGTTTAATCTAGAGCTAGCCAAATAGCCAAAAAGCTAACTGAAAGTGCTTTTTGCCCCCAAAGCATTTTGTGAATTAGTCAAATAGTGATAGCCAAAGAAATATGCTATATCATTCCCATTTTGTTGTTCTGCATTTCGTAAACCTGCTGCCATTGCACAAAAATGAAAAAAAAAAATGTCATATTGCATCCACACTGCGGCAACACTTCAAAATTTGTGACGTCATTTGCATCAGACTCCAGCATATGGTGAAAATGAAAATTGCAGATTGTATAAGCATGGGATATGATGTGCGCTAGATTTGAATCATCAATGTGCCAGGTGCATGTCATATAAACTTTTCAGACTTGAATTTATGCGAGTTTTGGCTACAAAGTGTAAAAAAATTAAACTAGTTTATTATATGTATTTTTTTTTTCCATAAAAATGGCGTTACTGGCATGTTTCCTAATGTGACTTCTTTGTATGAAATTGTAGCATCACTTTTGTTGTCTACAGCAGACTGTGAAGGGGGATTCAGCCTCATGAATATAACAAAATCTGACTTGAGAAACAAACTGACAATCAAGAATTTAAGTTACTTAATGATGATTAATTTGGAAGGGGAGTTTTGAAAAAAATTCCCATTATAAAAAGCATTTGCTGTATGATTATACATCCAAATCTCGAAGGGTCAATCGTGATGTATTTGTTTACATATTGCATAACTAAAAGATATACCCATGCATATAGAAATTTTGTATAAATAAAACTTTTTTTTTTCTTGGCTAAAGCTATTTTTATTTGGCTAGAAGTTATTGGCTGTGATTAGCCAAAAGCTAAAAATCCCTTTTTCCGAACTTAAACCCTAATAATTAATTGACAAAAATATTGATGTTCTTAGCAATTAGCAGCTTACTCTCAATATATTTTAATGCATATGAATTGTTATATTTAAACAAAGAATTTTATATATTAAATCTCTTTTGATTGAAGATTGAAAAAAAAAATTGACGATTTATCAACAATTTAGTGAGGCTTTACTATAGTGATTATTTAAAAGCATAATTAACTGGCAAAAGTACTGATGCTATTAGGAGTTAGCAGACAAGCCTGTTGTCGATGTATATTAATACATATTATGTACATGTATTTCTTGGTGTCAGTGTTGTCAGAGGTTCTACCCCCTTTCTCCTTTTCTGTGAACTATATCGTTTTACATCATACTTTACTGTATGTTCTCCATAGAATGGATGTCATCTGTGGGGAGACTTGGGGGGTTCTTAGCAGTATGCTTGGGAAAACGTTTCATATGTACTATATACCTTATGTATAAATAATGTAATTTATATTTCTGATTACATAGGTAAATCATTTCAAACTATAGCATCCATCTTTAATCACAGTTTACATTTAAAAATTTTTAATTAAAAGCTGTATCTTCCATGACAAGCATAATTTTTAAAATTTATCTACTTGAGAAAATTTCAAGATTTCTATTTTGTTAAATACATGTATGTAGATAGCTCACTACATTACTGTCCATTCCTATTTGGGAATTTAATGAAACAAGTGAATTTTTAACAATCTTTTACAAACTGCAGTGTATAGTAAATGCAGTAGAAGATTTATATAATGCAAACCTAAAAACGTGAAGTTGTGCGTTATATAGAATTTTGCATTATATGGATCATATCATTAAATCACCTTGTAAATTTGGCCAAATATGTCTGAAACATATCAAAATACATTAGAATATCTTTATACTGCATTCCTTGTTACCAAGAGTTATCCAAATTATAAATTTTTGCATAGTATAGATCAGACTTTGTTAAATTTACTTTATAAACATGATCCAAATATAACTGACACAACCATCCCTTATATTAGACATTTTCAAAAATGTTTATTGTAATAATAGCATTTTTTCAGTAAAAAGGTCTTAAATTAGAAGATAAGAAGATTAGAACTAATGTATCAAATTTAGTCCTCTAGAGAGTAACAATATTTTACAATGTGAAAGTGCAGGTGCTTTTTAACTGCAAAAATCATTGTTTACATCTGAGAAGTTGTGCGTTATAAAGATCTTCTACTGTAATATACCCAGAACTGTTATATACTTTTGTTTGCTCTTGGGCTTCTCTTTCAATTGCTGTAATGGCACCAAGCTCTATTGTACATTAAACTTTCCTCTGTTGCATATCTAGTTAATTTTATACAAATATTTTATAAAAATGTTATTATGAAAATACATTGTAGTAATGAATTACTTTAGTAGTTGTATATATTTTGTCATGTTGCATCTTGCTGGCTGGTAAGATTTTCTAAAAATTCCCCACTCCTGCCCATTTTATTATTTTATTTGTCTTCATAGAATTTTAGTATTAAGATAATTATATTTTTTGTTTTTGACATTTTTCTTCTTCTATTGCAGTATATATGTTCATTCATCTGTGGATCAATGTTGGCAGTGTGTTAATTCAGTTAAATTGAAAGATTCAGTTCTTAGTATTGTGTAAGTACTTTTCTGTTGATAAATTTAATGCAATAGCAAAGTATTTATAATAAAAGTAGAATGTTTTTTTGTATGTCTAGAGGTTTTATGATCCAAAATTGTTGCATTCACACATTGTGAATAGATTCTCTTATTTTTATAGTCATATGCGTGGTCGTGTATTTGCTGGTCTTGCTGATGGTACTGTTGCAATATTTCATAGGTCTTCAGGTATGTTATAATAGATTCATTGTAATGAAACATTTTTTTTTTTAACTTGTCAGCTATTGAGATTTAAATACAGTCAAACCTCATCAATACGAAATTGCTGAATGCGAAATTTTGTTGTAACATCAAATAATACTGAGGCCCTGTCAGATAAGCCTGAAAATCAGTGTTAATTAATTCGTTTAACATGAAAAAGAATTTTGCAAAATCCCTCTTAAGGCAAAAAAATTTTTTTGCATCAAAGTCAAAACATGATTCCTTACGCTAACTTTTGGATATTTCAATCTTACACGGCACATCCTCTTATTAAAAATTAAATTTTTCTCATGATTTGAAAATGACCTAAAGTGGAAAAGTGTTTCAGAAAATGGTGAAATACTGAATTCCTGACTAATCTTTGCTTTTCTTTGTCCTCTGACATGCAGAAGTTTTCCCATGCTTTTCTTTGTCCTCTGACATGCAGAAGTTTTCCCACAATAACGCTAAAGATCGATCACAATGAAAGTTTGTGTGAAGGGATTTCTTTTTTGAAAGTGGGTGTTCCATTACTTGTTTGACTGTATTGACAGTGACATAAATCATAAACTGGGTTTCTGAAATCCCCCAACTTCGAGTGAAGAGAAGTGAAACTCCTTACTTCACTACCTGACTGACAAAATTGAAACTCTGTTTGCAGTTGTCGGTAGAATTCTGTGAAAGATGAGTCAAAAACAGCAAGCTGTATCTTTAGCAACAAAACAAAAAATTTTAAACAAAGTTTAAATAAAGTACTAATCAGGAATTGCATCAAAGTATGGAATACCCAATAGCACACTCTTTTTGATTTTAAAGAAACATGAGAAGATTGAAGCGGCGTATGCTGTGAGTCAATTTGAACCAGCAAGAAAATGATGCATACAGGAAAGAATGATGAAATTGAAATTGCTCTCTTGCATTGGATAAAAAACGCAAAAAGCTGGAAAATTGTTTTAACTGGTGCAGCTTTACAAGTGAAAGCAAAGACTTTTGCTGATGCTCTCAGTGAGAGTGATTTCACATGTTCAAATGGATGGCTGACAAGATTCAAAGAGCATCATAGAATTGTCTGCAAAAAGATATGTGGAGAAGAGTGTACCATAGATGAGAATTCTATACAGTCCTTTTTCTTAAAAAGTGGTTAGATGTTTAAAAAAAATCATGCTCTGTGTGATATTTTTAACGCTGATGAAACGGGGCTGTTTTTCAAAGCACAACCTTCGTGAACAGTTACTTTTAAAAGAAAAAAAATGTTCTGGTGAAAAATTTAGCAAAGAAAGAATTACAATTATGATTGGCTGCATCATGGACGGAAGTGAAAAATTACCATTGCTCTTGATCGGTAAGTCTGCTAAACCATGTTGTTTCCAAAACATTAAAACTTTGCCTCTTTGCTACACTTCCAACAAAAATGCATAGATGAACAATGCTATTTTTACAAAATGGTTTCTTGGATTTAAAATTCTACCAAGAAAAAAGTAAAATCTGTTTAATTCTGGACAATTGCGGTGCTCATAAAGATGTTCCAGTATTAAAAGCAATTAAATATGTCTTTCTTCCTCCAAACACTACTACAAAACTTCAGCTTTGTGACCAAGGAATTACTCAGTGCTTAAAAGTGCAATACAGAAAAGAAATTATTCACAAAATGATTCAGTGCTTTGAGAATAAAATGGAATTTTCTGTGAATTTCTTAGAAGCAATAACTTATCTAAGGAGTTCCTGAAACAGTATTACTACTAGAACTGTGAAAACTTGTCTACAACACATGGGGTTTACACATGAAATTAATGAAGAAATTTATGAAACTGAATCTAAAATGGCAACTAATTTAGCAGAAGAGGTTGAAAAACAGGGAATTCTTTCACAGACATTGCTTATCGAATACATTTTTATAGATGAAGATGTGCTGATAGACAAAGAAATAATTACTGCATTAGTTGAAAAAAGCAATTACAACCTCAAAGTGTCAGATGAAGATGAAGAAATCACCACAGAACTGAAAAATTTGGTCTCATTAAGTGAAGCTATTGCAGTATTGAAAACTGTACAACTTTTCCTTATGGGGTAAGACTATGCTTCCTGAGTTTTGGACAAATTAGATGAGATACATACATTCCTGAAAAGAAGTGATCTACAAAAATTGAAGTAAAAGTCAATAAAGAACTTTAAAAAAAAATACTTAGCAGGTAAATAAATTTATTATTGCCTAAAATGATGACCAATTTGTTTTATTTCTTAATTCAATTTTCGATTTGTTATTAATTTATGATTTTAAAAGCCAGAATATATTTATAGGTTAATTATTTTAGTTTTTATATCTAACATAGATGGTGCTACTACTTTGACGGCTTTCACGAAATACTGGATAAAATGAAAAAAATTCGCAGTCCCTTCGATTTTGTGTTAATGAGGTTTGAATGTGATTGTCATTGAATAAGTAGTTAAACATACTATGAAAGCAATGGAAATCTGTAAATATATACAAATGAATCTGTCTGATTAATCTAGAAATAAAATGAACTGTTGTAAAAATGTTGAATTGGTATTTCAATCAAAATTTTTATTTTGTGATCTTTATAAAAATGGATAATTTATTCAACGTACAAGATTATTTTAAATTTAAAATAATAATAATAATATGTATATTTGTATAAAGCTTTTATATTTTTATTGGTGAGGTTTTATTGTGTGATACTTTAATATGCTTCATAAATAAAAGTTCATTTTAATATTATCATCTTTTAAATTTTTCTACTTTAAGCTGGAGGTCTTAGTCTGACCATCTTGTGAGCAAAAGATGGTCACAGCACAGCAAAACAAACAAACAAACAACTAACTAATATTATTAATAACAAGTCAGAAATAGTACATCAAACGTAGCAAATGCGCTCGTACTATAACTAGTTTTATAAATATATAGATCTTTGTGCAATAGCTGTTGCACTCTTATGCAAAAATGCATGAATACAAAATTTATTACGATTATATGTATTAAATTCAGTAATATGGAAATAATATGACTCCATCTTAAATAGGACGTAATCACCATGGCAACCTAGAATCATTACCTATCATGGAATATCATTGAATTAATTATGTATGATAAGATCTAATAGAATGAAAAAAACTTTTATTAATATCTTTTAAGTATTGATTCAATTTTCATAAAATTTGAAATAACTCAACAAAATTCTGCAATGATTATATATATTAAATTTCAAACCATTCACTTGGGTAGTTTTTGCACTGTTATATACAGACAGACGGATGTACGGACTAGACAATGACTATAGGTGCTACGTATTTATATAAGTATGAATGCACCTAAAAGCTGCATCATTAGAGGATTTTGATAATTCAATTCGTGTCATTATAAAAACAGTTTTTCTGATGCTGTAAGTGTGTTTATTAACTCTAACTTTTCAGCTTTTGTACTCAATAATCAATATTGCTCCTTGTCACAGCTGAACTATTTGAATCTTAATTTAGTGTTAAAGAAATAAAATTGATTAGTGTATCAATTTTGAGATTTGCTCCTTATTATTAAACATTTGAATGACTTCCTTTAACAAATTGATTTTCATTTATTTCTAAATGAAGGAGTTATAATAACTCCTAATAAGGAATAAGCTGAGATATTTTTTCTTGAATACAACAGAAGTGCTGTGGACACAGGTTCGAGTCCTGGACCTGGCTAATTTTTCACTCCTGTTGGGTTATTGTATTAATTGTGGCCACGTCTGTCTTAATATATATGTACCTTTAATTAAAAAAAAAAAATGAATTCGGGCATTAATTTATGTGTGCTTTAATATATATTGTGAATTGATGGAATATTAATTTTTTCATTGTATTTTCTGTCATTGCATGCTTTGCGATTGCCGGCTGATGACGTTCCTCAACACGGTTTATTAGTGAGAAATTGTCGAGCTAGCTTAGGGTAGCTTAGTGGTAGAGCAACAGCATGGTACGCTGTGGACTCATGTTTGAGTCTTGGAGCCGTCTAATTTTTCGCTCCTATTGCTTTATAAGTGATTTTCCATAAAATAGGAAATTCAGTTGAAATGTAGAAACAGACAATGAAGTTTCATGAGGAAGTACTGATCAGTTGAGAAGAAATTTTTAAAGATTAGTTTCTTCTAAAATATGTCATGTTCGCAAATATTTTCCAAATTAAAGTCAACATTGTGCCAACCATGTTGATAATAAATGTCAAGTTGCCATGTTAGATGAGTTATCCAGCTGTCAAGTTATTGAGATTCTGCTGTAATTAAATATTATATCACTATTTTTGGATAAAGAAAATTAAAATAGGACTTTGAACTCATAAACAAGTTTATATTGTTACAATGTACATGCCATATATTGATTATGTCTATTACATTCTATCATAAATTATGCTTAGTTCTTTTATGTACTCCACCCAGAAACTTTACTTTAAATAAAAGGTATTTGTTTTTCTTAATAGATGGTGAGTGGGATCTTTCAAATTTCCATCTGCTAGATCTTGGTCGCCCACTCTATTCAGTTCGCTGCATGACCATTGTAGATAAATATGTTTGGTGTGGATATAAAAATTGCATCCATGTTGTTGATACAGAGACTCTAGAAGTGGTGGTAAGTGCATTTATTATATGCATTTAAGTATAATTTGTTAATATTTTTTTCTTTGTTAAAACCTGCTTAGCTTCTGTTGCAACCATTATTCATATTTTTATTTAGACTTTCACTTGACACATTAGGAATATCCTCTTCATTTTTTTAGTATGTAAAGTTAGTAAATCTGAAAATCAGGGTAATTAACATTAGTTGTGCAAATCACATTTGCATTTTGATCTCACTTTTTTAGCTATGTAAAATCTTATAATATGAAATTTCATTTCCTTTATATTAGTTTTACTCCGTGTATTTCTGTAGTTTCAAGAAACTTTATGGGTCTTTACCTTTATGTGCCATTACATTAATCATGATTTCATTAATTTTCACAATCTTTTTTTTTTTTTTTTTTTTGGAAAGTACTTTTCTGAAAAGTAGGAACTGCTTTCCTTTTCAGAAAAAGTGGGGTTGTAATTTGTAAGTATTTTACTATTTCAGGATTCATTATAGCTTCAGATATGTTTTATCCTATGTGTTTGTTTGCATAAGCATTCCATTCTACTCGAGATTTTTATTCTGTAATAATAATATGTATTTGTCCAAATGCACTATTGGAAAAGTTGAGTAAAATCTCATTTTTATTCTACTAAAACAATAAATCCTATTTATGAAACAAACTCACTCTATTCTGAATAAATTCTAAAATATTTCCATAGAAGAAACACACCCAAAACTTCTGAAAATAGGACTGTCCTAATAATGATATTTACTTGCCAAAACACACTACAGTGAAACCTTTCTATAATGATACTGTAGGGACCTAGATAAAATATTGTTATAGGCAGGTTATCATTGTATACAATTTGAACATATAAAATTATATTTTTTAAACTTTTTATAAGAACTTCTAAAAGAAAATTTTACTAATAATAAGTTAACAATATAAAAAGTTACATAAAAAGATATAAGCACAAGTTTATTTCATAAGAATATTACAGATAAAAATTTTACTCAGAAAAAAAAAAAAAAAAAAATCTGTTCATTTTGGTTGTTTACTTTTTGATGCAAATGACATTTGCATGCACATATTTCAGCCCATCTAATGAGTTCAGATGGATGTTGGAAACATTTGGTACTGTTGCAACAAAATTCTGGAGAGTGTTAATTAAGGATATGGCATCCTCAGGAGAAATTTGACTTTTGTTTTGGGAAGAGTCAGCTGCCTCTTCCTTATCACTCTCATTATCTGGAAATAATTCTGCTAAAATATCTTCATCACTTGCACATCATTGTCTAAATTTTAAAAAATCTTCAGCATTCAATGGAAAAGATAGGTTTGATGAGCTTTGGAAAGCATTAACAGACATAGATAAAATTTTCTTCATATTTTTTCTTCACACATTTTTCTTCAGCGATTTCAGTGTGTTCAATATTTGTGTTTTTGTCGCTTTTTCTTCAAAGAATGAAGCTTTCTTCCAACAATTTCGGATTGTGGATGATGTTAGAGAATTCAATCTTCTGAAGATGCAATCACATGCATTTTTTACATCAACGGCATATGGATTTAGGAGCTTGTAATCCAGATTGCAGTGGTGTAGTCAGAATTTGGCTCTAGCGAGCAGTTTGAGTAGTTGATAGTTACCCTAGTAGTCATGACTTATTTGAATTACTGGTTAATTAAATCAGTCTTTTAAGCAGAAAAAAAGGATAATCACATTCCAGATATTAGAATCGGTAGCTATTTTAGGCATGATACATTTAAACAGCATTTAATGTATTAGAGTTCAATAAAATAACAGTGATTCATATATGGCAGATTTATACAAAGTGTATCAAAAATGATGAGACAAACTTTAGGAGATGCAAGAACACATTATAGCAAGCACTTTTTGTATAGGGAACCCAAATTACAATCCATTTGTTCAGTCAAAAAACACAGGGTGTTTTACTCCAAGTCAAACCAGAATTCTTGTTACCAACTTTAACAATAATGAAGCTTTTTTTAAAGAAATTTTCAATAGACTTTACTTGATTTATGTCAAATGTAACAATATCACAACAACTGATGGAAGGGTATCATCATCCGTCTCCAAACACTCTGACTCTGAGTTATATGCTCCATATTTCGGAATGTAGTTGACATTACATATGGTAACACTAACTGCATTTCCAGCACTTTTCTGATATCGTATTTTGCTTAAAACAGAGTAAATCTCTTGAAAACTTTCTTTAAAGTATCTTTTATAGTTTTAAACTTCTGAATAAATATCTGGGTTCGGCTTGAAGTAAATACCTTTTATTTTGACTGAATAAATTGATTGCAATCTAGTTTCCTATATAAAAATAGTTAATTGTAGTGTATACTCTGCTTTTTTAAACAACCTGCATATGCCCATTTTAAAATCTCTATTTTTAAGAGAAAAAGTATGCATACTTTTTTATATTTTTTACAGTATATTTATAAATATTTTGTTTTCTGTTAGTGATATCTCTGACAAATATCATGATAAAAAATTTGTTTTCTTTTTCTACAAGATTTATTTTATTTGTAATTATTTAGCTTTGCATGCTATGCTGAGCGGTTTCTCAAAACAAACCTTAAATCAAATGAAATATATCAGTGAATTAAGTCTTGTTACTTTCTTCTATCTTCAATAGAAGAAAGTGTTGTAATCGAAATTTTTTTTACTTCTGGTTTTCGACAGATTTACACATTTTAGATGTCAGAGATCACAAAAAGCATGTTTATACAAAATACCTGTCTGTCCATCTGTGTGTTGTCATTGTACCATCGAAAAGTGTATGAAATTATGCATAGAATTGAACCAGATTTTTTGTGTGTGTATTTGGCTGTGGCAAGCAGGTCCTCCTTCAATTTAGGAATATTCTGCCAGAAGGGGATGCTGTAATAGCAATTTATGTGCGATTTTCATTATTGTACCATCGAGGAGTGTATGAAGTTATGCATAGAATTGAACCAAGTTTATTTTATTATTATTATGGCCAGTAGGTTTTCCCTGAATTTCAAAGATTATGCCGGAAGGGGGCGCTGTAATAGCAATGTCTGTGCCATTTTCATTATTGTACCATGGAAAAGTGAATGAAGTTATGCATAGAATTGAACCAAATTTTTGTGTATGTTTTGGGCTATGGCCAGCAAGTACTCCCTGAGCTTGAAAAAATTCTACCAGAAGGGGGCACTGTAATAGCGATTTTTTGTGCCCTTTTCGTTATTGTACCATCGAAAAGTGTATGAAGTTACGCATAGGAATTGAACCAAATGTTTTGTGTATGTTTTTGGCTATGGCCAGCAGGTCCTCTTTCAACTTTGAAATATTCAGGCTCAAGGGGGTTCTGTAATAGCGATGTCTGTGCCATTTTCATTACTGTACCATCAATAAGTCTATGAAATTATGCATAGAATTGAACCAAATTTTTTGTGTATGTATTTGGTGACTAGCAAGTCCTCCTTGAATTTGAAAATATTCTGCCAGAAAGGGGCGCTGTGGTAGCGATTTTTGTATAATTTTCTCGGTTTTTTTTTTTTTTTTTTTTTTTTTTTTTTTGTATTTCTGTTGTCCATTGGCATCTCGTGCAGCGACTGGAACTCATGTCCTGCTAAGTTAGCTATTCGCAAACAGCTGATGTACAACAAAATAAAGAAAAACTATTGATTTTAATAAATACCATGAATGAGATTAACTCGTTTTTACTCCGATTAATTGACTGAAGCAGAAATTTATGATGAAAATCAAAGTTGGTATACTATTGCACTAATATATTTTAAGTATTTACATGTGTAACTACTTTTTGAAATATTAAGATGTATGAGATAGAAGAAAGTTTTGGGATTGGCACATCCAACTAGTGTTTTAATGTAATATGGCCTTTTACCCGGAATGGCCTTCCACATTGCTGAAGACAATACGAACGCCATTGTGCTATTATATTTTCTAATGTATCGGACAAAATTTTTTCTGTGATGGATCAACTTTTTTAGTTGATAATTTACAGTAGAGTTTGGTAAAGAACGATAGAACAATATAAAATATACTAAAACCAACCCTGAAAAACTATCTAACTAATAATGGAAGCATCATCTAAATCCATCCAGTAGAACTTTTTAAAATGGCTAATCTTTCATAATTGGTTTCACGTGTTTATAAAACTTTTCATAATTCTATGACTAAGCAACATAGAACAATATAAAATATACTAAAACTTTTCCTGAAAAATTATCTTAATAACAATGCAAGTCTCATCCAAAATCCACCCTGTAGTGCTTATATATGTAGTGTTCATATAGGCTAATTTTTAATAATCAAATTCATCTGATTAAAGAACTTTTCCTTATAATTCTATAACTAAGCAACATAGAGCAATATATTATACACTAAAACCTTCCCTGAAAAATTATATAACCAACAGTGTAAGTCCCATCAAAATCCATTCAGCAGAACTCAGGTTATAAGCAGCCAAAACAAAATTCCCATTTACATTTTATATATACCAGTATATATACCAGTGTCACACTTCAGCTTTTGAAATTTTTTTGCTGATACTTTTTTCATCAATTTTTAATTAAAAGAAATTTTTTATCAAGCAACAGTTTTAACGAAATTTGAGAATACGAAGATAACGAAATCAAAATGCTGTTGAGAAATTGTCGTATGATAGCTCATTCATCTTTGTACATTTTGTATGGGCATAGAACAATGGAAGTTGACATCAGCAGAAATAAAATATACATCAGTGGAACCATGCAAGAGCTTCACACTTTAGTCTAATATTTTTTAGATGCAGGTTTAAACTTTTAAAGAAAAATTAAGGATAACAATATCTGCAAACAACATTAATTAAGTCAGAATATCATCTCATTTATTCCATCAAAGTTACAGTAAAAAATAATCGAAGATAGCAAAAGACATACTCAAGAAAAAATTAAAATCAAATTTTAACTGCATTAAAGGATGATGACATCGCTTTTGGAAAAAGACAGGACAAATAAATAATTTAATACATATAAAATACAATTCAATCTAATATAACAAAGCACAGCTTTTAAGCTACACATGAAATACCACTGCTTTGGTCAATCAATGGTATCTTTTCTTCTAAACATTTCACTTTCAAATTTTCTTTTCAATCATATATACAAAATGAACCCATGTAGTGATGTCACACTTTATATTTTTTGTACTATTTAATTTTTTATAATCATCGCTGAGCATGATATGTGTTTTTTGTGGCCACATTTATTTGAGAAAAACCTTTCATTTCTTTTGTGAAAGCAGTGCTGATTTAATTTTTAATTAAATGATATTTTTAATCAAAAACATGTTTTAACAAAATGTGAGTGTGCTATATCTGATGCCAGTTTAAAAACCTTCATATGATACCTCATTCATCATTCCACGTTATGCAAATACATAGATAAATTTGAGTAAATGTTGAACTGAAAAAATAAAACAAAAATCTAATTGTATGTTTTATTTCAAAGAACAGCTTTAAAAAAATTTTGTAATTATAAATTTACCTCCATTGTTTAAGTTTTTCATGTGTAAAATTATAATGAAAATATTTCATTACAATAACATAAAATTTTATTTGACTGTCTTCTGCAGTTGTTCTTCTGCTTTGTTCATTTCTGCAGTTTCAGACTCCATATATCATAAAGCAGTTTGAATAAACAGAAAATGTTCTAGAAGTGTTGTACAGTATATTGAGAGAAGTCCTATCTTGCTAAATTTTGTACAAAAACTTTCCACATAAATTTTTAAAAACTGACATTTTAACTAATGTTTAGGTGTAGTTTAAGGTACTCAATTTTTTTTTAAATGCAGATAAATCAACTACAATTACGTGGTGTAATGGTATAAAATTTTTGTTTATCTCTATTAATTAAAAATAATCTGTAATATTCTATAAACCATTGACTTCTATTCTATAAACCTTTCTGTAATCTTCATATATAAAAGGCAATGTCCCGCTCACTGATTCATCATCGGCCAGCCCAAACTACTGAACCTAGAAGCATGAAAATCAGGTGAACCATACGTCTTATGTGATATACTTCTTATAAGTGGGCATTAAGGAAGGATTTTTGAAAATTCCCCCAATTCAAAATTCTAAAATTCTAAAATTCTAAAATTTTAGAGCATGTGGCCATATCTCAGCAGCCGTTTTAGATGTAAAAGTGTGAAATTCCAGAAAATAAATGTACTAAAAAAATAATTAAACACATGTTTCAGCAATTTTTGAAATCCCCCCCCCCTCCCGAAGGGTGTTAAAGGGGGGGGGGTCAAAACTTTTAGAACATTTGGCCATATCTCAACAGCCGTTTTAGGTAGAAGTGTGAAATTCCAGAAAATAAATCTATTACAAAAATAATTGAACACATGTTTCAGCAATTTTAGAAATCCCTTCCCCCTATGAGGGTTAAAGGAGGAGTCGAAAGTTTTAGAATTCTCCATATATAAAAGGCAATGTCCCACTCACTGACTCATCATCACCCAGCCCAAACTACTGAACTTAGAAGCATGAAAATTGGAGAAAACATACTTCTTATTACATAAGTGAGCACTAAGGAAGGATTTTTGAAAGTCTCCCAACCCCCCCCCCCCCCCTAGGGGTATTAAAAGAAGGATCAATGAGCATAAAATTCCAGAAAATAAATCTACTAAAAAAATAAATAAACACATGTTTCAGCGATTTTAGAAATCCCCCCCCCCTAAGGTGGTTAAAGGGGGGGGGGGTCAAAACTTTTAGAACCTTTGCCCATATTTCAGTAGCCATTTTAAATAGATGCGTGAAATTCCAGAAAATAAATCTACTAAAAAATAATTGAACACATGTTTCAGCGATTTTAGGAATTCCCTCCTAAGCAAGAAAAAGTGGGGCGGGGGTCGAAAATTTTAGAATATTTGGCAAATTTGGAATATTTATTAATTAGAATATTAGAATATCTGGGCAATTTTCAAACTTTTTCAGAAACCCTCGTGTGATGCATCATCGGAAAATCTTCGGACCACCCTTTCATAATATGAACCTTTCCTCCCCCCCCCCCACCCCCCTTGTGATTCAATTTTCTAACTCAGCTCCTGATTCAGCTAAAGTGAAATTCAACCTCATTTGAAGGCTTGCCCAAAGGTGAAACTACTCACAGACCTTCAACTGGTGAGGCCTGGCCTATTTTGACCCCAGACAGTTAGAGGCATCCCCCCCCCCCCTTGGGAGGTTTTCAAAAATGGATTTTTTCATGTGGCATATCATTTAAAAGCTTTCGGCCTGTAGATTACTAAGCAGCTGCCCCCACTTTTTTCATCACTAGAGGGCCTTTTAAAATTTGCTTATTACTACCCCATATAATTTTCGAAAAGTTATGAAAAAAAATTACATAACAAATCTCAACAATTAGAAGCTTCTCTCCCATTTTCACACAGTGAGCGTTTACGTATTTCAAACAAAATCAAATTAAAAATATAAAGTCATACAAATTTAAGTTTCATTTAAGAATATTATCATGGGCGCTGGCAATGCTGGGCAGGGAAGCTAATATTCTATAAACCCATTATAAAAACATACAAAATCGTAATTTTCTACCCTGTCTTATTGAAAAAAAATTTAAGAAATTAAGTTCTGGTAGTGGTTTTAACCCCTCAACCCCCCCCCCCCCCTGCCCTCCCTCCCTCCCTCCTCTTTGCTGTACCAGTGAAATTGTAGATTGTAAACAATGTACTGAACTAATGTTTTTTTATAGTATCCCTTGAAGCACTTGATGATGCCTAAATCTACCGGCTGCAGGATCAACATGCAGTTTGGTGGAAGGCAAAACACTTTTATGTTTTTAAAACCTGGGGGAGTGCTTTGAGATGCTCACTTGTCACTTCAGGTGTGCACTTGTCAGGTCAACTATGAGAGTAACATTCTTCTTTTTCTTTATCTCTTTATCAACATCAATCAGCTAATTGTAGAGGATTTCTTCCATCACCCAAGTCTTTTTATTTGCCTTGCAGTCAACTCATAAACTTTTAAATTTTTAAAGCTCCTTAGCTTCATGTACTTTCCAATGGCTAATAGCTTCAATTTATCAGTTTGAGTGCTGTTTGAACACAGCAGGACTGTCAGCCTTTGCTTCGATTTCTTCCCACCTTTAGAGTTTTCATTTTTAAAGGATATTGTTTTGTCTGGCATCAGCTGATAGAATAAACGAGTTTCTTCTGCATTGTACACATCATCAGAAAAATATTTTTTTTCCATATTCCCTTTTTCTTGCTGTTACCAGGAAAAGGCATCTCCGACAGGAATATGTCATTGATTGGTATATATCTTTAAATTGGTGGATGGAAAATAAAGAAAGCTATATTGATCATATTGACTTACTGGAAATATTTAGAAAATTTCAATTTTTACGTTGTACACACAATTAGCCTAAATGGAACAATGTTGTGATCCGTTTGGTCAATTTAAATTATTAATATTGAAGAGAAAAATAAAAGAATATTCTTACTTTATAGGCTTACAGAATGATGAAGCATTTGGGAGAATAATAAACCACTTTATTTCCAGTCTATTAATAACTGAAGGTTAATAAAAAGTCTTTACTTCTAGTCACCAAGGCAGATATTAAAAAAAAGCGAAATCTCTTATAAAAGAGAAATATAAATTCCTTGGGTCATTACATCTGATTTTAAGAAGAGGAGGCAGCACATAAAATTTAAATATTTTGGCGATGACATGACACTCCACATCAAAAAGGATTACCGGTCTTTAGTATGATACCATAATTCTTTCTGTAAAACATTTCACCGGCCGAAGCCACATTCAACAAATTATAACAAGAATTACATCTTATCAGTTTCTCATCACAACCAATTCTGATCTTAAAATTATTGGGTTTTAGTAAATAAATGACAGCTATGGTGGTTAACAAAGTAACAAAACATAAAGATTTAAATTGATTAGCTAAATTAAAAGTTACAACAAATTACTAAAAATAAAATTAAATGCGGCAGATTTAAAAGGTAATCTCCCATTCGTAAAGCAAAACAAATGCATGCCCTAGGAAGGAGAGACATGTGTGTCATCATGACCAGTGGTAACATCGCTCCAAAAACTGAAGAGAAGCGAGAAAATGGCACATGTGCAATTGGCACATCCACATCATTGCTTGCTGCAAGAATGTCTTAGGGAAAATAGACCGTTGAAAGATTACAGATTGTGCTAGCAGTGGGTGCAATCGGTAAAAAGTAAAACATTGCAGTCGGAACACAATGATTGAATTTAAATAGATATCGATGCAAAAATAGCTGAAAAGGAACACAAATAAATGAAATTTAGAAACTGTGAGAAGTAATCTCACAGCATCCTTAACTGGAGCTGACTTTTCTTCACCCACGATGGTTTTAAAATCAATCCTGTAACATTCACAAAATGAGGTAAGCCATCCATTGTTCACTTTGAAATCGTTGTTGCCTAGCAAAAACAGGAATATTCTCAATTTTTCAGAAATCATTCGGCCACTAATGGGCAAATTTTGCTTTCACATCTTGTGGAACCATCTTAAGGTAGCTTTGTCAACATCATCATCTATGGCACGTTTAAATCTTTGTCATTAACACGTACTGGACAATTGCACCATAAAATATATTAATCTTTTTCGTTTGCTGTTCACTTTACTTCTTTCCACAGCATTTTCAATATCTTTTTTTCAAAAAAGTAACTATCTTCGACTGTGAAATCCTATACTTTTTAGCAACATCAACTTGTTTCAGTCCTTAATCAATTTCCGAAATGATTTTTAACTTTTCTTCAAATGATAATCCTTTAAGCAGGGCCATCTTTAACACAATAAGTAAACAAATTGCAAGGAAAGCGTAGACAGTCCGAAGTGAGTGGTTTAACTTGCGAATGAAAAGGTTCGACAGTGACCACTCGGCAAAAGAGGCAACTCCCACTGAATCCCCTTTTTAAAACAAGTTGGAGAACAGCCATCTGTAGAGGCTAAGCTCTGTTTATGCAGAAAACAGACACCCCACCTCCCTTGACCCCCCAGCTAGAAAAGGATCGAAACAACGAAAGAGTCAACACCTGGACATGGTGGTAAACACTGTTTTTGTTGTTGTTGTTGTTATTTCACATTCCAGACGATAAGGGTGTCATTTTCCAAGAAAAAAAATCGAGTTATATGTACTATCAGCTTTCTAAAGAGAAAAAATTATCATTCTAGATGGGTGCAGCTAAAAAAGGATTATTGCTGTATGCAGATTCAAAATAGGAATTTCCATGGAATCAAAGGAAAATATCATTATAGACAGTATCGCAGGGCTTAATTTGCAGCAGAGCTCACCAGAGCTCAGCTCTGGTACTTCTTTGGTTTTTGTGAAAATTTAAATATTAGTCGGAATTCACCAGAGCTCATAAATATTGCGCTCCGGAGCCCAGCAGAATAGCACTTCTTAAAAACCAAAGCCTAAATTATGTTTTCCTTTCCCATCCATTTCCAATCATTTGCGTTCTTTCTTTCCAAAGTGCTTACTAGGGCTGGATTATTTATCAATATATCCACAGATATTGATATTTCTTAACTATCGCAATAACAATATCTAAACTTTGCCTCTGTTGATATATCCCAATAAAATAACAGTGTTAACAAACACAGCAATTATGAACACAAGCCCCGAAAAAAATATCGCAAATATCTCAAAACTCGATAAAATAATAATGTTTTGCGCTCACTTGAGCCCCGGGGAAAAAAAGCTCTATTCCAATGTCTTCAACCTCCTGCCTCATCCAAAACAGAAAATCTACATCGATAATCTTTCTTTCCGTTGATTATCTCCAATAGAAACTATCTCAGTTATTGCAATACATCTCTTCTCTGCAAACCTAGAGTTTGTTTGACTGTATGTGTAATAATGAATAATACGTATTGTCCTTCTTCTCTCGTAACTGTGATTGGTGTACACATATTCCAATAACTCCTGATAATTTATACATCATGAATGATCCTGCATGAGCACTGATTATTCATTGTCGCGTTTGATACAGAAGACAACTGGTTATCATCGAGTCTATACCTAAGCAGGTGGAACGCTCGGCTTGCAAGCTACCAATCAGAGTCTGCTAATGGGAAAGTTTCGCCTTTTGTTTATGGCCAAGTTGGTGAAAAGCCCAAGGATGAATCAGCCATTCACTGTAATGATTGGTTGCTTTTAAAAAGAGTTTCCTAGTCAGTAATGCTTATTCATATTGTACTATGACTTTCTTTGTTGTTTGTCATATTTTCGTTACAGCAAAATTTTCTCGAGTGAATTTAATATATCCTGTCTTGATATTTTTGAGCTATGAATATTTATCAAAAAACAAAATTTAAATTACTATAAAACTATTCTCAAATATGATTTGAGTATTTATATATATATATATATAACCATTAATTAAACATAACCTACCACCATCAAAAACCGTAATATTATGAATTAAAGCTGTAAGTATAAGAGAAATTTTTTTAATTTATCATAAGAATTATTATGGAAGAAAAATAAGAAAGTGGACACCGACAAATAATGGAAATGCTTCCAATGGAATGTTATATATTGAATTACGTTGTCAAGGGCACAGAATTCAATGATATAAGCAAAATGGTTGTTTTCTGTGAGAAAAATAAGCTAAAGCTAAAAGTTATTTTCCCCTGTGCCCAAACAACCATTAAAATCAAGTGAATTGATTAAAAATGAAAACAGAATAGAAACAAATAATATGAAATGGAAAAATCAATAAAACCTATTTAAATATTTATAGGATATAAAATAGAAATAATAAACACCATACCGATTAATATTTCAATATTTTAGAATAAATCCACGCGCACATGGCACCCAAAATATCGTAAAGATTAAGGTGAATAAAACAGTTAAGAAATCACAGTAATTGATACCATAGGATGCAGTTAATACATTTTGAAATAAATGTTAAATAACTTTTAATATAATATAAAATAAAATAAATAGAAAGTAATTACATATTTAAAATGCACTATTAAATTAATTAAAAACTGTTTAACAATATCGTCAAAATTTAGCTAAAAATTCCCCCTGGTGTAGTAAATTATAACTGAAATGTAGCTAGAAAAAGTAAAATTTAGAACTTATCGAAAAAATACAAATTTTGGTGCTGCCATCTAGTATTACTTTTATGATTCATTTGTCACAAGATAAACAGTTGTAAGCATTTGAATGTAACAATTGTTTTATTAACAGCAAAACCAAACAAATCCTTATATATAGATAATTATAAACCGAATATAAACCACACAATGTATTTTTTTAAAAAAAACTATTGTTAATAAAATTTAAAAAGCATACAAAATATTCTATTAGCTAACTTATTTAAACTACACTAAGAATTTAAATAATTCTAGAACATCAATAATATATAGCATATAGCTATATGCTATAAAACAAAATAAATTCATTAATAATTAATATAAATAATTATTAAAAATATAAAAATCTTTAATAAAAACTATTATATATAAGATAATTATAAAATGAACATGAAATAAAAAACATATGGGAGTATAAAGAAGGTAAACAGATACTTAAATTCCGATTACCTAAAAAGCACAAATATAGTGTGTAGATTATTTTCATACATCCATAAAAATCCTATAAGTATGAATGTGGGACATTCAAAAACATTAAACCGATAATAAATTTTATAACACAAAGTGAAAATAGATAAATATTAAAATATTAATAAGAATAGAGGAATAATAATAAAAATAATTACCCAATTTTAATACATACAGTATAACTTTATTTATATTAAATATACTTATATGTATATTAATCATTATAAAAATGGCATACTATTAGTAATTAATTGCTATATTTATGTGTGTGGCCGTGGATCGCCGTAGTGGTTGTCTGAAAATTAAAATGAATTGGCAACCAATGAAAATATTAAGAATTAAAGTTAAATATACAAAATAATTAATTCAGAAAATGTTGCCATAAAAACATCGGAGGCTGAAAAATAAAAATAAAAGAGACTCGCCCATTTGAAGTGAACAGACAAAATTATGTACAGTTAACATGAATTTAATTTTCTTTACCAACACATAATTATACTTGGCCAAGCAACTTCGTATTTTCCATTATTAAGATGAATACAAGATATAAATCAATTAACATATATTTCAAACAGCTATTTTCCGTGGTTATTTTGAAAATGTCTCTAAAGTGTAACAGTTCGGATTATTGTCCAAAAAGAATTCAGTTCGAAAACATAGATTGTATAGGACTAATTAACGGTTCACTTATATCACGGCATCAGGAATAGTTCGCACATTAATCTTGGACTTCGATGCATATATGGTTACAAATTTTACACACACAAATTAGGAAGATAATCGTCAATTTTGTTGCAGCGATGATTACGAATTTTATACAGTTCTTTTATATAAATTTAACAGGAACATTACAGATATTGGTCGATGTCTGCTTGGCTCAGCTGATTGGAATATATTTAACAATGCTTCAGCTTCTGGTTGATTATTGATTGAAGATTTGAGATATCGTCGTTCAGATGAATCTTAAGTCAAAACAATTGGAACATTGTTGAGATGATAGAAGATCTATTTATGGAAGGAGCATCAGCATGCTATTACATCTGTGGAATATAGAAATTATCCTCTTAGCTTTGGATAGGAGTGCTGTACTTCGCCATCATTTTCTCCGTCTGAGGCCTCAGCCTCAAACGTACGTGCAAACACACCGCTACATTTTGACAAACTGTGAGAGATAAAATCCAGATGGCCCGAAAAGAACGTTAAAACCGACGCTCAACTTAAATTCGCCAATCAGCGACCGGCACGTGCACATCTGAGTCATCACGATAGCGATTTTCATCGCAATCGAAATATCGATAACGATTTGTATCGTAATCGAAGTTGCATTCCCCCTGCATTCCTGAGTACCGGCGATATCACGCCGTGATACCAAAACAAGATGGAGGATAGAGTGACGTCACGACGTCCTTTTCTGCGAGGAAGAAAGTTAAAAAATGTCTAACTGCGTCGGGGAAAAAAAATGGATCGCGCGTCTTTTAAAACTGACAGAAGTGATTAAATTTTGTAATGCAAATATCTCGCTAAATTACGGTTTAAAATTAATGAAATTTTGGCAATCGCTTAGAAATAAATAGTAGCATCCAATAAAAGTAGTTTTGGAATAAAATAATTAATATTAAATAACTTTTTTAATTTATATTTTCGGAAGTTAGCGATTGTAAGAAAAGCATTGTAAGTTACTTTAACGAACGATATGCCGGATATTTATATTTTAAAAGATCTGTACACTATTAGAATTATATTTAATTGCATATTATAATATTTATTACTTTGAATAATTATTAATTATAGGATTATTAACGGAATATAAATTATTTAGAATGCTTTTTATTTATTTACTTAATACGTTTTTAAAGTTGTTTTTGAACTTAAATATTTAAATTTAAATAGAGAAATAATGCAGACGATAAATTAATAATCTGAAATATTGAAAATGTAACATTTACCTGCAGCCTATAGAAAAAAAAATTATGAAAAAAAAAGTTCGAGATACTGGGATCTCAATAATGCATAACTGAATGCACAAACAAACTAAACGTTCAAGTGACGCACTCAAACGATTGGAAAATCTTCAGAGATGCACTTCTCTGTAAGTAATCCAATAAAAAAATCAAACAATTACAGTACACTAAACAAATGCAAAACAAAATGAATATAGAAATAATACTGAATACTAAACACTAAATATGTTGAAACAGATACACAACAATACATAGAATATACAAACACTTCTCTGGGTGATTGAAAGATTAATAAAATCCTACTACTTAATTGAAACGTAAATATCCATGTGAACACCATTACAATTCTTATTGCAATATAAACAAACGAATGATAGAGATATACTATATACATAACTGAGTTGAAATTGCACATTGTAAAAAAATATGAGTTATTGCACATGATTAAAATTGCTATACTTTATGTAAAATGGAACTGAGCAAGAGTCAATGACATATAGCAGGACACTACTGAAGTAATGATGTGATTGTGAGACAAACATACATTTTAAAAATATAACAATATAAGTGTGTAAATATAATGCAATTGAAATTTAAGAGAAGACATCACTTAAGAATTGCACAAGTGTCGAAAAGAAAAGGAATATTCCAACCTGTTGACAACCATACATGGAAGTCATCGACACAATTTCACACAAATTTTCAAAATTCTCCAAATTATACCATAGACCATACCGTGAGGGAATGTCGGAAGGGCAGAATTTGTGCTAAATTTTACACCCCAAACTAAGCCGAGTTGACCCTCTGTGTGTAATGGTCCAGAATTTAAAGAAAATCGAAAAATTTTTTTAGAAAAGCTTAACTCCATCTTTTACATAGAATTTGAATCTCTTCTAGAACCATAAGGCATGCGCATTGTAGAGATTATCAAAATAACATTTATGAAATCAATTTAATTTAATTTCTTTCTTTCTTTTTCTGTTTTTTTTTTTTTTTTTTTTTTTTTTTTTTTTTTTGTCTCAATATTTAATTAAACTTAATAGATTGATATTCTTTAAAGAAAATTAATAATTAGGATCCTAAATTAAAATTATAAAATAATGTCACATCAAGTTACAAACAGCAGTAAAGTGTATAGGTTAAAAGCCAAAATAAAGTTCAATCCTTTATAAAAGAATACTGAAAGGTCAAATATGACTTGTGACAACTAAGTAAGATTTATATTGAAATGGGTAGTTATGGAAAAAGTTAAATTAAAGAATTATACTATAAATGAATTAAGTCGTAAAAAATATTAAAAGATACTTCTCAAAACATAACGAGTTAGCTAGACACATATGCATTGAGTAATTCAAAAGAAGCTACCTCATGAACCGTTTAGTATCAAATGGGTGAAACCGGATAAGTTGTCACACTATTGAGTTTAAAATTAAATTTAAAAATGAATAAATGAAAATTGAAATGAAGTTAGGATCATATACTATGATTTGGAATAATAATAAAAGTTAAAATTGAACATAAAGGATGAAACAATATTAGAATGGCCGAAAAACCTTACTTTGTTTGTCCAGTCAGAATCAATTTGCTAACATGTAATTTAGCACAATTTAGTGGTTCATTAACATGCTCAATTAGGTAATTATGACCCCTAAAGACTCCTGTAATTTTAAAAGGTCCTGTATTTTTTGGCATGAAAGTAGGAGTATGAATTAAATTCTTTAAATACACAACATCACCAAGCTTTAATACTGGAGGCGGACGACCTTTTAAATATTTTTCATTCTGAGCGAAATATTTTTTCTCATTCTGTTTAACCAATTCTCTAGTTTTTGAAATATGATCTTGTAATTTTTTGAAATATATACTTGGTTCTTCAACCTCTTTGGCCGGTTGAAAAGTATCGATTGGCAAATTTAAATCCCTACCTAAGAATAAATTGGCTGGCGTAAAATTTGTTACAGCATGTTTAGAGTTATTATAATGGAGAACGAAAAATTTAAGTCTGTCTGACCATTCAGGGACTTGATCAGATAGAGAGGCAACTGACTCTTTAAGTGAACGATTAATTCGTTCAACAAGACCGTTAGATTTCGGGTAATAGATGGATGAATTTCTATGATTAATTTTTAATAATTTTAAGAATTGTTTAATTTCGTTAGAGGTGAAATATTTAGCGTTATCAGATAACAAAACTTTTGATATCCCATACCTCGAAAAGTAATCATTAAGAGATTTAATAACAGAATGAGATGTCACATTAGCAAGTGGAATAGCCTCTAAAAATCGTGAATAATGATTAACTATAGTTAAAATAAAAAATTTTCCATCATGTGATCTAGGAAGTTTTCCCACAACATCAATAGCAATCATTTCTCCCGGCGCTAAATCAGATTTGGAAATAAAACTAGGTTTTGTATTTGTTTGTTTACTTTTGTGAGGTAAGCACTGTTCACAAGTATTTACAAAATTCTGTATATCTTTAACCATACCATCCCAAAAATAAAGTTTTGAAATTGTATCTACTGTTTTATTTATCCCAAAATGCACTTGATGTCCCAGAGCAATACAGCTGTTAATTAAAGTTTTAGGAATATATATTTTCTTAGATTTATTGACTCTATTATGCTTTTTCCTGGCAATCATAATTAAATTGTTATCTGGATTTATAGAATAAGAAGAATTAGGCATTTTATTAGCATTTAATTTATCTCTTATATCTTTAAGTTTTGCATCTTTAAGTTGTTCTTTTAGGATATTCTCGGTCGTTAGGGAGTCATTAGTGGGAATAAAAATATTTAATGCGTTTACAATTAAGTTAGGGTTGTCAGGGGGGTCAACAACACGAGAAAGGAAATCTGCGGGGTTCACAAGACCTGGGATATGATCAATTTTGTAATTAAAGCCCTGTAGATACATTATCCATCTAATTATTATTTCAGATTGTTTTTCTAATTTCATATGATAGGTGAGTGCTTTGGCATCAGTTAAAATTTTAAATTGCCTACCATATAAGTATTCTTGGAAATGTTTAATGGAGGAATAAATTGCATAAAATTCTCTTTTAATGGATGGATAATTAGATTCGCCCTTGTTAAGTTTTTTGGAATAAAATTCTATGGGATAAAATTGATTGTCACGACGCTGTAACAAAATTCCACAGATAGCATTTTTTGACGCATCTGTTACCAAACATACCTCTTTGTTTTCATCAAAGTTCTTAACTGTAGGATTATTGAGGAGAATATTTTGAATTTTCAGGAAGGAATCTTGACATTCTTTACTCCAAAAAAATTTAGCATTCTTTTTTGTTAAATTAACTATTGGTTGGACAATATCAGCAAAATTGAAAATTAAATGTCTAAAATAGTTGATCATTCCTAGGAAACTTTGTACTTCTTTTACATTAGTGGGTCTTGGAAATTTATTTATTTTATTTACATTATCTGGTGATGGGGAATGACCATTTTGATGCAAATTAAAACCAAGGTAAGTTATCTCTTGTTGACAAATTTGTAATTTTGCTGGGTCTAAAGTTAAATTAAATTCCTTAAGTCTGTCAAATACTTTTTGGAGCCATGACAACATTTCTTCTAGAGAATCAGCAGCCACAATAATATCGCCAAGAAAATATTGAACATTTTTGCCCCTTAATAGGTCCAAACAATCGTTAATTAATGTGTGAAAATAAGAAGTACTATTAACGAGGCCAAAGGCTAATCTGGTAGGTTCAAAATTTCCATACTCAATTGCAAACGCTAATTTTGCCCTGTCCTTTTCCTGCAGAAGAATTTGAAAAAATGCTGATTTTAAGTCTAATACCGTATACAGTTTTTTACCTGAAATGTTTTGAACTACCTCATTAATTCTAGGAAGACAAATTTTATAGGGTTCAGTAATTGCATTTAAAAGACGGCAATCAATAACCATACGGAATTTTAATTTACTTGGATCATCAGTAGGAAGAGATTTTTTATGTACAAAAAGAACTGGAAAGCAATAGTTAGAGGAAGAGTTTTGAATTATTCCTGCCTTTAAGAGATCAGAAATTTCTTTACAAGCAAAATCTTTGGCTATTTTAGGAATGGGATAGGGTTTTGTTTGCAGTGCAAAGTCATGAAGCAATTTAAATTCAGGAACTACTTTATCAGTGCAGCCAAGAGTGTCATAAGACGAAGAAAATACAGCGGAGTTATCCATTAATAGACTAAGAACACGTTTTTTCTCAGCATCAGGTAAGTGGGCAATATTAAATTTATCAGACGTAAGTTCTTTTTCTCTAAGTTCTAGCATTTCTTGAGTAATTAAAGAATTAACTTGATATGTTTGAGTATTGTCATGAGTTGAAATTTGGTCTTCTGAAATGGGCTTTATAAATCCTAATTTAGTTTTCTTTCTAATTATTATGTTTTTATCAGTATTGTTGTGGACATATAAAAGAATGGCATTGTTTGCATCAGGATGATGTAGACTGAAATTTAATTTTAAAGATAATTTATTTGATGTTGGACAAAATAAATAGTTTAAGGAATTACTAATTTTATGAAGAGGTTTAAGTTTAATGATTTTGCCTTGATTGGGTCTTAGAGTTATTTGATTGGCTGGTTTAACAAAATTTTTTGACATTTCAGAATTATTTTGAGAAGAAATTAAATCATTAGAAAATACTGGATTATTTAGAGAAGAATTTAAGTTATTTGAAAGTACTGGGTTATTTTGAACATTAGCATTAAACTCTGAAGGGGAAGGATTATTAACAGAATTAGAATTATCAAAATTATCAGCAGGTGAAATGTTACTATTGTCATTATCATTTACAGGTTGCAAAGAATCAGTGTTTTTATTGGCAAAAGGAAAAGTAAGGTGACCCATAATAAGTTGCTGATTCGCTGAGTCCAAAAGAATTTTATTTCTATTGAGGAAATCGTAGCCCAAAATAATTTGATAATTGGAGTGCCAATTGTCATGAGTAATGAAAAATGTGTTAGTGAACCAAGCGTTCTGAATTCGAAATTTAAGTTGTACCATTGAAAAAAAAGGAATAGATGAGTTGTTGATAGTTTTTATATTTACAGAGCGTGATAAGAAATTTAATTTATTTTGTTTTTTAAGAAGATCAATTGCATGTGGTTGTATTAGTGACAAATTCGCTCCACTGTCTAAAAGCCCATCAAAAGCGAGTTTTCCAAATTTAAGTTTAATTATTGGTAATTCTGAGTTATCTATATTGCAGCTCATCAAAATTTTATCATTATTTACATTAGGACTTAATTTAATACCCTCATCATTATAAAAAAAAAAGAATCTAGGGCCCTGCAATCATGAGGGGGGGAATTATTTACATCAATTTCAGAACCCTTTACCCGTTTAAATGTCTTCTTGAACGGTTGTATGGTCTGTAATTGTTACGACCTCTTCCACGGTTATATCTTATGCCATTATCCTGAAAACCCCTTTGATTGTTATTATACCAATTGCTATTTTCATTAACAAAATAATTCGCCTCACTGTTATTCATGCCCCCTCTTGAAAAATTTGTACTGTTTCTACCATTCGAGTTTTGAAACTCTAGGTAGTACCAGCAATCTTCAGCACTGTGTGCCTTGCGGCAATTCTGACATAACAGCTTTTCCTCTTTCATCTTCTTCACCGTTTCTGTCAGCTGAGCAATTTGTTTATTCTGATCTTCCTGGCATTTCAAAAGTTTTTCCAGCAAAATGTCTGGATTACTGGTGGATGGTGCAACTTGTAAAGTGTTAAGATCAAAAGTATTATGTTCCAGCGCTTTTTCAATATCTACGGCCTTAGCCACAATTTCATCAAAAAATTTTTTTCCGAATTTAAGAACTTCAACTTTAATGTCAGTTCGTAAGGCCTCTAAAAATTTGGAAGACATTAAATTAGCCTTAAATGAGTCTAACGCTGCATTATCCTCAGAACCTGGAGCCATATTGTTAACCGTAGCCCTGACTTCCTCCGCTAAATCAAGCACAGACTGTTTCGGCTGTTGAGTTATGCGCCCATACTGATACGACGCTTCCTGGAAATTTTGTTTGTATTCAAATTTTAATTTCATCAAATTTGCTACATTTCCAAAAATTTTTTCTTCGCTTACACGTTTGTCAGTTGACAAAAATTCTGAAGCCTTTTCCCTACACAGGAGTCTCAACAGAGTAATGCGGTTTTCGTCTTTGATATTTTGAATGTTGCATACATCTTCTAAATTTTGTAAAAAGATGTTAACATTTTCATTAGGGTGGCCATGAAAAGACGGAATCGCCGACATCATCGACCGAAAAAGTGCGCGATTGTTTGCCATGATTTAGCAAAATAAAATAAAAATTTTAATAAGCAAAATATGAAAATAACTAAAAAGCAATATTTCTTTTTTCAAAAGACTGAGAAAATTATATCTGTATAAATTAAATTTATCAATAAACAAATATAGGTAAATAATAATAAAATCTTTTCAAAATCTATTGTATAAAATATAAGAAATGAAACAAATAAAATATACCGGGTGTCCCAAAAAGGACTGACTGATTTTAAAATTCAATAACTTGCAAACGGTGACAGATATTTAAAAAATTCTTGCAGGAGGGTTATACATAAGGTCAAAAGTTTTATTACAGTGATTTTCAATTTTAGTTCGATTTACAAACAATAGATGGCGCTGTGAGCAATAGTCGCTAAATACAGGCTCGATTTTTGGTCCTTTATCTTGTTCCATGCAGAAAAAGGAGATGGAAATGTATTATCCGGGCCACGAAGTACCAAAAATCGAGCCTGTATTTAGCGACTATTGCTTACAGCGCCATCTATTGCTTGTAAATCGAACTAAAATTGAAAATCACTGTAATAAAACTTTTGACCTTATGCTTAACCCTCCTGCAAGAATTTTTTTAATATCTGTCACCGTTTGCAAGTTATTGAATTTTAAAATCAGTCAGTCCTTTTTGGGACACCCGGTAAGAATATATATATAAAATATAAGAATATATATAAAATACACTTTATTTCAAAATATTATTTTTTTTTGGTGTACACATGGACGGAAAAAAATCTTATCTTAGGAATTTCTTTTTATAATTAATCATTTGAATCAAGTTAAAATTTATCAGCAATAACAGAAAATATTAATGAAGTTAAAATAAAATAACCGTTAAAAAAAAATCGTTAAACGATCTTTGAAATATAATATTGCACATTATAATTGATTTATAATTTCCAAAAGTTAAACATTTAAAGTTAAAATTTTCAGACATTGACCAGGTTCGAACACCTAAAAATTGGTCAAAGGCGCCAAATGCTATATTTATGTGTGTGGCCGTGGATCGCCGTAGTGGTTGTCTGAAAATTAAAATGAATTGGCAACCAATGAAAATATTAAGAATTAAAGTTAAATATACAAAATAATTAATTCAGAAAATGTTGCCATAAAAACATCGGAGGCTGAAAAATAAAAATAAAAGAGACTCACCCATTTGAAGTAAACAGACAAAATTATGTACAGTTAACATGAATTTAATTTTCTTTACCAACACATAATTATACTTGGCCAAGCAACTTCGTATTTTCCATTATTAAGATGAATACAAGATATAAATCAATTAACATATATTTCAAACAGCTATTTTCCGTGGTTATTTTGAAAATGTCTCTAAAGTGTAACAGTTCGGATTATTGTCCAAAAAGAATTCAGTTCGAAAACATAGATTGTATAGGACTAATTAACGGTTCACTTATATCACGGCATCAGGAATAGTTCGCACATTAATCTTGGACTTCGATGCATATATGGTTACAAATTTTACACACACAAATTAGGAAGATAATCGTCAATTTTGTTGCAGCGATGATTACGAATTTTATACAGTTCTTTTATATAAGTTTAACAGGAACATTACAGATATTGGTCGATGTCTGCTTGGCTCAGCTGATTGGAATATATTTAACAATGCTTCAGCTTCTGGTTGATTATTGATTGAAGATTTGAGATATCGTCGTTCAGATGAATCTTAAGTCAAAACAATTGGAACATTGTTGAGATGATAGAAGATCTATTTATGGAAGGAGCATCAGCATGCTATTACATCTGTGGAATATCGAAATTATCCTCTTAGCTTCGGATAGGAGTGCTGTACTTCGCCATCATTTTCTCCGTCTGAGGCCTCAGCCTCAAACGTACGTGCAAACACACCGCTACATTTTGACAAACTGTGAGAGATAAAATCCAGATGGCCCGAAAAGAACGTTAAAACCGACGCTCAACTTAAATTCGCCAATCAGCGACCGGCACGTGCATCTGAGTCATCACGATAGCGATTTTCATCACAATCGAAATATCGATAACGATTTGTATCGTAATCGAAGTTGCATTCCCCCTGCATTCCTGAGTACCGGCGATATCACGCCGTGATACCAAAACAAGATGGAGGATAGAGTGACGTCACGACGTCCTTTTCTGCGAGGAAGAAAGATAAAAAATGTCTAACTGCGTCGGGGAAAAAAAATGGATCGCGCGTCTTTTAAAACTGACAGAAGTGATTAAATTTTGTAATGCAGATATCTCGCTAAATTACGGTTTAAAATTAATGAAATTTTGGCAATCGCTTAGAAATAAATAGTAGCATCCAATAAAAATAGTTTTGGAATAAAATAATTAATATTAAATAACTTTTTAAATTTATATTTTCGGAAGTTAGCGATTGTAAGAAAAGCATTGTAAGTTACTTTAACGAACGATATGCCGAATGTTTATATTTTAAAAGATCTGTACACTATTAGAATTATATTTAATTGCATATTATAATATTTATTACTTTGAATAATTATTAATTATAGGATTATTAACGGAATATAAATTATTTAGAATGCTTTTTATTTATTTACTTAATACGTTTTTAAAGTTGTTTTTGAACTTAAATATTTAAATTTAAATAGAGAAATAATGCAGACGATAAATTAATAATCTGAAATATTGAAAATGTAACATTAATATGATATTGTCCTTATTAAATTAAAATTTATAACAAATGATTGTAAATAAGATTAAACAATAATTAAGCTAATTATTAATGAAATTCACCAATTACATATAAAATATCAAATCAACATCCTTATAAAATACGTATCAAAAATATAGTAATAATACAAAAGCCTCCAATTTTTTTTTTTTTTTAGTAAATTAACCATTGCGTATTATCCAGACAACACCACCCTCCTCCGTACTCTAACAACTACCCAATATCCATCCCATAATAATTTTTTTTATTATTTTACAATTTTTAATTTTTTATAGATATTTTTTTATTTTATAATTTTTTTGTAATTTTGTTTACGCATGTGTTAATTTGTTTTAAAAGATCATGTAAGAAAAATACTAATTGTATATTAATGAATATATGAATTTTTTTGGAAAACCATGATTTAATGCATCATAAATTAGTTTTTTAATATTATTGTTAATTAGAGGAGAAGAACATAAACATTTTATTCTATATAAATGATTAAGTATTATGTTTCGAAATACAGAATGATGTAGACAAGATTTAAAATTTGTAAATGTATTAACTTTGAATTTAAATTCTTTACGTTTGTCATATAAATCTGTGATTGTTTTGTTGTCTTTTATTGTAATTTTAAGATCTAAGAAGTTAATTGTATTGTTAGATAAAAGGTTTTCCGTTAATTCCAAATTAGTGGGATAATCTACTGGAAATTGAGTAATTGCAGAATGATCAGTATCAATTAAAATTATGTCATCAATATAACGATATAAATGTAGATTATTATTAGTAAAATTACGTTCATAATGATATAAGTATATGTCTGAGAGTAAACTGGATGTACAACCGCCTTGTGGTAGACCGACATGCTGTAAATATAAAGTGTTATCTTGCAAGATATAATTATTATAGATAATGAAGTTTGTTAAAGATTTAAAATATGCAATATCAATATTAGGTGGTAATTCCAGTTTTTTATAATACTTTTTAAATAATGCATTTATAATTTTATGTAAATCTAATAGGTGTATATTATTAAAAAGATCTTTGAAGTCATATGTCGTTATATTATATACACAATGAAGATTTTTTTAAATATTGACAAGTTGATAGCTATTTTTTATACAATGTGTATTATCATTGTTTGTAGTAAGTACATATAATTGATTAAGAATTTTTAAGAGAAGTTTATTGGCTTTATTATTATATGTATTGCAACCAATAGTTACAGTCCTAAATTTAATTGGAGTTTTATGAAATTTGGGAATAAGAACTAAATATGGATAATTAAAGTTAGTAGATAAAATATTTAATAGTTTATAATAACTTCGAATTTTACGATTATTTACAATTACATTTTCATTAGTTTTTTTAAATGACTTAATATATATATTTAAGGTTTCAATGTTGTTGTTTTTGTAGTAAATAGGTAGGAAGGTATAAGTACAGGGATTTTTTTCTATTAAGAATGAATTGATTCCTTAGAGAAAGATTGAAAAGTAACATTTCTGTTGCATCCATCATCCAAATAACAGGTATATTAGCACGAGATGTGGCATTAAATTAATTATAGTTTTTCAAGAGCTTCCTCTTTTCCTGTGTTAATTAAAATAAAATCGTCAACATTCTAAATTTAAGAATTTTTTTATTTTAGTTTGTATTTTATAATTTTGTCTGTTATTCGAAAAGTAATTAAATAGTTAAAATGTTACTGATAAATAATGCATAGAGGAGGAAGAATAAGAAACATACTATTTTTGAAGGAAAATACTTTGCAACAAATGGTATAAGTGCAAACAGATATCAAACATTGGTTTCTTTTTTAAAATATTTTTTGTATAGATATATATACTTATTTTAATGATGCTATGTGAACATATAAGTGTAAGACATTGATTTGTTGCTCTCTACATCTGTTTCAGCAAAATTTCTGTCCTTGCACAATTTAAGGTAGTTATTGCAATATATCACAAATATCAATATTAACTGGTTGATATACTGCAATATTAAATTTCTGATATCGACCAGCCCTGGTGCTTACATTGTGCTGTAGCATGTCACACGCACAGGAGCATACTTCTATCTAGTGCTTGCAAGTGTAGAATCAATGTTTTTTTTTTTTTTCCCCAGTGGTTTCCGAATGGTGACGAAGAATACCAGAATTAACTGCTATCATATCTAACATTTTTACTCTGGGTCGTGTTATGTTTACACGATGCTTGTTCGTGTTTATAAGATATTTTTACTAATAAACTTTTTCGCTCCATGCGGTGCTTAATTTACACCAAAATTCACAGGAGCGCAGCTCCAGTTCTTCTTTATTTTTAGTGAATATTTAAATCTTAGTTGAAACTCACCGCAGTTCATAAATACAGTGCGACAAACCCCACCTGAAGAGCATTGTGTTTTGTAGTTTGCTACTTTATGCTAAGAAATTCTTGCTGTGTAGGATTTCAGAAAATTCCCCACTCCTGATATTAATTCTTTTGTTCTGTTCATTCATTTTTATTATTATATATAAATGCATATAGATATAGTCAAAAATATTAAAATTTTTCTTTTGCTGAAGGCAAAATTTCTTTATATTTTGCAAATAATGTATGAAATATAAATATGCGACTGGGCCAGGTGATGCACTACGGCTATTATTACTCCAGAATATTAGAGCTCCAGTACTTTTTTTATTAGAAATTAAGCCCTGCAGTATCGTTATACACAGGTTTCACTGTATTTAAAAAGTTGAGTAAAATCTCATGCTCATATTATTAAAACTATATGACATATCCAATTTATGAAGCATAAATATACTTTACTATTTTTTCTTATCATTTTAGAAATCCCAAAATGTTTATAATTTTGCTTGTGAATAACAGTTTTGTTGATCATTTTATAATATTTTAAAGAGAGCTCCATTCTAACATTTTTGTAATTTTCAATTCATTTACACTGTAAACATTATTTCTTATTCATAATAAGAAATTTAATAAAATTAATATTATAAATCTTTTTTAAATGCAGAATTAAATTAAAAAAAAAATTTCTCCCAAACTGAAAAGATCTCATCCAATACAAAAGCAACATGTTAGATTGCTATACCAAATAGTTACTTATAATTTCTAAAATTTTACACAATATTTTTTTTTCTTTTTGTTATTATCAGAATACAGAATATGATGACAACACAAATTTTTATTTTAAATTATTAAAATGAAGAAATAAATCAATAAATCTAATGATACATTTGAGTATTATTTTCATTATTCCATTTACTTAACTTTATTTACAATCAGTCAAATTGACAAAAAAATATTTTAAATCATTGATAGTTTTGATATACTGTATGATCAAGTTAAGCTACTAATACCGAGATTAAAAAGAAAGGAAGAAAATGTTACATTTAAAAAATAAATAAAAATGTTAATGTTAATGTAAAATGATATGAGTACTTAATGAAGGTGTTCACCAAATTTTAAAAAGATTGGATTACTTTTTTGCCTGTATCACAAAAGTCAAGAGTCTGAAATTTAACATTTAAATAATTTATGCTATATTCTTTTTGGCAACTGATAAAATTTTATAATCATCTGAATACTTAAAAAGCTAATGGCAATGGCATGAAAGAAAATGGTCTGCAATTTTTGAATGAATCAACCAAATTTAATCAAAAATTGTACAGTCAATTCCGTTTACATTAAAGACATGCCTACAAATTTCAATCTAATTTCATGCTTTCTGCAATAATTGTAATGAGACAGACAGACATAAAATCTTTTTGTGCCTCTGCAATAGACCCTCACTGATACTTTAGCAGTTATCTTCTAACCCTCTAAGTAGTTTGCCAGTATTTTTCCAAAAACAACTTAAATTGGCTGTTGACAAAAATATTTTTAACAGAATTTAATTTTAAGAAATATATAAAATAGAGATATGAAGCATATTTTAGAAATAAGCAGAGAAAAAAAAATTAATAAACATTAGTTTTACAAAAGTTTTACAAAAAAATTTATGAACATGTAAGAAACCTCTCAGACGCTCAGGGCTAAAGATTTTTATTTTAATTAATAAAGATTAGGATTAGTTAAGATTATTATGCTAAACAAAAATATGTCTGCAATAAAACTGGGAAAACTACAATAAACTTTAGGAACTGAATGCTGATCAAAACTTGAAAACATTAATTGCTCTCTCAAGTTCAATATTCATAAATTATTTCATCTTGAATAGATCAAATGAATCTCAATTTTTATTTTTATTTTCAATGTATGAAAATATTTCATTTCACTGATCATGCTAACTTATTGTTTATCTAGCAAACTTTTGATGCGCATCCTCGTAAAGAAAGTCAAGTTCGTCAAATGGCATGGATAGGAGATGGTGTATGGGTGACTATACGTCTTGATAGTACTCTTCGCCTTTATCATGCCCATACAAGACAGCATTTACAGGATGTTGATATTGAACCTTATGTTAGCAAAATGCTTGGTAAGTAACAGAGTTATTAAAATTTTAAAGGCTTTTGTTTACAGATTAAATATAGTTAAACTCATTTATAACAACCTTGAATGTCATAAGAACACAGTTTTAACAAGGAACTATTGTCCGAGTAAGTGGTTGGCCATATCTAAACATATATTCCAAGGAACTTTATTATTATTAGTAAAATTCGAATATAATGAGCAAAAAATATACAGATTCATAAAAAAATTCCTTTATTTTATTTTCTCCATGAAAGAAAATATTTTATTTCATGACAAGCACACACAGATAAAAACAATGTTAGTACAATACATTTAATTTTGCACTAAATCACACTCAATAGTTTGCTGTGAGCCCATTTACGGAAATTTCTTGAAATTGGTGATGATTAGTTAGATAGTCAAACTGGCATCCAAGATTTTTTTTTCATTCTGTACTACCTAATTTAAACATAATTATCTTTTAAAAAGGTTGATATTTCATAATTGGTTCACCTGATTACAGAACTTTTCCCCATAGCTCTATAACTAAGCAGTGTAAAACACTGTGTTACATACTAAAGCCATCTCTGAAAAAGTATCTAATTAACAGTGCCAATCCCACTATACAAATTTGTTCAGTATAATCTTTTAAAAAGGCTAATCTTTTGTAATCAAGTTTGCCTGATTGTAGAACTTTTCCATGTATCTTTATAACCAGCAATGTATAAAATGTATTATATATTAAAACTATCCCTGAAAAATTATCCAACCATCAAAATCCATTTAGAAGAACTCAAGTTATAAATGGTCGGAATGAAATATGAATTTGCATTTAGTAGATGTATCTACACCATTACTGAAAAGAAGTGAAACATCTTGAAAAGGTGTCTCTGTAGTTACTCTTCAGAAAAAAAAAAAAAAAATGCCAATTTTTGAAAACATATACAAACAAGCATTTTCAGTATGGATAATGAATTCAAACAAAAAATTCTGACTGTTCACAATTTCTATTACTATTATGTGTATAACTTACAAATCAGATTATCTTGTAAGTACAGTAGATTCCCGATTACCTGAGTCTTGCTTAATCAAGTTTCTGCTTTAACCAAACTACCGAAAAAATAAATTGTGGACATATTTTTTTATTCTGACCGTAAAATCGGAGTTCTGAATTTTTATGACTTCTCTTCCATCTTCACCTAGCACTTCATTGACAATAACAGTTTCTTAACCCTTTGTTCAGGATTTCAATTTTAATAATATTGTAATTTCTTTGATGATACAAAATGCATAGGAGTATCATTAGTGAACAAGTAAGATTGTATCGGGTGATCATAATTGTAGTGTTTGTTACACACATGCTCGCTTGAAAAAAAGAATATACACGAGGGAACTATCTCTTATCTTTCCCACTGTTGAAGAGGGATGGACATGCATTCATCGAAGAAATGGGAATTGATTAATTTCTAAATAACCCACATACAGAACTCGAGACAGAATGTTGCTTTTCGCACTGGCATTAGATGATTAACATTCAGTTTGCATTTACTTTCCTGCACATTAAAATAAATAGTTTAACTGTAACTTCGGAATGTTGTGTTCACCTTGAGACTATGTAAGAATATTTAAATGTACAAAATCAAAATTATAATGTTTTTATTACTAAAAAGATCCTAAAATTACAAATATAGGTTTTAAAACATAAAAAAAAATAGTAGATGTTAAAATGAAGTTACAAAGTCCACACCCGAGTGCTTTTGACTGATTCCACAGCCATCATCAAGAGAAAAAATCTTTAAGGCGTCAATGTTCATAAAGATCATTCATTGGTTTAATAGCTGGAGACGAGTCTATTTATAAGGAGGAGAGGTGTTCAATGGTTATGTTCCAAACTCACCAGAAATATTTAATATGTTATATGAGATTCAGAGTATATTGTAGGAGAGTATATCAATCCAGGTGTTTCTTTCTTTAGTTAAAATTTCTAATGATTCCCTGATTATAGAGATGTAGTAATGCAAGGTATGGGCTATGATTTTTGCATTTCTGGAGTCTTATGTCGATATCTTGCTTCTGATTAAACTTTGATAATGCTGTCGAGGGTTTGTTATTCTTTATATCTGTAATTGCTCCTTAAGTCTGTCCTTAAATTTCCAAGATGTCATTCCTATGTAAGCGAGTTTTTTCTGTTTTGCATTATCTTTAAAAGGTATCATATACATGCCCGAAATTTCATTATCAGGAATTGGGTCTATTTTTCTGTGTACAAGTTCTTTTAAATTAGCTGTTGGTTTAGCGATTAAGTTAATATTATACTTCCTTAAAGCATATCTAATTCTTTCATACAATATGTTTTTAAACATATATATTTATGTTTTTAGCCCCTTTTTTGTAATAAAAAAATCATAATTTTGATTTTGTATGTTTAAATGTTCTTATATAATCTCAAGGTAAACACGGTGTTCCAAAATTATAGTTAAACTATATATTTTAATTCATGCTGAATGGATGAACGCAGATGAATAGCAAGAAATTGCAGATGATATGATTCTAAGCATATTTGAAGACCGCACGCAAATAAGAGAACAGTAATGATAAAAACAATGTCCATCAGAAAAAAATGATGCGTTTCGATAATCTAAGTTTGATTGAAAAACTGCTGAATATGCTAAGCAGCAAGAAGAGGCTACACCTGCAATTCTGACGACACTAATACATTGGTGTAACATTGCAGCAAAGAAAATGTCTTTCATCTAACAAACAAAAAAATCCCTGCCAGCTTGGCATACAGGTGGAGGTAGATTTAAAGTTAAGTACTAATTTCACCAACAAAAACTCATTCAGGATTAGAGATAAACCCAGTTCAGCAATTTTATCTGGCCACTTTTGATGAATTTTTAATTTCATTTTTCTGTAAGAGATGGTTTTATCATAATCATGTTAATACGATAATTTTTTCTTCAACCCCTATTTTTGTTTAATTTGTTTTTGCTGTAAGGGTTGGTTCTATCAAAAACTTGTCAATATAAAAGTTGTAGATAATATTAAGAAGATTTATTATAAATTCAAGTAGATTTGATATCTTATGAATTGACGAAATTATCAATTTTTTTTCTTCTTCAACCTCTTTTTTTTTTTTTTTTTTTTTTTTTTTTTTTTTTGTGGTAAGAGTTGTCCTATCAAAAACTTATCAATATAAAAGTTGTAGATAGTATTAAGAAGATTTATAATAAGTTTAAGTGAATTTGATATATTGAGAATTGACGAAGTTATGAATTTTTTTTCTCCCTAAAACTATTTTTGTTGCCCCTTGAGCCCATTTTTTATTTTATCAAAAATCTGTGATACTTAAAGTTTTTGCCCTTTTCCTATAAGTAATAATTTTAAATTGATTTGATATGTATTATAATTAAGAAGTAATGGGGTTTTTTCGGTTTTCACAAAACACCTCCCTATTTCCACTCCCTTGAGCTGATTTTGCCCATTTGCAATCCCCGCCGAGATATTAGCCATCTGAATGTTGTTGATGA
Source organism: Maratus speciosus (assembly GCA_963932465.1). NCBI lineage: Eukaryota > Metazoa > Arthropoda > Arachnida > Araneae > Salticidae > Maratus > Maratus speciosus. The sequence goes on from OZ010792.1 coordinate 363,959,847, forward strand.
GTTTGAAGACGATCCGTGCATAATTGCGACTTTTATCATGCAGGCAAAGTTTAGCACACACACACACATATATATATATAATAAACTTTTTAGGTAGAGCAGTGGTTTTGGGTTCCTGGGGTCATATAATGAAAAGTTATGAAGGAATTATTCAAAATCTGCACCATTGTAATGTCTGCAATAGGTAGTATTGCTTATGAAATCTACCTAAAAACTATTAAGGGTTTCTTCAAATGAACAATTTCGTTCTCCATTTTTATAAAAGATTGGAAGTGTACATCATAAGGATTGTAATTAGCACCATAAAATTATTAAATTGTGTGTAAATTTATATTTCATCTTAGTTACTGATTGTTGATGTAAGTCCAGTTTTTCTGAGTTTCTTGCTTTTCTGAAGTAAGCTTGGTTCATGTTAACTCGCATAGTCAAGACTGTTCTGTATTTTAATGTTCATATGTTTTATGAAATTTAGAGCAAGTTTTCAGTATTAAGCTAGAATTTTTCATTTTACTGCTTGGTGAGTGGTAAAATATTTTTTATTCATCTTCCTCTTTCCCTCAAAGTTTTTGATTTAAAAAAAATCTAACTTAACTAAAAATGTTCAACTCCATAATGACCTTTAAATAGAAAAGTGTACCCGTATTTTTCTATAACGCAAATGTTTTTGTACTTAGAAATTTTTTTATAGTAAAGGGACTGATCTTGATACAGGAATTTTATCTTACAGGTACTGGTAAATTAGGATTTTCATTTGTTCGCATTACCGCACTATTAGTCTCATGCAAGCGATTATGGATGGGTACAGGAAATGGAGTAATCATATCTGTGCCTTTATCTGAGGGTAAGTTTTATATATATTTTTTAGCGCTCTGTTGGTGCTTTACAAAAAATTATCTGATGCTTCTTAAGTTTCTAGAAATGAATTCTTTAGATTATAGTTTTCATCTATAATTTCTCTTTTAGATAGCTAGATATATTCATTTTTAACAAAATACCTTTTTAATATGCATATTCTATGCCATGGATTTAATGATTATAGATTATTTATTTTATTTATTATTATTATTATTATTATTTTGCATTTTTACTATTATGAATGTACCATTTTTTTGTTTATACACATAGCAAAAAAGAAAGGCTCAAGTTTCTAGAATTAACTATGAACACTTTATGCAACAAATCATAAGTTTTTATTGTAGTTACTGTAAGTGCTTCCTTTGTTTCTGCCACCATTATCATGTTGACGTTGACACATTCCTGTACTACAAAATCGTTTAACTGTATTACTTAAAATATGGGAAGAAATTTAACTAAAAGTATATAATGACAAAATAGAAACCAGAGTAATTATTTTTTGCTGTTATTTTACAAACAAATAAGATTTATGTATGTTTTTTTTTTTTCTGTGTGTGTGTGTTTTTATATTGTACTATATTATATTATCTGTTTAATACTATATCAACATTCCTTAAATAATATGCATATGTGCATATACATCTTTGTAAAATTATCTAATATACTTTTAAACAATTCATTCTGATTTATTCATGAGTTTTAAGTAAAAGTAAAAATATCATAAAATTTAGTTCACAATTTTATTATAATTCATGCAAAAAAAAGTATAAATTTTTCTAGCTCATTATTTCATTATCCTCCATTTTTTAAAAAACACTGAAGTGATTTATTTCTATGAAGAATTTTCATATTTTTATACAATCTTAATCTTGTAGATTAACATTATGCCTATTTGGGCCGAATCAAGTGTCTTGTTACATATTACTATAAATGAAAGTTTGTGAAAATTCTGTGTTCTGATTTTTCTGAACTTCCTTTCCTGCAACTAATTTATCATTGTTATGTGAAATTCCTTTCATATCTGTCCCTTTAAGGAATTTCTTTTTACAAAAGAAGGTGCCCCCCTCCAAAAAAAAATCCCCTTTCTCCCTTGAACAAAGATAAAGTATCTTAAAATAATACCTGGGAAAAGTGAGATGGTATATGACTTTGTAAAAGAGATGACCTAAAAATTTGAATGATAGTTAAAAGCTTAACTATCATTTATTGAAAATTAAACTAAAGAAGACATCACAAAAGCTACAAGCTCAACTAAAGCTAAACATTAACTATCTACAAAATACTGGGTAATCCCCAAAACATGACAACATTCTTATATTACAACATCATAAGAATGGAACAGGAAAAGAATATTCACCTGGAAAAAATTCAAGCATTACATATACATCTAAAAGTAAGATATTTGCACATAAACCATGAAATGAACAGTTACTTATCTGAACAAATTGCGATGCAGCATGCGTCATGACACAGTACGGCATCATGTATTCACGAACTAATAACGCCACCTATATGTGATCAAAATGGAAGTTTTCCTCCCATAAGCTACCCCGAGGCAACTAAGCTCCTCAATATGTGGGAGATTTTTGTAAACAAGCCGGCAATGGTAACAAAAACTTTTGAACCTGCTCTCTATTAGTGTGCATGGGTTATGTAATGTTAAAAGTATAATATACTATCCATAGACAATTGGTAATCTAAACTTATTGTTAAAGATTAAATATTTTCAACAAAACTCATAATGGAGAATGTATGCCATACACTTCAATCGGGCAATGATTTTTTCCTCATCACTCAGTCATCTCACACCAATTTTCAACTTCAATTTTAAAAGATTATTCTCTGAACCTTATACCAACAATATGTATCACTTTTAATAATTAATTATTTTTTATAAATAATAAAACTTAAAAACAAACCGTAAAAAATTACCTTTATATTTTTCAAATAACTGCCATTTTGCCAGTTGCCTTTTTAAAAAACTATATACAGGCATCCCTCGACTTATGTAAATTCGCAGTTACGTAATAAATCTCGAAAATTACATTTATGAACACACAAACGTGTTTGATATACATTTACATACTTTTAACACACAAGCGTGTTTGATATACATTTGCATACTTTTGATATTTATTTTATAAATAAAATATGCAAATAATAACTATAACCATAATATAGTTTTATATATTAGTGAGAGTTATATTTTTGGTGGAAATATACAATCAAATCTTAAAGTTTCGATGAAGAGGAATGAGTGTTTTTTCTTTTAGCTTCACGTGTTCATGTAATGTAGATTGAAAATTGTTTAAATTAATTCATCAATGTTAAATTTATAAATCCCGCATTATGTAAGAGGTTTTTTTGTTTGAAAAGTTTTTGTTCAGTTTGTTTTTATATTTTTTCATATTTTTATAGTTTATATCCAAGTAAATACTGCTCATGATGCTGTATTCATAAAATAATACTGTGTAAATAATATATATGTATGTATATTATATTCATAAATAAGATACTGTACTAAATTCTAAATCGTTAAAAGTTATCGTCATTCTTATTGTTATATATATATATATAAACTTTTTGTAAAAATAAACCATTTAAACAGATGAAATTGACCAAAAGTTTGAAATCATCATTTCTAGTACAGTAGAAGATCTTTATAACGCAAACCTAAAAACGCAAGGTTGTGCGTTATACAGAATTTTGCGTTATATGGATCACATCATTAAATTTACCTTGTAAATTTGGCCAAATATGTCTGAAACATATCAAAATACATTAGAATATCTTTATACTGCATTCCTTGTTACCAAGAGTTATTCAAATTATAAATTTTTGCATAATATAGATCAGACATTGTTAAATTTACTTTATAAACATGATCCAAATATAACTGACACAACTATCCCTTATATTAGACATTTTCAAAAATGTTTATTGTACTAATAGCATTTTTTCATTAAAAAAGTCTTGAATTAGGAGATAAAGTTGAACTAATGTATCAAATTTAGTTCTCTAGAGAGTAGCAATATTTTTACAATGTGAAAATGCAGGTGCTTTTTAACTGCAAAATTCATTGTTTACATCTGAGAAGTTGTGCGTTATATAGAGAATTGCGTTATATAGAATTGCGTTATAAAGATCTTCTACTGTATATATATATATATATATATATATGTTACATTATTAAATCTTCCTTCGCGATTTTCCCTGTTTTATGCTAAATTACCACTGTATTCACTAATTCCTTATTGTTAAATAATGTCTATTGTTAATTCTATAAAATTCCCCTTAAACAGGGTTCGCACAGACTCCTTAGACTCCTTGGAAACTCCTTAGAAATGAAAACATTTCCAAGTAGTACTTAGAACTACTTAGATAAGCAAACCACTACTTAGAAACTCCTTATATTCTATTGCGGCTTCGGACGCAAGCGATATTGCTGCCGAGAGGGAAAAAATCGCGATTGAAAAATTCACGGTAAAGCCTTTATGCACATCATTCATCTGAAGCACAACATTGATTGGGTAGAGTAATCTGAATAGCAGGGCTCCCACTAGGTCCGTTTTTCAATTATTAGGTCCGTAAAGTCCGTTTTTCGACACTGTTAGCCGACCTTTATTTTTAATTTATCGATGTTTGGCATTTAGCCAAGAATCTCGGAAAAATCACGTTTTTCGCAAATATGTTCCAAAAAAATACCGTCAAATTTCGTCAATCGATCACGGAAAAAATTCGTAAATTTTGTCAAAGGATCGTGAAAAAACGCGAATTTCTCCTACATATCGCGGGAAAACTCGGATTTCTTAAAAAGACACGAATTTCTTAAAAGACAGCTAAAAAACGCAAATTTACTCAAAGGATCACGAAAAAACGCGAATTTCGTTAAAAATCGAGAAAAAAAAGCAGATTTCCTCTAAAAATGCGAATTTCCCCAAAGGATCGCGAAAAACACGCGAATTTTCTGAAAGGATCGAGAAAAACACACGAATTTCCTCAAAGGATCACGAAAAACATGCAAATTTTGTCAAAAGATCGCGAAAAACACGCAAATTTTGTCAAAGGATCGCGTAAAACACGCGGTTTCCATCAAAAGATCGCGAAAAAAACGTCAGATTCGTTAAACAATCGAAATAAAACGCGAATTCCATTAAAAGATTGCGAAAAAAGCGAATTTTGCCAAAAAGTCGCGAAACAAACGCAAAAACCTCTCCCAGAAAATCGCGAAAAAAAAAACGCGAATTTCATCATAAGATCGCAAAAAAAATGCAAATTCGTCAAAATTTCACTTTCAAAGAAAGTGATTACCGCAGTTCTAAAAGAATAAATTCAAAACTTGTTATATTTTTTCTTGTATAGCATTTAGCATTCTTTTTTTTGCCTTTTAAAATTTTCTTAAGATGTATCATGTATGTGATATACATAATAAATGTTTAGGGTTTGACTAATTTCTATTTATATGACCTAGGGATGATTCTAGTCAGAATTTTCCGAAAATGTAAGGCATTCATTTCCGAAAATTTAAAAAAATCGGTCACCAATCCGAAAATTCGGACATATAGTCGCAGAAAAAAATAAATGTTGTCAAATCGTTTGCAGAAAAATAGCCAATTTAGTCAAAGTATCGCGGGGAAAACGCCATTTTCGTAGAGGATCGAGAAAAAAACGCAAATTTTGTCAAATAATCGCGAAAACCCCCGCAAATTTCGTCGAAATATCGCGAAAAAACCCACAGATTTCGTCCGAAGATCGAGGAAAAACCCACAAATTTCGTCGAAAGATCGCGAAAACCCACAAATTTCATCGAAAGATCGTGAAAAAACAGCAAATTTTGTCAAAAGATCGCGAAAAAAAACCCACAAATTTCGTCAGAAGATCGCGTAAAACCCCACAAATTTCGTTATAAAAGATCGCGAAAAAACCACAAATTTCGTCAAAAAGATCGCGAAAAAAACACAAATTTCGTCAAAAGATCGCGAAAAAATCACAAGTTTCGTCAAAAGATCGCGAAAAAACACGAATTTCGTCAAAGAGCCAAGGAGAAAACGTATAGCTAGTGTCGGAAGTAGATTTCACCCTACCCCCTCTCTGGTGTAACTTTTCAGAAGATTTGCTGTGAATTTCAGAAATTTTTATTTTACTCAGATCACCTCTGTGACATGACCATTGGTCACTGCATAAAAAAGTAGATTGTCAATTTTGTATTTAAACTTACGAAATCAATAAGCAATATATTGTGAATACTCTGCAATTTCAGCACTAACAATTATATTCTAATAGAGTAAAATTTGTTTTTGAAATGTTTTTCTCTCCAAATTGGGCATTAAAAATTGGGGTGTGCATACCACATAACGATGCAGCACATAAAAGCAACAACAAAAAATGGCAAATCCTTAAAATTTTTGGGGTACTCCTTGGATTTTTTCTTCCCAACTCTGTATGAACCCTGCCCTTAAATTAATTATTATCTTGTCCGATTTACTTTAATATAAAGCTTTTAGTTATTCTCAAATTACATCATGATTTCCGATCATTTCTGTGAATTCGAATGTTTTTTAAGAGCCATTTCTTTTTTTATTCCGAGATTATCTTTTCGTGCCTTGGGTTATTTTTACTATAAAATGCATCCACTTTAGTTTGTCAGGACTCTTTGCTTTATCTCTCCCATTGTCGTAACGTTGAATGTACGTGTGTCCCTTATTCTCGCATTGGCTAGAGTGCACACTAAGTCATGATTTTGTATTTCTTTGCTTGTACACAAAAAGCAACTGCACGCGATCTTCCGACAGATTTTGGTCGAGTTTTCAACTGTAAAATAGTCCCTTGGCTGTGCGCTTTACTCATCACGTATTCCAATGATATAAACCTAATAAATTGTTCGAGAGTTATGTTCGATATATTTTAAGAATACCTGTGACAACTAATGGCTTTAGAGAGGGCACTGCCCATTCCAACCACGTGTGACTGCTTCTATGACGTCTATTTAAATAAAAGCATGGACTTATGAATTGCCTTGTTCTTTGCCTATTGGAGAAAACACCAACTGTTTTTATTATTTGCCTTGCTCAACCACTGCACGACATGCAACCTTTTTTATGATGCTATTCATCAATTCCTCTGACGACTGCTTTGAATATATTACTCTGCCTGTGACGGTAATTAATGATCGTTTAAGTGGTTTAGTACAAATTGCAAAAGTTCTTTTGATAAATACTATTGATCGTTAAAGAAATAATAAAAACTGGAGACTTCTTACTTTACAGGAGACAGTGAAGAGACAAACTGATGAAACAAACAATATTCTTTATTTCGGTCGTTAGTTGAATAGAAGGTTATGAAAATTCTTGCTTCTGGTCACCATTTTAAATAAAAGGACTGAATCTTTTAAGAAGAGAAAAATAACGGCCAACATGGAATAAATCCATGGGATTCCTTTTAATGAGAGCAGCACAACTTTAAAGGATTAAACTTTGAGAAAGAACATTTCCACATAACTAAAATATGACCCATAGTACGGCAAACTTATTCGGCCAAAAAGCGACACGACATTCGAACGGCCGGCGCCCCACTAAAAAACTACGTTAAAAGACTACATCTTTTTCACACAACATCAAACCAAATTCTGAATTAAAAATTAACGAGTTTTAGTATTTAAATGATGAATATGGGGTTGACAAAGTAATTAAAAGGCAGACTTTAAATTGATTAGCTAAATTAATGAGAATCGAATTACAAGCTACAGAATTAAAAATGTTTTCACTGATTGGAAAGCGAAACTGAAATTTCTTCCTGTCAACGAACAGCATCAAAAGAGGGCGGCGCAACATTTCAATGACGTCATCATAAAGCAAGTTGACTTCCTCGATACGAGAGCTCCAAGAGATGTGCTCCTAAAATAGCGGAGTGCGCATGCGCAAGCTACCGATCTGCTCCCAAAGCAGCTATGAATATCGGCGGCAAAAAAGGAACTTGTCTTACGGTAAGAGAATAAAACGTCAACATTGCGGCGTAAAAATTGAGTTGAAATAGACATCGATGCAAAAAAATAGCTGAAAGGAAATAAAAATAAACCAAATTTAAATACTGTGAGAAGTATTCTCACACCGGCGGCAATGGCAAATGCTGCCATTATCTGCTGCTTACTTCATCATTGCTGATTTTCACTTCCAAGCTCTTAACTGCTGCCCATTCATTCATCTATAATTCAGTTTATTACATATCTGCCTTTCATCACCTACTCTTTATTCATCAATTTAATCTTTTTACGTTATATATATAATAAATATTGCAGTTTCTTATGAAATTTTACCTAATCAATTTAGAAATTCAACTTACGTAAAGTTCAAGTTACGTAAAAGTTTGCGGAATGCATTACTTACGTAAGTCGGGGGATGCCTGTATTGGTAAGTCCCGAGAATATCATAGTCTTTCAGAATCTAACTCAAAGGTCCTTACGACCTGTACTGGAAGGAAAAGGTAGCTTCCTTATTCCTTGTTTTTAGGAATTCAGCCAATTTTACCCAGATTATAGAAGATTCACAGTTTTTATCAATATTGAATTTGTATGGGAATCTCAAAAAATTAGCCAGATATCGCCAAGTTGGCTTCATTTATACAGCAACCTATTTTTGTCACGAAATTCGGCGATGTTTCACAATTCTGCAAAAATTCTGTATACTTTATTGGTCATGATCCCTAAAACTACCCTGCATTCAAATAGTAATTTATATAGATATATATTTGATTTTTGTCTTGAAAAAGCACTCGTATTTATCAACAGATTTTGATGTGACTAAGCATGTGTACAAGTCTTACCACGGTCTCAACCGATTTTGTTGGCCAGCTTCATCTGCCATCTTCTTTCAAAATGATACTCAAAGATTTTAAACCCCAAAAGAGTACAAAAAATTCAAAAACCAAAAAGCTTTTTCCCTGAAGTGTTCAGTCTTAATAGAAGTATTCCAGAGCATATTTTATTTTGCTTATCTTAAAAAATCACTCACATATCTAAAATTCAGACCTTTTCAAAAAAATTCCTCCATAAAGGGGTTTAAATTATCAGATTGTTTCTTGCAAATTTTCTTTCATTGTTGTAACCATTGTCATAACTCTCATATGCTTAAAACTACACAGTAATAACTCCCAACTTGGTGACAGCAGACTAATTTTCTTAAATTCCCATTTAAATTCAGTATAGGTGAAAACTGGGAATCTTCTATAATCAGGCTCCATGCATTTTAGCTTTTGTATTTGTAAGTAAAATTAGCTAAATTGTTAAAAGCAAGGAATAGGGAAACTATTCCCAGTTCAGGCCGGAAAGACTTTTTACATGCTTTCTTTAACATACAATTCTGTTTGTATTTGGCAGTCAAATTTTGTTACTCATTTTTCACACATTTCCTGTTGAAATAGAGCTTTGAAATTTGGAATATAAACGTACTCCTGAGGGCAATACATGAATTGGACATTATTTTTTTTATTATTCGATCCCTAAGGGGTTAAATTTTTTTTTAAATCACCAAATCTCATAAACTAATGGAAATAAAATCTTGAAACTTGACATGCCTATAGTGTAACTAAAATTAATAAACATGTGTTTTGGAATTTTTCAAAATTCGACCCCTAAGGGAGGAAAAAGGGAGCCTTCCCATAAGTGCCCTGTGTTTTTGAAAGATGTCACAAAAGCACTAATTAAGGTTAAAGTTAACACTACTTTAACTTAATGGTTACTCAATTATAGTTTGATTTCCTATGGAGAAATCAGTATCAACTTTAACTACGAGTATTTGTTTAAAAGTACTAATGGCAGGGTTACCACAAAAGCGGCAAATTTTGGCCAAAATTGGCGGCAAAAATAAGTTGCCATATATGAAGCCAGCTTTGCGATAGCTGGCTAATTTGGCGAAATTCCCATTTAAATCAATTAATGCATATTTCTTCAATTTTAATAAAAGCATGTTTTTTTAATATATATATATAATTATTAAGCTGTTGTTTTATTTAAAAATGTCAGCCACCCTAGATATTCAAACTGCTATATCTCAACCATTTTTACTTTCTTCTATCTTTACAAGAAGAAAGTATTGGATTCGTGAAAATTTTCGACTTCCGGTTTTCAACAGATGTATATGTTTTAGAATGTCCTGAACACGATTTGATGGTTTTTAGAAAATGTCTGTCTGTCACTCTGTCACTCTGTGAGTCTGTATATGACAAAAATTTTGTGGGCGCTCTATCTCAAGAACTAATGCACGGAATTTCATAAAACTTGAGATTCAGTTAGACCTTGATATAAACTGGTCCTGATTAGTTTTTGGTGTAAATCGCTCAACAGGTGGCGCTGCTATGTAGCATTTTTCACGATTTCCGCAATAGCTCAATCTCCAGAACTAATGCACGGATTTTCATGAAACTTCAGATTCAGTTATTCCTTGACATGAATTAAAGTTATATACATTTTAGTGTAAATCGCTCAACAGGTGGCGCTGCTATACTGCATTTTTCAGAATTTCCACTATAGCTGTATCTCAAGAACTAATGCACGAATTTTCATCAAACTTCAGAATCAGTTATTCCTTGACATGAATTGACATTTTATAGATTTTGGTGCAAATTGCTCAACAGGTGGCGCTGCTATGCTGCATTTTTCAGAATTTCCTCTATAGCTGTATCTCAAGAACTAATGCACGGATTTCCATCAAACTTCAAATTCAGATATACTTTGATATGAATTGGTGCTAAATTGATGTAATTTCTTGTACTATTTAAATGATTTAATTGACGTGATTTATATAGAAGAAAGTTTTGTGATGGCCACAACATACTAGTTTAAGATGGAAGCAAAACAATAAATGCTCCGGAATGCTTGTATCAAAGTCAAACATTTAAAGAAAAAAACTTTAATTTCTAATTTTTTTTTAATTTAAAATTTTTAAGTGGCTGTAATTTGTAAACAAGATGTCTGATGAAGCTGGCCAACGAACTCACTCAAGAACTTGGTAAGCCCAGTACACATGCTCAGTCACATCCAAATTGGCTCATAAATATGAGTTCTACAGCATGACAAAAATCTAATTCTTAGAGAGAGATATATAAATCAACATTTGAATGGAGGGTTGTTTCGGGGTCTGAGGGCCAAGATTAGTGAAAATATATCAAAAATTTTCTAGGATTGCTTTCCTCTGGACGACTGCAATAGGTAGCTTTCTTACTTTTTGTAATGGAAGCTATTTAAAATTAGTCATAGATTACCGACCCGAGAAAAAACTGACTGCCTGATTGGAGATGTACAGCATACTCTCTCCATCATATGAAACAGCATTTTGAATATTTTTGATGAAAAAATTCATAGAGTTTGTCTAAACTTCAATAAATGTAGTGAAAAAATCCCCGAGTTGATGTATTTATTATAGTTCAAGAAAGAAAATTTTCCCCAAAAACATGCCTTATTGTCACCAAAGGTAGTAAACCTCCCCATAAATGAGTTTGCCCTGCCCTTTATAAATGTGATAAGAGATGATAATATTCTGTTTAAAAAAATTTTACTGATCTATTCTAGCAGTGTGCATACAGAATTCGAATGCATCTAGGAAAGTAGAATTAACAGGAAAACTCTGGTATGATTATTTCAAGGAAGTTTCAGAGAAAAAAATAAGTTTTCATCCTTAAAACCTAGAGAGTTCTGATGAAATTTTCAATTGAATGGGCACTGTTGAGAAATTCCTGTCTACTGTGAAAAATGGAAAAAATTTGTATCACGGATGAAAGGATAACAATTTTCCCCGTAAATATAAATGATACATTTTATTGCGTGTTATTATTTTATGCTGTGCAATAATGTGAACTGAGAACTTCTTGATCAGCTGATAAAAATCAAAATTTCCTATAAGTCAAAATAAAAGTTCTCTTAAAAATATATGTTACAAATATGTATGGATATATATAACTATTAAATTGTAATAAGCAGGGGTGGAGAAATGCATCATTTTACTCGCCACTGGTAAGTGAATTTTCTGATAGGGTGAGAGAATCTTTAGGTAGTCTTTGAAAACTGCAAACTATAGAGATATGCGAAAACTTTTTTTTTTTTTTAGTAGTGAAAACTTTTTTTTTTTTTTTAGTAGTTAGCTATATTTTTCAACTTTCCTAATTAATGAGATGTAAACATGGTACTACGTTCTATTTTATATTAAACTTTCATCTCTTGTTTATATTTCTTAATTTTATAGGGGGGGGGGGATATGAAAATGCATTATAGTAATATTAACCAACTATTTTTGAGTTGCGTAAATTTAGTCATAAAAATTGTCACCTGTACGTTACATTTTATTTGCTGGTGCAATAAATCCTTGGCTGGTAAGATTTTCTAGAAATTCCCCACCCCTGGTGATAAGAACAAGTCTGAATTAACAGAATATTTTGTTCTGGTTCAAAATCAAATGCTTGACAGACTTACATGTTACTTGTACTGTTTGTAGGCACTTCACATTTCCGTTTTCCTCATATATATATTGGCTTCTGCCATTTTTCTTTTTAACCTGTGTTTTTCACCTTTTGCTTATTCACACTTGATTGACCAGTGAGTGACAAGTGTACTTTTCACTTTGTTCAAAACATCTACCAGAAATTTTGTGTAGTAATCTTTGCTCTATTTAATCACAAAATGTCTGATATTAAATTAAATAAAAATTACTGTATTAAAATTCTTGTAGATATTTTTAATTTAAAAAAACATGCAAAATTATTAAAAACTGACAGTCAACAATGTGTTTATTTATCTTGCAGATATCAAGAATTTTGATGAATCAGTAAAGGTTTTCTTTTTCTGCTCCCAAAAGTCTGATCTCTATACTGATGAATTGTATCATATGCAGAAGTACATTGGCAGCCACATGCAGCTTTCAGCTCTGAATGATTTAAATTAATAACATAGTTAAAAAGAATGTTAAAAAAAAGGGGGAGACTAGATTTTTTTACAAGATAAAAAACATTATCTATAAACAATGTAGGGACTAAAGATATGAAACATCACAGAATAATGGTTTCATATGAACTAGAGATAATGAAGAATTCTTCAAAATTTGCTTGCCATGAAAACAAATACATATATACATATACTAGAGATTCAAAGAATTTATTACAATATAATCAGTGAGGCTTTTTACTGCTTTCTTATTATGTTATGTAAGTTATCTCTCTGGTATAAAAACTTTTTTTTTCTTCTTCTGTTCTGAAAATTATAAGAAAGATCATATTTTTCATTCTAGAATGTAATGCAAAGTAGGTATGCTTTGTAGGATCGTAGTTAATTTCAATATGTTATTTCATGTAGGTAAAACCCATCGCACAACTTCAGATTTTGCTGGTCGAGCTCCTGGTTCTGTAGTGAGAGTATATTCAGATACAAACAGTGGTGCTCCAGGATCAGGTTTTATACCCTACTGTTCAATGGCACAAGCTCAGTTGTCTTTTCATGGGCATAGAGATGCTGTAAAATTTTTTGTTGCAGTACCAGGTACTAATTTTTTGTATTGGTAGGAAAATAAATTTTAATAAGTAGTAGATGCATATGTTAATTAAAATCTTCGTAACATGTTTCCGATTAAAATTTAAATAAATCTCATTTAATTTTTCCAGGAATACTATACTATTGATATCTGCATACTGAATGTAGTTCATTCATTATTTTATCGTTTAATAGTTTCAACTACTTTTTAATCCTTAAAATATTACATAAGAATAGATAAATACTCAGCAAATAAAAGTTTTGTAAAAAAATTTTTTTTTTTTTTTTTTTTTTTTGTGGCTATAAGGAGATTCCTAAGAAAAACATCAAATCCAAAGACAAAAAATTAAGTTGAAAGTTGATTTTCTTTTCTTTTTTTTTTTTTTCTCTCTAAGCATTCTATTTGATTAATAAAAACTGTCAGAAGTGTATTTTAAAATCAGCTAGAATTTTTTTTAATTTTGAAGCAAAAAAACCATGTAGTGTAAAAAAGTTTTATATTTTTGACAATCTCAGTAACATTTTGGGCAAATTGAGTGACGACACTAAGTTTAAAGAATTAAAAGTAACTACCCAAATGACAAAAATTAACCTTTTTTGAAATTTAACAAATATCATCTACTGAAATTTAATGAATATAATTTAATTTGTGTAATATTAATTACAATAGGCTACTGAAGAGTAGAGAATATTACATCAAGATTATTCCAGGCGTAACAACTCTCCAATATATTTTTCTTTTTTACTGTCTTCTATATACATTATATATAAGAAGTACAAATTGTAAACTTGAAAATTTTTTACTTCTTTTTTTTTTTTTGATAGATTTACATATTTAGAATGTCCTGAATATGATCTGATTATTTTTGGAAAATGTCTGTAGGTATGTGATACAAATTTTGTAGGCATCTTTACCCTGGGTTGGATTGCTTGGTATATTTAATATTTCATGATTGCAGAATTATATTTTGGTATGTTATTAAAAATTCTCCTAATCACTAACTTAATTTTATATTGTATATAAGTTTAAGCTGTGTTAAGGTTTATTATTTAAGTTGTTTTTAACTTCTACATAATTGCATATAATGATGTTGTATAAATAAAAGTTTTTTTCCTGCTGCATGTTTAAACATCATGCATTTAAACAAGCAATGCAACTTTATTTAATAAAATTCAAAGTATGTGTCACGTTTTATGTTTTAAATCATGAATAAATTTAAACACACAAACTCCTTGCAGTAAGGTTTTCTTAACCAAGTATATTTCAGGAGCAGGGATGTAGTGGACGGTATGCATGATATGCCTCCTGAATTTTTTTATCGAACTCTGCATACTGTCTGTTTGTCAAATAAAGCTGTAGCATATACTCTCTAGCATAAACCCTTTGTCTGTAGCGTATACCTTCTGTTTAGTTTTTTTTGTTTGTTTGTTTTTTTTAATGACTACAGCACTGTTCAGGAGGCATCTCATTGATTATGGGAGAAGAGTAAGTACAGTCAACTCCGCTTAATCGGGTAACGGATAAATACCCCGCTTATAGAAAGAAAATATTCTAGAACCAAAATTTTTTCCATAGAGGCAATGTTAAAATTCCCCACTTATTCGAATAATTTCCCCGGATAATGCAATAACGACTAATCTGGTGTGGCAAATATTTTTTCTAGAAAAGATCTTTTGTTCGAAAATTTCAAACCACCGAAACACAGGTTTCTCAGAGGAAAGGGAGTAATGGTGATATCACATGAAGTCCAGTTACGCACGTCACGTCAAATTCGAACGACTTTTCCCAAGATCGCATAGCAATGGGCATCTCGAATGAAAGGGGTGTTGAGGGAGGGAGGGAAACAGAGACTACGTCTGTATGATTACGGTAAAGAAAAATGGATTGGTCACGTGATGTTATAGAATATTTGAAGTTATTGCACTGTGACACTAAAAAAATAGACAGTTCCGGCCAAAGTTCGGTTCTCACTTTATTTATTCAGTTTGTTTTAAGGTTCTGAAGAGAAATATGAACGCAATAAGAAAAGATTCAAGTTTGTGCGATAAATTGAAGGTTTTGGATGCCATAAAGCACAGAAAAAACACAAACTGAAATCGCTAAAGAGTTTCAAATTTCTCAGTCTCAAGTCAAGACCATTAAGAAAAATGCTGATAAAATTGAAGAAGAATGGAGAAACAATGGAAACATACACCGAAAATGGAAAAGAAAATCTAATGACGATCTCGACAATGCTGTGTTGGAATGGTTTCATTCAAAAAGAAGCAAAGGAGCTTTAATAAACAGAGCAATCATTATGCAGAAAGCCGAAGAAATTGCGAATGTTTCTATTAATGAGAATGTTTTGGCATCTAAAGGATGGTTATATAGATTATATTAAAGACACAATTTAACATTTAAGAAACTACATGGAGAATCGGGTTCTGTAAACGATGCAGTTTGCGATGAATGGATTGAAGAAACTTTACATCCAATTCTTGCTGAGTACAAACCATGTGATATTTTTAATTGTGACGAAACAAGTCAACAAAAAATTACACGGATTTCAAATAAGGAAAGATTGCGTAACTGTGCTACTCTATGTAAATGAAATAGGAGATGAAAAGCTTCAACCTCTTCTCATTGGCAAAAACAAACAGCCTAGATGTCTAAAAAAATGTAAAAAATTATCCTGTTGCATATGATTACTCACAGAATGATTGGATGACAAAACATATTTTTGCAAGTTGGCTGACAAAATTAGACCTAAACATGAAAAAGCAAAGTAGAAAAATTGTCCTAGTTATGGATAATGTTGGCAGTCACAAAACAGAGAACTCAATTCGACTGAATAATGTCAGAGTAGAATTTTTGCCTGCAAATACGGCGGCCAAAATACAATCTCTTGATCAAGAAATCATAAGACATTCAAGGCGTTATAGAGATGGGAGATTATGAATGAACTTCTCCATATTTTGGACTTGGAAACAGAAAACTGTAATGAAACATTTTCCAGTCTTTAAAAAAATTTAACCTTTTGACTGCTATGCATTTCTGCAACAAAGCTTCGAATAATGATCCTGTTAAATGTAATTAAAAACAGTTTTAAAAAAGCGAAATTTTTAAAGCCTAAATCTGATGAAAATTATTGTTGGGACACAGAAACTGAAATTTGTGATCTTCAAGAATTTCAAGAAGAGCTCGATAAACTCCAAATTACGCAAGAAGAACTTTTTGGAATTTATAGAATTTGAGGAAAATGAGGCTACAGAAACTAATGAGGTGTCAAATTTATTTACTTGCACAGAAGAAGATGAAAATAATGAAGTTGTAATAGTTCCTCCCCCATCCTTGAGTGAAGTACAGAAATCGTTATCAATTATACAAAGTCATTTTGAAGCTTGAGGTGGAGATTATAAAATATTATATGGTTTGTAAAAAAAAACTGCAGAAATGTGCGCAAAAAACATTAAATAAACAATCAACTGTATTGGATTTTTTCAAAAAATTGTAATGAGGTAAGCGACAAAACAAAAATATTCATCATGTAATTTAAGTGAATGTGTATTATAATGTTTAATAGTATAAGAATTTTTATTTCATTTTGTAGTTCTCTCTCTTTTTACAGAAAGTAACTTTTTTACAATTAAAATAATTGTTTTTTAACTGCTATAGATTATTAGTTAGATTTTAAGATATTATTAACGATGTGGTAAGGAAGAATAAATTTCTCCACTTAATTGAATACCCCCGCTTAATCGAATGATAGATGCTGGAACCACACAAATTGGTTTAAGCGGGGCCGACTGTATTATGAGAGTCTAATTAACTTTAAATGTAAGAAAAGATAAAAGTAGCACTGAATAGCAAAAGTGATACATTTTTTTTTTTTTTTTTAATGGAAATAATTTACTTTCCTGACATAGGGAAAATCAATTTGATATGAATATTTAAAAACTTTAAAAGTGGACTTTACACTGTGAGTAATATATGAACAATGAGCTAAAAAAAGGCTCAAATTTTTATACGTATGTTAAATCAGTGTATACTGGGAAATGAAATATACATAACATTTAAAAATATACATGAAACTTAAAAATATGCATGACATTTAAAACATTAAAACAGTGTTAAAAATCTTCCCAACAGTTTCAGCTAAAACCACTTGGCTATTCTCAAGGGGTTTCAAGAATGAACTGTTGAAGTCTCGACTTCCAATTAGAAGAAAATAGAGGGAAACCATGAAAGAGAACTATGTGGGGAAACCAACTAGTGGCACCACATGTAAACACAGAGCAAAAAAAGAGGATGCCGAAAAAAAATGTCAAAACAGTTCTTGAACTGAAAAAATGAGGTGGGAGAGTTAAATATGTTTCAATAAATTAAACCATATAAGTGGAATGCTAAAAGACAAGTTATCATTACAGACATTATTCTGTCACATGATGATCTCAATCGACTCTCTAATTAGAGCTTTGTAAGGGCTAATTTGATATGGACTGGCACTGCTGAAATTAATACTTTTAATTTTATTATCGACGTATAGCCTAGTGAGAGCTGCTCTCAATCTATTAAATTTAACGTCACTTTGATGCTCTTTTAACCTCTCGAAAAACCTTCTCTTAGTCGTACCTGCATAGTGAATTTTCCAATTATTGTTTAAGAGAAGAGGGATCTCACAGACACCTGAAAACAGGTCGGGGGTGAATGGATCCAATTTAGCAGAAAGTGAAATTTCTTTGATTGGAATTCGAGCCTTCAACAGCTCATTTTTGTAATCCCTTGAAAATAGCCAAGTGGTTTTGGCTGAAACTGTTGGGAAGATTTTTAACACCTTTTTAATGTTTTAAATGTCATGCATATTTTTAAGTGTCATGTATATTTTTAAACGTTATGTATATTTCATTTCCCAGTATACACTGATTTAGCATATGTATAAAAATCTGATCTTTTTTTTAACTCATTGTTCAATTTGATATGTCTATGTATAAAAGTATAAAATATAAATTCTTAATTAGTGTGTTTTTTTTCTATAAGAAAAAAGTATTAGATTTGTAAAAATTTTCGACTTCCATTTTTTGATGAATATATTTTGGAATTTATGAATATAATAATTTATGTGTGTCAATCACTCGGTCAAAATTTTTGTGGCTGCTCTATCTGAAGAACTAATGCATGGAATTTCATCAAACTTCATATTCAGCTGGACTTTATAAATTGGCGCTGATTAGGTTTGAATGTATGTCAACCCAACAGGTGGCACTGGTATGATATGTTTTCATGATTTCCGTGATCAATATATCTCGGCATCTATGTGATAGAATTTCACCAAATTTCATATGTAAGATTTTATTAAAAATTATATTGATTCATCTTTGACTTTGTTTAAACAGGAGTACTGTTTTGTTATTTTTTATGATGAGCATTATAGCTGTATCTCAGTTTCTATTGGGTAGAAGTTATGCCCTATACTTCAAAATTATTAGTGTGTAATAGCACTATTTAAATTAATATATTAGAACAATGTAAATTGTAGAAGAAAGTTTTGTGATGGCCATATCATACTAGTGTCTTGGGGAAAATAAATCCTTTTGATTAATCATTTGATGCTACAATTTTTATCTATTCCATGTTTTGAAAAATAATCGTATCTTTACAAAAAATACTCAGTGTTATTAGAGCAAACTGTATTCTGTTCCCCCAATGAAAATCTTTAATGTATTGAGTGAAATGAAACAAACCCTATGCTGTAGGTTATCATAAGCCAAAATTTTCAGGCCCGGCCTATTGTAAAGTCTACTTCTAACCAGCTCATTTTTTATTTATTTTTGCAGTTTATGGCCTCTGCAGGAATGATCCATGAAAACAAGCCTGGCCTGGGTCGACTCATTTTCTATAAAAAATGCCAAAAAAAATTTTTACTATCATTATGCTACAATTACAATTATTTAACTAGTCAGATGTGCCAATCCCAAAACTTTCTTCTATCTCATGCATGTTAATACTTCAAAATTTGCTATCATAGTGCCAAAAATAAATGATAATCTATACCCATCATGAGGATTCTAAAGGTATAGGTTTGTTGAATTGTGTGCATTTAAAAAGGAGATACAAGCATCACATCTTTCAAACAAACCATTGAATTTTGGCAGCCCCAGCTTCTTAGATGTTTGCATCCAAAATTCCAACCCAAAAAGCATAAAAACGACAGTTGTTGTGCAGTATACAACTAAGCCTAATAAGGATCTGTTTATGTGAAAGTGTAACAGAATATGAAGTTTGATTAAATTCTGTGCATTAGTTTTTTAGGTATAGCTATTGTAAAAATCATGAAAATGCAGCATAACAGCACCACCTGGTATAAGATTTACACAAAAACCTAATCAGCACCAACTTACATCAATGTCTAACAGAATACGAAATTTGGTGAAATTCCGTGCATTAGATTTTAAGATAGAGATATTGCAGAAATCGTGAAAATGCAGCATAGCAGCACCACCTGTTGGGCGAGTTACACCAAAAACTAATCAGCACCAATTTATATCAAGATATAACTGAGTCTAAAGTTTTATTAAATTCTGCGCATTAGTTCTTGAGATAGAATGCCCACAAAATTTGTGTCACACACACAGACAGACATTTTATAGAAACAGTCAAATCATGTTCAGGACGTTCGAAAATGTACAAATCCGTCGAAAACCGAAAGTTTAATTTTTTTATGAATCCAATACTTTCTTCTTGTAAACATAAAAAAATGTAAAAAGAATATTACATACATATTTATTTGAAAAATATTAAAGTACAGCATTTTTCAGAGTATAAATTTGTAGTATAGAATAAATTACAACATTAAGGATCATTTTTAAACAATTGCATTCAATGAACAATCAGTTAAAAAATACATAATTAAATAAAAATGATTATTATTATTATATAGTTTAGAAAAAAAAAAAGATCGTTAAACAATGTGAGATAAATTCTCACAGTGTTTAGATTTTATTTATTTCTTTTTTCATGAAAATAAGTTCTTTATTCATAACTTGATGTTGAAGAAATATTAATCCTCTTCGACCAATCACTCAATAAAATAAATTTTGACTTGTAGACGACAGCAGTATTTTTTAATAGAAAGATGGTCTATAAATTTTTTTGCATACTAAAAAATTAAGAATTATAACTAATGCGGAGAAAATAGAATTATATCAGAATTATAGCTAGTCACTATTTAACCTCCCATTGGAAGCCAACTAACTGAAAGAATCAACAGTCAAAATATATATATTACTGGAAAGGCAAATGGTGGCCTAAAACGTAATTGCATGAAATAATTTAAATTCATTGCTTATAAATAAAAAACGTGAATTTTAAAACGCTTAATTCAAAAGCCTTTGAAAAAGAAACTGAAAGTATCAAACCCGCTTCACCAGCAAAGCGAAGGGTATCATCATTGTAAGCATATCATTGGCTAAAATTCAAGGTTAGTTGCATTACGTACACACACAAAGAATGGCATTCCAAGAGTTCGCTTTTTCCATCATGCAAATAGAAAAAATCTACATAACAGGAGCGCCAAAATTCGGATGCACCAAGAGGAGAATATGCATGTATCACAGTGCTGTTTCATATCTAGCAGAGTAAAAATATTTTACTGTGAGTTAAAGAAAAGAAAATAGGATTTTACTAAATTGTTGCGTTTTGGTGGAACATAGTTGTTGTATCAACATAAGATGAACATGAGCAATAAAAATAGTTTCATTGAGATA
Organism: Maratus speciosus; assembly: GCA_963932465.1. Lineage (NCBI taxonomy): Eukaryota > Metazoa > Arthropoda > Arachnida > Araneae > Salticidae > Maratus > Maratus speciosus. The sequence goes on from OZ010792.1 coordinate 363,980,953, forward strand.
TAAAGGAAAAGATTTATTAGTTATGAGTATTATTTACTCAGAAAATATGCAAAGAATTATATATTATTTCGAATGGCTCTTTGACAGACTAAAGGATGCAAATGAGAAATCTAGATATCATGTTACACCTTACGCTGGTCCATCGTTTATTTCTTTCTTTTAGTGCATGATAATGCTTGAAGTAATATAGCTTGACTTGTGATGAATATTTTTGAAATTGTAACAATACAGCATTTGAAATGGTAACAATACAGCGTATGTAGTGGCCAGCATGCTGTCCTCACTTAAGTCTAACTGAGCATCTCTGAGTTGGGGAATACTCGGACGATGTATTGCAGCAAAAGCAATGTCTGTGTTGACTGTTCAGGACTTTAGGATAGCACTTTTTGAAGAGTAGAATAGAATTTCCCAAACTCTTATTGACAATCTAATCATATCCATGGAAAACAGATGTGCAACTGTTGGGGGGACCAAACCAAACACCGTATAAAAAATCCTCCATTCTCATCAAACAACACATTTTTTTGTCTTTTATAAATACTCAAATTGGGGCATGGAAGCGTCACTTCATGTTCTTGACATCATTTGAAATAGTTAAAATTTTGATACACAATGTTTTGATGCCTTATTTACTGTATGACCTTTAATTTCAGAGGGGGGTACCAAAATATAAACAAAATGGCAGAGCTGTGCGTGGAACTTTCACGCATTCCTCCCACTAGATGTAAATCATGCAACTCGTTCTGAGCTCAGTGCTGTCTCTGGGGAAGGTTGTGTCAAGTTCTGGTCACAGTGCATTTTTTTTGTAAAAGCATTTCCGCTTGTTTCTCATTTTTTGTGCTGGTGAACTTAAGTGAGCAATGTGCAGCTGTGAAATTTTGCTTCTTGCTCGGGAAAAAGGCTACAGAAACAGCTTACAAAGATGATGCTATGAGAAAAACTCAAGTGTACAAGTGGTTTTCTCATTTAAAAGAAAGTGAAATGTTGATTGATGACTAACCTTGCTTTGGATGTTCTTCATCTTCCAAAACTGACAAAAATTTCATGCATCTGTGCTTGAAGATCAACAATGGATCATTGAAGTAATTGCGGATTTATCTGGCCCGATTTAGGGCAGATGGATGTTGTTGGCTAAAAACGACATGACTCGTTTTCCACACTCTGCTCACCTGACCTTGTTCCATGTGATTTTTTTTGTTTCCACTAATGAAGAGAGACGTAAAAGGACATCGTTTTAATTATGTGGAAGAGGTGAAGGAAAAAGCAGGGCAAGAGCTTGCAGCCATACAGGCAGTCAAGTTTGAATAATGTTTCCAACAATAGAATCATTGACTAGGCAAGTGTATAAAGTTAAATGAAGAGGTGTTAAGGTTGTTTAAAAAAAAAAAAAAAAAAAAAAAAAAAAAACTTAAATGCAGTTTTTTATAAAGAAATTCTGTTTTTTTTTTTTTTTTTTTTTTTTTTTTTTATCTTTCCTCTTTTGTGTACTTCCAATTTTATACCCATGTATGGCTGTCTTGCGTGTTTTTCTTTATTTGTTTGTTTGCTTCCATAATTATTTTTAACAATATATATGAATTTATATATGGTATTTTGTAATTCTACCATTTAATTTACTTATTTTAATTATTTGAATTTGTACTCTTATTTATTTAATTAAAGATAGCATCTCATTCCATTACTTGTCAAAAGTTATTATTAAATCTATGTTCTTACAATATTGCTCAGACTAATCCTTTTGAGGGAAGTCCTAGTTTATATTGCTATAATTTTCACTACTATTGATATTACATAATATATTTAAAGGGGAATTGTGTAATCATATTTCATTTATAAGCTTAAAAAAAGTTCCCAGATGGTTGAATTGCAGATTTTTGTTTTCTTCTGAAAAGTGAAAAATTGGATTCCATATAACTTATGAGAAAATTGTGTATATGTATGCGCAAATGAGACATTTATGCTCTTTCTTTATTTTATTTTTGAATATATTTTAGGAAATGCAACAGCAGGTAAAGCTTCATCTGATGACAGCAAAAGTGACAAATCTGAAAAGTCTAAAAACACACAAAATAAACCTGATTCAATGCTCATTCTATCTGGAGGAGAAGGATACATTGATTTTAGAATAGGTAACTTACAGTATATTTGTTTCATTTTGTATAGCTTAGTACTGATATTCAGGAATGTATGAAAGACAATTTCTAAGTTAAATAGTGATTTCATCATTATTGTGTTATGTTTAAGATTCTGCATAAACAGTGTTATTTCACATGGTAAATTATATCTGTTAGGAGCTTTGAATATTAGAGTATAAATTGGTTAAAAATATTTTTTTTTTAATCCATAATTGTTGTCATCTGATCCTTGGGACTCCTATGCATACACTTCACAATGAACAAAAAATTGACGATATGACTTACAGTTAATTATAAATGTACCATCATTGTCATCAGTAGAAGAAATAATTTGAACATATATAATTTTGAATTAATTTTGGCTGAATTAATTTTAGTTGATTAATTCGAGAGAAAAAAAAGTAGGTGACTTCCATTTTAAATTGTTCTTTTACCTGTGGATTGTTTGATGTTGGGTAAATATTTTTTTTTTTTTTTTTTTCAAATTCTCTATCTAGCTTTTTTTTTTTTCCTTTTTTTTTTTTCTATTTCCCCAAGAATATTATTTTGTGACCATATGATGATTTATGTGGTTTGTGGCTAATGTGGTTTTCGAAAATTAGAACTACTTGCAACTGGCATAAAATACTGCAAAATTTTTTTTAATGTTAAACTGGAATTGTCTGCAATAGTTAAAATTTTTTTTAAATAAATATTTATATGTATATAAGCCCATACACAATGAGAAACAGAAAGTAATTATCATAGTTTTTATTTATTTATGAAATGGGGAATTTATTTCATAGACAGTAAAGTTCATTATAGTTGTGAATTTTCCTTTCCTATGGGTTTGGAAGTGGAAATGGTTTAATCATAGTATTTAAGCTAAGCATCTACATTGTGGACAAGGGCTTGAAGAGAGGCTCAAATTAAATATTTTTTAGTCAAAAGGATGTACATATAACTCTGAAATGGGCATCTGCAAACTTTCAGAGTCAGAAGTAGTATAGTTTGGGACACAAAAGGAACTTCTGTAAAATTCTCTATTTCACTATCACAGGAAAAGCGATCAAATCACCCAGTTTTTTAATTTATGCTCAAGAAACAAGAAACCTTACTAATTGCAGTTGTGGTCTAGTACAACTTTTAGTGCTGGAAAACATATTTGTAGTTTTAAAGATCAGAAATCTGTTCATTCATCGATATTTGGCCATACAGCCTCTCACGATTAATTTGATCCTTACTTTAACAAACTGTGACTACAGAACAAATTACTTAAACAGTTTGTCACTGTTATCTTATCAAGTGTATCATTTCTATTTACTTTCCTATTTCAGCTCAAGAATACAAATCAGAAAGAATAAAGTCCAAATCTCATTCCAATGAAAGAAAATAATGGCCTGAATCCAGATCGTATAGACATCTTTAAATGTAGCCCTTCCTAAAGCTTAATCCTAGTTGCGTCATTGATCTGTTTTATAATGCTTATTTAATGCAAATCTTTACAAATATCAACAAATCCACCCCACCCCTTTTTTTCCACCCACCCACACAGATGCACACACCCTATTATACCAAGTGCAGGAAAAAACTTCCAAAGAGAACACAAATCTATCTTCTTATTTGACTTTTACCCGACAAAAGGAATATTTCACTCTTTTATTCCTGAAACGTTTCACAAAGAAGTAGTTCATTCGTACATCTATAACTAGATTATAAAAAGAATTTTCAACAAACATTATCTGCTTTTTTTTTTCTGATTGTTTAAACCACATGGTTTAAAAAAGCATATGACTAAGAAGGAGTTACTGAAGAATAAAGAGTTGTTTATGGTATATGTTATACTTTGAAATAATTCACTGTGAGAGAAATAAAAAGTTGCAGGGATAATTTTACTTATTGGAAATGCTCATTAGTACCTTTTGAAATTTTCGACTCGCATATTTAAAAAAAAAAAAAAAAAATTGAGGTAAAGAAACAGATTTTTACTTATAAAAATACAGAATATAGTGTAAATTTTAATCCAAACTGTCCCATTTATGTGAAAAATTATGTTCTCACACACTGTGTTTTCTTTAAGGCTCTTTGTTATTGGATCCAAACTAGCTACATTCCGACACAATCTTAGAGTCATTTTTAAATGTAAACACAAACACTTTGCAAGTGTTCTTATTCAGAAATTATGAAATTGAATTGCATTTAGAATTTTTCGATAAAGGCAAAGGATATTTCAGAAAGTTGTATTAAACTTGAGGTTTTCAACTGAATTTCTGGGTATGGCAGTCCGAGGCAAAACTCTTCTTTGTCAATTGTTATTTAATTAACAGGGACCAATGTTATTTATTCTATTATGTTAAATAACACCCATCCTTTATCCCTAGCTTATTGGTTAAAATTTGTATTACTTTGAGTCCAGGGTTCGTTGATATATATCAATGGATATATATCATTATATATATCCGATATTTATTTTCAAAATGTCAAGGTTTTTGATATTTTCATACATTTGATGTTTATTTTCCATGTATCACGTTTCTTGATATTTTCGAAATTTTCTTATATCTGATATTTGATTTCAAAATATTTTCAGCCAAAAGAAGTGTAAATGTTCAACGTCTTCAACTGTTATTGAAAATTAGCCCATCTGTAAAAATATAACTAAAAAGAATAGCAATAGCTTACAAAATACTCCCTGCCCTCCAAAAAATAATTTTTTGACTGTGCCTACAACTTTCCTCTTTCTGTAATAAGAAATCTGTCTTTGAACAATACCTGTAGTCGTCCCTGTCTCGATTCTATTTTTAAGCTGCACCTGCTAGAGTGGGATAAAGGGTTTAATTGATGATTGGATTTTAGAAAAAAATTGCAATTTTCTAAACTTTATGTTTGAAACTGAATACTTAAATGTTGAACCAATAATTTGACTTGATAATATTAAATTTGAACAGCCCACGAGAGATAATTTAACTAATCAGTTGTTTACAACTTCTCCTTCAACATCTACATTAGAAAGAATCTTTCCTAGTTTTGGTTTAATTTAGTCTAAACTGAGCAAAAAAATTAAAAAGACGTCACTGGACAAATTTAAAAGCAAAATTCAATAAGTTTAATGCAACAATTGCATTAAATGGGGAAAATTGAAAAACGGGAAGGGTTGCGTTCAGGGCCCTGAAGCCACCAGACAACCATTGTGGCTTTGAGCTTAAATCATTTTATTCTGTTATGAATTTTTAGTTTTACACTAGAAATCTTCACTCATAAAAGTGTAAAATCTTATTGCAATTAAAACTTATCTCAGGATAGGAAAAACTCATGTTTTAACGAACAATTCTAAGCGTCTAATTTGGAGCCGAGTGTGGGAATTGTAGGACTTATTGTATCTTCCTTTTAAATAGCATTAATGCTCTCATATAGCCTCCTAAAATCTGTTGAATGTTTTAACAAAATGAAATACTTATTCAATACAAGAATATCACATTAAAAAAGTGTTAAGGTACTGTTAGGGAATGAAAAAGCAGACAAACTTGAATTCATGTTCAAATTCTTCAGTAGAAAAAAAAAAAAAAAAAAAAAAAATATTTTGTAATTCAAAATTTGTTGTTTAAAAAATGTTTTTTTTTATATAAACTTGAAACTGTGTGTTAGTGGAAAAGCAACTTTTGAACTGTACAGAAAATTGTGTTTTCAATTATTTGGTCATCAATTTTGTAAAAAAAAAAATAAAGTAAGACATTTTGAATATTGTTTTATTATGTTTTCATTCTAAATGTAATATGTTTTAGATTCTAAGTTATATTAAGTCTAAAAACATTTATAATCAGCAATAATCTGACAATTTTCAAAATATCCGATATATATCAAAAATATCGGATATATATCAAAATATCGGATATTTTCGAAAATATCATGATATTTACAAACCCTGCTTGAGTCAGTTGGAAAAGAAAGGCCATGTGTTTTCTCTCACTCTTTGTTTGGAAACAACACCATGTGGTCACAGTTTTCAGTGCTTGGGATGTCCGAGGATATAAAATAAAAACTAAGGTGTCCATTAAGCCTACAGTGTCCTGGTAGCAGTTCCACCATATTTCGTAGACTATTCCTTTTGAGCCCAATGAGTTCCTTTGCCCTTTTACTAGGGCATCTGCTATTGAGGTCTTTCGCTTGTCTCTGCCTGCTTGAATCAAGCCATTCTTGATACTGCTGCTCTCTTAAAATTTTAAAAACAGTAGTTCTGATACGGTCTTTAGAAATGCCAATAGCTGGTTCTGGTCCAATAAAGGGAGCAGCCGATCCTTTCCTTGCTAGACTATCAGCAAGCTCGTTACCTCGGATGCTAGTATGACCAGGCCCCCAATGTATAAGATTATTACCATTACTGGTAAGCTTTTTCAAATAGCAATAACACTCTCAGACAATCCTAGAAGTAATTTTATGTTTCTGTAGGGCAAGTAATGCTGCCAGAGTATCAGAGTAGATATTGACAGACTGGCCACTATAACCCCTCTCAATGCAAATGTAACTATGCATAAGTATTGCATAGACCTCTGCCTGAAAGACAGTGGCATAACTACCCAGTGGGATAAAAAAAAAAAGATGTATTATCAGCTGTGCAGCAAACCCCAGCTCCCATTCCAGCGTTTATCTTGGAGCCATCAGTGAACCAGGTCATGCCTGTCTCAAGTTCCATCACAGAAAGAGTCTCCCGCTCAGCTCTACGATGAAGACTAATCCTGAATGACTTATCAAAAACATGCTTTAAAAACATACCATTACCCTTCATGATAAAGACTGGGTGCTTATTGATTTTACAGTTAAGCCTACCCCAAGTAAGATACCTCAAGTAACTTTGCCACTGCCTATATAAAATGAGTCTATATCAACATATCAATACTTCTGCCTCAATATTCATATGCAGTAGGTACATACCCAACAGCAATTCCACAGCAGATGTAGATGTTGCCCTAAGTACACCTGTCATGGACATGCAAATCATCTTCTGCAGCTTTGCTAATTCAAACTTGGCAATGTCAGTCATAGTTCATGACCACCAAGCTATACTGCCGTAATTGATCATAGGGCAGATCACCATATTGTATATCCACCAGATCACTTTTGGACAAAATCCCGACGTATTGCCAATGGCATTCCTGCATGGCCAGAAAATCTTTTTGGCCTTATTGATGCAGTAATCCATGTGCCTCTTCCAACACAACCTCTCACCGAAGTAGATACCAAGATACTTCACCTCCTTTGAACAACTCAAAGTGCACCCATAGAACACAATCTCATTAAATTTAAGTGATTTTTTCCTAGTGAAAGCAACGAGAGTCATCTTTTCTGGGTTAACAGAAAGATCAACATCCCTGCACCACCTCCCTACCTTTTAAAGGATATTATTGAGGATGTCTGAAATAATATTTTCGAATTTGCCTCTAATGGTGATAGCAATATCATCAGCATACCCAATGCAGTATGCACCATGCAGATGAATCTCAATAAGGAGTCCATCCACCACCTGACACCAAAGTACAGGAGAGAGAACCCTGCCCTGTGGGCAGCCCTTCTTTGCTTTAACATGAATTGTAGCTCCCAACAACTCAGCATGGATATACCTATCCCTGAGCAGGCAGTTGATCCAATTCAGAGTTACCTCATCCGCACTATTATCAGCCAATGTCATGAGGTTGGAATCCGCAAACACCTTATCAAAGGCATCCTCAATATCAAGAAAGACTGCAAATGCAGTTTCATTTGCCTTAAGACTTTTCTTAGCATAAAGAAAAGATTATAAAGAGCAGTGTCAGTTGACTTGCCAGTCTGATAGGCATGCTGAGAGCTCGAGAGCAGCTTTGCACTCAAGATGCGCTCCCTGATGTGTGTATCCATTAACTTCTCCAACATCTTAAATATGAATGATGTTAGACTAATCAACCGGAAAGATTTTGCTTCAAAATATGTATCTTTCACAGTTTTAGGGATAGAAATCACCTTGGTGTGTCTGCATGCATTTGGTATGTATCCAAAAGCGAGACACGCTCTGTAAATCTGACTAAGCACTGGGACTAAGATCGTTTTCCCTTTTTGAAACAAAACAGGCATGATTCTGTCTATAAGGGTCTATTCCATCTATAGTCTTGTAAGGGTCGAACAAATCGATGGCCCACAAGATCCTGTCGTAAGTGATGATATCTTCAGCAAGATTGCAGCACTTCCTACTACTATTAAAAACAATAGGTGTACCTGGAGCTACATCTAGGTCACCACTAGTAGAATCAGGGAAGTGAATCTTCATCATTTCTGAAATAATTTTCTTTCCTGTTTCAGCATATTGCCCATTTGGCAATTTAATGGCATTAAGATTGCAATTTTTATCCCTGGCAAGTTTTTCCAAGAATTGTACTCAGAGTTCCTGATTTCCTTATTATATGTGGTGAATGCAGTCTTATATTGCTGCCCGTCACCACCCTTCTTGGCTTTATTAAAAGCCCTGTGGGTAATTCTCCTGAGTTTGCTAAGCTCAGAGGACCACCAAGGTGCAGGCCTTGAGGAGCTAGCAGTAGGAGATTGACAGTTATTATAAAACTGGAGAGTGGCCTGTTGCACTGAGTCAACATCCAACTCCACGTTTGAAGAGTTATTAAAACTTAATTTACCCTTTAAAGACAGGATCCTTTCTTCAAGTTCCTGACAGTAAGAATGCCAGTTTGTTTTCCTGGCATTTCACCTCATCATTGCCGGTCCAGTTGTCCCTGCAATGTTGAACATGAGTAGTTGGTGATCTGATAATGAATTAATATCTGATACCTCCCAATCTCTAATGATGTTGTAGCAGTTTCTGCTGCAAAAAGTGACATCAAGAACCTCCCTCGTATTTTTAATAATAAAGGCTGGCTCATTTCTCCTATTAAGAATATATAGGTTATAAACCAAAATATATTCCAAGAGGTCATCACCCTGTTTGTTGCAGTCAGATGGAGATTAAAAATGTCTACTGCACTTGAAGGGGTTAAATCAGGGATTTTGTGAGCAACATACATATGAGCTGAAATCCCTATTCTTATTTGAGATCTCTACATTTATCCCATTTTTAATTTTACAGACTGATCCATTTAATCGCCTAATTAAAGAATTAACATTACATTTTTTCAATCCTAAAATCTCAAAAGCAGAAAAAGAAATGAATGAAAAGTTACTGGTTGTATATAAGATTGCAAGCAATGAAAGAAAAAAAAAAGAATCATTGATTCCCTTAATCATTGCACCTGATATCTTCACGGGTAGTACCCTTACTGGTGAAGTTACGCAACGATTAAGGGATTAATATAAACTATCACTCTCGATAACCTAGTGAAACATTGATACCTGGAAAATCTTAATTAACAATCTTTTGATTACTAGTACTATAAATAAATAGGTGATGTAGTTTCATAAATATAATGTAAATTCAATTCACATGGTTATTCAAAATAATTTCTTTGAAATACTTGTTATCTGAGAGTCTGATTTTTCTGTTAGAACAGTACATAAACAATTATTTTTTATTGAAAATAAAGCTTTTTATAAAGAATTTCTGTAATGATTTGAATTTAGCAGAAGTCTTTACATGTTTCAAGAAGTATCGGGTATTGTCATTTGACACGTCTCCTTTAAAACGGCCAGGCTAAGAAAAAAACAAAAAAAAACAGTAAAATAAACTGAAATACCTGTTTACCAGCTTTTTAGACTACTGAAAACATTGATTGTAAAATGGAAAGTAGTTTTATAAAAGTTGTCATCCACTAAAACATTTAAACAGTCGTCAGACTTAATACACATGCTTTTTTTTCCTAAGCTATGTTATAATACATATTGCTTTTAAATGTCTAAACTAAAAATTAATAATATATCTTTTTAGGCATTTTTATGAAACCTTTTTTCTATTATATCTTAAGCGAACCTTACCTCGATCCCCCCCCCCCCCTCATTTTCTTGTCAGATCTAAATAGAGGGTTCAGTTCAGGGGCGTAAACCACCCTGGTCGCGTAGGGGGGTGTAGACTCATAAATTTCCGACTCCAAGAAGAAAAATTTTCCGAGTACTATTGCCAACAAAATGCCTACTAATTAATATATATATATATACACTCATGTTCAAAAGTTTAGCATATATGATAAAAATGAAGAAAGGATACCGTAAATATCTTACGAAATTATTAAACTTTATAGATGAAAGTCTCAAGGTAATTATGACTGAGCGTATCAAGATAGTCAAATAGGTTTTAATGCGCTGATGTTGATTCCTTTTGAATTATTAATGTATGTCTCTAAAAATTAGTGGTGAAGTAATGATTAATATGTGTAGAGAAAATTGCGATTTGGAACTCCAAACTGCTTTGCTTGATAGCGATATATCTTGTTTCTAAACGTACAAAATTTGATGAAACTGGATGATTGAAGAGCTGGGGATTCGATGCCCCTTTTTTTTACCAATAAAGGGCTTGATGCATTTTATTTTTTCTGTGTATGGCATATTTATTCACATAGACTCCACTCCGGATAAAAATTCAAATTCTGAATTAAGCATAAGGAATCCTGTTACCAGTGTACGATGTACGTCTACAACATAAAAAAGTCAAAATTTAAGATTGAAAATTTTCGAATGAACAAAACTTATATCCATTTCTTAGTACTTCAATAAAAGTTAATCAAATTTTGTACGTTTAGTAACGCTATGTAACAAAGCAGTTTTAGGTAGCTTTCATTACAAAAAGCTACCTATTGCAGCCGTTCGGGGGAAAGCGATTTCAAAAAATTTTGGTATATTTTCATTGATCATGACCCCCAGAACCCGAAACCACCCTCCGTTCAAAATTGATATATATATATATATATATATCTGACCTATGTCACACTGTAACTCTCGTAATTATGAACCGATTTCGATGTAATTCGGTGTGTACATAGTACATACCAATGTCTCGACCGAGTTCGTTAGCCAGCTTCATCCGCCGTTTTGTTTCAAAATGGCAGCCATTTAAAATTTTTAAAAAAATTTAAAATTTGAAATATGGTATCAAAAAATTGAAAATGGAAAAATATTTTTTTCTTATGTATTTGACCTTTATACAAAGATTTCGGAGCAGTTTTTGTTTCGTCTATATCTTAAAAAATGGCTGAGTTGCAGCATTTTGAATTTCTAGCGTGGCTGACATTTTGAAACGTCCTGAATTTTGTCACGCGATAAAAGGCGTATTTATGAACCGATTTGGATGTAACTTCGTTTATACATAGTACATACTAATGTCTCGACCGAGTTCGTTGGCCAGCTTCATCCGCCATCTTGTTTCAAAATGGTGGCCATTTTAAAAAAAAATTAAAAAATTAAAATGAGCTACCAAAAAATTGGAAAATGAAAAAGATTTTTTTTGTATGTGTTTGACCTTAATACAAAGATTCCGGAACAGTTTTTGTTTCGTCTATATCTAAAAAAATGGCTGAGTAATAGCACTTTGAATTTCTATTGTGGCTGACATTTTAAAACGACCTGATTTTTGTCACGCGATAACAGGCGTATTTATGAACCGATTTGGATGTAACTTGGTCTGTACATAGTACATACCAATGTCTCGACCGAGTTCGTTGGCCAGCTTCATTCGCCATCTTGTTTCAAAAGGGTTGCCATTTAAAAAAAAAAATTTAATTTAAAATTTAAAATGAGGTATTAAAAAATTGGAAAATGAAAAAGATTTTTTTTATGTGTTTGGCCTTGATACAAAGATTCCGGAACAGTTTTTGTTTCTGAAAATTTGTTCTTTTGTTTATATCTTAAAAAATGGTTGAATTATAGCACTTTGAATTTCTAGCATGGCTAACATTTTGAAACGATCTTGTATTTGTCACGCGATAACACATGTATTCGCCTATTTCGATGTAAGAAGGCATGTGGATAGTATACATCAATACCTCTACCATGTTCGCCGGCCAGATTCATCAACCATCTTGTTTCAAAATGGCGGCCATTAAATAAATAAATATATATATTTAAAGTGAGGTGCAAAAAAATTAGAAATTGAAAAAGGTTTCTTTCTTAAGTATTTGACCTTGATATAAGGATTCAGGAGCATTTTTTGTTTGTCTTTACCTTAAAAAATGGTTCAGATATAGCAGTTTCAATTTCTCTTGTGGGTGACATTTTGAAAAATCTGATTTTTTGCATGCGACAGCACTCGTATATATCAACCGATTCCGATGTGAGTGAGCATGTGCACAGCAATTACTAAGGTCTCGACCAAGTTCACTGGTTAGCCTCATCTACCATGTTGTCTTAAAATGGAAGGCACTTTAAGAAATCGCCGAATTTGGCAGCCAAATATAAGTTACTTTAAAGAAAAGCAGCTTGGATAAAGCTGGCTAATTTTGCGAAATTCTCATTCATTATACCGATAAAAATTAGTATTGAATCTCCTATATTCGGTTTCCACTAAATTGAGCTTCGTGTGTTTGAATGATATAAGTTGGCTTTTTTAAAATAAGGAATATGAAAGCTACCTCTTCCTCCCGGCACTGGCCGGAAGGACTTTTTGATTCCAATCTGCATTTTCCTATACATATTAATCATAGACTTTCTCCCCTAATTTTTAAATAAATTTATTAATAATTCGAAAAGAATCGACATCAGCGCTTTAAAATTATTTGACTATCTCAATACGATACGCGAAGTCATAATTATCTTGTGAATTTCATGTATAAAATTTAATAATTTCGTAAGATATTTAACACTCCCTTTCTACGTTTTTGTCATATACGCTAAAATTTTGGACATGAGTGTATATACATATGGGTCTTGCTTCTGGAGAAACTTATTTTACAAATATACCAATAACGGGGTTAATATTAATCACAAATGAAAACTTTTTTATAAGTCATTTCAACACATCCATTTAAACCTTGTGATCATCAGGAAAAGCTTGGATTACGTACGAATAAATTTAATTTAAGATTATCATCTAAATATATTAATAAAATAATAATAATGACTATAATACAATATTATTTGAATAATTATTGTATAATTGCAATTTGGATTATTAAATTTTATTTGTGCTTTTGTAACAAAATTCACACTTTTACAGCACGATTAACACGATTAGCCCATTTTTCAAGAACAGTGGACAGATCTATATTGTCTGTTAATTCTTTGTGGTAACTCAAAAGCATCAATGATTCCAATCTGTCATCAGCCATAGTTGATCTAATAGCAGTCTTTATAAATTTTAGCCTGCTAAAAGTTCCTTCATTAGATGCAACTGTCACCAGAGCTGTCAACAGAATTTGGTAACATTGATGAACTAAGGAAAAGACACTTTTGTTCTTGGAAGCAAATTCCGCAGCTTCCGATACTGTGGCTATATTTAAGTTGCCGTCAGAATGGTAAACGAACTGTTGCAATTCAGCTTGTAAAGCAAATAGATCAACATCACATGATTTAAAGTGAAGTTTTGTCAGTAGCTTTACATTTTCTAAAGAACACTTTGTTAGCTCTAAAGGCGGCTGTAAAATGCTGAAACTTTCTACTGAGGAAATGCTAGCCATAATATTGTCATTCATTAAGACAACAAGGTGATCTAAAACACATCTGAATTCTTTTCTATAATACTCGTAGATAGAAAAAATGGCTTCTGAATCCGGGTTTTCATCGATACGTTGAGGTTTCTTGTGGCGACGATGATGCTTTTCGAATTCCGATTTGTAATCAATTTCAAGTTTCTTAGCATATTCTATCGCACTACTTATTAAATTATTAATTTCTTCGTCACTTTCTTTTATCTTAGAAAGCATGCTAGTACATGTTTTCGTCAGTGTCATTGCATCCAATATATTCAGCATTTCGCTTTGCAATTTTTCTGTTAAACTCTTTGTTTTATACATAATGTTTTTCATAAAAAAGACAGTAACCAAAAATTCAAATGAAAGAATTTTTTTGTACAATGCACTTGCTTGTACTTTACTTTTATTGTCAAATTTCGTTGAGTTTACTATGACACAAAGCGTATCTACTATCACTTCATAGCTAATCCACAGAGTATTTAATGATTCTGCCCGCATGACCCACCTTGTTCTAGATAAATTTCTCAAATTTAAGGCGTTTTCTACTTTTTTAAAACTGTCACTTATTTGTGCGTACCTTTTTGTGCTGGAAGTAAAAAACACATATAAGTTTTCCAGGATTCCAAACATTTCTGTAACAACTAAACTTGATGAGCAGCTGTTTTCAACAACTTGCTGGGATATGTATATAAATATTCTTCATATCGAGGTTTTCGAGTTCACAATATTTGACAAGTCAAAGTTTTTCTGAATAGTTTTAATCACAAAAATAAAATCCGTAATATTTCCGACTAAGTATAAATTTATATAGGTTTTCTTCATTCTAAATTGTTTTTTCTAATTTTCTAATTAAAACTACAAGGGAAAAAAATTCGACTAAGAATAAAATTTTGTAGGTTTTCTTCGCTCTAATTTGTTTTTCTTATTTACTAATTAAAAACTACAAAAACATTTCTCCAATTCATAAGTTTTTATACGTTAATGCCATTTTATTTTCGACTAAACTTACTTCTTTCCGATCGAACGGGAATTTTTCCGACTGATTTTTTCATTTTTCCAATTTATAAGTTTTTATTAGGTTAATATCATTTTTTCCGACTAAACGTACTTTTTCCGATCGAACGAGAAATTTTCCGACTGATTTTTTCGTAGGGGGGGGGGTGTTGCACCCCCCCCCCCCCAGGATTTACGCCCCTCGTTCAGTTATGCAATAGAGGATTTAAATATATCTTATTATATATTTTAGTTAAAAGTAAACAGATGCTTCACTAGCACCCAATTTTTCATTGTCTTCTTATTTGACTGTGATATCTTGCATTTATTTTTTATTCTTAAAAGATAATCTCCCCAATCAAGAAAATTTTCTTTTGCAGCTTGACTGAAATCTTAAAGGTCATTTTATGTTATTATTAATTGTAAATCTGCGTTTTCCCAAAGGAAAATATTTTATTCTAAAGATTGAATATTTTTAATCTATTTTATCTTTGCTGAATTCACATGTTTTAAGTTTTCTCTTTAGAGCTTCAGATATGTTCATCAACACATGCAATTTGCATTCTACATGCATACAAACATGACCTAGACTTACTATATCTCACGGTGACTGCTGAGATGAGACTTTTAAAAGTAGAAATTATTTATATCCCATAATTTGAAACACTTACAGAAATGAGAAAGTATTATATTAGATTTGTTCTAAAAAAAACAATTTTTTTTTTTTTTTTAGTTGGTTTTGCTGGTAACAAAATAAAATCATAATGAAAAAACCCCTATCCCAATACAGGACTAAAAGAAAAACAAAGGCTTACTAAATTCAATAGCCATAGAGCAAAGAAAACTCACAGCCAATCATTCATTAGCATACAGAACAGAGTAACCTATGGAGAGCATTACTTATGATTATGTCATCATTGAGGCTTTGAAGCATAATGTAATCCTTAGTAATTCTTATCTAATCAAGCAATCTAAGTAGTAAATGTGCATTTTTAGCTTGAATCTGCCCTTTTGGCTATTTTTAAAAATAAAAGCCTTAAAAAAAAAAAAGAAGAAAGAAAACTAACTACTTATTTTACTTACCCATCATATGTAGTATAGGGTAAGTCTTGTAATCGTTTTAAAAATCGAAAAAAAAATTTTGACGAATTTATACGTTTCAGACACTGGAGATTCCGAAAAACATATTTTTAGAAAAAAAATTTGTCCGTCCGTATGTCTGTGTGTCTGTAATCGCTCTATCTCCCGAACAAATTGAGATAGAGACTTGAAATTTGGTGTGTACTTAGGGAGTAATAATGGGAAGAAGCCTATTGAATATCAATAACCTCAATTAACCGGAACTATTTTTTTCGGACTCTTGAAATATTTGTTTGATAAAAGGTATACAAAAATTTTCAAAATTGTTTATTTGAAGGAGTGAATATAAAAGACAATAAAAAAACATAAATTTTGCATCAAGAATGAAGTCGATCAGATAATTAGTTGCTGAGATATTTGTAATCATATTTTTCACACTCTTCGATTTTTCATGACCCTGTATTTCATTCAAATTTCAATTCAAAGATATATTTTAATTGGGAATGAGATGCTTAATCTGACGTGGTAAACTGTTAGTTAATAGGATTATAATTTTTCGAGTTATAAGGATGTTTCTTTTACGCAATTCGGTACTACTCGATTATCCCGCCGACTAAAAAACTATCGGCAAACTATAAGATTAAATGCCAATAATGGCTTATCGTAAATGTCAAGCATTTAATGCCTCTCCATACCTGTAAGGGGGTTTACAATAGGGGGGACCCTTTTCTGTCACCAAATACCGCCAAGTTTGTCGCCAACTTGGCAGTATATCGCCAAATATGGTAACCAAAACTGACGCCAAATTGGCGTTATCTCTAATATTTCACCAAATTCCCATAGACTTCCATTGTAAACCAATAGTGTTTACTTGCTTACAGAAAATCAACAAATTGAGGTATTTTAATGCAGCAAAAAGTAATTTTAGCTTAAGGGGTTATATTAATTATATTTAAGGGAGTCCAAATAAATTAAATTATGAATAAAAGTAACATGGTACAATGCTTAGCAAATATCACATGTTTTATTTTCATATTTTATATTATCTATATCCATGATGGGTAAGTAATATGGTGGTCCCCAACGACTAGTTTTCTCTGCAGCTAATTTTAGAAAAATTAGTTGTTCTGCTATGTAGATTTATAGCTTATAAGAAAAGTTGCATTGATTAAAAATGTTTGTCACTTTACAAATTTATTAATTCAATATTTTTCTAAAGCTTTGCTTGTAGCTTCTGCATATCTTGGATTTTGCTTTTTCAATAATGTGTAAAATAAGTGAAGACATTAGGAAAAAAGCAAAAAAAAAAAAGCATTTCTTTTTTCTTTTTCTTTAGAATTATTTGGTTTAAACCAAACAACCCTGCCATTAACAATCAATTTTCTATTCTCAAACCTTTCTTTTAAAGCTGCTTCAATTAAAGAAGAATAAGAATCATTAGTATTTTGTAGTTGTTTCACAGGATCTGATAAGGCTGACTGAAGGTAATATAAATTCTGTGAATCACTTAACTGATTGTTATTATCAATTAAAATGGTAAACTGTAATTTAAAATTCATGCACTCTGTATAGTGACTTGAAAATTGGGGTAAAGCAATCAATGGTAATTTTATTTTTGAATCAACAGAACTGTTTCTATCAGCAGCAGCATTTTGGTCATGCAGTTTATTTGGTCAGTTTCATATGTCTCCCTTTGATGAACCTATATCAAAGTTTGGCTGTATTTAGAATATGTTGAAAAAAGTTTTTTCTGGAACAAATACTTCCAATATCGTTTTCTGTCTTTCTCAGGTGATGGTGAAGATGATGAGCATCTAGTTCCAGCTGGTTTGGAAAATGATGATAGACGACCTGTCATTACTGTTAAAGGAGATCGTAGTCATTTGATTGTGTGGCAAGTAACTTTGACAGAATGATGCTGGCATCCTTGTTTAATTTAATTTAATGCAAAGTAGACTTTTAAATTTGTTGACTAAAAGGAACACAGTGTTCTTTGTAATAAATTTTTATGTAATTTATTGTAATTTATGGAACAAATTGAAATATTTATTTTATTTTTTGAATGAATTTTTTGTTATTGTTTTAAACTTGCCATAGTTTTATTGTTAAATTATTTTAAATGGTGATATTTAATTGAATCATAATTTCTAGTCAATTGATACCAGTGATTGGATGTGTACTTTCATTTTGATCTGTAAATGCTTGTATTTATAGTTTTAAATGATAGAAAGAAGAAAGATTAAAAGGATTTTTATTTATAAAAGATTGTGTGTAAAATCTCTATTTGTAAATAATAAAATTGCCAATTTCTTTGTTTATACTGTTTTACTTATTTGCATATAGTTGAATATTAAATTATAGATATAAAATATTTCAGATATTCAGTTTGATTTTTCAATGCCAAATAATTATTTTTATGTAATTACAACCAAACATCAGTATAGATTTCTCTCTTATAGTATTATCCTACTTATAATGTAATGTTTCGTAATAGCCCTATAAAACTACAAATATAAAAATGTATACTATTTATAGGGTATTTTGCATATAAAATAACTTTTGCATGGATCTTTGAGGTAATCCTATAGACCAGGGGGTTCCGCAGGGCTTAGTGGGTTGCAAAGCTCTTTGCAACAGTTAATTTATTCTAGCGTTGACTCTAAGCCGCTTTAGCAGGGCGACCCTTTTTATTTCTTTTTGCGCCCGGCAGCTCTTTTAAACCCTTCAAATGTGCCCAACTGCCCTTTTTAATACTTCCTATGCACATGTGCCTCATGGCAATTCAATTGATCCTAGGAAAATATCGCAAATTCTAGGGACTCTAAACAAACCAGTTAAAAGTATTTTTTGTGAACAAGGTACAATTGTACCTTGGTTTTAAGTGTGTCCTTTTTGAAAAAAAATGTTCTCTTTCTTTAGAATAGTGTTCCCTTATTGAAAAAATGTACCCCTTTTTGTAGAATAGTGTTTCCTTTTTGAAAAATGTATCCTTTTTTGAAAAATTCCCGCCCAGCGACCCTTTTTTTCTAGAGTCAACACTATATTCTATGTTAAAATAGCAATTATAGCCTTTGTGCAGGAATATTAAAAAGCAGTAAACCAATGTTTTTGCTCAGCCTTGCTTTTTCTAGCACGCTGTTCCTTTTTCCCTATCTTGCACTGAAGAAGAATCTCGCTGTAGATTCGAAACAGCTGTTTGCTGCTTTTCATCCATTATTTGTGCATTTTAAACGTTGGTTTACTGCTTTTTACTATATTCTATGATTAAGCTCTCTGTCTCTCTGAGAAATGAAAGGTGTTTAACTAAAGCAAAGGAATAAAATTATTACAGATTCACCTATCTTCTTTTAATGACACATTTAAATAACATACTTTTTTATCGTGCAAACCCCATATTGACTGAATTTTTTTGTTATGACACAGATGATCCAACCGTCTATTTAATTTGTATGATAATTTGTAGACCATGAGCATTTATTAATTTGAAACCTTTACTTTAGACCTAGGTTGTAAATGTATATATATATATATAATACACGTTATCGGTCTAAAAATCCCTGGACACTTTTTACAAACTCTGTTGGAACTTCGAGAATATAAAGAACATGTTTCTCCTCTATTTTATAACTGGGAAAAATTAGGAGGCCGAGAATAAATTGCAGAAAAAAATTGGATCACCCTGTAAAATAAAATACATGGAATGATCTGTTGCTGCAGCGCGGGACGATGTGGATATTGTAAAACATTTGTCTTCATGTGTGTAACAATAGAATGTATATTCGTGGAGGTATAACAATTCCTTTAAAGAATTCAAGAAATTTTTGCATCTTTTTTGTTTAGGGTTTTCAAACAAATTTAACTCTAGTTTCAGAAAATTTGACAAAATATAGTAGTTAAAACATAGTGCAGTTAAAATGTAAATATATTAAATATTTACTGAAATATGAGCAGTTGTATGAAATAATTTTTATGCTTGCACAAGCTATACCAAAGATTTTTTTCTTCTTGATTTGTACTGTCAACTTTGTAGAACAACTAATATCAAAAGAATTGTTCCAAACTGAAATTTTCAATATGAACACCTAATTTTTGTATAATATTTGGCTCTTTTGGTATATTTTATAGTGTTGGATATGATGTCATTTGATAAGTAGTTTGCAAATTATGAAGATTTAAATATTGGAACTCCTAATATTAAATTCATTTGTAACCAGTCCCCCTCCCCTCCTCTTCCCCCCCCCCCCCAAAAAAAATGTAAATAGTTTTTTTTTTTTTTTTAAGAATAACTGAGAAACAGCTTTACCAAATGGCTGTAATTTTGGATTTGGATATTTCCACTTCTAGAAATCTATTTCTATTGAAAAACTCATAGCTTATAGTTCATATTGTTTTAAAAAATATATTTTTGTAATAAATTATGAATTGTAACCTATAAATATTTGAACAGAAATTAGATTTGTAGTAGCTTGAAATATGCCAATACAAAATTACAGCCTATTCTGCCTAGCAGTTTTTTAACTATGCTTAAAGAACTACCCACATTGCAACCTGTTTTGCAACTATCTATCTATATTATAAAGCAAAAACATGCTGCCCATGAGGAATGCTGATGTCATTTTGACAGTGGCAACGAGTTGCCCAATAAATTTATTTTTCTGCTTTTTTTTTTTTAACTTTAGACATTGAACAGATTCAATATTTATACTATTCAATAGAAAAAAAGAGTCTACTTTCAAATGTAATTTGTTTGAAAAATATATGTATATTTATTCATTTTTTATATATTCTAAAATAATTTTTGAGGATAATTTTTTTTTTTTTTAATCTATCTCTATCACACGCAATACAATATACAACAAACCGGTTATGAAAGTTTAACCTATCCTCTACCCTAAAACATTTTGGCCAGTATAATAAAGGGCTTCTAGTTGCAGAAGTGTATGTTATCGTTAAACAAACCTCGATAGACAAAAGATAGCCTACGACTATTAAACATTAAGACTGTCACTTCAATAAAGGTAATGACAATTTCGCTGTGATATTTTAGATGTTTATCTGTACTCTGGCCCTTGGTTTGACGCGAGTGAATCAACACCCCGGTTTCAACAAGCCAACCCGGAAAATACCAAACTACCAACTTCCCTGAAATAAATCATGTAATAAAAACAGATGGATTCATTCTAAAATAAAAGAAAAATCAAGTATTTTTAACTAACAAAGAATTTATTTACAAATAAACATAAACTAAAATACATAAAAGATATCAGTAAATAGAGAAAAAGCATTGAAAAATTTCGTTCATTTGGATTTTTAAATTCATAATTCTATTAAATTCCTTAATATAATCAATACTTAAAAGTGGCCCAAGTTCTGCGAGCTTCATGATGAAACAATAAAACCACAATAAATAATGGGAAGAACAATACAAATTCATACCTTAATTATCTCTGAACATCACAAATCCTTTGATAAACCATAGCTGTTTAAATCGAATTAATTATACATGATTTGACATGAATTTAAGTTTCACTCAATTATTTTATGGAAGATCATGAAAACTTCGTGAAATATTGGCATATTTTATCTTGAAAAACTGGCAGTAGAAGTCCTCTACATCAGCCCTCTGTCTAAAAAGACACCACCACCTCAGTGAAGATATCATAACAGAAATATACAAAAAAAACAATCTCTTAACACTCTCTCTTTTCACAAAGAAAGCATACATCTGTATTTTTCTTCAAAAATTTGCATAAAAACTGCATGAGTGGTCAGCTCGAATTAGCATGTGCCACATAATTAGGACCTGACCACTTGTAAAGAATTCAGGCACACCCCGAATAAATATCAATAGACAAAGAGCTTCTCTGTGCCCCAAACAAATACTCCCATGCATCCGCTGGGACAGGTCCCCATCCTGCAGTTATATGACCAATTTCCCATGAGTAAAACCTCACATGAAGCTTGACTTTTGACCTCTTATAAAATATATGGTCGTAAAAAAAAATCAGTTTGTTATGCTATATTTGTTCAAATTGCGACTTCTTGTCGTGGAATATTCATTAAAATAGCACTTAGTAAATATTTTTATATACAAAAATAAAAGTGAATAATAATAATAATTTTATTAAATGTTTCTGATAACATGTAAATATAATCCTTGTAAATAAAATACATGTGACATTTGAATTCTAATCAGTTCACATGATGAGGAGTTGAAATAAAATGGTAGAATCCTGCTACTATTATTCTTCCTCCTGGTGAAAGACACCTGAAAGTCCAGGTGGTGAAAACACCACATCTTTCATGTGGATCAGGAGCTGGTGCTAGGAATCCCCTGACGTACCCATCACTAGTCCAAGAACCGTGGATACACTGTCTTACCAGATGCTATGATCATTAAGGTTATGTGGGTGAAAAAAAAAAGTTCCACCAGATTCGTCTGGGATAGCTCAGATGGCAGAGCCCTGGTTCAAATTCTGGTCCGGACATTTTTCGCCCAGATGGAAATTTGCATCTAATATGATTTATTTACCAATTAGAAGGATTGTGTTAAAATTAATCTAGTATCAGTTATGTAGTTTGTCTGCAGTTTGTTGCAACAGGATCTGAACTGGATGCAGTACTCTTGAAAATGTCTACCAATTTAAAAAAAAAAAATAAAACTAGCCAGAGCACAATTCAATGCTAAGAAAATTAGGAGGATTTTTGCCAAGCCAAAAGACCTAACCAAATGATACTGAAAATTAGCACTAAATCTTTTACGCAAAGATATGAATCAAGTCATCACTATACATTTACAATGGGCCATTCCATGAGAAACAGACAAGATGTCTTGCACGTGACTCTTACATAAATACTTATATCTATTAACTTATAAGTTGTTAAAATATAAATTATACATTGAAATTAACAAAAAAGCCTATATTTTCATATTAGCATAGTTGTTTTAATTTGAGGATACAATAGCATTGTTAAAACAGCTGTAATATGTAGAAAAGCTGTTCCACACATGATATGGAATGGACCTTTTATAGGTTTAAAAATCTCTACATTTTGAACTCTAGACCTTAGTAAGCTACCCGTTTTTAATAATAAAAAATAAGAAAAATAATAGATAATAAAAATCTCCACCTTTTAAAAGCTAGACCTAAGTAATTTGCCCATTTCAGTGCCATTTCATGAAAAACTGACAAAATGTCCTTGCAACACTTACATAAATACCTATAATTATTGACTTATAAGTTGTTAAAACATAAACTATACATTAAAAATAATAAAAACTAGATTTTCATATTAGCATGGTTGTTTTAATTGGAGGGTATAATAACATTGTTAAAACAACAGAAATATGTAGAAAAGCTGTCCCACACGTGACATGGAATAATCAAATACGTAACAATAATACAGTGTGCATTGGTTGTATGGTCGTCCATGCGTTCCTGAAAAATATGACCTTATAAGTGTGATGACGTTATGTGCAGCCTAAGTAGCAATTCTATTTTTAGACAATAAAATTTTAACAATATATTAGTTTTATTAGTAAAACTAGGTGACCGCCCTTTGTTACCCTGGCCTGTGATAATAAACTTAAATGAACCTTAAATTTGTATGATTATATATCTTTGACTTGATTTTGTCTGAATTTATATTTTTAAATGAAAAAAATTTATCTTTTTTAATGGTAAAAGTGCTCATAAGAAAACTTTTCATTTGAGTAATAGGATTTCTCCTTTCATTACAAAATGTTATTTTCCCCAAAAATATAATAAATTTCACAACCTATAATTGTCCAAATGCTTAGAGATTTAAATATGTTATATAAAATGTGTGTCCTCTGACTGTGTCGAAAGCGAGCGAAACTGCGACAAAACACTTGGGTTTTTTTTTATTGCTTTCATCAAAATTTTTGCAAATTTTATTTTGTAAAAAATATTTCTACCCATCCGAATGTTTCAAAATTATTGTAGATGATGTAAATCTGGTGTATTGAGATGCTCTAAAAAGATTGTGTTAAAATACAAACGTTTAGTTACTTTTAACGTAGAAAAAATATAGTCTCCATGGGGTGCGAAGTGGCGGTGTTCACCGATGTATTTGAAAGTGTTAAAATTTGTATTTTTTTAAACTGACTAATCCATTGATTAGAAGAAGGTTTCTGCATTAAGAAGATATCTTTGGTTTGTTGGCACCTATAAAATTGTGCGCTGGAGGAGTGTTGCCATAAGGGAGAAAAACAACAATTTTGATTTTTTTTTTTTTTTAAATGTTACCTTCGATACTTTTTTTTTTAACTGATTGCGATATTTGAAACATAAGAGTACGATCTTTCAAAATATGTTTTCCAATTTTAACTGTACCGAATGGTTTGGTCAATTAAAGAAAATCAAACGGTCTGTTCTTTGCTACGATATTCGCTTCCTCCCAATGCATAAAAGGGTTTCTGGTGCTTTTCCGAGCTCACAATGAAAAAGGTGAAATTTTGATGAGAGTTCATTGCCATTTTTAATTAATATCTCGATAAATTAACAAAATATTAAAATTGTGAACCTCAGGTGCACCTGGAGAGGCCTTAGAGCACCTCACAAAAAATTTCAGCTTTGTATGTGCGGTAGATTTGTTAGCCATCACAGACAGACACATACACAAAGCAAAACTTTCTTTTATAAGTATAGATAATGTACAAAAAAGCTATAAAAATATAATTTATAAAAGAAGAGGTATAAAAATTAATTTCTTTACACTTAAATTTTCAAATTGTTGAGTTATATCATATAGTAGTAAAACTTGTTTCTTTATTTAAAATAATCTTTTATGCAGGATTGTCTGTTTTTATCATAGTTGTTATAAGTACTTTTTCTGATTCACAAACAGTTTTAAAATTATCTTCTGTTGCATCAAAATTGGTAAAAAATCTGAGGATATTTAGTGCTTTGAGAGCTTCTGCTTGCATTGTCGGTTCAGCTTCATATTCGTTCTCATTATCATCACTTGCATCAGTGTTTATATTTAAAACTTCTGAAATGATTTCTGGTATAGAAGCTTCACCATTAGTAGAAACCTCATTGTCAATAACTGCATATGTCAGTTCATCTTGTATTGCGCAGCCATCATTTGTAGTTTTTGTGCAAGTTCAAGTAGGGGCACATCATTACGTATAATCATCATCATCATTGTCGTCATCTTCGAACGATAATTTTTCACATTCTGGAAGCCAAGCATGTCTAAAGCAATTTTAAATGGTCTTCTTTGATTCCATATTCCAACTCTTGTTGTCTGTGTAACACATGGCATTTAATACAGACACAAGAAGCTTCATTTTTTGATCAATTGCTGCAGTGAAGTCTTTTAGAAGCAGCTTTTGATAATTTACCTTGAAATTTTGAATAATCCCTTGATCCAATGTTTGAAAAAAAGTTCAATCGAATTTAAATTAGGAATTATGCAATGGGCAGTACAGTTGTTTGCAATGATAGCCACTTTTCTTTTTTTTTGTTTGTCCAAGTTCCATCAAAACGCCTAATTTCTTTTCCCAAATTCTTGTTGTCATGCGGGCTTTCCAGTTCGCATTGTAAGATACAGGCTTCAAACAACGAAGGCTTTAGAAATTTACCAATAACTAATGTAGTCAATTTCTCTGAGCCATCTATATTCACTGCTAATAAAATGGTCAATCTTTCTTTCCTTTTCTTCCCACAACAGCATTTTTGTAATAGTTTTATCTGGCAAAACACGAAAGAACAATCTGCATTTATCAAAATTACAAACACCATAATGCTTGTACCTGTTGAGAATGTCACTTAACACTGATTTCTTCCACTCTTTTACTTGTACACTCATAAACATCAGCATCTTCACCGCACATTTTTTAAAAATAAGATTGTGCTGTAAGTTAAACTTTTGTAAAAACCCGTTGCTGGCAGTAAAATTCGACTTTCCTAGTTAAGCAGCATTTTCTAAAAACTTTTCTTTTAAGATGGTCCATGATATTTGAACATTCTGTGACCTAGCACATTTTATCTAAGTAAAAAGAGCTTTCTCAATATTCTCAAATGTTGAAATACGTTGCTGCTTTCTCTTTTAATTGATCACATGTTCTATGTAACAAGATTTGACCTTAAGATGTTATTAAATTTTGTTCTCACTATCTCGAGTTTCTGTGAAAGGTGTGTTCGATGGGTTAGATTTTTCAAAATTTCCTATCCATTTCTTTTTTACCGCAATTGTAATTTTTTTTCATTTGGCAGACATGCCGTATTCACAAATGACAGTTAACAAATGAACGAAATGCAAACACTTACATGCTAGTGACAAGTAATGAACCATGCAAAGACCAACACATCAAGTCTAATAACACATGATTTTCCCTTTCTGGATGGAGGACTATTCTCATTCGGTAGCGGGGTCTGATGGTATATTTCCCAAGAATCGGTATCTAATGCAAGTGCGACAGAGGAAGGAGAAATCGCCAGAGCTTTGAAAATCTCTTCCTTGTCGAGAAGGGGAAGGAAAAAACATAGAAGGATAGGAAATTCAAAGTAAAAATGGAGATGCAAGGTGACCATATCCGATAGTAGCCAGTAGCGTTTAACCCAGGGCAGGAAATTTCAGTTCAAAAGGTGCTCGCCAAACTAAAACTTTTGCTCGCCATTATTTTACATTCATTCAGCAATTTCAGTCACCACACTTGCCCAGAAAATGAACTATTTGTGACAAACTGAATTTAAATTGACCGTTGTTAGAAGGAACTGTCTGTTAAATCAGGAATATTTTACATTCATGAGAAATATGAACAATAAAGTGTTAACAGATGTAGTATGAAGAACTTTCTGGTGACCGAAATCA
Source organism: Maratus speciosus (assembly GCA_963932465.1). Classification (NCBI taxonomy): domain Eukaryota; kingdom Metazoa; phylum Arthropoda; class Arachnida; order Araneae; family Salticidae; genus Maratus; species Maratus speciosus. Next base: position 364,007,570 of record OZ010792.1, read on the forward strand.
TAAAAGAATGCAGAAATTGAAAAATCGAAACATATTTACTGCAAAAGAAAAAAATAGTAATATTAAATCACAATAAGGTTGCTATACGGTTTCAATGGTTACAGAAATTGCCACGTACCACTAAAAAGCAGCACTACGGAGTCGGTGGGAAACATGGACGACTGCGACTCCGTCTCTTTCGCTCAAAAATGGGCCTGAATCAGACTCTGGGAATTTTAACAGATCCGACTCTGACTCTTTCGCTCAAAAATGGGCCTGACTCTGACTCCGCAGCCCTGCTAAAAAGTCATGAAAGGAAAAGTTTCTGTACTTTTAGAACTTCATGTTTGTGTAGCGTTGCCTTTCTGTACTGAAATACCACATTTCAATCGCAGCTGTAGGGTCAAAATCTGTCAGGGTGGATCCATTCATAGAAATTCTATGTAAATCATCCAGTGTCTCAGTCTTCAGAGAGTTCCTGTATGCAGTCTTGAGTCTGTTGTGACAGCTGAAGCCCGAAGCTATGCTCACTTGTAGAACAGCACAAATTGTCAGAATCTGGAGGGAATTGTGGAATCTTGCTGAGTACTTTTCACTGTAAAACTTCTCCAGCATATCTTTCAGTGTTAGTGAATGGAACATAAACTTGAATTCTGCCCACTCTTTCAATACAATGTCCACTTTTTCATTAAAGAGACTGGGTTTCAAATACATGAAGAGCTTTTTTATTTCTTCTAACCCAAATTCAAGATTATTTTTTTTCTAACCCCAATTCAAGAGTTTTTTTTCTTTAGTATGCCAACCCGGAGTGTCAAAAACATGCAGAGATGTTAACACATCTGTTGATGTAGGTTGCAGTCTTTCTGTGATGTATATGTTTAATTAATTGTTCTCTTAAAGTCTAAAACTCTCGCTCCCCATTTTTAATATTTGCCAGCTGTACAACCTTGATTATCCCTGAGGTATATAGTTGGTCCAAAAACTCCTGTTTGTTTGGTGCAACACTAGATTAAAGATCTGTTAGAACTGAGATGCAATGTTCATTTTTTATTTTCAGATGAAATAACAAGTTCCTTGTTTTTTAATGCTACACGTAAAAGGTTCGATTTCCTGTAGCAATCCAAGAAGAAATACAGAGCTTAAAGAAATTTATAATCCTTCAATCTTTTCACCAAACCCTTAGCTTTAGCACTATCATTGTCTTTTCCATGGACCCCATGTTCAAGATGGCTTGCAAAAGAGCTTTCACAGCAGTTTCTTTGATGGATAATCATCTAATAGTGTGAAATATCACTCAGTTTAAGAATTTCTTCTCTTAGAATTTCTCCTGTTTCTTTTAACATATGAGGTCTTTTAGCCGAGACATGGGAAATTTTAAAAATATTCCTAACCACTGAATCAAATGTTTTCTGATATTCAACTTCCCCTCATGCATCCAAAACAGCCAACTGCAAATGGTGTGCAAGACAGTGAATGTTTATCAATTTAACACAAATAGTTTTCTTTTTCATAACCAGTCCTGATTTGTATCCAACCATATTTGGAGCACCATCAGTACCCAAGCCTAAAATATAACACCTGTTTCTATATTCATTTGAACCTATATTCTTATCTATAAAATCAGTTATGGCTATGAAAATAACTGGATGAAGTACAGTTTGAAAGCTCTATTGCTCCTAAAATGTCCTCTTCGATATGATTATCTTTTGCATCCACGTATCAAGCATATACATTTACATGTTCAATATTTCATCTATCTGTGGTACCATCAACCAGAATGCTGATATATGTACGCTTTTTTAATTTTTCCACTAAATCTAAGTTCATAGTTTCAGCAATAAAATGGATAAAATACCTGCATTATTTTTCATTGCCATACTTTGTTAAAATATCTGCATTTCTCAACTAAACACAAAAGACCTATAATACCCGCATGTTGCTAGATTGAGGCATGATATTCTGAGCGTACATAGTTTTATGTAAAACACAACATTTTAAAAGACAAAACTTACTCGCCATCCTTAAATATTTGCTCGCCATTGGCGAGCTGGCGAGTAGAAATTTCACGCCCTGATCTAACCATATAGGCAGTGTATTCTAACACATACCTATTCAGTCAGTCTGGGCTTACCAAAAGTGATCTTATAAGCAGATGACTATATATCCAGAACTGACTGTACTAGGAAGGGGGAAAAAAACATTCAAACTGTGTAAAGCACACTCTATAAAACTTTCAAAACAATTTTTTTTTTTTCCAAAAGAACATTTTGCTAACCACAAAAGTGACTATACTAAATATTATCACTGTTTTCAAGCAATAATCAAAAATCTTTTAAACATTCTTGTTACCACACTTCAATGGTTTAAGATATTTTTTATAACATAGTTTAATTATTTTTACTGACATATTTATATATATACATATACAATTTTTAAAAAATTATGTATACAACATCACATTTATACAATAAATTTCTTCTTATGAAATTGTTACACTCCTCTACAACTAACTTGGTTTTTCATAATTCATTTTCATAAATAATTTATTATTATTATTACTATGATTTTTATTTATTTATATGTTTATTTCTCTGATTTTGATTACTCAAGCTGAAAGTTAGCAGAAAATCAAATGGCAATGGTTAATGGCAATATTATGGCTTAAAAATCATCCAACAAATTATATGTCTATTATCTTGTCATATCATCTAAAAAATGATGATTTGCTAACCAAAGTACGAGAATTTTAACATTAACTCTTCCACACACATCTGACTTGAACGAGTTTAAGGGTCGATTTTTTATAATGGGCGATTTAGCATCGTCGGCATATTTTTCATGTTTTATTTTTCTTTAAAGTTTTAAAAATGCCTCTAAAAATTAAAATTTAGCAGTTTATTCAATTTTTTTAAGCAAAAAATCTGAAAACTAACAATTTTAGTATAGTTTTTAAACGATCAATCGGATGATGTGTCGCTGTACAAAAAAGTGATTTTTATACGGCTGTATTAAATATTACCACAGTGTTTACATTTTCAAAATCCTAAAATATTATTTCTATCCACTCTTTTAAACCCACCTTTTATGTCCTTTACAGTTGTTTAACATTCCCTTTTTTTTAATGCACGATTTCAACATGTTGCCAAATTTTCCGTCAGTAGGATGACACTTGATTCTGCTTCCTACATTAAACAAAATATGGCGCCATCAGCACTATCGCATTCATTTTACCATCAATCCTTATTATTTTTTACCGGTATATGTGAAATTAATTTCAAGGTTTTGTTTATTTTACTTCAAAGTGATATAAGTAAATTATATCGTATTCGTTCAACCTACTACTGTCAATAGGATGATGACTTTAAAATATTTACGGTTTGTTTTGGTAAGTAATTTAACTGTTTAGTTGTTTAAACCTGTTGACTTCTAAGAATATTTCGTTTTAAAATCTTCCTCCATACGCTACTCAGAACACAAAGGCTCTTTGTTTACAATTTGTCAATCGGACAACGCTCAACGGGATGATGCCATGTCCGCTGATGCAGTGTCACCCGAATGACAGCCTGTCATTCGATTGACAGAAAATACAGTTTGGAGTTCGCTATTTACCTGCTTCTTTTTTCGTTATAGTAGAACACTCTTTTTTCATGTTTCTTTTTCTGGATATTGTGATAAATCAGTCGTCTGCGTACTAACTGTGAACAACTGATCATAGAATTTTAGAATAGAAATTGGCGCCTTTGTTGCCTTTATTTGAAGTTTGTTGATACTAGTGTTAAATTTTTTGTTGCTGCTTAGAATCGTTATTCCAGGTGTAAAACCATATTAAAATGGAAAATGTTCAAGAAGGAAAAAATATTCAGATTCTCAATTCTATAGAAGTGTCTATACAAGTATGTGTGCCTAGTTCATCTAACTAAAGTATATAAAAAAAAAGAAGAAATCGTAAAAGAGTTTTTGAAGTAAAGAGTAAGTCAACTGAGTATAAAAAGTACAGGGAGAAGGCAAATGCAAGAAATAGGAAATATTTAGCAAAATTAAATGAAGAACAGAGAGAAGAAAGAAATAGGAAGAAAAGAGAAGTTTCTCAAAGAAAAAAAAGATTTAAATTTAATTAAAGGAATTACTGATCTAACACCAAGAGAGCAAAGAAATAAGAGAAAGTACTGGAGGAAAGCATCAGAAAAATGTAGAAAGAGAAAGGAACAGTTGGAAAATGTAGTCAGAAGTCAAATGAATTCTGAACCAGAAGCACATGTTGCACTTTCACATACGCCTCTTATTTCTCAAAGGGTGCATAGACCGAAAGTTCGAACACCAAACCGTGCTCGGATGTTAAGGCTAATGTCAGACGAACGTCTATTTGCACGCTTTTTGTTTCAACATGAAAAGGAAACACATGCTAGCGAAGGTGTAAAGGAGGCTGTAAGAAGGAAAATAGATGTTCGTCTGACATTAGCCTAAGGGAGATAGAAAAGAGAAATAGATCAATTGCTGTATTGCAACGCAAGGTGTAAATGCTACAAAAATCTCTGCAGTACATCTAGTAAGAATTCAGTAGCTTCACCTTATAAAAAAATTCAAAATTCTGACTCGGGGACACGCTGTACTGAAAACAGTTTGCAAACAATCTTTATATGGAATAAGTTTGCATTCTCAATTAAAATCCAATGCTGAAATCCTGCCTATATGTTCTTGTGTGAGGCAAATTTTTAATAAATGCGTTAGTGGAAGTACATTAAAAAAATATAAAGTGCAACACCTTGTACAAGATATCCTGAACCAAAACAAAATAAGAAGTTTGCCCAAAATTTAAATGTTACCCAGTATGAAAGTCTATTTGCAAATTCTTCAATGAGATGACACTAGCATCAGTGGGGTGACACCGTAATAATTGCTAAACATAAATTAAACAATACATTTTTTTTTAATTTGTGTTAAAAACTAATCAATACGTACTGAGATATATTTAAAGCTTTCTCTTCAGTATGTTTCTTCTTTAATTGAAACTTTTATATGTGGAATCACAAAATATTTCTTTTTTGCATGATTTTGTCACCTTTTTTATGAAAAAATATATTCATGTAGATTGTTTTAAGACTTTTTTATTAATAAACTATTCAGCCCCTTTTATATATTTAAAAAAATGTATCATTTTTCATCTAATACTTTTGTAAACAACTGTTTTAAAAACGTCACCCAATTGACATTCTTTCCTGTTTTTCTCTCAAAATGCTCTAAATAGACAAACTTATTTAGAAAATGTAGCTCAAATATTCATTCTACATAATTTGTCATCATAGGTGATACTAAAAATAATTATGAATATGCTCTAAGTTAAATTTTAATTTTTGAAATTGTCAATATCCGTTTTGGCCCATTATAAAAAATCCACCCTTAAGTAATACTAATAATCGAATCCAGTCGATCACATGGCATAAAATTTATAAAGCAACTACCCAAGACCAGCGATGTAGTGGAGGGTATACGGTGGTATATGCCGTATACCTTCTGAATTTTTTTAAGGAACACCATATACTCTCTGTTTCTCAAAAAACCTATAGTGGATACACTGTAGTGTAGGGTATATCTTCTGCTTAGAGCGTAGGCCCTCTGCTTTTTTTACGACTACACCACTGCCCAAGACATTGCAAAAATACTATTAACATAAAACATTGCTAAACATAAATAAGTAAATAGAGAAAAAACATAGTTCAGGGCCCGGCTCGTACAAAAATCAGTGAAAACAGGCCCGGAACTGCCTGTGCAAAAACAAATAGGGTCCGTGCGACCCGACTCAACGTCTACAAAAAATTCCGACCTTTCTTAACATACGCTTAAGATTTTTTTTTTTTTTTTTTGGAATACTGCATGCATATTTATGAGAAAATTTTACAGTATACTATAGATTACTGTGTGCTCATAAGACAAAATAGCAACATTAATGATTACTTAGAAACTTACTTTTCAACATTCATTTAAAGATTTATTTAAAAAATTAATGCAGATCGTATAAAAAAAAAAGAGTTAGTTAAAAAAATCATAACTTTGGAAGCTGTAAACTAAAAAGTGGATTTTCGAAAATATTTCTTTGTAATTTATTAAGTCCGTTCTCAAATTCAAAGGAGCTACTTTCAGACAAATTTCTGAATTCATTCTTGATCGGAGATGCATAAAATGGGCAGATGTTCTTATTCAGAAACTTCGTAATTAAATGACGTTTTCTATTTATTCATAAAGTCAAAATATCTCTTAGAAAATATGATCAAAGTTAGCGTTTTGAATCAAATTTTCCGAAGCGATAGCATGGGAAAGGAGAAAAAGCTGTCGTCACGTGACAAAAATCTCTTGTAACTCAATAAGTAATTCTTATCAAAAAATGGAAAATGCTATTCGTTTCCAAATCGCTTCAATAACCATACCTGTTATTTTTATACTATTATAATTAAAAATGAGTCATAAAATTTGTCAGAAAGTTTCACTTTGATGAGCAGGGAATTTGAGAACCAGACATATTCCCAATGATTCCATTATGGCTGTTACTATTTTTACAAAACATATTGCCTGCCTGGCACATCCTGGGAACAATTAAGTCCAGTTCTGGTCCGGCTCGACTAGGTACGAAAATAAATAAACAATGTAAGCCTGATCACAAGTCTGCTGAAAAAAATTAAGCCTAGTCTCAGACACATGTAACTGTCTGATGGGGATCTCTACGCTGGTCATGTTATATTTTTGTACTGATGTTGTCAAACTAAACTAGCATCGGCTCCTGCGTCACATTTATACTTAAATCAATTCTCAGGTGCACTGTTCAACAAGTCCGAAAATTCCTGACACATTTACTAACTCATTTTAAACGTAAAGACATCACAAAATTGGCAGGGATGGAAGCGATTTCTAATTGAAATGAGTTTTTCATTTTTTGATAAATAAATTGATAAGTAGTATCTATGAGCAATAATTGCTGATATCCCGTTTACAACTGTAGTATGCTTTTTGTAATTTAACCATTTTTTTCCATGTTATTTGGTGTATCTAAATTCTATAAGCATACGTAAGGCTACACAAAATAATTCGAGTTCATTTTCGCATATTGGTGGAAATTGCTTAAGTGCATTTTTCAGTATACAGGGTGTCCGGTCTCAACGGTGTCCAATGGCTAATTCCTAAACCGTTAGTCATAGACAGATAGTTCCAATTACAAAAATGTTTTAAATCAGGTAAAGAAACATTTTAAAAGCGAATTGGCTCAATAAAAACATTTCTTAAAAAATTACGAAATTTAAATTTTTATACGATCCCCCAGTCCTATAAGTTATATTTAGTAATTTTGTCCTATTACACTGACAAGTAAGACAAAAAAGTCCCATTCATATAACGCTAAAATTGAGCGAGTTATGAAACTTTAAAAATGCATGACTTATGCCACTTTTCTACTCTGAAAACAAATGAGTTCGGCTTGGCTTTGAGGGATCATATACCAAGTGTTTAAAGTATACGAAGATCTTACTTCATGTGTATCTGCGCTTTGAAAAAAAATCCTACAAGTGTTATGATTAAGTCTCAAATTGGCTAAAATAGCATATGTTTTATTTTGTATGGATTTGAGACTGTTTCTCTTATGATTTCTTTTAACAAAAATTATGTTTTTTTATAAGTTTTTATGTTACTTCAACAATCGTATGTATGTTTTTCCAGTTCAAAATTTGTACTCGAACTTTAACCCACTTTTAAATATCCGATCGAGATTTCATTTTACATACTGGCGCAAATCCGATAACAAACTAATATTATTAAGATTTTCTATGGTTACCATTTATACTTATTTTACAGGATAACACAAAAAATTTCGGATAGATTTCTGCCAAGGAGTTTAAGAAAAAGTTTTATATTAGATAATACAAGACCGCGATTGTTGGATTTTTTAACTTTTATGTATTTTTTAGCACTGAATCCGAAAATTACCTTAACTTTTAACCATCATGTCAGGATATTTCGTAAATCATAAATTTTCAAATTTAAAGAATAACAAAAATCGAATACTATAAAGTAGAGGAGATGCAGGGTCGTACTGGCCCACCGGGCAACGAGGCAAATGCCCGGTGCGCCCATCGACTTTTTTTTTTTTTTTTTTTTTTTTTTTAAGCACGCTTAAAGTTGTGTATTCTGAAAGGCATAAAATTTTCAAAAATTTTCATTTGGAAAATTAAAAAGTAATGCTTTTTATTTTTTAAAGTATCGCATAAGCAAACTATGTGTGATCAAAGACAATTAGATAACCCAATTTCGAGATAACAGAAGTTATCGACAATCAGATATGCCATTATTACACATGGTATCCTGGACCAGACTTTGTTTCAAAGCTTGTACTAAAGATAAATTCTAAGAAAAATAATATTATGTATTAACTTATTTAGATATACGCCTAAATAAGTTCTGCTCTAAGAATGCTTCTAATAAGTCTGCGTCTAATATGTTTGCATATTTTCTGCGTCTAAGTATTTAGCGACCCTGGTGTTGTCAGGTATTTTTGTATTTCTGTCCTTTGTGCAAGTATAAGCGACGAAACACTGTATAAGAAACATATTCTCATTTTAAATGGATTCATTGGCAGAGAATTTGATAATCATGGCGCCCTGGTCCAGATTTTATTCAGTACCCCGAAGAATAGTAACTTCCACATAAATTAATATTAGTATTAATAACGTATTTAGCATATTTTCTGTCAAATATTAAGCGTCCGGGGTTGCTGGCCGGTAGTTTGATATTTCTGCTTTTTGTAAAAGTACGAAAGACAAGAATAAAAAGGGAATGACAATTTAAGACAGCATATTTTTATTTTTATTTCATTTGGTCCCATTGTCAGAGGCGGCTTTGGTAATCATGAAGCCCTTGTTCTGATTTTTTAAAGCGTTTCTGTAAAAATAACTTTCAAAAAACTAATATCGTGTTTTTGTAATCATGGCGCCCTTGGTCAGATATTTTTCAGTGCCTCTTTAAAAATGCCTTTCAAAAAGTTATTATCGTGTTTTTCTAATCATGTGCCCTTGGTCAGATATTTTTCAGCGCCTCTGTAAAAATGCCTTTCAAAAAGTTATTATCGTGTTTTTCTAATCATGCGCCCTTGGTCAGATATTTTTCAGCACCTTTGTAAAAATGCCTTTCAAAAAGCTATTATCGTGTTTTTCTAATCATGCGCCCTTGATCAGATTTTTTTCAGCGCCTCTGTAAACCAGCTTTTCAGAAAACTATATCGTGTTTTTGTAATCATGGCGTCCTTGGTCAGATTTTTTCAGCGCCTCTGTTAAAATAAGGCAAAAAAAAATAACTAATATCGTGTTTTTTAATCATGGCGCCCTTGGTCAGATATTTTTCAGCGCCTCTGTAAAGATGCGTTTCAAAAAGCTATTATCGTGTTTTTGTAATCATGACGCCCTTGGTCAGATTTTTTTTCGGCAACTCTGTAAAAATAAATTTCAAAAAACTAAATCGTGTTTTTGAAATTATGGTGCCCTTGGTCAGATTTCTTCAGCGCCTCTGTAAAAATAACTTTCAAAAAACTAACATCGTGTTTTTCTAATCATGGCGCCCTTGGTCAGATATTTTTCAGCGCCTCTGTAAAAATGCCTTTCAAAAAGCTATTATCGTGTTTTTCTAATCATGCGCCCTTGGTCAGATTTTTTTCAGCGCCTCTGTAAAACTGCTTTTCAGAAAACTATATCGTGTTTTTGTAATCAAGGTGTCCTTGGTCAGATTTTTTCAGCGCCTCTGTAAAAATGCCTTTCAAAAAGCTATTATCGTGTTTTTCTAATCATGCGCCCTTGGTCAGATATTTTTCAGCGCCTCCTTAAAGATGCGTTTCAAAAAGCTATTATTGTGTTTTTGTAATCATGGCGCCCTTGGTCAGATTTTTTTTTCAGCACTTCTGTAAAAATAAATTTCAAAAAACTAAATCGTGTTTTTGAAATTATGGTGGTGCCCTTGGTCAGATTTCTTCAGCGCCTCTGTAAAAATAACTTTGAAAAAACTAACATCGTGTTTTTGTAATCATGACGCCCTTGGTCAATTTTTTTTTTTTCAGCACCTGTGGAAAAATCAATTTCTAAAAACTAATATCTTGTTTTAGTAGTCATGGCGCCCTTCGTCAAATTTTTTTTCAACGCCTCTGTATAAATAACTTTCAAAAAATTACTATCGTGCTTTTGTCATCACGCCATTCTTGGTCAGATTTTTTAAGCGCCTCTGTAAAAATAACTTCTAAAAAACTAATATCGTGTTTTTGTAATCATGGTGCCCTTGGTCACTTGGTCAGACTTTTCAAGTGCCTCTGTAAAAATAACTTTAAAAAAACTATTATCGTGTTTTTGTAATAGCAACCTCCCCCCCTCCCCCCACAGACACGCACACACATACTTACATACACGTTCACTCTTCACAAACAGACACATAAATTGATACTCTTGTTCTACTAAAGTGGAGCATTCCATAGTTTCCTAATGATAATATAAGTGTTAGACCGTCAAGACTAATTCTTCACAAGATTTTGCAATGGAAACTTATGTAAATTTTGCTTTCGAAAAAAGAAAACGTTAATTTTTCATATATATTTAAAAATTCGATTATACTTTTAGCATCCGAAAATGCCAATATCTAAAAACGTTTTTTTTAAACCGGATCTGCTTAACCGCTTTAAACTTCAAACACTACCTCGATTTATAAATTGAAAAATACACATGTAATGAAAATAAATAGACAAACCACTAAAACTGTAAAAGATGTTTTACAAAAGAATGGGTGAATATAAGTAAAGAGAAGTGCAGTTTGTGTTCAGTTTTCAATGCTGTTAGTCAATAACGTGGGATGGGATCTTGTTCCTAAGAAGACAAATTACCATTTCTGCGGGGTTTCGAGTTAACTAGATAATGGGTTCTATAGACACCCAATGGTTTCTGTAGTAATACCAGATGTGACACTTTTTATTGATTATACTGTATTCTGACATTTCTGGTGCTCAATATCTTTCTGCTGGAGGTATTTTCCCATGAAATACTAATTAACGCACGACACAAGATTCTTCTTCTTCTTTTAATTTTTTTTCCACATTAAGCAATTAATGGGGTTGGTCACCCAGCTTCCGATTTCTCCTCACTAATGTAAAGTCTATGGACATTGGATAGATTCATATATTTGAAATATCTCCTCGGGAAATTAATATTTTTAACTTCTATTTTTTGTGTACACTTCCTAAAAGTTTCTTTTTTTTTCTTAGTTCTCAAGATATTTCTAAGGTATAGACTTAATTTTATATGAAATGTTAAAATCTTACGAGTGTGTTAAGTGTTAAAATTTTAAGAATTCACAGAAAAAAAGATGCTAAAAATGTGAATTTTCCGAGAAGATATTTTAAATATACGAATGCATCAAAAGTTTATAGACTTAGCATTACGGAGGAGAATTTGGAAGTTGAGTGACGAGCCCCCTCAAGTATTTCTATTTTCTTTGACTTTGTTTTTTATTTTGTAATACAATGCTTAAATATAATTTTGATACATATTACTTTTGAAAAATGTAAATATATTTGAAATTATTGCCTCTTTTCTGGTGCGTTTTTTGTGCGTGTGAGTTGCGGCGAACATTGTAGTTTAAATTTAGCTTATCTGAAATTAAAATATACAGTAATTTTTAATTAAATATGACTTATTTTAGTGACTAGACGGGACAAAGAGTGGAAATTACGAAAAGCTTTTTTTTTTTTATTATTTTATTTTATTTTATTTTTTAATGCTGATTATTTGAAGAGGGTATTCAACTTTTACCGTAGAAAAATACTGATTTGTGATGATAAAAAAAAAGTCCTTAATGCACTGCATAATTATATAAGAAAAAAAGCTGACAAAAGTAAAACAATTCATTATTATTAAAGTAATCGTGTCGTAGTCAACAATTTAAAAATGCAATTTTGAGAAAATTTTTATTAGTTTAAATTTTATGTTATAATTATAATATAATGCCTATTGTATTTTTTTTTTTTTTTTTTTTTTTTTTTTTACTTACATAGAATCGTCTATTCCAGATTTTGGCCACATAAAGAAGTTTTCCGTGGATAAAGCCGCTAAAATAAAACTCGATTTTCTGAAATTTATAAGTTATGATTACGTGGTAAATCCTTAAAGCGGTTCTCAAAGAAATATTTTTTAACGTTAAATAATGCGAAAAATTCTGTTCATTTACAAACATAAAAATAGTGTTCGACAGAAACCAAATTTCGTTTACCTTCCTAGTTTCGACCGAAAACGAAAGCGAAACTGTTTTAAAAATAAATTCAAAGTAATTAACATAAACATACATATATGCATGTTATCTGAATAATGTTTTGAGTAGAAACAGCAGTACATAATTATTAATTAAAAATAATTTGATTGAAACAAAAATAATTCAATATAAGGTGCTATAAACATAAAAAATTATTAAAAAATAATTTAATTTAAAAATAACGATTAGTAATACCTTCTAAATTTATCCCCTTGTATGTGAATACATACTATGTGCGGCTCAACAGATGGGAGTGCCGTTTGGGGGAGGCTAGGGAAGGGCAGTTATAGTAATATCGAATATTCGCCAGTACTTTCGCCGAAACTAAGATTTTGGGCTGAAAACAAAAATGAAACCGAATATTCGGCCAAACTGTACATAAAAGAAAAGACTTGTAGTAGAGGTCTGCACGGGCCGACATTTCCAGGCCCGGGCCCGGCCTGACTCAGAGAAAAAAAATTCGGCCCGGCCCGTACAAAAAAAAAATATTGGCCCGGCCCGGTAAAAAAGTTAAAAGTTCGCCCCGAGCCCGGCCCGGCCCGTAGCAAAAAAATTATTGGCCCGGCCCAGCCCGGTATAAAAGTTAAAATCTCGGCCCGAGCCCGCCACGGCCTGAGTGAATTTCTACAAAACATTGATTTTTACGTCGATTTGGTTCAAAATTTGTCTCGTACGAGGAGTTCAAGCCAAAAATATTTATCTTAACTTTTCTTTTCATGTTTATAATCTTCATTTTTATAGAAGTGCCGCAGGGTGCGATATTTATTTTTTTAATGAATCTCTATTTCTTGTATGTAAATGTTTCAGTTATCATTAATATTGTTAATCCATATTCCATGTATTGAAGCGTTAAATATCTGAAAAATGCTGTACAGTAAAATCTAAGACTGAATTGCATAGAAAAGGAAAAAAAATGCGTTAAACACAAGTTCCCTTCTTAGCAAGTGTAAATGTATTACATATCATTTTCTTACGTAGTAGTATATTAATTTTGCATGGATCAACACGTTTTTCAGTTTAAAACGAGATTCCGTCATAGACAGGTTCTTTTTCACACGTTTTACTATATTTTAATTTAACTGTATTTTAATAAGCGTAGAAATCTACTACTCTTTAAAAAGAATGAATTTGAATGTTTAATTGTAGGATAATGGCGATTTAAAAATGTATGCATTTTTTGACAAAAAATTTGTGCCAAGCCTAATTTTACTGACATTTGAACGGACCAGGCCACGCCGAGACAATGATTTTCATACGGGCTGGCTGAAAACTAGGAATGAAAATTTTGGGCCATGAAGATTAGGAATGAAACCAGTACCCGGGTGTGTGCAGACAAAATAAGTTAGGGCCGGCCCGACCCGAAACTTCAGGGAAAAAGTAAGGCCCGGCCCTTAAAGAGTAGGCTAGGCCCGGCCCGATTGCCGTGAATGAAAATAGATGCTCGGCCTGCGGCCGGGCCGGGTGTTTATTAGTTTGGATTTTTGTGAAATCTTCAAAATTTGTCTAATGTATTTCTTTATTTTCTCTTTATAACTGTTGCGAAAAAATAAAAAATCCCTGCCGGCCCGGCCTACAGGCGGAGGTAGATTTCGAAGTCAGGTATACTAATTTCACAAACAAAAACTAAATCATGATTAGAGATAAACCCACTTTAACAATTTTGTCTGGCCGCTTTTGACAAGTTTTTATTTCATTTTTATATAATGGCTAGTTTTAGCAGAATCATGTTAGGGTGGTATTCAAAAAAATACTTTTCCATGCTCAACAACTCGAAATTTTCTGGCATAACTCCAGATTCATTTTTAATAAAAAAAATATGAAACTTGCTGACGCGATTTTTGAAGAGATTTATAAGCGACCTGTATTTTTATTTTTCGTTCAATTAATTAAAACTTGATATATAAAAAATTATTTTCTTAGAAGGATAATATTTTTCGTTTCTAACACAATCGCTTCGGGAAATTCCGTTCAAAATGCCCACCTTGTCATCATTTTTTGAAATATATTCCGCCTCTATCAAAAAATCGATCATTACGATAGATTATACAGTTTCTGAATAAGCGAATCTACCAATTAAATTCGTTTGAGAGCAAAAATTAATTTAAAAATGAGTCAGAAAATAAGCAGTTTGGATTTGAATGTATCCTTAATACAATGATTTTTCCAACACAATCCGCTTCGGGAAATTCGGTTCAAAATGCCCACTTTAACAGCATTTTTTAAAAATATATTCTGCCTCTATCAAAAAATCAATCATTAAGGTACATTATATAGTTTCTGAGTAAGAAAACGTGCCAATTGGAAGCCTTTGAGAGCAAAAATGAATTGTAAAATGAGTCAGAAAATAAGCAGTTTGGATTTGAGTACACCCTTACTAAGATGATTTTTTCTTCAACCGCTATTTGCAAGACATTATTAGAATGACACTTTTATTTTCAGAACTGGTTTTGAAAGTGAAAGTAACTTTGTTAAAAATATCTGTGACCAAAATCGAAAAAGTGAAAAAGGTGCGCTGTAGAGATGGACCTCGGCTATCCAATGCAAAAAAAATTATTTAAAAATGTCGAAATGCAAACAAGATATTAGAAAAATCCCTCCCCATAGGATTAGCATTAGCTCGTGAGTGTCTTCGCCGGCAGGGACAGGACCCTCAAGTCATCAGTTCGGGTTTCAGTTGTTGATATAGAAGTTTTCTAGTGAATTTGGCGCCAGTTTGTCTTTGATTTTCAATGTTTCTCTTATTTTAGCCCTCCTAATCTGTCCCATATCTCTTAATATTAGAATGCTATTGTTAAAACAAAATTGCGCTGCAAATTATGTGTTTTCAAGATTTTAAGTGTCGCGCCTCAGGGAAGAGGATTTTTCAAAATTATTTTACCCCACTCATGTAACGTATTAAAATAAGGGTAATCTCATAACCTTTCTAAATCTGCCTTTCTTTTGTCAATCCACCGTTAATTTTAGACCTCTGGGCTTAAAATGTTCTAAAGGTACTTAGCGGCGGTTTTTTTTTCGTACTCTGGTACGGTATCTTCCACTCATAGGAAAATTATAAGACTAACATAAAATTGTGTATAAAATCGAATAAAGAATATGGACATATGTTTCTTAATTTTAACTCCCTTCTTCGCCTCAAGAGGGCGCTTTAAAGTTTTGTTTCTTCAAACCTTTAGTATACTGTTTGTGCAAAAATTATAAAATTCCCAAAATAAAGTCTTTTCACTCTTCCCTATCTTTTCGTATCAATTTTATTTTTACTACCACCAGGGGACGCCGCCCAGTGAAACATTTTACTTTTAGCCTCAGGCTATTGGTATTTTTCATCTGTTTTTCATAATATTTTGTCTCATTATTTTTCTTCATTGTAGATACTATTCTCCAAGTTCTTGACACATTCTGACAACTCGGGCACTCATTCTGGACCAGCTGTGGCCCATCGGGCCCCTCTCCATTTGTCTGGCTCTAATCACACGCTTCACTTGTTCTTTTACCATTTTTCTTTTTCTTCAAATTTTTTCTTATTCAATGGTTTGGTTTTTTTTTTTACCATTCCCAATTTCCCTAGTCCTCTCTTACATGAAGTTAACTTTCATCCTTGGTCTGCCCTACTGTCAATTTGGGGCCTAATGCCGCTTCGGTGGGGGGGGGGGGGGGCGTTTTTTCTACCTTTTCCAGACCCATCATCTAATACCACGTTGGTAAGGATTGGAAGATTAAAATTATCCAAAATACCAAAAATGAAGTCCATTGAAGTTTTATTTTAGTTATAGAATTCCCTATTAGCGGATATATTTGTCTGTTTACCGTTCTATTTTTCGATAACGCCCCTTTGTCTTCGATAAACGGAGAAATTCAACATCATTAGACACACTTTACACATTTAGGGAACTTTAACTTGTATCAAACCTTCTGCCTTTATCGAAAAGAAGAAAATGCTAATCGATTCTAGCTAATGCGCCTAAAATAAAAAATGAGCTAGTTAATGTGTCAGAAACTAGCTACTTTGGATTTCGATACAGACTTGAAGAATCATGTTGGAATCGCTAGGCACTGGAAAACAATTTCCGTGTTAGGCAGGTTCCCTCTCAGCAGTTATGTATGTTTGGTTATCCTTCCGTTTTTTCGATAAAGCTGTCTTGTTTTTGATAAACGGAGAAATTCCACAGCATTTGATACACTTTAGACGTTTAGGGAACTTTAATTTGTATCAAACCTTTTGCCTTTATCGAAAAGAGGGAAATGCTAATCGATTCTAGCTAATGCGTCTAAAATAAAAAATGAGTTTTTAAATGAGTCATAAAATAGCTACTTTGGATTTCAATACAGACTTACAGAGTCATGTTGGAATCGCTAGGTACTGAAAAACAGTTTCCGTGTTAGACAGGTTCCCTCTTGGCAGGTATCTTTACTATCCTTACGTTTTTCGAAAGAAACTTTTGTTTTCGATCAATGGGGAAATTCCACATTATTTGACATTTAGGGGAACTTTAAACTGTATCAAACCTTTTGGAGTTATCTAAAAAGTATAGAAAGGTTATTTGATTCATCAAATGCGCCATAGTTACGCGATTTGGACATTGCAGTTTCATAAAGAAGAAAGGGGAATTTATTCCAATGCAAAGAAAATCATTTTAAAATACTGAAATTTAAATGAGATATCTTTATAAATTTCTTCCATAAGATTAGCATTAGCGAGCAGGTCTTTTCGCTTGACTGAAGTAACCCCTTAAGCCTAAATCGGGAGCAAATAATTGCGATAGCAGAATTATCGATCAAGCCCTCACTACTATAAAATTTTCGGCCAGAATAATAGCTAAGTTTTCCAACAATTGTTTTTAACTTCTCTCGTTATAATCGATTGTAAAACATCTCGATTGTATATTCTAGGAATTAATCGATGGCTGTATCGATTGTGATTTTTTACGATGACGATTTTTCTCGATTGTCGAATTTTCGAGAATCGCCCATCACTATTGCTACCTACGAACTAAAGTGAATAATAACGAAACCTGTAGTAATAATGTTAAAGAATATTTTCTTTCATGCAATTTCAGACTATATATATATATATATATATATATATTTAAACTGTTTAAATAGCGGGATTCAAACCAAATGCTTCTCTATGATAATTTTTTAATGTTGAAAAAATAAAGAAATAAAACAATTTTTTAAAATAATTCACGTAAAATAGACGTCATTCTTGCCCTAAACCAAAATTAATTTTCTGAAATTTTTTACACCATAAATAGTATTTGTATCCTAGAGATTGTATTATATAAAATGTTATTCAATTGTATAAAATAATGTTTTGCACTTTTGAGTTTTGACCCAACGAAATTGTTTTTGTTTGTTTTATTTTAATATTTTATTTTCCATTTGGAGATAATTGTATGGAGATTGTTATTCTGATATTCGGGGTAAAGTTTGAATTAACTCATTAGATAAGGTGAGCAGATTTCGAAAATAGAGATAGCTTTTTTAGAAAAGTGTGGTGGAAAAAAAATACCTCTAAGTTGGCAACACTGGTCTAACATCAGAAGTGCAATGTTTTGCGGGGAACTATTTTTGTGTAAATTACATTTCTATAGTATAAAATACTAATTTGGTTGTCATAATTATTTTAGGAATAAAGTTTTCGCTATAACAAAATAGTCGTATATATTTTTAAAGTATTTTTTTATACATAATTTGTATAGTATGTATGCGTGTGTGTGTGTTCCATTAAAAATTGGTCGCTCCAAGAGGCAGTCTCTTAAGGGAGGTCATGTTTAAATCTAGATTTTAATTGTTGAAAAAAGGTAACAATGTTACTAAAATTTATTTTTCACATTAGGAAAAAAATATGCAATTAACTTATGTTTTGATACTTAAACTTTTATAAGTTAATTACTGCAGAGTGTAAAAAATGAATACGTTGACGTTTGCTTTGATTTTACGGTTTTATCTTTTATAACTTTTATTTCGAAATCCTTTAGAAGTTCAGTAAATAAATGCATTTTTTTTTTTTTTTTTGGATGCCAACAAATAATGACGATTTCATTCATTTATCTATTTCCTTGAGAGTTTCCTGACAGAATTTGGCAGGGAAGTGTATTGACCGTCATCCTTAGTTTGTCACCAGAGATAAATTCATTGTCTAAAAAGGCACACAGGAGTTTAAACACTTAAAAGTTACCGGAATAAAAAAAATCTAAACTTAGGTTAGAAGTTTGACGACTAATGCGCTCTCCGGAATTATTTTTCTAATAAAACCTTCTTCAGGCGACCAGGAAAAAACGGAATTTGTTTCGTTTTCTTCAAAGAAATGGGTCGCTCATGGAGGGAGTTCAACTGGGATGGTCTCTGACAGGGAGGTAAAATTAGTATTGAGTCTATGGGAATAAATTTTGTTCTATGCAAAAATGATCGTTCGGGGAGGTGGTCGCACAGGGAGGTTTCACTGTAAGTGTATATAAGGTGTGTCCCACCGAAATAAAGCCACCGTGATTGTGTGCTGTAATTGGACACGAAAAAAACCAATAAGAACGAAACAAATATATTAAGAAAATATATATACAAATACATATTTACAAGGAGTAACTCACTCCCTGCCTTACTTGGGCAGGAAAAAAATGTATTTGTAAAAAAAGGAGAGGGGGGGGGGGAGTGTCCCGCCGAAATAAAGCCACTACTGTTAATAGACAATATATCCGCCATAGTTATATATGACGTGGAATATACGATGTGGCGTACCATTTACCAATCCTTGGAAGAAAATAGCATCAATATTCTCCCACGCTTCAATGATGACGACCTTCAATTTTGTCACAGACTGAAACTGTGTCTGTTATTGGCATATACAGCCCTACTGAGGATACCTCATACATTTTCTTGGGGATTGAGATCAGGAAAAATGTACAGGTGATTCGAATGGTTTTGGTACCCGATTATCCAAAAACCATTCCCAGGAGGATTTTTGAACGTGAATGGAGGTCTTGTCCGCCTGGAAGATCCAACTTAGTCTACAAAGTCTCTTTGCAAATGACAGTAAATGGTTTTCTAGCATTTCTTGGTAATCGGTAGGCTTCATGCGGCCTGAGAGAAAAGCCAGGTTATGTTTATCTCCATAACCGATGCCTCCCCACACCGTTCATGAGCCTCCACTTTGCTGTCTTTTGGAAAAAAATTTCTCTTCTTTCCTCATGTCATACCAATAGAAAGCAAGGTCGTCTGGCCCATCCAAATTAATGTTTTTCTCATCTGAGACTATAACACGATGCCACTGGTCCTTCCAGGTTCGATGATATTTGGCCTAATCGACTTTCCATTGCATGTGGATAACTTTCAACATGGGCAGCTGTTTCCTTTTCTTGTGTTGCAAGATGCCTATACGTTTTTCAATTCGTTTCAAGGTTGATTCTGTCACAGGGATGTTATCTTCGTTTGTCAACTGTTTTAGGGAAATACCACCTCGTGAAGACGACGCAAAACTTCTCTTTTCTGCCTGGAAGTCATTTTTCTGCATGTACACCACTTTTTTTTATACCCGTACGTATTTCCCTGATTTACAAAATTGTTTGTTACTGTTTTAGATCGTTTGATTTGCTTAGATATTAGTCTATGTGAAAGACCTTTTCCTTAAAAGTTGTTATTTGTCCTTTTTCGAACTTTGATAGGTGGGTTTTCATTCCCATTCCAATACTGAAGGAAAAATAGAAAATTCAGCCTTCTAAAGTCTGCAGAAATTCCGACTGGCTCAGAATAAGTATTTGACAACTTCCTGACATCATAAAAATGTTGACCTGCAGCAGCTCGAATGTCGGTAGTTACCAATACATACTAATATTGACTGTGGCTTTATTTCGGCGGGACACTTTTCCCCCTCTTTTTTTACACATTCATCTTTTTCTCCTGCCCAGGTGGGGCAGGGAATGAGTTACTATGTATTATGTATTTGTATATGGACTTTCTTAATATATTTGTCTTGTTCTTATTTGTTTGTTTCGTGTCCAGTTACGGCACAGAATTGGGGCGGCTTTATTTCGTTGGGACACACCTTATATATATATGCATTTGGACCTTTTTGTAAGGCAATCGGCGCCCTTTTTATCCATTTTGCCACCGCCCTAACAGTTATGCCAGTACGACCCTGAGGAGATGGTTGTGTTTTTTATCTTTTGATAATTGATTTTTACGCACTTTTTAGCACTGAATCTGAAAATGACCTTCATTTTTAACCATCACGTTAGAATTTTTTTACAAATCGCAAATGTGTAAGTTGAAATATAGCAAAAATCTCATACTATAAAACATATGTAAAACATTTATTATTTTATTTGATTAAAAAATTTATTCGATATTTTTGTTTATCCTGGGATTCTTACAGCTAAACAGCTGAGTGGTCCGATGAGATGGGGGAGGAGGTTCAATTTTAACTTTGAAATTTGCAATTTGCGAAAAATCCTGATATGATAGTTAAAAATGAAGGTCAATTCCGGATTCAGCGGTACAGAATATATAAGAATCAATTATCAAAAGCTAAAAAACATGACATAACCTAACTTTTGCAGGCTTGTGCAATCTAATAATATTTTAAAATACGTATCATTTTGTAAAGAATTGAAGCTGTTAACTTAGAATCATTTTATTTAACAAAAATTCTGTTTTTTTCTTTCTTCTTAAGTGTTTATTACAAATTGTATATTTTCCATTAATATGCCAGAATGATTAAAGATTTCAAATTTATATTGCAATGTTAATTTTACTCCCAAACATTTTTTATATCTGGCGAAATTATATTTCGACTAAATTTGTGAATGACCCCCAATTTGCAGTAAAAAATATGCTCCAACTTTAAACAGCTATTACTCGGTCAATTTTAATCGTAGAATAACGGGACTTTTTTTGTATTACTTGTCAGTGTAAAAGGAAAATTTCACTAAATATAACTTATAGGACCGGGGGACCGTATAAAAATTTAAATTTCGTAATTTTTTAAGAAATGTTTTTATTGACCCAAATCGCTTTTAAAATATTTCTTTACCTGATTTTAAACATTTTTGTAATTGGAACTATATGTCTACGACTAACGGTTTAGGAATTAGCCATTGGACACCGTTGAGACCGGACACCCTGTAGCCATTGGATACCGTTGAGACCGGACACCCTGTATATCCAGGGTGTCCGGTCTCAACGGTGTCCAATCATGGTGTGCTCATGGTCGGCGGGCGCCAGGATTGTCCATGCGGGAGTACGTTAATGCACAGTAACACCACAGCTAATCTCAAGTCGATTTCGGCTAAATCGGAAATCCGGTGCGGAAGAGTTGACTGTAAAAGTAGCTTATTAACTTTCATTTTTCAGTCGCATCTCCATGCCACACCGAAATATGGGGGTGCGGAGGGTTGAAGGGACTAAACCCCTTTTACCTGCCAAAATGGTCAGAGTTAAATGGTAAAAAAATTTACTTCTTACTTTTTAGATCAATTCAATTATATATATATTTGTCATGCATCGCACTTGTCTTTCTTGTTAGTCCCATATTTGTGCATTGTGACACCTTAGCTAATCTCTTCAAAATTTCGGGAAGAAGTCGGAAGTCAGGTACTATATATGCGCGGAAGAGCTGACTGTGAATGATATTCATTAACTTTTGTTGTTAATACTCGATTACTTCCTCGTATCTGTAAGATACATAGTGACTGCAAAGACATCTTTGGAGTTCAGTAACGTCCCCCCCCCCCCCCCACTTATCTTCCTATCCTGTCTTAACTTTGCAGCAGCCAGTATTTTTCATCTGGAACGGTTTGAATTCCTTATTATTACTTGTGCAATGCACAAATAATAAACAAAGTTTTTATGTTATATATGTGTATAAAAATATTTTGTATATACAAAAAAATATTTTGTGTTTGTTACAATATTAATTTATTGTTAAACAAGAACCGTAGCCAGAATTTAGTTTCGGGGATTGGAAGAACAATTTTACAGATTTTAAGTTATAATGACTTTCTTTTAAATGAAAGTATATTAAAAAAAACCCAGTAACACTTTTCAACATATTCCGACATGGGACGGTCTCAGGATCGGACCCGTGCCCTCCCCACTTCCCCCCAGATTGACTCTGAGTTAAAAAAAAATTCTGAAATTCACAGCAAATTTTCTGAAAGGTTCAAATTTTCTGAGGGGGGAAGGAGAGGAAATCCCTTCCTGTCGCTAATTATTTTTGTTGTAGTTTGGGTTAACTTTGTTTTCATTTCAGGTCAATTTCAGGCTGAGTGTAGCAAGTTGGGTTCGGGTTAACCAGATTTCTAAAAAGTTAGTTTAGTATATTATTTCGGTTTAAAAACTATACATGTAATAATAAACACAGATATTTATATGTGTTTTTAACGCGATCCTTTGATGAAATTCAGGTTTTTATCACGACGCTTTGTCGAAATTTGCATTTTCCCGCGATCTTTGGACAAAATTAGTTTTCTCCGCGACCCTTTGACGAAATTTGCGGTTTTTTTCGTGATCCTTTGTCGAAATTTGTGTTTTTCCGCGCCTTTTTGACGAAATTTGCATCTTTCCGCGAGTTTTTGATGAAACTCGAGTTATTTTCCCGGATTTTTGCCGAAATTCACGTTTCTCTGTGACCTTGCTTTTTCAATTTTTTTTTTTTTTGCGATCCTTTAACGAAATTCGCGTTTTTTCCGCTTGCCTTTGACGGAATGCGTGTTTTTTAGCGATCCTTTGTTAAAATTTGCTTTTTTTTCAGCGGCCCTTTGAGGAAATTTGCGTTTTTTTACGCAATCCTTCGTCGAAGTTTGCGTTTTTTCCGCGGATTTTTGACGATATTCACGTTTTTTTTTTTCATAAAATTTGCGTTTTTCTGCGACTTTTTCACGAAATTCGCGGTTTTTTTGCGATACTTTTCGAAATTAGCCTTTTTTCGCAGCCCTTTAACGAAATGCGTGTTTTTAACGATCTTTTTTCGAAATTCGCGTTTTTCCGCGGCCTTTTTTGATGAAATTCGCGTTTTTTCTGCGACCCTTTGAAGAAATTCGCGTATTTTTCCTGATCCTTTGTCCAAATTTGCTTTTTTCCGTGGGTTTTTAACGAAAGTAGTGGTTTTTTTCGCAGCCTTTTGACGAAATTCACGTTTTTCTGTGGCCGTGTGACCCTGCTTTTTCTTTTTTTTTTGCGATCCTTTAACGAAATTCGCGTTCTTTCAGTTTCCCTTTGACGGAATGCGTGTTTTTTTTAGCGATCCTTCGTCGAAATTCGCGTTTTTTCTGTGGTCATTTGCCGAAATTCGCGTTTTTTTATGCAATCCTTTGTCGAACTTTGCATTTTTTGCGTGGCTCTTAGGCGAAATTTTCATTTTTCTCATCTTTTTTGATGAAATTTGCGTTTTTCTGCGATCTTTTGACGAAATTCATGTTTTTCTGTATCCATTTGACGAAATTCGCGTTTTTCCTGTGGTCATTTGCCGAATTTCGCATTTTTTTATGCAATCCTTCGTCAAAATTTGCGTTTTTTGAACGGCTCCTTGACGGAATTTGCATTTTTTCTCGTCTTTTTTGATGAAATTTGCATTTTTCTGCGGCCTTTTGTCGAAATTTGCGTTTTTCTGTGGCCCTTTGATGAAATTCGCGTTTTTTCTGAGGTCATTTGACGAAATTCGCGTTTTTTTCGCAATCCTTCATCGAAATTGTCGTTTTTCCACTGCTTTTTGTCGAAATTTGCGCTTTTTCTCGTCTTTTGATGAAATTTGCGTTTTTCTGCGGCCTTTTGATGAAATTCACGTTTTCCCATGTCCCTTTGTCGAAATTCGCGTTTTTTGCGATCCTTTACGAAATTAGCTTCTTTTTCGCCTTTGACGGAATGCGTGTTTTTAGCGATCTTTTTTTCGAAATGCGCGTTTTTTCCGCAATCTTTTGATGAAATTCGCGTTTTTTCTCTGGTCTTCTGACGAAATTCGGGTTTTTTTCTGTACTCATTTGACGAAATTACCGTTTCCTCGGGGATAATTTGACGAAATTCGCGTTTTCTGCGCGATCATTTGACGAAATTTGACTTTTTTTTCGCGATCCTTTGACAAACTTTGCATTTTATTCCCGGCTCTATGACATAATTCCGGTTTTTTCTTTGATCCTTTAAAGAAATTGGAGATTTTCTCTTTTGCGAACGATTGACGAAATTGATTTTTTTCGGCGACCATTTGTCAAAAATCACGATAATGTTTTAAGTCCGAATTTTCGGACTAATGACCGAATTTTTCAAATTTTCGAAAAATTCGGAACAAAGTCACCCTTGCCCCTCCCCCCCCCCCCCCCCTCCATCCCCTCTGGCTACGGCCTTATTGACAAAAATGGTTTCCGTTTATAACACAATTCAACATGTTTCGTAAGATTTAGAACATTATGAAAATTTAAGTCAACCCCCACCCCAAGAAATAAAATCCTGGGTACACCACTGCCTCAGCTCATAAATACTGTGCTCCGGAGACCTTCGGAACAACGCTTCCGAAATACGGAAGCCTCTAAATTGTCTTTTTCTGTTCCTCCAATCTCCTATATTTTGCACCTTTATTCCGAAGGCCTTACATATTTGATGTAGCGTGTCGCACACATAGGAGCATACTTCTGTCTAGTGCTCACAAATCTGTCTCAGTGGTTTAAAAATTGTGACGAGGAATGCCGGAATTATTCGCAACAGTATCTGACGTTTTTATTCGCTGCTTTTTGTTCATATTTGTAAAATATTCTTAATGATCAACTTATTAGCTCCTTGCGTTGCTTAATTTGCACTGAAGCTCATAGGAACGCAGCTCCGGTACTTCTTAATTTTTAATTAATATTTAAATGTTAGTCGGAACCCACCAGAGTTTATAAACAATGCTCATAGAATCCCCGAGTGTTCTGTCGATAGAAAGAAATCCTTGGTGAATACGATTTTTGGAAATTTTCCCACTTCCTGATTTTATTCTTTTTGTTCTCTTTATTTATTAGATTTTATTATATAGAAATGAATATTAGATGTATTCAACATACATTTTGTTATATAGAAATTGAAGAAGAAGAAATTGCTTTAAATTTTTTAAATACTGTTTGAAATTTTAAAATGCCATAGTGAATATCAATAACATATATCAATTTCATGACGATCGATCTGACGACATTTACGTGAGTTGGAGCTATTACAGACAAATCGAATACAAAAACACTTTACCACTATGTTGGAAAGTGTTAAAAAGCGTTATCGACAGATTTTTTTTTTTTTTTTTCTCGCGTCTCCAGAGTGACTAACATTAAAATGAAAATGTTTATCTCTTCAAAGATTACAATTATTACATTTTTTCTATCTTAACAACTTTGGAGCATAAATAAATCTGCAAACATGGCAGATTTTAATTTTGGATACCTGAAATTAATTTTTTAACACTTTTCAAATGCATTTGGTTTGTCTGTCGGCCGTAGCTCTAACTCGGATAAATGTAGTCGGGTCGTCATGAAACTGATATATGTTATTGATATTCACCATGGCATGTTCGGTATTGAAAATGAAACGTGTAGTAGTTACACTTTTTTTGCAGGGACACTCAAAAGAATTCCATTACATTCTAGGACCAGCACTACCCCTGCAGGGGCCATATAAAATATAAAATTTCGTATTTTAGGTAGATTTCGTATGAAATACTACCTATTACATTCTCCCCTATGTTGGAATTTCTGAAAAATTTTTGCAGATCTACACCGATCATGACCCCTAGAGCCCAAAACTACCCTCAGTAAAAAACTTTATATATATATACCCAAACAGCAAATAATCCTTGGCCGAACTTCCGCCGAAAGTCCTAACTCGGACTATATTTCGTCCTGGCGATCTCATTTTCCGGGGTCGGAAGAAATGGCTTCTTGTCCGCAAGGCAAATCACCTTTCGAGCATCGCCTCCTGACTACGACTGAATCGGTTTTGAAGCCTTTGCGTATTAGTTTTCGATAATTTGTTCACTTCGTAATCTTTTACCGAGTACATTTGCAATATGATATGATCTTTTACCGATTAGCTAATAATATCAAATAGAAGAATTTGTACGATGCAAAAATAGTATTTAAAACGTAAAAAAATTCGTTTTAATTCAAAAAATACATATTGTTAATTGGGAATATTTTCCACTATAAGATGCAAAAATATTTCCATAACGAGGGTTTAAATAATTGAAATGTAATAAATCTTGTTTTGTTTAAAGTCAAAATATTGAAGTTAAATAATTTTACAATGAAAATTACAATTAAAATTACAATTAAAATTAGAATTAATTTTCTATTGTAAGATACCAATGAAATTACATTTTATTTAAAGATTATATTCTTGCTTATAAGTAACTCACACTGTTGATATACAAATATTATTGCATCTTTCAAAGAATAATTAACTGTAATTTTCATCCCAAGATCAGCAATATTTAGAATTTAAATTAAACAAAATGCCTTACCTTTCAATTAATTACGTCCTCGATATGAAAACTTTTTTTTATTTTATAGCGGAAAATATTTCCATCTAACAATATTTACTGTTTGAATTAAAACGAACTTTGATACAAATATTAAACGATATTATAACTAATAATTTTTTAATCTTACAATGTAAAATAGTCTCATTTAACATTGCGACCTAGCTGTGAAAATTCTATCATTTAAAACTAGAACCGCCGTAAATTTTACTGAAGTGTTACAAAAATATTCTACACCAGAATTTTTATTAAAAACTATCTAACTTATTTAACTTATTTCTCCGTGGAAGATAATTAACTTATTTTAGAAAGAAATTTCTGGTTCGAATTGAAGTATTTTTATTTCGTACCGGTCGAAATGACCGCTACGGCCGGCGGTTCTAGTGTTAAAGCGTCTCATTAAATTTTGGTTATGTATGGAAAAAATTTCTTTTTTTTTCAACATCTAAATAATTATTTTAATTTTTAAAAAATTTCAGTGATTTTTTTTTTACTAAAAAAGCTATAAAGTGAAATTTCTCACTATCTGGAGAAAAAAAAAAAAGAGGATAAACTTCTTTATAATTTATACAATAACATTATCTGAATTTTTTCCAAATAAATTAATTTTTTAATCAGAAGTTTCTAATTCATAACTAAGGAAATACATTTAGCGCAAATATTTTGTTGTTATAATAGCCTAAATTTCAAGGTATTATCCTGATATAATCTAAATTTCAGATCTTATAATTTTCAATTTATTTATCCAATAATTATTTTAATTAAAAAAATTGTTACGTCATTTTTTTTTACCTTTAAAAAGGTATAAAATTAAATTTATCACTATTTGAGGGGGAAAAAAATGCAGATAATAAATTTATTTATAATTTATACAATACGTAACCTGAATTATTTTTAAATACATAAATTTCTAAATCAAAAATTTCTAATTCACAACTAAGAAAATACATTTAGAGCAAAGAGTTTGTTGTTCTGATAGTCTAAATTTCAGATATTATCCTGATATAATCTAAATTTCAGATCTTATAATTTTCAATTTATTCATCTAATAACTATTTTAATTTTAAAAAAATGTTCAGTAATCTTTTTTAGGTAGATTTAGTATGAAGTACTACCTATTGGGATCGTTCCTATGTTGGAATTTCTGAAAAATTTTTGCAGATCTACACCGACCATGACCCCTAGATCCCAAAACCACACTCAGTAAAAAACTTTATATATATATATATATAGCGTAAAATATTTTTCTACGTGTGGTTTGAAATTTTCAAATCGATATCTTAATTAGTTCTCTTAATTTTTCCTGATTAATGAAATTTTTTTATTTCTTTCATTTCGGCTGTGGAATCAGGTTCAGATGTGAGCGCGATTTTGCCATTTTGTGAAAAAAAAAAAAAAAAAAACGGGGTTTTTAAGATTTTTTAATTCTTATTCTCGGCTAACTATCAAAATATTAGAAATCTGAACCGCATGTGCATCAGGACCTGCCTTGGACTACCTCACACAAATTTTCAGACTTGCACGTGCGGTAGATATTTCTAGCCATCTTTGTCACACAAACACACACATTGATTGGTTTATACGCTGATTTTTGCGTTCATCATTCCATATGAATATTTTCGTATAATGGAGACTTCTGTGAACCAATGCAAAATGGATTTAGCTAGAAGAACAACAAGTACATTATTTTTTCTTTATTGGAGATTTCATTTTTCCTTTGAATTGGCATTGATAAAAGCCAAATAATAAAATGTGAGCGACCTATCCCCAAATTTTTCGTTGTTAAATCGTATAAATACGAAGTAGGACTTTTCAGTCTTCCTAGTACGACCAGTACAATTGTCTGTTTCAATCGTTTTAAAAGTTAAATGTATTTGATATATACTTAAATTCAGCGCACTCATTTATTTCGTCGATGCATCTTACAATCATGTCCGCACATGTCTCACGAGCCATATTTACGTCAGTTTCGGGATCTACGCGGTCATAGGTTGCGCAGACATCTCAAATGGGCAAAATCTAATCTTTTTCGTGCGCGTTCTTGCTGATATGTTGGCATTGGCTATATTTTTCAGTAGGGTGCGAAGGAATAAATTTGGATGGAACATTTAGTTTAATTGGTTAATTAGCTCTTGATTGACATGTGGTCAAGATCCGCAAAATTCACGGGATCTGTGGCAGCATACAAAGATTTAACCATAAACGAAGGAGAATTGTCCAAACGTCAGCATTTTCAATCTTAAGGCTATTCTTAACTGCTCTGCTCAACAAGCCCAAAACGTTTTGACACATTCACAAATTCATTTTTTAGCGGAAAGATATAAAATTGGAAAGCCTGTCCATGGAAGCGATTTCGAATTGAACTGTGTTTTCCATTTTTCAATCAATAAATTACCTATTGAGTTAGAAGCGATTTTGATCACGTGAAAAACACGTTTTTTGCCCGCTCTTGAGTGGTTATTCTAATTTCGCGCGGAAATTCGGTTCAAAACACCCACTTTGACACTATTTTCTGAAAGATTTATTGCGTTTGGAATAGATCTTTTGCGTTTTGCATTTTGTAAAACGCGTTTGATCTTATGCAAAAAAAAATGGAAAAAACAGCTCGATTACATAGTTTCTGAACAACAACATCAGCTAATTTCATGCATTTTCGAACAAAAATAAATTAAAACTTATGTCATAAAGTTGCCCTTTTGAATTTGAGAACACCCTTAAGTTTCTCTCTGAATTTAAATGTGAACGTAATAAAAGTTGAGCTGGGAAAAACAAAGTTACAAGGGGTAAAACGTATTTTAGAATTATAAGAATGGGAAATCCTTTTTAATTTTTGAAATTGAATTTTAAAAAGATTCTAATTCTTATTCGTTTCATCGATATATATAGTATGTATATCTCTCTATAAAAATCTGTTCAGTCATTCGACTGCGCTCGTATTTATAAACCGATTTGGAAGTGAAGAGCGTATGTTGAGGGTTTATTAAGATCTCGAGCAAATTCGTTGGACATATTGATCCACCATCTTGTTTCAAAATGGCGGCCCTTAAAAATTTCAAACTAAAATAAAAATGTACAAAAAATATAAATGCAAATTTATTTCTTGCATAGTCGTTAAGTCTTTATAGAAGGATTCAAGAATTTTTTTTGGTTTATCCTTTATCTTAAAAAATGGTATAGTAATTTAAAATTCTTGGATGTCTACCGTTTTGAAACAGGAGATTTTTTTCTATAATCGGGTGAATTTTAGGTGTTTTTTGACATATTTATTTTCAATGTTGCTACTCCCATACGCTTAAAAAAAGTCATATCCGTGAACCTTCCGCTAAGTTTTTGAAACTTCCATACAAATTCAGTATTGACGAAAACTAGAAATCTTCTATAACCGGGCTCCACGCATTTTAGTTTCGTGTGTTTGAATAAAATAGCTGAATCTTAAAATCAAGGAAGAGTGAAATTGCCTTTTCCTCCCGGTAAACGACAAAAAAACTTTTTTTTTTCGCCTTGGGGGAAAAATAATATGATTATTATTATTTTTTTTTTTTTTGGGGGGGGGGGGGGAGCGCAAAATCTCTTCCTGCCCCGGGTGCCAAAAAATGTAGCTACGCCACTGGTAGCACGTGATCAAAATGAGCTTCAAGCATACGGGGGGGGGGAGGAAGGTGTGGTATGTCATTGACCGAAGAGTACAGAATTGGACAGAAAAAAGCATTCTTAGTGTATTGGAGAATTGTCCTATGTAAAGCTTGAGGCATTATTCCCTCTAAAACCTCTCCTGTTTCGAACCAAACTGCATTCGCGTATTAAACATAGGTTTTTTTTTTTTTTTTTTTTACGGGACTGATAAAAATTCGCGTATTAAACGGGTTCGCGTATTAAGCGGGTTTTTTTATATGCAAAAGATAAGAATTTTTCAAGGGACCGAAGAAAATTCGCGTATTAAGCGGTTTCGCGTGTTAAGCAGGGCGCGTATTAACGGTGTTCGACTGTATCTAGATAAATCCCTAGATTTTGTGCAGACGATATTATGTGAAGCTCTCCATTCGACTACACATCATTTACCGACAATTCTGGTATTAGGCCGAAATTTAGCCGATATCTCTTGCTATTGGGGTATATATCTACCCTATATATATAAAATCCTAATGAAACGAATTTATGAAACGAATATATGAAACGCCTGAAATGTATCGATTCTTTGAATCGAGTGATTAAACAACTGATTTTGTTTCACGGCGATTTCTCCTAAAATATGGAATACTTTGCGATGAAATTAACACCAAAAATCCGTGTTGATCCACAGATCTCAAAACTGGTATTAGAATTTTTAAATTCGAATTAGTTTTCGAAATATTAATTTTTTTCCAATTTTAAATGCATTTTTTCTAATGATGGCAACTCAAATTTTAATAACAGAAATTTTTTTTTCATAATTCAGAAAAGGTTACTATTTTAAATTAATTTGACGACAGTTGGGCCTCCTTTAAATCTATGCTAAGAACAATGCTTTTTTTGTATTTCGTTATCATTTTATTAATACAAAACTTTCATTTAAAAATGAAACATTTAAATTGATGGCTTTCAGTTCTTTTAAAAAAAAACAAAAAACAAAATGAAAAATATTAGACACAGATGTCATATACGTACCGGGGTACCTAATTGGCCGACAAATGGCATTATTTTGATAGACATGGTAACCCGGCTATTGTTGTTTATTTAATAATAAATGTATATTTACTTTTATTTCTTTTTTAAATTTATATAAATTATTTTGTTCTATAGTAATTAATTATTTTTTTTGCAATTTCCTTTTGAAAATAATTAAAAAATACGGTACAATGTAGTAGTTATTCCGTCACCCAACTTCACAAATTATATAAATCGCCAAACCACTCGCCAAATTGTACAGATTGACAAAATTTTTATTTTAAATAACGAAAGATCAAATAAATTAGTATAACATTAATAAATATAAAAATAAAACGTCGAAATAAAAATCACTTGATGACGTAAACACGTGTAACTTGCTAAAAGTCAAGTGAATGTGACATTTAAGATCAAGCATTATTGACATTTAATCTTATAGTTCGCGACAGATTTTTTGTCGACGGGATAACTAAGTAGTACCAAAAATACATATGTAACTGGTATTCGGAAACGAGGCTTTCGCCAAATTTTCGTAAAAGAAAAAAAAAAAAAAAAAAAAAATGCCAAACATGACATCTGGCGAAATATTAAATTATGTAACAAAGCATGAAATTTAATTTCAACTTCAAATCAATGTTTTAATTTACCACTCGAACAATAAAAAAATGCTAACTGGGGAGTTGAAAAAAATATATTGGCGAGATTTGCACCCGGCTTTTTTTTCTTTCGGCACAGATGTCATATACGGCCCCATATTGGCGCGATTTTTTTTCTCACGCCTATGTCATATACGCAACGGGTACTTAACTGGCACCAAAGTATCGTTATTTTGCTTGATATGGTAAGCCGGATGTTGCTGTTTATGCTGCTGATGCGTTCTCCAAATTGGCGTTGGAAAAAAATCGCGCCAATCAGGGGTGTAGTCGTAAAAAAAACAGAGGGCATACGTTCTAAGCAGAGGGTATACGCTCAAGGCAGAGGGTATACCCTAGCGTACATATACTATATAGCTTTCTTGAGAAACAGAAGGTATACGGTGTTCCTTAAAAAAATCCAGAGGGTATACGGCGTATACCCCCGTATACCCTCCACTACATCCCTGGCGCCAATATGGGGCGTATATGACATTTGTTCCAAACTTTCATATGAAAGGCGAAGGGATCAGATCGTATTTGTTTATGGCATTTGATGACTTGAACTATTATAATATAGATGAAATGATGGGGATAGAATAATATTTGGCGACTTATCACCTGTGCCTGGATAACATTAAAGTATCAAAATGGCACCTAGAGTATAAAAAGCAAAGTGTTCCGTCCGGAACTGTTGATGATAGTCACATGATTTAGGCTATTGCTATAGAGATTGTTTTAAAATATCGGTTGACAATTACTCTGGATGCTTAATTCATTTTATTTTAGCTGCTTTTCAAATGTTTAACTGATCCTCTTTAATCAAAAACGAAAACAACCATTGGATGTCTTAACAGTAACTGATTATCCATTAATTTTTTGCAATCAAAGGGAATTGAATGGAAACCCGTTTACAGGGAGATCTGCACAGCTTTTTCAATATAATTTAATCTTCTCTAATATTTTTAAAACCCATTAGATTTTTAGATTTTCAGATTCTGCGGTGTCTGAACGGGGGTTGGCGAGCGTAGCTTGCAGGGGGCAGAGCCCCCTAGTATGTATATATATATATATATATATATATATATATGTAACGAGATGGGGCTCCCATTGTGGAACTTCTGTCTCGGTGTCGATCGTTGCCCGTCCGATGGGTGCCGGGGCGCGGACAACAGACGAGTCCGTGCCGACGTCGGGTCGCTCCCTCGGAGTTTCTAGCATATTTTTGTGGTCGCAGTGTGAGTGGTATCCGGAAATTAATAAAAGTCAGATCTTAAATGAAGACACAGTTTTTTCGGGGACCTGATTTATTGATCCTGGGTTACATCTTTTTGAGGAATCAGACCCCTTTGGCGTGAGAGCTGTTACTTTACTACTTTATGGACAAAGGGATCAGGAGTTAGGTGTATCGCAAAGCGATACATGGAGAGCAAAGTGGCGTGGACTTAAGGCATTACTTAGATGGTAAAAAGCCCTCTCTTGCAGTCCGTGCAGCGGTATAAGTATGAGCTATTTTGCATTATTCCTGCTAGGGGTCGTTGAAGTCAAAGGAGGCGTATTTAAAATATAATTGGTCGCTAGATGAATGATTGATTGCCCGAGCCAAAGGCGTTGGCTCAAATCGGACGATTGGATGCAGCACGACTTTAAAATAGTACTTACCTCAGCAAAAGTATTCTTATGAAATGTGACAAAACGATCTTTGAAAGTTATAAAATGCGATGCGGAAAAACTGACTTAACAGGGGCAACTGCATTTTCAATCAATTGAGACACAATTACTAAAGCATTTAAAAAGTTTCAATTTTAATTTCTAAATTTAAATTTCTATTTTTTAAAACGGTGATTTCAAATTTTAAAAGGGGCAAAAAGGGAATTTTAAATAGGGGCTTAGCTTTCATCGTTTTATACCCCCCCCCCCCCCCCACTAAAACAAGAGCCACGGGGCTCGCCTGCAAGACCTGTGGGTCTTATCTTGTGAATTTAACCCAGGGTGTTTTTTTTTTTTTTGCTTTTTTTATCATCGGTTTTAGATTCTTATTTTCTCCAGCTCTCATGCAAGTGGACCTATTTTTACATTTATATATCAAATTTACATAAAAATATTGCTTACACTAAAACATTGGAATTCTTTCAATGGTGCTGCAGCAAAATAATAAAGGGACAGTCTCGAGACATGGGATCTTTAATTACACCAAACTTTTTCTAAACCAATTGTCTTTTGATGTTTCCTTTTATAAAGTTTTTGTAAATGTCTTTGTGTAGTGTCCATTGGAAAACATCCTTTTTTGGTGTAAAATTGCAACATTAACATATATAGTATACAATATAGTATTTAAAGGTAAACATACTGAAAACTACACAATATATTCAAATTAAAAAATATTCACAAATACGAAATATTCAAAAATATAAAAATGTTCAATAATACACAATATTCAAAAATATAAAATATTCAATAATACAAAATGTTCAGAAATATAAAATATTCAATAATATAAAATGTTCGAAAATATAAAATATTCAGTAATATAAAATATGCACTAATACTATCAACAAAAATATATTGTCTACCCAAAATGCAATTTGAAAAGTTTGCATTCGTAAAAAGACTGAACTTTCACACTGAGATAAAATAAAAGCAAAATACACTATAATACTAATAACATCAAACATATAATATTTCTTCCTATACCATTCTGTTTTGGTAGGGACTTAGCTACTTCAAGCAGCTTTTCTTTATGCAGCCTTATGGTTATCTTCCTGAAAAACAAAACTAAGTTGTCTAAAAAGGAAAACTATAGCCAACAAAATACAAATATACACTTGCTATAATTTTCACCATGCCCAGGGTAAGTGGGACATGGGTTTTAATACTCTGAGGTGAATATCATCCCAAAAAATGTGCCATTTGCACGACCGAAAAAGGAAGGTGGGTAATCGCTATTCTCCTGCAGAGGGGAAGCGAAGCAGTTTTGCCAGATTCTCCGTTCAACCTGGAAAGAGAATCCGGGAAAACAATCCGGCTAAAGATGGGTGGCCCTGGCCACGGAGCGGAGGACCCCTTCATATGTCACAAAATTATCATAATAATATAGTTATAAAAAAAAAAAATTCTAACAGTACTTTTAAATTGTCACCATCATTCTACGCCGCTGGGGGGTCGGGTTACACGCCCATCTGGGTCCTCGTCCAAATGCTACGAGCAAGGGGGACGACAGGAAAGCAAAAATAAAAAATTGAAAGATGAAAGAGATAGCTGGGGTTTATTCATGGTTGAGTTTGAGATTTTGAGGAGGGTGATAGTATCTTAACTTGGATGAATGGACAATTTCGGAGTTTCTCTTAAAATGTGGACTGCGTTTATCAATTTCAAAGGATACATCAGAAAGTTGTTTTAAAATGGTGTATGGGCCAGAATATGGCGAAGTCAGTTTACGGGTATTAGGATAATGAAATTCTTCATACATCACAATCTCACCAACTGTAAACTTTACAGGAAGAAAACGAGCATCATAACGGACTTTATTCTTTTTATGGTAAGCAATTGTTCTCTCTTTAGCCAATTTTCTAGCTTCATCCACAGGGGGATAATAACTATTATTTGGTAACGGAGGATCATATGGTAATTTTCCTAACAATAAATAACTAGGGGTGAACTGGGTTACAGAATGAGGAGTATTATTATATTCATATAAGACTTCATCTAAAAGCTTAGTCCAGGGTGTTTTCTTGGATGTGGAATTGACTTTACATTTTAATCTAGTGACAATAGTCCGATTTAGACGTTCAATTTTCCCATTCGTTTATGGGTGACGGCTGCTCGTCAATATGTGTTTTACATTGTAAGTACGAACAAATCTTTTAAACCTGGAAGCTGTAAATGCTCCATTTCTGTCGGTTAACAATCTATCTGGTACTTGTATCTGAAATAATTGTTTCAAAATGTTTGTATAAGTTTCGGTAGTTACACTTTTTGAATTAAAACCCCACACATAGCGAGTTGCATGGTCAACGACTAAATGCAAATATTTTTTTTGTAGAATTGTAACAATTAAATCCGCCAACAGAGTCTACTGCCAAACATTCAAAAGGTATATCTGTTGGGGGCATTAATTGCAATAAGCCAAATCTTTTTTGCCTACATTTTTTGTTTATCTGACACGTTGTGACAGTGTTTTACAAAATTTTCAATGTCCTGATTGTTAGATAAAAGATGAGACTTAACGTGAAATAACAATAATCACATTAAATCACAAAATAAAGATAAGGTAAATCTGCTTACCTTTTGGTTCACGATCGTCCTCGGTGAAAAAAGTACTCTCTTCTTCATATCCAATGAATGCAAGTATTTATCCATTGGTTATTTAAATTTCTTTGATGATTAATCCTAATCCTGTAAAAAGCTTGTAAAGGTGTATATTAAAAAGAGTGTATTTTTCTCATTATTTGTACCACAGAAATTTGTACCACCTTTTGAAATTAAATTAATTTATATATGACTAAATGGATACACACTGGAGCATTCATTTTTGCTCCGTACTTGATTAAATTTTTACACACACACATTGAAGAAAATATAACTTACAAAAAAATATCATTGATAATGATTAAATAACATAAATAAAAAATTCTTGATCCCCTTAATCTCTTCAGATTGATGAGGCAAACAAGTTCATTGAATTTCTGTGATTCACTAATTCAGGTTTGGGTATAGGTTTGGTGAGTGCATCAGCAATCATTTTTTCGATGGACAGTACTTTAATTCAATTATCCCATCTTCTTTGAGTTGTTTTACTGCGTGAAATCTAATATCTATGTGCTTACTCCTTTTTGAAAACTTCTCATTTTCTATCATTTTGATACAGCTTTGGTTATCTTCATATAAACAGATAGGTTTTGTCTGTGCTGTCTAAATCTTCCAGGAGTTTCAATAAATAACTAATTTCTTGCCCTGCACTTGCGGCCGAAACATATTCAGCTTCTGCTGATGAAAGGGCGATGCATGATTGTTTTTTTGTAATCCATTGAATTGGGTTATTACCTAAGGTAAAAAGATTGCCGCTGGTTGATTTTCTTGTACTAGTATCACCTGCCCAGTCGGCATCCGCAAAAGCCTTTAAAATCGGTTCCGTTTTGGTCGCGGGAATATCGGATGCACTTAAATTGACAAACCGGAAATGACCTGCCGATTGCTGATCTGAAGCAAGGTTTACCATTGAATGCAATAGAGCACGTTGTTGCAGTTCTCTGTTATTTACATAAAATAACAAAGATAATAATTTATTACTTTTTCAACTGCACAAAAACAGACTTAAGCTAGATTTTGGTTATATTGCTTTTCTAATTCTAAATAAGGTGATTACATTGTTTTAAATCCATTAAAATGTCACTATTAAAGGAATGCAAAATATAAATTAATAAATTTCTTAGGCATCAAATTAAAATTTTTCGTTGCAATTTCTAAATTTGTAACATAACTGTATATTATATTAATGTATGTCGTATATTACTTTTTTGAAAAGCACGAATATTTTGTTTTTATTGAAAATGATTGAAGTTATCGCCAAGATTATAATAATTGAAGCAACTGCAAAACTGATGTAAAGCATTTTTTCTTATTATATTTAAAAATTAATAGAAAATGCGCTTAATCTTTTGAAACAAAATTAAAATTTGATAACTTCTTAGCAAATCAAAAACAAAATTTTATCAGTGTTGGTAATTCAATTGAATGTTGTAGAAAACAAAACAAAACAAAAAAAAAACATTAATGCATCTGCATTTCAATCTTGTTAACATGAAATGAAAAGGTGCAGTAACTTTTTGTGTGTGTTAAGCATTAAAATAATAATAAGCATTATTTAAGGAAGCCTAGTAGTTCTTTGCAGGTACTGTCTGACATCATACTCCTGCCTTCTAAAGTTGTACCAAAATTTCTTCTTTTTTGTAAATTTATCAAAATGTAAAAAATAGAAATAGTTAAAAAAGATTAAGTAAAAAACGTTGTACAATTCACAACGAAGGTCTTCTTACAGTACATACTCAAATTATTTTGAAACTAGTATGTTGTGGCCATCACAAAACTTTCTTCTATATAAATCACATCAATTAAATCATTTAAATAGTACAAGAAATTACATGAATTTAGCACCAATTCATATCAAAGTATATCTGAATTTGAAGTTTGATGAAAATTCGTGCATTAGTTCTTGAGATAGAGCTACAGCGGGAATTCTGAAAAATGTAGCATAGCAGCGCCACCTGTTGAGCGATTTACACTAAAAATAAACAGCACTAAATGATATCAAGGTATACCTGAATCTGAAGTTTGTTGAAAATCTAAGCGTTAGTTCTTGAGATAAAGCTATTGCGGAAATCGCAAAAAATACAGCATAGCAGCGCCACCTGTTGAGCGATTTACACCAAAAATTAAACAGCACTAATTTACACGTCAATTCATGTCAAGGACTAACTAAATCTGAAGTTTGATGAAAATCCGTGCAATAGTTCTTGAGATACAGCTCTTGCGAAAATCGTGAAAATGCAGCACAGCAGCGCCACCTGTTGGGCGATTTACACCAAAACTTAAACAGCACTATTTTATATCAAGGACTAACGAAATCTGAAGTTTGATGAAAATTCGTGCATTTTTTCTTGAGTTAGAGCTATTGCGATAATCATGAATAATGCAGCATAGCAGCGCCACCTGTTGGTCGATTTTCACAAAAAAGTAATCAGCACCAAACTATATCCTGCACTAACTGAATCTGAAGTTTTATGAAAATCCGTGCAGTAGTTCTTGAGATATAGCTATTGAAGAAATCGTGAAAAATGCCGCATAGCAGCGCCACCTGTTGGGCGATTTTCACCAAAAACTAATCAGGTCTAGCTTATATCAAGGTATAACTAAATAATAAGTTTTGTGAAATTCTGTGCATTAGTTCTTGAGATAGAGCGCCCACAAAACTTTTGTCACATACAGACTCACAGACAGAGTGACAGAGTGACGGAGTGACAGACAGACTCACAGACAGACATTTTCTAAAAACCATCAAATCGTGTTCTGGGCATTCTAAAACGTGTAAATCCGTCGAAAACCGGGAGTCGAAAATTTTCACGAATCCAATACTTTCTTCTTGTAAAGATAGAAGAAAGTAAAAAAAAAAAAAAAAAAAAAAACAGATGATACTACTTTTATATTTAATAAAGGATCAGTCAAATTTAGCGGAGGAACTTCAGTAGAAAGTGTATAAAAAAAGATAAAATACAGTGGAACCCGGTTAAGACGCGTTTCAAGGGAGTGGACCAAACTCGCGTATTAAGCGGGATTGCGTATTAAACGTGATTTGTATAATGTTACAGGAACTGGTCTTATTTACACATTTAATCGTCTAAATGAACTTTAGAGCTTTCATTTATATGTTTACGGTCAAAAATTACGTTTTTTACGTATATTTAGATTTAATTGTATTTAATTTTAACTGATTGTTTCTTTTTATAGGACCAACTGGAATAACAACGGAAATAAATATGGATTCAAACATGGCTTTATTGTCGATTAATACGTTGTAACTAAAAATAAAACAACAAAAATAATTTTCCTACAAGACTATTTTTTAACAGAAAGAAAAAGAAAATTAAATCTTTGAAGCACAACCCATATTTAAAAATCCTATTTAGTACTTGTAATAAAGAATACCATTATAATCTGTCCTTTTTAATAAGAAGAAAAACTATCTTTATTAATCTTTGTGTAAAAAGCAATGTTAGCATAGCAAAAGTAAAGAAAATATAAAAGAATTATCCAACGGCAGTCATATTTGCTTATTCGTTACAACTTTCATTTTTTGTTGCCCATAATATGCATTATAAATCGTAGTAATGATATAATGTACGTTTGAAACCTCACTAACAACTGTTATGATTATGTCTAATCATAACAATTTTTACTTTCTTCTATCTTTACAAGAAGAAAGTAAGTCGATTCGTGAAAAATTTCGATTTCCGATGGATTTATACATTTTAGAATGTCCTGAACACAATTTGATGGTTTTTAGAAAGTGTCTGTGTATGAGTCTGTCTGTCACTTTGTGAGTCTGTAGGTGACAAAAATTTTGTGGACGCTCTATCTCAAGAGCTAATGCTCGGAATTTCACAAAACTTTAGATTCAGTTAGACCTTCATATAAACTGGCTCTGATTACTTTTTGGTGTAAATCGCCCGACATGTGGCGCTGCTATGATGCATTTCCGCAATAGCTATATCTCAAGAACTATTGCACGGATTTTCACAAAATTTTAGATTCAGTTAGTTCATGATGTAATTTGATGCTTATTACTTTTTGGTGAAAATCGCCCAACAGGTGGCGCTGCTACGCTGCATTATTCATGATTATATCAATAGCTCTATCTCAAGAACAAATGTACGAATTTTCATCAAACTTCAGATTCAGTTAGTCCCTGATATAAATTAGTTCTGTTTAACTTTTGGTGCAAATCGCCCGACAGGTGGCGCTTCAATGCTGCGTTTTTCAAGATTTCCGCAATAGCTGTATCTCAAGAACTAATGCATGAAAATTCATCAAGCTTTAGATTCAGTTATTTCCTGGTATAAATTGGTCCTAATTAGTTTTTGGAGTAAATTACCCAACAGGCTGCGCTGCAATGCAGAATCTTTTACAATTTCCGCAATAGCTCTATCTCAAAAACTAATGCAAGGATTCTCACCAAACTTCAGATTCAGTTAGAAGTTGACATAAGTTGTTGATGATTAGAGTTTGGTGTAAATCACCTAACCGGTGGCGCTGGTATGCAGCATTTTTCAGGAAGTATTAACATGTATAAGATAGAAGAAAATTTTGGGATTACCACATCCGACTAGTTATAACATGTATGAGTATCCTGAATTCACCTATATCTCTCTAATACAGTAAAAACATACACGAAGTGAGACACAAAGAATGTTAAGAGGCGGGATCAAAGAAGAATTGCAGTTTTGCTAACTTAGCGGGTTTTGTTTTCTTCAAATATCCACCACTATTTTCGATTACTATTTTATGCCTTTATTAATATGTTATTAAATAAAGTAAATAATACTATTCAGGAACTTTGTTTCTCATCTGAATAAAAAAAATTCCGCTAAATTGGCAACACTCGAGAAGAGAGGAGGATTGATCAACGAAATCGCGTCTTAAGCGTGATTTTTTTCCCTCAAAGAATCGAAAATTTATCGCGTATTAAGCGGGATCGTGTAATAACCGTTCGCGTATTAAACGTGATATTTTTGCATTAGCTTTATGGGCGATGTTCAAGGGACTGGAAAAGATCCGCGTATTAAGCGGGATCGCGTATTAACCGTGAGCGTCTTAACCGGGTTCCACTGTACTTTCGAATGTTTGGCATGAAAAGATGAGCGTGCCACACGATTTGCAGAGCAATATTTTTCTTTGCCTAATGCAAGCAATTTTAATGCATTTTGAAATTGCTATTTAAATTACTGTTTGAATCAGTGGCATATCTAGACATCATTTCGGAGGGGACTGAGATATAATAAAAGTTTCTGGAGGAAATCACAAGAAACGGAGAACATTCCGCTTTAAACAGGTTTTTATCATAGCATGTGACGCATCTATTGTACAATTAAAAATCTGCTAAGATGAAATCGCATAAGAGTGTGAAAATGTTCGTTTTCGGCAGGTTTTTGTATTTAGAAGTATAATTCAATGGTTATACCTCGATTTTTAAAACGGAATGCTGAAAATTATCTACTAAAGGGTATCTCAATAAATAGTAAATAAAATTGAAGTAAACATCAAATTTAAAATTATTTAGCAGCCTTCTCTACGACCAAAATTCAATAAATTGTTTTAGGTGTGCTAATATTTTTATACTTCGCCAAATTAGCAATACTTCGCCAAATCTAACTTCGACGGCGCGGGGACGATCACATGACAAGCTACTTCCCGTTTGTCAATTTAAGTGCATCCAGGGAGATAGAGTCTACCTAACTCTACCTTCATGGTGCATCCGATATTCCCGCGACCTTCAGTTTTAGTGTCAATACCAAGTTTAGTTGTTTTGTGCAGTTTAAATATCGTATTATTCTTTTAGCTGCCATCCAAACTTTTTGACGCGGGGATTCGTTTCTTCTACTTAATATATTCACAGCAGCAGAAATGTCAGGTCTACTGACAGATGCGATATAAAGCAATGAACCTATCGCCTGACTGTATTTAACATTATTTGGCAATAAATTATCATTATCTTCTAATCTATTAAAATTAGGTTCCATCGGAGTACCGACTGGTTTAGCTTCCTCTAAATTAAACTTTTTTACTAGTTCTTCTATTTTACCCTTTTGATTTAATTCGTAACCTTCTGCTGTTTT
This sequence comes from Maratus speciosus, assembly GCA_963932465.1. Lineage (NCBI taxonomy): Eukaryota > Metazoa > Arthropoda > Arachnida > Araneae > Salticidae > Maratus > Maratus speciosus. The sequence continues at coordinate 364,050,013 of OZ010792.1, forward strand.
CTCTATTTTGATTCCTAAATAATAACTTAGTTCTCCTAGATTTTTTAATTCATATTCTCGCTCAAGTTTTTCTATTATATCTTTAATTTCGTAATCTTGTCCTGCTGTCGGGATGTCATCGACATAAACGATAATATACGTTTTGCTTTCTTCTTCATTTCGAATGTATAAACATGTGTCTGAATTAGACTGTTTAAATTTTAAATCATTTAATGATTTTGTTATCTTAGTGTGCCATGCCCTGGCTGCTTGTTTCAAGCCGTAAATGGATTTATTTAATTGGCATACTTTGTTTTCCTGATTTGGAATAATATAGCCTTCTGGCTGAGTTATGTAAATTTCTTCATCTAAATTACCATACAGAAAAGCCGTCTTAATGTCTACGTGATTAATTTTTAATTTGTGGTAAGCTGCTGCTGCTATAAAACATGTGTTGTATATGAAACAACAGGGGCAAAAGTTTCTTCGTAGTCTACGCCATATTTTTGATAATGTCCCTTTGCCACTAATCTCGCTTTATATTTCCGTGTTCTTCCTTGATCATCATATTTGGTTTTAAAAATCCATCTGGATCCAATTATTTTTTCACCTTGTGGGGGATCAACTAGTGTCCATGTTTTGTTTTTATTAAGAGAATTTATCTCTTCTTGTGTCGCATTTAACCAATGTTGTTTTTCTTCTGGATTTTCAATATTCATTATGCCATGAAAATTTTCTGGTTCTTTTATGTGTTCGTGAGTTGTCATATAAATAAATCTGTCTGAAGGGACTCCTTTATTTCATCTATCTGACCGCCTTGGTTCTGGTGTTAAATGTTTAGACTCACTTGGTGTGTCTTCAGTGTTTGTGACTTCAATTTCTACGAAATTTTTATTCTGTGATTTGTCATTTTCATCAGATGGTTTTTCTCTCAAATTTAATTGTGTTTCTACCTTCTCGTGTGTATTTTTGTTTTCTAGAAACTTTACTGTTCTGGCAATTATTATTTCTTTACCACTTGTGTAAATGCGGTGCCCTTTGGAGTAATTGTCATAGCCGTCAAAAATACCTTCAACTGCCTTATCATCTAATTTTTGTCGTTTATTTTTGTTGGCATAAGCAAAGGCTTTACAGCCAAACACTCTAAGGTAATGTAAATTTGGTGGTCGTTCATTCCAAAGCTCAAACGGGAACTTTTCATTAGCTTTTGTAGGCAATCGGTTTTGCACGTGATTCGTCGTACATATAGCTTCACCCCAGAATGTTTGAGGCAAGTTTGCTTCGCTGAGCAAAGCTCTCGTCATTTCAATTAAAGTTCTATTTTTACGTTCAGCTACTCCATTTTGACTCGGAGAGTACGGAACAGTATGTTGGTGCTTTATGCCATTTTTTCTAAGGTCTTTCAACTAAATCATTGTTAAATTCCCCTCCATTGTCTGTTCTTATATTTTTCGGCTTTTCGCCAAATTTATTACTAAGGCAACAAATTCCTTAAGTTTTTCATAAACTTCTGATTTCTTTGATGATAAATACAGAATGGTAAATCTAGAGTAATCATCTACAAATGTTAAGAAGTATGTTTTTTCCCCTATGGTTGGTGTCTGGAAAGGCCCACATACGTCAGAGTGTATCAACGCCAATCGTTTAGTGGCTCTATAATCTGCTAATTTTGGGTAAGGTGCATCTGTTAGCTTTGTTTTGATGCAAGTTTCACAAGTTGTGTCATGTTTACATTTATTTATTTGTATTCCTTTCGCTAGGTGTTTTTCTTCGATTTGTTTGATAGATGCAAAATTTTTATGGCGAAACCTTCTGTGCCATAATTCTATGCAATTATTATTCTTACAATTGTAAGTTTTATTTACATAGTTTACGTTTGCGCTTTCATTAGCTAATTGAATTTCATATAAGTTATTTTTCTTTACCGCTTCCAGGCGGGTTATTCCGTTAAACGTTAAGTTACATTTATCATTTTTGAATAAAATCTCGCATCCACTTTCTGTAGCTTTACTAACGGAAAATAGGTTTGATTCAATATCTGGAACAAATTACACATCTTTTAGTGTTATGTTGTGTGTTTCACCGTCAGAAGTTATTGTTTTAGGTAGCTTTCATTACAAAAAGCTACCTATTGCAGCCGTTTGGAGGAAAGCGATTTCAAAAAATTTTGCTATATTTTCATCGATCATGACCCCCAGACCCCGAAACCACCCTCCATTCAAAATTGACATATATATATATATATATATATATATATCAGACCTTTGTCACACTGTAACTCTCGTTTATGAACCGATTTGGATGTAATTCGGTGTGTACATAGTACATACCAATGTCTCAACCGAGTTCGTTGGCCAGCTTCATCTGCCATTTTGTTTCAAAATGGCGGCCATTTAATTTTTTTTAATTAAAATTCGAAATGTGGTACCAAAAAATTGAAAATGGAAAAATATTTCTTTCTTATGTATTTGACCTTTATACAAAGATATTCGGCGCAGTTTTTGTTTCGTCTATATCTTAAAAAATGGCTGAGTTATAGCATTTTGAATTTCTAGCGTGGCTGACATTTTGAAACGTCCTGAATTTTGTCACGCGATAAAAGGCGTATTTATGAACCGATTTAGATGTAACTTCGCTTATACATAGTACATACCAATGTCTTGACCGAGTTCGTTGGCCAGCTTCATCCGCCGTCTTGTTTAAAAATGGCGGCCATTTAAATTTTTAAGAAAAATTTAAATTTGAAATGTGGTACCAAAAAATTGAAAATTGAAAAAATATTTGCTTCTTATGTGTTTGACCTTGATAAAAAGATTCGGAAGCAGTTTTTGTTTCGTCTATATCTTAAAAAATGGCTGAGTTATAGCATTTTGAATTTCTAGCGTGGTTGACATTTTGAAACGTCCTGATTTTTGTCACGTGATAACGGGCGTATTTATGAACCGATTTGGATGTACCTTGGTGTGTACATAGTACATACAAATATCTCGACCGAGTTCGTTGTCCAGCTTCATCCGCCATCTTGTTTCAAAATGGCGGCCATTTAAAAAATTTAAAAAAATTTAAAATTTAAAATAAGATACCAAAAAATTAGAAAATGAAAAAGATTTTTTTTGTATGTGTTTGACCTTAATACAAAGATTCCGGAACAGTTTTTGTTTCGTCTATATCTAAAAAAATGGCTGAGTTATAGCATTTTGAATTTCTATTGTGGCTGACATTTTAAAACGACCTGATTTTTGTCACGCGATATCAGGCGTATTTATGAACCGATTTGGATGTAACTTGGTCTGCACATAGTACATACCAATGTCTCGACCGAGTTCGTTAGCCAGCTTCATTCGCCATCTTCTTTCAAAAGGGTTGCCATTTAAAAAAAATTACATTTAAAATGAGGTATTAAAAAATTGGAAAATGAAAAAGATTTTTTTTATGTGTTTGGCCTTGATACAAAGATTTCGGAGCAGTTTTTGTTTCTGAAAATTTGTTCTTTTGTTTATATCCTAAAAAATGGTTGAATTATAGCACTTTGAATTTCTAGCATGGCTAACATTTTGAAACGATCTTGTATTTGTCACGCGATAACACACGTATTCGCCTATTTCGATGTAAGAAGGCATGTGGATAGTATACATCAATATCTCGACCAAGTTCGCTGGCCAGCTTCATCAGCCATCTTGTTTCAAAATGGCGGTCATTAAATTAAAAAAAATTATATTTAAAGTGAGGTGCAAAAAAATTAGAAATTGAAAAAAGTTTCTTTCTTAAGTATTTGACCTTCATATAAGGATTCAGGAGCATTTTTTGTTTGTCTTTATTTTAAAAAAGGCTCAGATATAGCAATTTCAATATCTAATGTGGGTGACATTTTGAAAAATCTGATTTTTTGCCTGCGAAATCACTCGTATATATCAATCGATTCCGATGTGAGTGAGCATGTGCGCAGCAATTACTAAGGTCTCGACCAAGTTCACTGGTTAGCCTCATCCACCATGTTGTCTTAAAATGGCAGGCACTTTAAGAAATCGCCGAATTTGGCAGCCAAATATAAGTTACTTTAAATAAAAGCAGCTTGGATAAAGCTAACTAATTTCGCGAAATTCTCATTCATAATGATTTAGTATTGATAAAAACTAGTATTGAATCTCCTATATTCGGTTTCCACTAAACTGAGCTTCGTGTGTTTGAATAATATAAGTTGGCTTCTTTAAAATAAGGAATATGAAAGCTACCTCTTCCTCTCGGCACTGGCCGGAAGGACTTTTTATTAGTGTATTTCCTGATCCATATGAAACTAATTTGTTTCCGTTTGCAATAACAACATTAGTTTTTTCATTTGATTTAATTTCTGCAAATAAATGTTGATCATTTGTTATGTGAGTAGAACTGCCACTGTCAACTATCTACGCTTTGTTATTGCGCTGTTTTATTATAAACGCACAATGTTTATTAGGGGCCGTACAAGTATTACGTAAGCATATTTTTAGTCATTTTGTACCCCTCCCTCCCTCTTGTAAGGAAAAATAAGCAAGCATTATTAATCCAGCAAATTTACATAAACAGACACATAGGGATTGTGGTATTGAAGGAAAAAAAAATTGGTTATATATATTGTTACTTATGGCATTAAACAATTCATAGAACACAAAATAGTTTTTATATATTATTATTTATCGCATTGAACAACAACAAAAAAACTTTAAGAAATACAACCGGCCCTAACTTATTTAGGCACATAACTAAAAATTTTAACAAGAATCATAGGAGTATTATGTGTTTGGCATTCACATTTCTAGTCTGGTGTCCAAGATCTTTGAATCCATGTTTCTGCATTGTATAGTATTAAGTTTTCAATGTAGTGGTGGGCTGGAATAATCCTTGTTTCCAGTAATCTTTTTTCTCAAGTCGTTCAACATCCGCAGAACGCTCATCTAAATCATGCTTTTTTGTTGTTAAACTATAGCTGCTTCGTTGTCTAATGCTTACGTAAGAATTTTCGTGACCCCCCCTCCCCCCTGTCAACAAAAATAAGCAGACACTTGACCCCCTCCCCTCCCCTCCCCCACTTACTGCTTACGTAATACTTGAACGACCCCTTACCTTGATGATTTTCATATTCATTGCAATCGGCATTTTTATTCGAATTTGATACATAATCATTTCTAATAGTTTTATCATCCGTTTGGAAAACAAGAGATGAATAAAAAAAATTTGTAGTGTTGTTTGTAATTCGTATTATGTGAAGGATTGTTTTGTTTATTTTTATAGTTGTTATTATGCTAGCATTCTTTAGTGTTATGGTTTTTTAATTTACCATTTGAACAGTATTTTTGTTCCTTCTTATATCCCGCATTATTGAATTTGTATCCTGCATTTTTAAATTTCTTCGCAGTTTTGATGCTCTAGCGGTATTTTCAGATGATTCCGAACTATCGCTTCTGCGATTATATTCATCAATCAATTTACTTTTAATAAAAGTAGGTGTCAATTCTTCTTCATTTCGGGATTCAAGTGCCGTTATAAGTGTATCATAAGAAGCTGGCAAGCTACACAGCAAAAGCGCTAAAATATGATTATATTTTATAGTTTCTCCGATTACAGATAATTTGTCAATTAATTCAAGTATGTTTGTGATATGCTTAACTATATCACCACCTTCAGGTAATTTTGTGCTATACAACTTGCGTAAAAGGTATAGCTTGCTTGACAAATTACTTCTTTCATGAATTGCTTTTAAAGTGTTCCAGGTATCTCTAGCATTTTGAATATTTTTTACGTGGTCGATCTGGCTATCCTCAATGCTGAGGTTAATGGGTTTGGGGGTAATTGAGTTTGGTGGTTCATCATTTATGATCTCAAAAAGATCTTCTTTTATGAGAAGCGTCTCGATTTTAAATTTCCAAATATTATAATTATTCGAGTTGAGCTTCTCTACTATCTGTGCATCTTTTGCTGAACTCATTTTTAACTTCTGTTACCACCTTTTAATTTTCAAATAAACCCTTTTATTAAAATATCATATACTTATATTTAATATTTAAGGAAGGCAACGCGTCAGTCTCATAATCATTGTTAGATAAAAGATGAGACTTAACGTGAAATAGCAATAATCGATTTATTATTATTATTATTATATATTTGTACCACCTTTTGAAATTAAATTAATTTACATATAACTAAATGGATACACACTGGAGCATTCATTTTTGCTCCGTACTTGATTAAATTTTTACACACACACTGAAGAAAATATAACTTACAAAAAATATTATTGATAATTATTAAATAACATAAATAGAAAATTCTTGATTACTTATATCAATAAAACACTAAATAACATTTAAAGTCATAAATTATTAATATAGTTCTTTCATCTGTCAAAAATTGCAGTCATTTAATCTAAATGTTTATCAGTTTTTGATTGACACATTACACAAACAAGAAAGTCATTTTCTATTTTCCTAACATGATCGTTGAAAGAGTAATCAAGTCTTGTTTATGACAGACATAAAGTGTTTTTGAAAAACAGTTTATCTTCATTAATAATGAGTTTATCTAATTCTGAAAGAGATTAGTATTTCCAACACTGATTAATGTTAGGCCAATAATACTGCGGAGAGATTAAATTTATCATCTTATAAATTCCAGGGTGGCCAAATTGTGTGTGGGTTTTTTCTAACAGGGGTAGACGTAAAGACATGGGGACCACAATCTTATACAAACTTTTCTTTTTAATCACAACAACATCATTTATCTCAGTGTACTTTTTACCATCAACTGTTACATTTTCTTTTTTCTGATTATCTCTTACTTCATTCATGTCAAGGAGATGTATAATATGGGGTAAATTTTCTGAAACAGGCTGTCTAGATAGCATATCAGTTTCAACATTAGTGGAGCCTTTTTGGTATTTAATTTCATAGTCAAACATACTAAGTTTTAGGGACCAGCGGAAAAGACGTCCTCTTAAATTTTTAACACTTTTGAGCCAGGTAAGTGCAGCATGGTCGGTATGTATGACAAATTTCTGACCGTGTAAATATTGATAAAATTTATCTAAAGCATCCACAATCGCCAAACATTCTAATACAGTAATTGCATATTTTTTTCATAATCGCGAAGATTTCTAGAGTGATGTGCTATAGGATGTAATGTTCCTTTTTCATCAACTTGTTTCACAGCACATCCCACTCCATGACTTGATGCATCTACAAACAAATGACAAGGTGTTTTTGGATCAAACAACTTTAATATAAGTTTTTCAATTAAAGCATTTTTTAACTTTTCGAAAGAATTTTGACAATTTTGGTCCCGCACATAAGGGACATTTTTCTTCAACAAATTGTTGAGAGGGTATTGAATGTTAGCATATTTTGGAATGAATTTGTGATAAATATTTATAGATCCCAAAAAACGTTGTAATTCTTTTACATTCGTAGGTGGTGTTAATTTCTTAATTGTCTCTATATTAGGGTTGTCAGGTGTGATACAACCGTTCGACACTTCATATCCTAGAAAATTAATTTTGGATTTAACAAAATTACACTTTGACAATTTGAGTTTAAGGTTCTCTTGGACACAGATATTAACCCTTAAATGCCTGGTTTTACTTTTCGGCAACATACCCAATTTAGGCTCTAAAATACTATTAGAATAATATTGAAGATATAATGCCTAATGTTGCCAATAAAATACATTCTGAAGATATTATTGAATCGATTTTCAACATGTAGATGGCAACACTTGTGCTGTTTAAGAATAAAGTTAGATTTATTTTTTCAATTGTTGCTACTTGTTCCTTTTGTTTTGTTTAGAAGCTTGCGAAATACCCTATTTTGACCTGCAGTGAGCAAGTAAAATTTATTTCTTATTATGGTTCCTAAAATTCTTGTGTGTTTAATATTATAGAATTTTATCAAGGAAAATTATTTTTTCAATTAAACACCAGTATTGCCGATTAGTAACAAACTGTTTTTTAGCCGTAAACTATACTTAAAACAAAATATGATTTTTAAAAGTATTTTTCCCATGATTTATTTAAAAAATGAAAGCCGAAAAACATTATTACAATGATTTTTGAAAAATCAGGCATTTAAGGGTTAAATAATGTCTCTAAAGGACACAAATGTTCCTCCTCATTTTGGGAGAATACAATAACATCGTCAAAGTAACTACAGGCAAAGTCAATTTTGTATTTATTAAGGATTCTTCTGAGGGTGCGGTTAAACCAAGCAGGCGCGTTTTTCCATCCAAACGGTAAACGATTCCACTCATATAATCTAAAGGTGGTGGCAAATGCCAGTTTCTCAGTGTCTCGAGGGTGGATAGGGATGTGCCAATATCCACTGGCCAAATCAAGAGTGGAAAAACTTTAGCATGCGCCAATTTATCTAACAGGATGTCTATTCTAGGTAAGGGTTCTCCATCTGTTTTTGCAATGGCATTTAATTTACGAAAGTCAATACAAAACCGGGTTTTCTTCCCTTCTTCACATTTATATACCAAAGTTACGGGTGATGAATAAGGGGAATAGCTTTCTATAATGCAGTGGTGTAGTCAGGATTTCGTTTCGGGGGGGGGGGGAGGGTCCAGAATTTTCCCTTCAGGTTATATATATAGTAAAACCTGTTAACATAAAATCGTAAATATTGCTAGAAAATTCCGTTTTACACAGGTTTTCGTGTTATCAGGTGTATTTGTATAGTATTCTTTTTTCGTAGCACTATGGAACATATCTGTTTAAGACAGAATTCCGCTATAGGCAGGTTCCATTTTTACTAGTTCTGTGTATTTATATAAATATACTTATTTATGTCATATGAATAGAATAAAACTTGTCAAAATAGTAATTGTCTATAACAGAATCCTGTTTTTAACGGAACCGTTACACGGTCTTAATTTGAATTGCGATAAAATTAAATTTGCTGAAAACCTGTCTGAAAGGGGATTTTCATCGTTCTTTAGTGAAACATAGTGAAGCCTGTGAAAGCGGAATCTTTCTATAACGGAATCCTGTCACAAACGGAAGAGTTTCAGAAATCATGCGAAACGAACAATAGATCTTATTGAGGTAGTGTACCTTAGAAGCATAATTAATTACACTTCTTTCTATGGAAGCCTGTCTAAAATGGAGCTTTTTACCAGTCCCTTGCAATCTTGTCTTGACTGTGTATGTATAATAGAAGTATTTCGAGTAACTTTAAGAATTTAGGTATAACCTTATTTAATTTCTAATTAAAAATTATTTTCTTATTAAAAAAGGCATGGATTAAAAAAAGTAAGATCAATCTGTATAACTGCAGGTAATAATACATTATATTTACCAGTGAAAAGATTTTACAAATACTATGATGTAAAAAACTGAGCACATACTGAAAGTTAAATTTATTTAAGTCAAGTTTCATATTACGATGATTGTTTTTTAAGTAAAGGCCGTTCGAAAATAAAAAACAAACGAAAGAAAATTTTCAAAAACCAAATTTATTTTCATATTTTATTACATACATTTTTCTATTTTTCAACTTAGATGCCAAATTTGTTTAAACACTTATTATACCTTATAATTAGATTTTGAAAACCCTCTTCATAGAAACTTGCCGCCTGCTCCCATAACCAAGAGGTCACAGCCGTTTTCATGTCTTCGTCATCCTTGTAGTGGTTGCCGCCGAGATGATGTTTGAGATGGAGAAAAAGATGGAAATCGCTTGGCACAAGGTCGGGCTGTAAGGGAAATAGAGGTTGTCCAAAATTTCTCAGCCTAAAGAGTCCAACGAAGCTCGGGTCTGAGCTGCGGTGTGAGGTCTTGCATTGTCATGCAGTAGTCATTTTGCTACTGCATTGTCATGCAGTAGCAAAATTCCCTCTGTCAGCAAGCTGCGTCTTTTGTTTTGAATCGCTTTACAAAAAAAAACGTATCACTGGGCGTACCTGCACGGGGCGGGCGATTCGATAATCTCGAACATTTTAAAGACACAGAACAGACCGTACAGGTTACCTACACAGCTACAACAAGAACACAGTTGTTGCCAAGGAATGCCGGGACACGACGCAAGCACTCGTTGCGGCGCGCGCACCACCTATTAGTGTATACAATAAAACGGTCCTTACATAAAAAATAGCCCTCGTACATAAATTTTGCCCGCAATAAAGTTAGGATCAAGTGATTAAGTTTAAAACAGCAATTTCAATGTTTAATTTCTTGCCATTGAATTAAGAACTTGTACTGTAATAGATATTGGATAATGATTTGACCTAAGTGTCAATCGCGTGAGCCGTTGATTCCCCGTGGGAGTTTTTGAGATAAGGTTTTAATCTTTAAGAAAAAGATCTTGCAATTTCAGTTACAGAAACTAGTAATGTAAGAAGCATACACATCAAATATAGTTGATGCTGGAAAAATAATTGTTATAAAACAAAATGTCTAAAACAGCCATAATTTTTTCGGGTTTCTATGTTTCATGTCTCGCCATTTTTGATACCATATTCGATCTAATACTTGCTTCCGATATCTGGTCGTCTTTAAGGAAGTTAAATTTTTGTAATAAGTTTGTTTATTTTTGATGGATTAGCGTTTTTTTGGAAGTATTAGAATGTCTAAAAAATGGTTCATGGTGGTTTCTGTTTTTGTACTTCCCAGCCAAGTTATTTTAGATGGCTCGAAACAGTTTTAGAACATTCTCCAAGTTCAGCAGTAAGCTTCGGACGGGTCGGATTTGTGCAGAACTAGAAGGGACGCTTAAGAGTTCCGTGGAAGGGGGTAACGCTGTTCTAGACCATTAATAATCATAAAATTCCGAATCTTCCGATTGCACCCTTAAACAACTTGACAAGAGGATCAAGAACCTCATCTCTGTATATTTCACATTCACAGTTGCACTGGTAAAAATGTGTCGGTCACTGCGACCATTCAGAATTATGTCCGTCCATACCATGATTCCACGACCTTTGTATCGATGCCTTTCACGGATGTTTGCAGCTCTATTGCATGAGATTTTTTCCCTCCATATGGTAACACGTCTATAGTAACTCTCTCAACAAAATCGGGATTCATCGGTAAAGAGAACTCGGCTCCAGTCCGTTGTACTCCAATGACGATGATCTCTGCACCACTTTAACCGCGCGCATTTCGCTCACAAATCATGGGTTTCCTTGCATGCAGCCTGTCACTCACAGTAAACCAGGGTAGTCGAGTTCTTGTTGCTGCAATCTGAACTGACGTCAATTGCCTATTTCTTTTAGCAATCGTTGGCAAATTACAGTCCTGAGAGCCTATTCTGGTGCGTTTTCTACCCTGACCTGGTTGTTTGTGGACATTATACCAGTGCCTTTAAACCGTTTCCAGATTCTTGACATGACGCTTTTGACTATTTTTAAGTCTTTACAGACCCCTAAGAGTGTCTGTCCTGCTTCCATTCTCCCTATCACACGCAATTTCTCAAAATCGGTCAAATGTCTTCTGGACGACATATTCCACCTACTAGAAGAGAAAGTTTTACCTAATTATACGTACAAACCTTAAAATTACACTTCAAATAACCCACGTGTGCTCCTTTTCACACGTGAACCGAAAGAACGGGCTGAGGATGAAAAATTTGCATATACAGCCGAACCTCTATTTAACGAAGTTGCTAAACCCCGGAAAAAAGTTCGTTATATGGAAAATTCGTTAAATAGAGATTCACCTTTTAAAATACTTTAAACTACATAAAACAGATTTCAAATTCATAAACACTAAATATTTTTACTAAAAGTAATTAATCAAATTTTTTTAGATAAATTATATCGATTTGTTTTATTTATTTTACCCATCAATATCCATCATCAGTTCATTTTTTCTATGTGTTTAAATCTTTGAAATCTGCAAGTAAAACAAAACATTGTCCGGGAATAAACTGCATTTACTGTTTAAAGTAAATAGTTTTACATTAAAATTAACGAATTTTAATGACCATATCGCATTTATTATTATTATAACAAATAATTTTAACACTACATTAACATATGCGTCCTTAAACTTAGTTTCTGAAAAACTCTGTTAATTTTGTCTGAGTTTTTTCTTTTAACCCCTTGAGGGGCAAGCAAAAATGTCTCTAAATATTGAATTATCATCGGAATAATCGAAAACTTTTATTTTTAAAGTTTTCGATTTTATCATCATCGATTTTAAGCGATTTTTCAACGATTCTCCTCCAAAGTTAAAAATATAAAATTTAGTTAACATTTTGTGATGAGAATCTTGTTTAAATAAAATATATCCCACCGCCCCTCAAGGGGTTAAAAAGTGCTTTCTCTAATAATACGTGTCGCATCTTTGCAATGCAGCAAAAACCCCTTCATGCGGATTTTTCTTCTAACTAAAATCCGCGTCGGATTGTTTCAAACGATTTTAACATTTCATCATATGAAGTTTTGTTAATTTCTGCATCATGATCATATTTCCATAATCATCATATTCTTCTTCATCGCAATTCATTGCTGTATTGTTTTTATTTTTCACACTGTCGAAAATATCCAATTCGGATAGTGTTTCCGAGGTCTGGACTTCAGAATTAAGTGAAATATAATCATCAATCAGCACATCATGGTTAATTTCTTCTTTTTTTTTTCTCATTTGTATCCACATTTTTTAAAGTTACTGTAAGGGATTATCGTCTTCGTCCTCCGTACTTACCGAATTCTCAATGCTGACAAAGAAGGTGGCTGGTAAAACCGGGTTCAAGGCCTTTGAACATCATAAAATGTGTTTAAAGAAAGAATACGTTTGAAATGTCCAGAAATATTTTGAGAAATAAGGAGAAAAAAAATTCCGATCACAAGAAAAAGTTCGTTAAATAGAGAATGGACTTCGCTATTAGGAGGTTATTTTACGAAGAAATTCGCAAAATGTTCTTCGTTCCAAGGAAAAGTTCGCAAAATAGAGGTCCGACTGTATAATCATCAATCAGCACATCATGGTTAATTTCTTCTTTTTTTTCTCATTTGTATAAACATTTTTTAAAGTTACTGTAAGGGATTATCGTCTTCGTCCTCCGTACTTACCGAATTCTCAATGCTGACAAAGAAGGTGGCTGGTAAAACTGGGTTCAAGGCCTTTGAACATCATAAAATGTGTTTAAAGAAAGAATACGTTTGAAATATCCAGAAATATTTTGAGAAATAAGGAGAAAAAAAAAATTCCGATCACAAGAAAAAGTTCGATAAATAGAGAATGGACTTCGCTATTTGGAGGTTATTTTACGAAGAAATTCGCAAAATGTTCTTGGTTCCAAGGAAAAGTTCGCAAAATTGAGAAATTCGCAAAATAGAGGTTCGTTAAATAGAGGTCCGACTGTATTTCTGTAGCGAATGTTAACCCTATTGGACTACGTGATAACGTTGACATTGAGTTACCTTTCTGGAAGTTTCCTTAATAGAATTAAAATAAAGCACCTTTTTATAGTTCTTCCTTTAACTTTTCTCGCCAGTGTATTTTGAAAGTGGTAACAAATAACTAGTCCAAAAATAAAGTTACTTTTATTAATTGCAGGCAGCAAATTTAAAGTAATTGTTAATATTGTCCGTTATAAAGTGAACAAAGATAAGGGTCACGAAACTCAACCAGTGTACCATTATTGCGTTCATATAAACTCGTTCTTTCTCATAAATGTCGACAACAGAACCCCATCGAAGTCCAAGATAAAGAAGTTTTACATTTAATCAAGTTACAGCAAATTTGTATAAACGGAATAGCAGGTATACTTGCATAGTTATCCTCTGTGGTGTAGTCGTAAAAAAAGCAGAGGGCATACTCTCTAAGCAGAGGGTATACGCTCAATGCTGAGGGTATACCCTACAGTGCATATACTATAGCTTTTTTGAGAAACAGGGGGTATACGATGTTGCTTAAAAAAATCCAGAAGGTATACGGCGTATACCACCGTATACCCTCCACTACATCCCTGGTTATCCTTCCGTCTCGGGACATTAAAATGTTTTTGTTTATGAGAAGATTTCGTGTTTTCAGAAAACCTGCCAAGAAGGATTCACAATTGGAACAAGTTTCATTTCAGATAGGTTTCAAACGTTAGCAAGCATAAATATATAGTGTTGTTTTCGTCGAACCTTGAAATGTTTTCCTTTGAGATAGGTCATCCTCACAGATTTTCCTGTAATAGATTTATGCTCTTCAGAGGTGGTGTTATGGCAGCGGTTTCCAACCTGGGGTAGCGTACCCCTGGGAGTACGTGGCAGGTCTGCTGGGGGTATGTGAAAATAATATCGGTAATGGCGGAAGTCACAAAAATGTTAGGAATATCAATGTAATTTGCATCGATTTATTGTATGGTTGTGATAAGAAGATTACTAATGAAAAAAAGCATGTTTACGGTATCTTCTTGAGTGGAGGTGGATGAAGAGGGGCGTGCTTTGAGAAATGGGGGTACTCCGAAATGAAAAACCTAAGAAAACGTGAAAGAAAAAAGTTTGGAAAGTGAGTACGTTTTAGCAGTTTTAAGGGATACTGTGAAAACGGAAAGTATTTATAGCGGAAATCTGCCTAAAACGGAAAAGTTCGTAGACCCGAAGAAAGACATACTTTTGAATTATGCCTTTTAAGACGAACACCTCTCTAAAGCGGAATTTTTTATAGATCCTTTGTAATTCTGTCTTAGCAGTTTTTACTTTTGTATTTGTATCCATGATTCAGTAAACCAGGTCTACTTTCGGGGGGAAGGGGGGGGGTGTCCGAACACCCCTTGGCTACGCCACTGCTTTAATGATACCGGCTCGCAATAAATTCTGAATTTGTTCTTTAATTTCCTCTTCTTCTTTAGTAGTCCAGGCAATAAGGGATTTTACCTAGCAAAATTAATGGTAGTTCTGGAAATTGGCTTACTTTATGTTTTTTGGGTCGCTGAATCTGAATTTGTAACTTCCCACCAAAATTTTCCCCGGCAACCCCCCCAAATTTTGGTAAAAAGCCCCCCCCCCCCCCCCAAAAAAAAAGGTTTTTATTAAAAAAATAAATTTTTTATTGTTTTAGGGAAAAAGTATCTAGAAATTAAAAAAGTAGACAAAATTTGCAACAAATTAGATATATAACATTATGACGGGGAAGAGGGGATCTCCCTCGGAACATGCGCGCGGTGCTGCGTGAACTAAGCTGCGCAATTCCACTTAACCAACCACTCACACGTTTACATTCGCCCTCCCATCTCCCCTCCGAACTTTCCTTATAAGGTTTTAAGTTTTTTGGGTAGCTGAATACGAATTTTTAACTTACCCCCGAAATTCCCCCCCCCCACGAAACCCCCCCAAAATAGTTGTTATTAACTTAAATTTCTTATTGTTTTAGGGGAAAAGCATTACGAAATTCAGAAACTAGACAAAATTTGCAACAAATAGGATATATGACATTATGACGTAGGATAAACGGGGAGAGGGGGCTGCCTCGGAACATTCCCCGCGCGCTTTTCTCAAAAACCAATTTTTTTCAAAAAATCAATTTTTTGGGGGGTTGCCGGGTGAAAATTTGGTGGGAAGTTACAAATTCGGATTCAGCTACCCGAAAAACGTAAAGTGAGTCGAAATCCAGAACTAGTATTAATTTTTCCAGGTAAAATCCCCTATTGCCTGGACTTCATAACTTAGTGCACGTAGCGCCGCAGTGCATGTTCAGAGGCAGCCCTCCCCCTCCCCGTTCATCCTACGTCATAATGTCATATATCCTATTTGTTGCAAATTTTGTCTAGTTTCTGAATTTCGTAATGCTTTTCCCTTAAAACAATAAGAAATTTAAGTTAAAAACAACTATTTGGGGAGGGGGTATTCGGGGGGGAAATTTTGGGGGCGGAAGTTAAAAATTCGGATTCCCGTCATAATGTTATATATCTATTTTGTGCAAATTTTGTCTACTTTCTGAATTTCTAGATACTTTTTCCCTAAAACAATAAAAAAATTGATTTTTTTAATAAAAACCTTTTTTGGGGGCATTTTACCAAAATTTGCGGGGTTGCCGGGGGAAATTTTGATGGGAAGTTAAATTTTCGGATTCAGCGACCCAAAAAACATGTAGTAAGCATTTTTCCAGAACTACCATGAATTTTGCTAGGTAGAGCCCCTATATGGTCTCTGTTGCCTGGACTATAGGGGAAGTGCGATATACTTTTAAAGAAACGGGAGGTCTGATGTTAATTGTATTCTCTGGGGTTCAATATTTACACAACCTACATCATATTTATCTTTAGCGAAAATACAGACATATTTGGCTAGAAGAGCAGGTAATTGTTCCTTGACAGACTGAATGTTTTGCGCATGTTCAGTGGTCTCGAACAACTCCGGCTCAAAATTTTCTTCGAATATCTCTGCATTTTCAATTCCTGGCTGGCTAGTATATGTCTCTGATAAATGTAAAGTATGATGAGATGAATTTGTTGAAATATTCTCCATGAGAGTTACCCTCTTATTATCTTGAGTGATTTGCATTTTAACACAGTCAATATTTAATTTAAACAATTTACAATGGGGTAGCCCAATCAAAGCATAAGGTAACTGATTATTAATTATAAAAAGTTCAATATTCTTAGAGATACGTCCTAATTTCAAACTAACAAGGCATTTTTCTTTCAAAGCAAGAACACCTTGTGTTTGTGTGACCGATATACTCTGCTGAACTTTACATATTTTTAGGTTAAGTTTATGGGCTAAATGACAAGGAATAACACTGATTGAACTTCCTGTATCGATCAAACAAGGTAGTGAGTCTTCACTTTTTACATAAGTAATTTTTTGACAATTTCTATTTGATTTTTTATAGCTAGCTTTTTCTTTTTGTATATGTCCGGACATAAGAAACCGTCATTGATTACTAGATGTATTTTTGGATGACTCATTAGTTACATGATTTTGGTTGGGGTTCGCAAAAGCTATATTGGGACTAGGGGTTGAAACTGCTAACACTTGTTGTCGAAAAGGGCTGTCTCCCACCCAATGATACGCATTTCGTATTTCTATATTAAGGCAAACTTTGCATGGGGAGGGCGGCAAAGTGGTCTGATGTTGTACAATCAGTCTTGGTTGACATTCGACGTCGGTCTAAACGCATTTTTGGGATTTCGTGTTTGATTAGAAGGAAAAGGTCGAATCGGGGGGTTTTGATAGGGAACTCTGTAGTTCCACTGTCGGTTATAATTCTGTCCCGTCTCATATGGGGGTCGGAAGGGTTGCCACTGTCGACACTGACTGGAGTTTTGTGGACTTGCTTCAGCTTTGCTCTCATTTCCCTTTCTGTCCAGTTGCAGTTTGCAAATCCTGAACACTAATTCATGCCATGAATGTGTAGTCGAGAGGTTGCTTGCAATAACTAACTTCTGCATTTCTAACGGCAAGCCCTCCGTTAGCCCTTCCAAGATAAGTTTATGTTCTAAACCTAAGGTTCTCCCTATTTTAGTATTTTTGATAATATTCATTCAGGTCCTCTCCAACTTTGTATCTAATACGGGAAAAATCAGTTAAAGGGAGAGTGTCAGGAATTTCATAACGTTCATTGAACAAAGTGACAAATTCGGACCAAAGAAGCACATTTAGACAATTATTAATGTACAACGTAAGTGCACTGTCCTATAAGTATTTTGGTATGTGCCTAATTTTCCAGCAGGCGTCTTTTTCCTGTTCTATACAGACACTCTCGAAATAGGCTAACCTTGATATCCAAGTCATACTCACTATTGGCGAAAACTCAATAATCATCAGGTTCTATTGACATTTTCGGGCAGCGGTTACTGAATTGTGACCAGGCCCAGCTTGAGCTGACAGGGTATGTTCACCCAATGTTGTTACATTATCTGTCTGTGGGGCACCTCCGGACTTCTGACTAGACTTCTGACTATCTTTCTCTTCAGGACTCTGAACTGGCGTTCCATCATTACCCGGAAGCTGATTTTTCTCTTTTTCAGCGTCCTCTGATTTGTTTTCTAAGTCATTCAATTCTTTGGGAGGGGGTGGGGAACTCATGTTGGAATACAAAATATCACAGGATTACACAAAAATATAAGGCATAATTAAAACACATAAGAATAAAAATGGAATATTTTTCAAAAAAAAAATTGCAACACAATATTTGTAAAAAATGGGCTTAAATCTAAATTAAATTCAAATTTAATATATCATTTTTTTTTCAAATTGAGACAAAAAAACGAACTTTAAAATAAAGTTTTAAAATTCCAAAGGTTTAACTAGTGTTCAAATTTCAGCAAATTATTCTCTTTTATAACAAAAAATAAACCTTAAATAGTACGTTCTTTTATCCTATTCTTCTTATTAAAATAACAACTAAAAAGATTCAATTCTTAAACTCTTTTCCTTTTTTTCTTTTTTAATTCAAAAATAGATTAAATTTCTTACCTCCAACAAATAATTCATTTGCACTCACGCACGTACTTCCGTACACACACACAAAAAAAAACGGTCTTCATAAGAATTTTAACGCACTAATAAAATAAATTACTTCCTGTATAAAAAAATCATTTTACCATTTTCCGTTTTCAATAAGTTCAAAACTAGCAATCAGGATTTGAGGTTTATCTGCCGGGAGACAATTGTTTCTTTATTCGCACTGTTCCAAATTCAGAGAGGCAGACCTTTTTCTTCTAATCCTGTTAACAGCTGTTCACTTGAAAGATAAGTCTTGAGGATGAAATACTCACGAACTTGACCCACTTTTTCGGCTGATAGCGTTTTTTCTTTCGATAAATGTCCGTGGTAGGAATGACGCGAAGATTGTTTCTTTTTGGATTTAATGATCGTCAGTTAACGTGATTAAAAGAAGGATGCATGATTTTCTGTCTGTCGTCGAAAAGATTGGTTTTTCTTTTTTATGACCAGATTTTTTTCCACGAAGGTATTCGCTGGGATTTTGGGATTTGTCCCGCGTAGATGGACCGTACTCCCGACATCTGTAACGAGATGGGGCTCCCGTTGTGAAAGTTCTGTCTCGGTGTCGATCGCTGCCCGTTCGATGGGTGCCGGGGCGCGGACAACAGACGAGTCCGTGCCGACGTCGGGTCGCTCCTTTGGAGTTTCTAGCATATTTTTGTGGTCGCAGTGTGAGTGGTATCCGGAAATTAATAAAAATCAGATCTTAAATGAAGACACAGTTTTCTCGGGGACCTGATTTATTGATCCTTGGTTACATCTTTTTGAGGAATCAGGTCCCTTTGGCGTGAGAGCTGTTACTTTACTTCTTTATAGACATCGGGATCGGGAGTTAGGTGTATCGCAAAGCGATACATGGAGAGCAAAGTGGCGTGGACTTAAGGCATTACTTAGATGGTAAAAAGCCCCCTCTTGCAGCCCGTGCAGCGGTATAAGTAAGAGCTATTTTGCATTATTCCTGCTAGGGGTCGTTGAAGTCAAAGAAGGCGTATTTAAAATATAATTGGCCGCTAGCTGTATGATTGATTGCCCGGGCCAAAGGTGCTGGCTCAAATCGGCCGATTGGATGCAGCACGACTTTAAAATCGCACTTACCTCAGCAAAAGTATTCTTATGAAATGTGACAAAACGATCTTTGAAAGTTATAAGATGCGATGCTGAAAAACTGACTTAACAGGGGCAACTGCATTTTCAATCAATTGAGACACAATTACTAAAGCATTTAAAAAGTTTTAATTTTAATTTCTAAATTTAAATTTCTATTTTTTAAAACGGAGATTTCAAATTTTAAAAGGGGCAGAAAGGGGATTTTAAATAGGGGCTTTACTTTTATCGTTTCATATATATCACTTTCTTCTGGACACGATAACTTCCACAATTCTGCACAAATCCCTTCCAAACTGATACATAAAATAAAGAGGCATAAAATCTCGGTCAAGTTCGTTAATGGGCAAAATCGGACCAAGGGGATGAAAATAGGGAGGGTTTTTGTGAAAACCGAAAAAAACCCATAACTTCTTAACCTTTGTACATATCAAATCAGTTTAAAGTTTTTATTACTTCTAAAAATAGGGCCAAAAATTTATGTATCACAGATTTTTGATAAAATTAAAAATGGGCTCAAGGGGGCGCAAAAATAGGGTTTTTGGGAGAAAAAAATTCATAACTTCGTCAATTCTCAAGATATCAAATCCAATTAATTTTATTATAAATCTCTTTAATATTATCTACAACTTTTATATTCACAATTTTTTGATAGGACCAATTCGTACCGCAAAAAAAAAATAAAAACGAAAACAAAAAGGGGGGTGTTGAAGAAGAAAAAAATCCATAACTCCGTCAATTCCCAAGACATAAAGTCCCCATGAATTTAGCATACATCTTATTAATATTGTCCACAACATTTATATAGACAAGTTTTTGATAGGACCAATTCTTACAGCGAAAACAAACTAAAAATACATAGCGGTTGAAGAAAAATATCTTCTTATTAAGGATGTATTCAAATCGAAATTGCTTATTTTCTGACTCATTTTTAAATTCATTTTTGCTCTCAAACGCATCCAATCGGCAGATTCTCTTATTCTTCAGAAACTATATAATGTACCGTAATGGTCGATTTTTTGATAGAGGCAGAATATATTTCAAAAAATGATCTAAAAATGGGCATTTTGAACAGATTTTCCCGAAGCGATTGTGTTAGAACCAAAAATATTGTCCCACTGAGAAAATAATTGTTTATAAATCAAGTTTTAATTAGTTGAACGTAAAATAAAAACACAGGTCGCTTATAAATCTCTTCATAAATCCCGTCAGCAAGTTTAATATTTTTTCTATTAAAAATGAATCTGAAAATGGCCAGAAAATTTCGAGTTGTTGAGCATGGAAAAGTATTTTTTTTAATACCGCCTTAACATGATTCTGATAAAACCAGCTATTATATAAAAATGAAATAAAACTCGTCAAAAGCGGCCAGATAAAATTGTTAAAGTGGGTTTATCTCTAATCATGATTTAGTTTTTGTTGGTAAAATTAGTATACTTAACTTCAAAATCTACCTCCGCCTATAGGCCGGGCCGGCAGGGATTTTTAATATGTATACTGGCTCATTTAAAACAAATGCCATATCTAAAGTCTGTACTTATACTTTTTGCAGTTGGAAGTATGTTTCTATCGTCAGCGGTCTAACTTCTTGATATTTTATGCATTAATTATAGCAGCACTCACGCACATAATTATACAATAACAATTTTAACACACATAAAGTTTTTCAAATACAATCAAATCATATTTAGGGTATCCCAAAACATGAAAATTTCGGTCTAGCTTTAAAGTTGGGAGGGGTTGAGGGAGGCAGGCCCTTATTATCACATGATCAAATCTGGACTTAACCCATGGGCCCAGGACCTTGAGGCAGTGGTGTAGTCCTGGACAATAAAGTAAGGGGACACTTATAGTCCTGAACATAAGGTCCGTGTCACATGGGTCAAACTAGTTTTTAAATCTTGTCTTCCATCTTGAATTGCCGAAAAAGTAATAAAAAAACATAGTTTAAATTAAATTTAAACTTCCAAAAATTACATTTTATCAGGTTTCTTCTAGAAATATTTAGGCTAGAAACCCTAGTAAGTAGATTTCGTCTAACATGTAAGTGCAATATGCGAATGTTTTTTAAAGATTCGATTTCTAAAGAGGTGAAATACAAAAGAAGCGTTCAAATATACGGTTTCAGCATGATTTTAGCTGAACTATTCTAGCAAAGGACTCAATGAACTCAAGTAACGAATCTCAATATCACACGCCATTTTCGATATATTTAACAAGTTATAATTTATTAAAATTTTCAATTTTGTTGGAAGATATAAAAATTCAATACTTTATTCTTAAAATTGTTAGTTCATTAGAGAGCCTTAAAAAAATAATAATACGTTTGGGAAATCTGCGTCCTCAGGTTCCTAGCGTCCCCCTTGAAAATAAAAAGTAAGGGGACGTTTGAGATAAAATAAAAATGTGAGGGGACGCCGTCCGCCCGCGTCTCCCCTCGACTACACCACTGCCTTGAGGGGCCCCCAAATCCATATATTAATTTATAAAATATTTTTTCCCCAATCCCAACTCTGAAAATATTCAAATACAGAATAGAATTTTATTTTGTAAAAAATTCTACTAAACTTTCTGAAAAACAAATTTCATTTTGAACTCACAGAGCTCAATGAGCTCACAGAGCTTTTGCAAAGCTAATTTCAACCACTATAAAATAAGAAATAATATTTTTATTCCAATAGAATGTATCTTAGCAATGAACTTAAATCATATCTAAACTTTAATGGTTGAAAATAATCAGTTCTAATTCTCATGAGATAAATTTTCTTCCGTATTCAAAGTTTTTTCTTTTAAGGCTGTTCTTAACTGCTCTGCCCAACAAGCCTCGCCATTCTTTTCATAATTAAATCTTTCCCAAACTGAAAGCCTCAAAAATTCAACACTTTCTTTTTATGAATAGAGAAGAAATTAAAAGTGGAATAGCATTTGGACAAAAATTAATAATTTTCAAGCTTCAATAAATGAGTGAAACAAAGAATACTGTTCACCATTTCTCTTTTGCATTAAATGTTAGCTCAATGTGAAAAAAAAAAAACCTCGAAAAAAAAATTTAGCCCAGGGGCCTCTTTCCTTCTGGGCCCCAAGGTTTCAGCCTACTCAGCCTAATGGGTAATCCGCCTCTGATCCTAGGTGATATTTCAGGACGTACTTTTTTCGATATTTCAGGACACATTTACCCATCATACTACTTTTCTTCCGCGACCGTTTGCAGAAATTCGTGATTTTTCTGCAATCTTTTGCGAAATTCCCGATTTTTTTCCGCGGTCGTGTGCCGAAACTTGCGATTTTTCTCCGCGATCTTTGTCGAAATTCGCGCTTTTTATTCCGCGATCGTTTGCCGAAATTAGCTTTTTTCCGCGATCGTTTGCCGAAATTAGCTTTTTTCCACGATCGTTTGCCGAAATTCGTGATTTTTTCCGGTATCGTTTGCCGATATTCGTGATTTTTTCGCGATCGTTTGCCGAAATTCAAGATTTTTTCCAAGATTGTTTGCCGAAATTCACGATTTTTTTTCCGCGATCATTTGCCGAAATCCGCGTTTCTTTTCCGCGATCGTTTGCCGAAATTCTCGATTTTTCTCCGCGATCATTTGCCGAAATTCAAGAATTTTTTCTGCGAAAGTTTGCTGAAATTCGCGATGTTTTTCGTAATCGTTTGTCGAAACTCGCGTTTTTATTCTTCGATCGTTTGCCGAATTTCGCGATTTTTCTCCGTGATCGTTTGCTGAAACTCGCGATTTTTTTTCGCAATCGTGTGACGAAATTTGCGTTTTCTTCCGCGATCGTTTGCCGAAATTCGCGATTTTTCTCCGCGATCGTTTGCCGAAATTTGCTATTTTTTCAGCGATCGATTGTCAAAATTCTCGATTTTCTCTGCGATCGTTTGCCGAAATTAGCTTTTCTTTTCCGCGATCGATGCCGAAATTCGCGTTTGTATTTTTCGATCGCTTGCCGAAATTCGCGATTACATTCCGCGATACGATTGCTGAAATTAGCGATTTATCTCTGCAATCGTACGCAGAAATTCGCGATTTTTCCGAGATTCTTTGCCGAAATTTGCGTTTTTTTCTTCGATCGTTTGCCGAAATTCGCGATTTTTGTTCCTCAATTGTTTGCTGAAATTCGCGATATTTTTCCTCAATTGTTTGCTGAAATTCGCGATTTATCACCGCGATCGTTTGCTTAAATTCGCATTTTTTCCCGCGATCGTTTGAGGAAAATCGCGATTTTCTATAACAATCGTTTAACGAAATTCGTGATTAATTTCTGTACTTGTTCGGCGAAATTTGGGATTTTTTTACCCGACCTTTTGACGAAATCGCGATGTTTTTTCCGCAATCGCTCGACGTAATTCGCGATTTTATTCCACGATTAATTTTTGCAATTGTTTGACGAAATTCGCAATTTTTTCTCGTGACCGATTGATAAAATTTGCGCCTTTTTTTACGCGACCTCTTGCCGAAATTCGCGAGTTTTTCCGCAGTTGTTTGACCAAAGTCACGATTTTTTGCTCGAATGATTGGCCGGACTTGGCGATTTTATTAATGGATCGCCTGATGAAATTCTGTGTCGCGATGATTTTTTCGACTCCGCGGAACAACCGATTACCGAAATTCGCGATGATTTTCCTCCCTGTCCGGCTGACAAATTCCCGCTTTTTTTCCTGTGACCACTGACGAAATTTATCAGTTTTTTATCATCAGATGACAAAATGTTTCACTATTTTCTGGCTTATATGTTATTTTCTCTTCTATACACTTATTAATTCCAAAATACTGATTTTGTGGAATTTTTCAAAAATAAATAATTCGCGGAATTGAGCGGGAATATGTATATATATTCGCGGAAAAATCATGACTGTTATTGCTATAGTACAAACTCGCGAAATTTTAGGACAGGTTACCATATTTTAGGGAATTTTAGGAAGTTTTTTTCATTTTTCAGGAATTTTAGAAGTTTCAAGACAAGTTACGCCCCCTGGGTCCCTGCGTTCTAAAAGAATGTTGCCCTCTAAAAAGAGCATTAAAAATTTTTATTCTTTTACGTCTAAATTATAATACTTTGGATTTTATGAAATTTCAGTGTTTGCCGTTTACCTGTACTAAATAATACTTCTTTCCGTTTTTAGTGCTAGAAAACACTGAGATTAAATAAAATTCATAATTTGGTAAGTTTTGGTTGTAAAAGGATAGTTTATTTTTATTTTTTTGTTTTGTTCCTCTTAGACAAAAAACATTTTTCTAAATATAACCTATAAGACCAGGGACTGTATCAAAATTAAATTTAGAATTTTATTAGGTAAAACAAATACTAAATCGAAAAACTTTACTTGAGTTCTATACTTTTTGTAAATGGAAGTACGTTTCCTTCATCAGTGATGGTTTATGAGAAAATTGAACAGACATGTATTTTGAATCATCTGGTTTATATCGCTTTGAAGAAGCGGAGAGGCCACGCAAAAAAGCCAAGCCTAGGGGCCCGAGTAGTGGTTATTCCGCCTCTGATACAAATACTGATTATGAATTATAGTCGGTCTTTTTTAAAAAATACCACCGAACCTTTGCCTGGTAAAAACCTTGATTTACGCTCACATTAAAAATAAATAAACAAATAAATTCCTATTCAAATTGCAAACTTCAAATGATAATGGAATAATTGAGTATCCATTTTTCTTGTAGCAACAGTTCGAATATACATACATTCCATTTCCATATAAGCCTACACAGGAAAGCATCAATCTTCCAGCTCATCAAATGAAACCCCACCCTAACGAAAGGGTTGCCAAAATGAACTGCTAACATTAAATCGCCAAAATCATGATAAAACACCGATAAATTGATTAAATCTCTTAAATATAATTGCTGTTCATAAAAGATATTGAAGCTTGGTACTAATCTGAATTTTCGAGACGCAAATTAAATTTTTTGGGGCCTATTTACCAGTACTATTTATTTATTATATTACCTAAAAATCGCAAATGTACGGGGAAAACGTTATATGGAACATTATTTTTACTTTTGAAAGACAGATGGCAGTACCAGCAAACACTAATTTCAATAATTCAGAAATGCAAACTGGATTGATTTTACTAGATCTAGCTAAAAAAATTGAAGATTATTAATTATTTGCTGAATATATAACAAAATAAAATATGTTATTTAAAAATTTAGATGTTATATTTCTCTAAATGCTAGTTGTAAAGAATATGTATCAATCTTTTAATTACGAAAATGTTAAGCGAAAATCCTTTGTCAAAAACTCGACAGTACCCGTCCGCATATAAGCAGACCATACTGGAATTCATGTACAGAGGAAAATAGAGCTCTGCTATTGGCTAATCTGTAATGTGACGTCCAAAACACCACCCCTTACTTTGCTGTCTTGCTTCCTGACGATCGCGCCTTGCTGAGCTCAGTCCAGTGTTGTGTTATTAGTTTTTTGAAATATTTACTTGTACTATGGGAAATATTTTTTGTCTATTATGTATTAAACAAAACAAATGTCATAATTCAGTTGACAGTTATTTTTAGTTTTGCAATTTTAATTTATGTAGTTGCCATGTGCTTCGCGAAACAGGTCGATTGTTTATGCAAGACTTATTATATATAAAAGAAAATACGGACATTTTAATTCAATTTATCAATTAATTGGCCAGCTGGTGCCACTTTTGAAGCAGTAAGTGAAATTTCTTCTTTGAAGGTATATACTTGCTAGCCAAATGTATTTTCATAAATTCATATATATTACAAAAACTAGTCTAAGTGAAAAGCTTTGGGAAGAACTTCAGGGTCAAATCAGATATTTTTATTTCAAAGTTCTGTAATTTAAAATAATCTAACGCTTTACATATACACCTTAAGGCTGTACTTAACTGCTCTGCTCAACAAGCGCAAAACGTTTTTACACATTTACAAATTCATTTTTTAACAGAAAGATATAAAACTGGAAAGCCTGGCCATGGAAGCAATTGGGAATTGAACTGTTTCTTCCATTTTTTCATCAATCAATTACCTATTGAGTTATGAGCGTTTTGGATCACGTGACAAACACGTTTTCCGCCCGCTCTTGAGTGCTTTTTCTTCCTTCGCGCCAGGCTCGGACTGGGTCAGTGTAAAGGGCGCAGACCTTGGATTTTCAGAGGGCGCAAAAATTTTAACGAACTCAAGTTAATTTTACTTGTTTGTGTTGTATTTGGCTTGACAAGGATTAACACACTCGCATAGCACCAAGTAAATGATAATGGCTTAAATTATATCTTTAACTCTAGATAAAAGACTTCGTTATATTCTCCGTGCATGTTTAAAGTTCCATCAATCCTACACAATACTACGCAATTTTTTAAAACACATCACATAACATCTAAAAGCTCCAGCAAGTTGAACACAGTAGTAGACAACTGATATCAAGACTAGAGCTTTCTTAATTTCTTCTATCGATAGACACCTTGCAGAAAAAAAAAAATGATCGCCCCTACCAATTTTCCTGAAAATCACTGTATAAAAAAGACATAGGATTCCAATTGATTATGAATAATATTTACTATTAAATGATTTTCATAAATTTTGCGTTGGAGGCTGTCTACATATTAAAAAATACACGAACGTTCATTTTTCAAATGGATTTTTCAAATGTTCATTTTTCAACATCCACTTTTGACACCCTGTTTGAGTTCCTTGCCAGCCAGGAAAGCGATATAGCTTATATGCTTTTCTTAAATCTTAATACTGTTATAAAACAAAATGTATTAGGGATTTATCCTTAAATTTCGGAAAATAAATTGAAGATCTTACAAGAAAAAGTACCAAAAACTCTCAATTAGTCCCCAGTAAAATTTTACAGGAGTAATAATTTTATTAAAAACTTACTTTACGTTAAACAAAATTCTACAAAATATTTCTGGTAAGTTACTACGATTTTGTTTGGTTCCTTTGATAATGGAATACGGTCCCCTTAAATTATGGAAAGGAAAAATTCTCTATATCTCGAAAACTAATTATTCAAATGAGCTGTACGCATCAATGCTTTTAACAGTTGTGGTTTGTTCATAATATACATATATATATTTAATATGACTTTGTTAATTTTCTAATTAAGAAAAGTTTTTGAATTGAAAAAAAGTCTGGAATAAGTTTGGGTCTATTCACTATATCACTAATGAATTAATAAAATATCAATCAGATAGTTTTTATGAAGTTAAAAATTAAGTTTCTGAAATGGATTTATCTTTAACAACCTCAAATTCAAACCCTATCAAGATTTAAGATAATGTATATAAACTATGCCTTTTTCTGGGCTGTCTCGATCCAAGAAAATCAAATAAGGTGTCAAAAATGGGTGTTATTGCTTGAAAATTAAAAGTTGGTACAATAATAAGTATACTTAATAAGTATACGACTTCAGAAACATAATTTATACATAATAATAACTAGTAGATATTATTTTCCGTCGATTGGTACCTACATATATTTTTACGATTATTTTTAGCAGAATTTGTAAGTTGTAAATCACATTTTTAACCACTCTCACCATTGATGCACTAAGGATCCTTAGAAAAGCTAACGCAATTTTTTGCACCAAGCGCCAAATAGAGTTGCTGCGGTGTTGCTAAGGGCTTCAACCTATTTTTTTAATATATTTCTTCAAAGTAATATGAATTAGCTATCAAGCCAGTTTAAAATGTCATAAATTCAATTTCTGTTACAATCTGAGAGAAATTACTTTATATTGTCTACCGTTTTATTAATATTAATATTATTAACCAAGTAACATTTTTAAATGTGGTATCTGCAGATATATCCTTCAACACACATAAGAAAGATTGAGTATGCAAACTTCATTTAAAAAATATTTATGTTTAGAGCAAAAATGTACTTTCCGTTTGGAAATAGAAATTTTGAAAACTAAATCTCAGGCTTCTTTTGTTCTTTTATAAAAGTATACCACGTATTATAGGGCATTGGAATGCTGAAATATAAGGCTATTTGAATGTGAAAATAATACTTGCTTGTGGAAATAATTGGTATTTTTTATTCTTAAAAAATTACTGTTATGCGTCCATAAAGAGCTGAATTGATATCACGTTGTGAAAAGGTTTCAACAGAAAAAGTGCACCCCAAAAAATTTCTTTTTTAGTCTAAAATCGCTAAAACAATTTAATAATTTTACTATTCTCAGCACACTGTTCCCATGATTTGCAAAACTTTTATCATTGTTACAGATCAAGGGTTTCCCCAGGGATTGTATTCATGCAGGATACATAGCCAGTATTTTATAACCGACTTCAAAAAAAGGAGGAGGTTCTCATTTCGACGCATATATATATATATTATGTATTTTCACTGATTACTCCTAAACTATGCGCGAGATTACTATCCGAAAATGATGGCAGATTTTGTGAATGAGAAACCGCTGTCCGCGAGATCCCACAGATTCCAGGATTGAAATCCAAAAGTATCATCAACTTTGTATTCCCCGAAAAGAAAGATCATGTTTTCCAATCAAAAACAAAATCCATACAAAAAGTTTTTTGCCTTCTGATAGTATCTCTTTTTTATCTGTCAAGTTGCTTTCAAAAAGCACGATTATATGTGCATTCAGGGGCGGCTATAAGGAAAGGGGGCGCACAGTACTCAAAGAAAAGGACTGAAAATTTGCAAAATACTGGTTAAAATCTAAAAGATATCATTTAAAGAAGCGATTAAAAGAAATTCGCCCAGGGCGCAATGGCTACTAAAGCACTCGTTGGGTGCATATTTTCTCTTTCAATTGCATGCAAAGATGTCCGTTTTGGTTTCCGTCCTGAAATTGCTACGATATATCTTTATTTGTGATAATAAAGAAATACCTCTCTTGTGCTATCAATTATTTGACAATTATCCCTAAACGAATTCTCGAAATTTAGTACACTAATCAGAATGTATGTGTACAACAAGTGAAAATATATTGGAGCGGCTTAGGCACTTAGGGGCGCAACGTTTTTCCTGGGCGAGGGCGCACCGGCCCTCGGGCCGATGGGCCGGCGGGCCAGTCCGAGCCTGCTTCGCGCAGAAATTCGGTTCAAAATGCCTACTTTGACACTCTTTTCTGAAAGATCTATTGCGTTTGCAAAAAAAAAAATGGAAAAAGCAGCTCAATGACATAGTTTCTGAATAAACAACACCAGCTAGTTTCATGCATTTGCGAGCAAAAATAAATTAAAACTTATGTCAGGAAGTTGCCCTTTTAGATTTGAGAACAGCCTTAACAAATATATTTTATTTATTATATACTGATGTTGATGCATATGCTATATATGATCAGTAAGCAAGCATTTAAATTTTAAATACAAAAAACACTGTTTAATGTTATTAAATATGCACATACACAAAAGGAAAGAATATACACAGGTGCTTAGAACTGTTCAATAAAAATAAACCTAAATGGACAGAAAAAGCTGTGCTTACCAAACTTGAAATTGCATTATGGATCCATTAAATGAATTTTTACAGCGGATTCTTTAGTGTTTGGCTAGCAAGTACGCAAGTATATACCTTCAAAGCAGAAGAAGAAATTTCCCATACTGCTTCAAAAGTGACACCAGCTGGCCAATTAACTGATAAATTGAATTAAAATGTCCGTATTTTCTTTTATATAGAATAAGCCTTGCATAAACAATCGCCCTCTTTTACGAAGCACATGGCAGCTACATAAATTAAAATTGCAAAACTAAAAATAACTGCCAACTGAATTGTGACATTTGTTTTGTTTAAT
The DNA here is from genome assembly GCA_963932465.1 of Maratus speciosus. Taxonomy (NCBI): domain Eukaryota; kingdom Metazoa; phylum Arthropoda; class Arachnida; order Araneae; family Salticidae; genus Maratus; species Maratus speciosus. The sequence goes on from OZ010792.1 coordinate 364,080,252, forward strand.
ACATAACAGACAAAAAATACAGTCGAACCCGGTTAAGACACTCACGTATAATACGCGATCCCGCTTAATACGCGGATTTCTTCCGGTCCCTTGAACATCGCCCATAAGGCTAATGTAAAAAGATCCCGCTTAATACATGAACGGTTATGACGCGATCAAGCTTAATACGTGATAAATTTTCGGTTCTTTGAGAAAAAAATATCACGCTTAAAACGCGAACACATTGAGATGCGAATTCCTTCTCTCTTCTCGAGTGTTACCAATTTAGCGGATTTTTATTATTCAGATAAAAAACGCGTTTCCGAATAGTATTTAATTTATTTAACTACATACTAATTAAGGCGAAAATTACTAACCGGAAATAGTGGTAGCTATTTGAATAATAAAAAAAAAAAACCCGCTAAATTAGCAAAACTGAAATTCTTCTTTGATCCCACCAAACATCTCTAACAGTGGCGCAGCCAGAATTCGGCTCTAGGGAGGGTTTTGAGTTTCTGATAAAGGTGTTCGCCGGTTATTTGAATCACTGTTTATGTAATCAGTCTTTTTAATGAATCAAATCATAATGGGTTTTTTTTTTCTGTAGTTATTTTGGCTATGTTTCATTAAAACAGCGTTGCGTTTACAATATTAGAGTTAGAAAGCATAAAATGCACCAATGAAATAACACAAATCTAGGTTACATTTATAAAAAGTGTTTAAAAATGATGAGGCAAACTTTAAAAGATGGATGAGCATAGTCCAGCAAATAATTTTTGCTTAGAAAATAATAGGGTTCCAATTTACTTGTTCAATCAAAAATACAACGGGTTTCATTCCAAGACAATCCCGAATTCTTGTTCTTAACTTTAATAATAATAATGAAGTCATTTTAACAAAATTTTCAATAGACTTTTTGTCAAAGGTAGCAACATCACGAGAATTGGTGGAATTTATCATCATCCACGTCCAATTAGTGCTCAGTTAGGTAATCCATATTTTGGAATGTAGTTGATGTTAAACACGGTATTTGTCGAGCAGTGATAGAGCAATGGACTGTTATTACTTTTCCATAGGTTTTTATTATTTATTTTGCCAAGGGGCAATCGTTGAAATGAGCTTCTGATTCGAGAGCGAGGGCGCTCGTTACAAACGTGTTACTCGGGAGACAACGAAGCTCAACTGAACGTTACATCATTTATCAGCTAGGTGGCGCTGATCACTTAATCAAACTTCGGGAGCGCACATACTGGCCCCCACTGAAGTATTCTGATAGTTCAATGATACACAACAAGTAAATATACAATAACATACAAATGATATTACAAATTAATGGTTATACATAAAGCACTAAATATAAATACAATAATAAGAAATAATAAATTCAATAGAAATAGGTTACGCTTAATTGATATTTTCGTTATTTACAACTTCGGCAGCGAATGGGAAATTGTTTGCTTCATCTACCGCTAACTGCTGGAGCACTCTAGTGGCAAGGTATGGACTACTTGTACAACTGTAGGTGACCGTTTTCAGAGTGTAGATTTTGTCCGGTTCCTCCCTCCCTTCTCTCCACAATATTTTTTGGTATCTAGTATGCGATGGATTTACTTCTATTTGTCGAAACATTTTATTTACATCAACTGTAAATGCGAAAATATGTTTTCTAAAACGAATCATAATCGAAAAAAGATCATCTTGTATTATCCCTCCTTTAAACAATAAGTCGTTTAAAGACTTCCCATTAGTAGTTTTACAACTCCCATCAAAAACAACCCTCAGTTTAGTTGTAGTACTCGATGGTCGCAAAACACCGTGATGAGAGAAAAATATCCTTTATCAGGATTTATGTCATCGGAGTTTTCTTCCATGTGTCCTAAAGTAGCGTATTCCTTTAGAAATTCTGAGTATAATTCCTTTAATTTGGGATCCCGCTCTAAACGGTTCCATAACTGATTTAATCTTTTAGCGGCAATTTGTCTTGAATCTCCCAGAGAATTATCTAACATTTGAATCTTAAAGGGTAATTCAACAACGTATCTGCCGTCCGGTTTACGATAGTGAGTCTTTAAAAAATGTTCATTACAGTAATTTAACTCCTCACTCACTAAGGGTTTTAATTCACTTACTTGGTCCAATTCCCCAAAAGAACTTATTTCTTTTTTCCAAATTTGTATAATCTGTTACAAAAAAACAAGAATCAGAAGATTCCCTTAAATTCGAAATAGAATTGCATACAGTGCCTGATATAATATGCCCGAATAATGTTTCTACTAACATTAATTGAGAATCATCAATTTTAATCTTATTCGACCCCATTAATTCATAGAATAACTGCGCTCCAATCAGTGCATGCACGCGTTTGGGTTTATTCCAGTTATTATCCGCTAATTCTATATTCGACGGCAATCTTACTTTTGACGTATTTATATATTTTGGTGGCAGATCTGCAATTTTAGGAACCACTAACATATCTAATTGATAAGATTTAGTTTTGTTTTCATTCGTTAGTTCTGTACTAACAAATGATTTAGCGTTTAAACATAAATCATTAAGTCCGGAAATGGAAATATGAGTTTTTTGTTTACGCAACCCTAACAAATTTGCCGCATGAGCACTCAATAAATGCGAGCTCGAACAACTGTCTAATGCAGCAATTAAAGGTTGAAATTCCCCAGAACCGTCCTTCAGATATATCACAGCTGTGTTTAAAATTACGCAAGATTTATTTATTTCATTTTCCTTCGCGAAAAATGTTTGATTATCAGGAGAGGGGGAGGGGGGAGAATGCAGGCTTCGATCTGTCTGGTCATCAACTCTCAATTGCTTACTGATATTATTATTTTCATTTAATGAATGAAGTAAAGTATTATGTTCTCTGCTGTCACAAGAAAGGCACTTATTTTTAGATAAACAAGGATTAGGTAGATGATTATTTAGACAAGACTGGCATAAATTGTTAATTTTAACAAATTCTGATCTTCTCATCACATTCATTTGTTTAAATTTCTCACATCTGTATAAAGAATGTGAATCTGTACATCCTAAAATACATCCTTTTCTCTGTTTTGATTTTGTTAAAAGGGATTTTTCCATGTTTGGCTTAGTGCCAGATTTCCAGTTATTATAAGGAAACTTTTTTTGTTCTTTTGATATAACAGTATTTTGAAGAATGCGACTTCGTTCTTCCAAAAAGCTTAGAAAGTTATTTAATTTAGGAATTTCGTTTTTAATTAATTTCATTTCGAAAGACCTTTTAATTTCAGGATCGAGTTTTTGAAACAAGATGTGCATTATTAAAGAATCTGAGAGTTCGTTAGATTCAAACTCAAGTAATTTTAATGCACGCAAATTACACTTTGTATTATCAATTAATTGCATTAAATGGTTAGGAGAATCTGGTACTTTTGAAAAATTAAGTAGTTTAATAATATGGCAATCAATGACAGCTCTTTTATTTTTGTTGGAAGTACAATCGAAATATGTCAGTCGATATGTAATCGTAATCGTTTGAGATGCGTGCGCATCCTGTCTCATCCTGTCCCGAAACTGTAGAACAATTTTAGTTGTAGTTTGGATTTTGGATTTGTTGTTTTGTGTTCCGTGTCGTCTTTTGTGTTCTTCAGAATAAACTTTCATGTTTAAAAGTAAAACCTGCTGTGGTTATTTAGTAATATTTAAGGCGCACTGTGTTCAGGGTCGGACTGGGTCATTGTAAAGGGCGCAGACCTTGGATTTTCAGAGGGCGCAAAAATTTTAGCGAATCAAGTCAATTTTACTTGCTTGTGTTGTATCTGGTTTGACGAGGTTAACACACTCGCATAGCACCAAGTAAATGATAATGGCTTAAATTATGTCTCTAACTCTGGATAGAAGACTTCGCTATATTCTTCGTGCATGTTTACAGCTCCATCAATCCTACACAAGGAATTCCTATTAAGCAATTTTGTAAAACAAATCATATAACATCTAAAACTCCAGGAAGTTGAACACAGATTATCTTGTAGTAGATTACTGATATTAAGACTAGAGCTTTCTCATTTTCTTCTTCTATCTGTAGACACCTTGCAAAAAAAAAAAAAAAAAGTTATCACCCCTACCAATTTTCTTGAAAATGACTGTATAAAAAAAGTCATAGGATACCAATTGATTACTATTGAATACTAGGAATAATATTTACTATCAAATGCTTTTCATAAATTTTGCTTTGGAGACTGACATATAAAAAGATACACGAACGTTGATTTTTCAAATGGTAACATCCACTTTTGACACCCTATTTGAGTTCCTTTCTAGCCAGGAAAGAGATATAGCTTGTATGTTTTTCTTAAAACTTAATACAGTTATAAAACAAAATGTGTTAGGGGTTTATCCCTAAATTTCGGAAAATAAATTAAAGATCTTACAAGAAAAAGTACCAAAAATCTTTCAATTAGTCACCAGTAAAATTTTACAGGTATTATAAATTTATTAAAAACTTACTTTACATCAAAGAAAATCCTACAAAATATTTGTGGTAAGTTTTTACGATTTTTTTCTGTGGTACCTTTGATAGCGGAATACGACCCCCTTAAATTATGAAAAGGAAAATTTTCTCCATATCTCGAAAACTAATTATTCAAATGAGCTGTACACATCGATGTTTTAACAATTGTGGTTTGTTTATTATATATATATTTTTTAAATGACTTTATTAATAGCTTTCTAACTAAGAAAAGTGTTTGAATAGAAAAAAAAGTCTGGAATAAGTTTGGGTATCTGTAATCTGTATATCTTTAATTAATAAATAAATCTGTATATGTATAATTAATTAATTAATTAATCTGTATATCTTTAATTAATTAATAAAAAATCAATCAGATAATTTTTATGAAGATAAAAATTAAGTTTCTCAAATGGATTTAGCTTTACCATACTCAAATTTAAACTCTTCTAACCCCATCAAGATTTAAGATAATGCATATAAAATATGCCTTTTCCCGGGCTGTCTCGATCCAAGAAACTCAAATAGGGTATCAAAAATGAGTGTTATTGTTTTAAATTTCAAAGTAAGTGGATGACTTCAGAAACATATTTTATACATAACAATAACTAGTAAATATTATTTCCAGTCGATTGGTACCTACATTTTTTTTTACGATTATTTTTAGCAGAATTAGTTAGGAGTAACCACATTTTTTTTCTGATCACCATTGATGCACTGAGGTTTTTTAGAAAAACTAACAAGTTTTTTTTTTTTTTTTTTTTTTTTTTTTTGCACCCGGCGCCAAATAGAGTTGCCGCGGTGCTGCTAAGGGCTTAATGTAATATGAATTAGTTATCAAGTCAGTTAAAAATGTCATAAATTTAATTTCTCTTACAATCTGAGAACAATTAATTTTTATTTACTACTATTTTATTACTATTAATATTATTAACCAAGTAGCATTTTTAAATGTGCTATCTGCAGGTATCTCCTTCAACACACACAAGAAACACTCAGTATGTAAACTTCGTTTATAAAACATTTATGTTTAAGACAAAAATATACTCTCCGTATGGAAATAGAAATTTTGAAAACTAAATTTCATGCTTCTTTTGTTCTTTTATAAAAGTACCACATATTACAGGGTATTGGAATGCTGAAATATAGGGTTATTTGAATGTGAAAATAATACTTGCTTGTGAAAACAATTGGTATTTCTTATCCTTAAAAATGACTTTATGCATCCATAAAGAGCTGAATTGATATCACTTTATAAAAAAGTTTCTACAGAAAAAGTACACCCTAAAACAGTCGCTTTGCTAGTCTAAAATCGCTTAAATATAGTAAATGTATTATTCTCATCACACTCTTCCCATGATTTGTAAATCTTTTACCATTGTTAGGGATCAAGGGAAATATTTCAGTTTCCATACTTGAGTGTTTTGAGAAGGTTCTCATTTCGACGCATATGTATTTTTTTAATGTATTTTCACTGATTACTCCTAAACTATGCGCGAAATTACTATCCGAAAATGATGGTAGATTTTGTGAATGAAAAAACGCTGCCCGCAAGATCCCACATCTTGCAGGATTGTAATCTAAAAGTATCATCAGCTTTGTATTCCCCGAAAAAAAAAGATTGTGTTTTCCAATCAACAACAAAATCCATACAAAAAATTTTTTGACTTCTGATATATTTCTCTCCTTTTTTTTTTTTTCATTCAAATTGCTAAGGGCGATTATAGGTGTATTCAGGGTCGGCTATAAAGGAGGCCGACGCAAAGTACTAAAAGCAAAAGGACTGAAAATATGCTAAATATTTGGTTAAAATATAAAAGATATCATTCAAAGAAGCGATGAAAAAAATTAAGTCAAGGGCGCCATGGCTACTACAGCTCTCGTTGGGTGCATGTTTTCTCTTTCAATCGCATGCAAAGATGTACTTTTTGGTTTCCGATTTTGAAATTGCTTCGATAATAAAAAAAATACTTCTCTTGTGCTGTCTGTCTAGTGATTGTTGATTACTCCCTAAACGAATTCTCGAAATTTAGTACGCTAATCAGAATGTATGTCTACAACAAGTGAAAAAATATTGGAGCCGCTTAGGCACTTAGGGGCGCGAAGTTTTCCCTGGACAAGGGCGCACCGGCCCTCGGGCCGATGGGCCGGCGGGCCAGTCCGAGCCTGACTGTGTTACAGGTTATGGGCCCAGACCCAAACCTATTATTAGAAATATTGCGAAGTAAATAGTAATTGAAATTTTTGTAAAGTTAGTTTTCCGAATGTTGTTTTGAAATGGCCGGAACCGAAACACAGCAGGGACAGTTTAGTAAACTGAATGAAAGTAATTGGAACGTATGGAAATTCCAAGTTAAGGTCACGCTTATAGCTAAGGAACTATATGATATTGTAACGGGATTAAAAGTAAAACCGGAAGCAACTGATGCTGGATATTCTGATTTCATTGTCAAAGATGCAAAAGCGCAAGAAATTTTGGTTTCACGTATGGAAGCCGGACCAATATCGCATATAATTTCATGTGTTACAGCAAAAGAAATGTGGGACAAGTTACACACTATTTATGAAAGAAAATCAAATGTAAGTATTCATTTGTTACAACAACAGTTTTTCAATTTGAAGTTTGATGACAACGTGATGAATTTTTTATCTAAAGTTCAGAATATGGTTGCCGAAATTAAGCAACATAACGAAGTAATTCCTGAAAAAATGATCATTACAAAAATAATTATGGCTCTGCCCGAACAATATAAGCATTTCTCTTCAGCCTGGGAATCCGTAGCAGATGAACAGCGAACTTTAAGTAACTTAACTGCTCGTTTGTTAGTTGAGGAAGAAAGATTAAAAACGAAAGAAGAAACTGTTGCTCTTACAGCTAAAAATCAAAGTAATATCAAGTGTTTTTCTTGCGGAAAATTAGGTCACAAGAAATTTCAATGTACAGGGATGTAGTGGAGGGTATACGGGGGTATACGCCGTATACCCTCTGGATTTTTTTAAGGAACACCGTATACCCTCTGTTTCTCAAGAAAGCTATAGTATATACACTCTAGGGTATACGCTCTGCCTTGAGCGTATACCCTCTGCTTAGAGAGTATACCCTCTGTTTTTTTACGACTACACCACTGTCAATGTAGGTATGGTAATAATGTTCCTAAGAACAGAAATATTGTTTGTAATTTTTGTAATAAGAAAGGGCACGTATTTAAATATTGTTATTTTCGTAAAAATAAAAATATGAAGTCTAATGGTGAAAATGGCAAAAGTTTTGCACTTATGGGAATTATAAATTCTGAATCAGATGTAGAATTCTATTTAGACAGTGTAGCTTCAGAACATATGTGTAATGATGTAAGTCTATTTGGAAATTATTTGAAGTTGAAAGAGGCTAAACAGATAAAAATAGGTGATGGAACCTCTATAACAGCTATTGGAATAGGAACTATTTATGTTCAGTCATATAATGGTGAAAAATATATTAAAACTGAACTTCAAAATGTATTGCATGTCCCTCAATTAAAAGTAAACTTATTTTCTCAAGGTAAAGCTCTAGATAAAAGTTTATGTATGTCATCTAACTCAGAATGTGCTAAATTTATTCATCAAAAATCTAAAGAAATAGTTGCTATAGCTAAACGTGAAGATAAACTTTTCAAAATTATATTTCGCTTAGATAAAAGCAGAGTGACCATAGACGAAAATATGAGAGAGTTTGAAAATCTAAATAGATGTTGTGTTGCTGACAGTAGTGTTAAAAGTAAAAAGAAAAGTCTCTTATGGTGGCATGAAAAGTTAGCTCATCAACATTTTGATCATGTCAAGAAGCTGCTTACAGAAAATGAAATTACCTGGGAAAATTCTTCTGATATTCCATTCTGTGAGGCATGCATTCAAGAAAAGCAACAACGTAGTCCCTTTCCAGAAAGTAAATCGAAATCTACTGAAATTTGTAATATAATTCATGCAGATTTATGTGGTCCAATAGAAGTAGCATCAATTGGAAAGTCTCGTTACATGTTAGTGTTAAAAGATGATTACTCTCACTTTAGGAAACTTTATTTTCTCGAAAATAAGTATCAAGTGTATGATAAATTGTTAGAGTTCATATTGATGTGCAAAAACCAGATGAATAAAAATATCCGAGTAATAAGATCTGACAATGGCAAAGAATTCCGGAATGATAAAATTAAAGAACTTTTGATTCATCATGGCATAGAGCATGAAACTTCTGTCCCATACAATCCACAGCAAAATGGTCGAGCTGAACGAGAAATGAGAGCCATCATGGAAGCTGCAAGAACTATGTTGGTAGCAAAAAAATTAGATAAGAAGTAATATATTTGTTGCATAGATGTTTTTAGATGGTAATAGATGAAATTATTAGATTAAAAAAGATTAACTTTATTAACAAGAGAACAGCATGGTTGAGCGGGAGATGGCGAAGGAATCAACAACAAATCAGTTAGGGGAACGGTTACAGTTAAAGCTAATATCGATTACGATTAATTAAGGTTATGGAAACAGTTAAATATAAATACATGGTACATGACATCTCCTTTTTTTTTTCAATTAATGCACATATAAGGAAACATACAAAAATAAATCAATAATACACAATTACTAAAGTTAAAAATATTAAGAAATTAAATCAATAATACACAATTGCTAAACTTCAATATATTACGAAAGTCTTAAAGTTTATACATAGTCTTTAAAACGTTGTGGAGTTTTAATTTGTCGACCTACGCGAGTGGATCGAGCAGGAGCAGTAACAGATGATTGAATCTGAGGCAATGTAGCAGAACTACTAATAGATGGTTGCGTAGAGGCTACTGAAAATGCAACATTGTTATTGCTCGTTGGAGTTGCAAGTAGATCTTCGGCTGTTGTTTTGGGATTCATAGGCTGAGCAGATTTAAAAATTTTAATGTGAATACGATTTCTACGATATTCTCTACCATTCTCTGCTGTTATGACATAAGACCTTGGTTGAGGCCCAACTTTGGATATTTTTCCTTTACACCATTGATTTTTAAGCCGAAACAGCACTTCTTGATCTTTTAGCAATGGTTGCAAAGGGTGAGAATGTAGATCATATTTATGCTGTCGCTGCTGTCTGAAATGTAGGCGTTCTTGTACAGCGCTTCAATCATATTGGGGTGCAAGCTGTGACGGCAGTGTAGGAACCAGGGTACGAATACGACGGCCCATTAGCATTTCTGCAGGAGAAGGTAGGCCATCCATAGGAGTATTTCTATACTCCATCAAGACAAGGTGTACATCTTTCTTGTCTTGTGCGGCTTTGGTGAGGCTGGATTTGATAGTTTGTATACAACGTTCGACCTGTCCATTTGAACGAGGGTACCCAGGACTAGATGGATTGAAAAAAATGTCCCAATTTGTACAAAAGTCATTAAATTCTTTGGAATCAAAAGGTGGTCCATTGTCTGCAATAAGCTCTTCAGGAATACCGAAGCGAGCAAAACAAGTTTTTAAAGTATTGATAACTGTGGGAGCTGTTGTGTAGTGCAAATGCTGGAGCTCAATATATTTCGAAAAATAATCCACAATTAAAAGGTAAGTCACTGAAGATAGATGAAAGAAATCAATTGCAACCTTTTGCCATGGTCGCTCTGGTAATTTTCTGTCCAAAAGTGGTTCTCTGCTGTTTAACCTTTGGTTTTGTTGACAGACAACACAGTGCGATACCATATTTTCGACTTCAGCATTCATGTTTGACCAATAGAGGGATTGACGGGCAAGATTCTTACAGGATACTATACCTCTGTGACCAATATGAAGATGCTGCAAGATGTCTTTGCGACAAGACTTTGGGATCACCAATCTTCGACCACGACAGATGAGACCATTTTCTATGTGGAGTTCAGATTGACAGTGCCAATAAGGTTGTGCATGAGGGATCACATTTTGCTTGTTTTGAGGCCATCCATTTTCAATGTAATTTTTTATACTTTGGAGCACCAAGTCATTTTCAGTTTCTTGCATGATTTCATCTAATTTGGACTTTGAGGCTTGCACTAGCAAAGAAACCATTAAATGAGCATTGTCTATGTCAGACGTCGAAACAGTCTGTACTGGCAAAGGTGCTCTGGATAAGGCATCAGCAACAACTAGATATTTGCCAGGTACATGCGTAAGTTTGAAGTTATATCTTTGTAGACGCAATAACAGTTTTTGCAATCTTGGTGATATGTTTTCAAATGGCTTATGAATTAGTCCTAACAAGGCCTTGTGATCTGTTTCTATCTCAGTATGTTGACCAAAAACATAATAATGAAAATGTTCACAGGCATGAACAATTGCAAGGAGCTCTTTTTCGATTTGGGAATATCTTGACTGAGCTTCAGAAAGAGTTGCAGATGTATACGCAACTGGTTGACGGTTCTGGAGAAGAACACCACCAATACCAAAAGAACTTGCATCAACAGAAAGGACTATAGGTTTATCTTTGTCAAAAAACTGGAGAACTGAAGTTGATTGCAAAAGATCTTTAACCCTCAAGAAAGCATCATTATGATGAGAATCCCATTGCCAATTTATATCTTTCTTTAATAGATCTCTTAAAATGGAAGTTTCCTGTGAAAATTTTGGCACAAACTTCATAAGATATGTGGCCATACCCAAAAATCTCATCAATTCTTGCCTATTGGTTGGGACAGGAAAATGTGAAATAGCAGAGACTTTTTTGGGATCAGGAGAAATACCATCAGGTGAAATTATGTGACCTAAGTATTGTAATTTAGATACACCGATAAGAGTCTTATCTTTGTTGAGCTTCAGTCCACTTTCTCTAGCAATTTGAAAAACTTTCTTTAATTTCTCACAATGATCATCTAAATTTGCACTGTACACCAATATATCATCAAAATATGGGTCGATTTCTGGGCAGTTTTCAAATATATTAACCATACACATTTGATATACCTCAGGAGCACAATTTAATCCGAAAGGCATTACTAGGAAACGAAATCTGCCAAATGGTGTTATAAAAGTGCAAAGATCAGAACTCGCATCATCTAGCTGAATATGATAAAATGCATTTTTTGCATCAACGAGAGAAAAGATTTTGGAACCTTTCAACTTTGACAACAATTGGTCTTGTGAAGGAATTTGGAAATGTTGTCTTTTGACATATTTGTTAAGGGGACGAGGATCAAGACAAACTCTTATTGATCCATCTTTTTTAGGAACTATAACAATTGGATTTACCCAATCAGTAGGTTTAGTGACCCTTTCAATTATACCATCTTGTTCCATTCTTAAGAGTTCATTTTTGAGTTTACTTTCTAAAGCCAATGGTATTTTACGAGAAGCTGCTATAACAGGTGTTGCATTTTCATGCAAAATAATTTTGTGTTTACCAGGTAAACGACCTACACCTTCAAATATATCATTATATTCATTCAAAATTTGTAATAATTTAGATGGAGGAGAATTTACATTATTAGATGGGTTAGAATGAGCTCTAGTAGATGAAAGAGAATGTGAAGTGACACTTGTTGAGTCATTATTTACATTAGATTTGGAATTCAAACGAAAATTTGTATTTACGCAATTAACACTACTTTTTCCACTTACTTGTACAGAGGAATCCATTCGCTGTATGAGATTTAAAGCTGCGCATGCAGCTGCACTTAACACTGGTTGTACATTCAGATTTACTATAATAAATTTTAAATCATAGGACATATTATTCACAACACACTTAAGAGTAGTTTCACCCACAACTGGTAAAGCATCACCAGTGTAAGTACACACTTTAAGGGTACTTGGATGAATTTCTGGAGAATTATTTAATTTCTGAAACACAGATAAGGGAAGCACATTCACTTGGGCACCTGTATCGAGCTTGAACATGATGGGATGATTATCAATATGGATTAGCTGAACCCAATCACATTCCTCAAGTGTTGAAATAGCACCGATATAAGCTATATCTGGACTGCAAACAATTGATGAAACTTGATGGTGTTGTTGCTTTGGTAATTGCCTTTTAGGTTGTCTGCAGACACTGGCAAAATGGTTTGACATATTGCAATTATGACATGTTTTCCCGTAAGCTGGACAATTTCTGGGCACATGATGCGATCCACATCTTGAGCATGGACGTTTATGATGAGCTGCCGGATGCTTGTTATAAGTAGGCTTCGAATTACTGCTTTGATGTTTTGCTGAATTTCCTGGATTATATTTTTTGGTTTTCTGGCGATTGATCGCGTCGACGTGCGTAGATGATGTAGATGTAGGCTGCGACATGGCGAGAGAATGTAGTTTCGACAGTTCAGCAGACTTGCATATTTCCATGGTTTTCTTTAAGGAAAGTTCAGGCTCTCTCAAAAGCCGTTCACGTAAAACATCATCACGTAGGCCTTGTATGATACGGTCTTTGACGTTACGCTCATAAGCTGCACCAAATTCACATTGATCAGCTTGCAGTTTAATTTCTGTTACGAAAGAGTCAAAATTTTGTCCAGGTTTCTGGATCATATTATTAAACACAAAAGTTGCTAGAGTGATGTTACGATAAGGCTTGTAATGTTCATCAAATTTATCTAAAACGTCTTTTACCTTTCTAGTTTGACCATTGGTAAGAGCCGGAAACTCGAATGTTAGGTAATCTTTGTAGGAAGCCTTGCCGATAACGCTAAGTAATAAGGCGATTCGCGTATCATCTTCTTCCTTGTGATATTTAACTGCAGTTTCAAAAAGTTCATATTTTTGTCGCCAATCCATCCAGGCTTCTGCTGGATTATCACCAGGAACAAATTGTTCCATTTGCAAAAAGTTGTGAGCCATGCCGTCTCTGACAACGTATTTAGAATTTAGCAAAAAAATACTAATTAGACGATAGATGTACTAAATACTACTGTAATGGTAACTTCTGACACCATAATATATTTGTTGCATAGATGTTTTTAGATGGTAATAGATGAAATTATTAGATTAAAAAAGATTAACTTTATTAACAAGAGAACAGCATGGTTGAGCGGGAGATGGCGAAGGAATCAACAACAAATCAGTTAGGGGAACGGTTACAGTTAAAGCTAATATCGATTACGATTAATTAAGGTTATGGAAACAGTTAAATATAAATACATGGTACATGACAAGAAGTTCTGGGCAGAAGCTGCGAATACAGCTGTATACATAATTAACAGAACAGGTACTAGCACAGTGAAAGGAAAAACACCTTATGAATTGTGGAAAAACAAGACTTTTGACATTAGAAATTTAAAGTTTACATTTGGATCTGAAGTATGGGTTCACATCCCAAAAGAAAAACGTAGAAAATTAGATGTTAAGAGTGAAAAGGGAATTTTTGTTGGATATGGTGAAAATAGTAAAGGATTCAGAGTCTACTTCTCAAAAACAAACACAGTGACATTACATAGAGATATAATAATTAATCCAAATGAGAAACCTTCCTATACAGTAAAGAATGAAAATTTTGTTTTGGATTTAATTGATCCTGTGCAACATCAAAGTTCAGAATTTGATGAAGATAAGGATACTGACATGGATTCGGATAACTTGGCCAATAATCAACAACAAGATGATGATGACAACTGCAGTACAGATTCACCTGCCCCACAGTTAAGTAATACCAAAATGCACCTTCGAGCAAGAGATAACCTGAGGAAACCATCGAGATTTGAGGACTTTGAAACAAGCTATATAAGTATAACCAATGTGGAAGAACCTATCACTTATGAAGAAGCTATGAACTCAAGTTCATCGAAAAAGTGGCAAGAGGCCATAAATGCTGAACTGAAAGCCCTCTCTGAAAATGACACTTGGGACATTGATGATGAACCAAATGACTGTAATATAATAGACAGTAAGTGGGTTTTTAAAATTAAGCGGGACAATAAAGGTAAGATTTCATTATTTAAATGCAGATTGGTTGCTAGGGGTTATCAACAAAAAGGGTTAATATTTGAAGATATATATTCTCCTGTAGCTAAGTTAAATACTTTAAGAATGTTGTTAGCAATTAGTGTAAATTTTGATTGGGTTGTATATCAAATGGATGTATGCAGTGCTTTCTTACATGGGAAAATCAAAGAGGATGTTTTTATGTATTTACCTGATAATTGTAATTTACCTGATGGGAAAGTATGTAAGCTTAAAAAGGCTATATATGGGTTAAAAAGAGAACCAAAATATTGGTATGAAAAATTTCAGAAATTTATGTCTTCTCAAAATTTTGTAAAATCTGAAAATGATCAATGTTTATATTTCAAATTTTCGAATGATTGTAAACTTTATGTATTGATATATGTTGATGATTTTATTATCACAGGTTCTGATAGCAAGCAAATAAATGATTTTAAATGTGAAATGAAAAGAAATTTTAAAATGAAAGATTTTGGTCCTATTTCTTACTATTTGGGTATATCTATTTCTCAGAATGTAAATGAAGGTATTTTAACATTAGATCAGAGTAACTATTTAGAAAATGTGTTGAAAAGATTTGATATGTTTGAATGTAAAAGTATCTCTACTCCTATGGACACTAACTTTAATTATGAATGTTTAATTAATGAAAAATCAGAAAATGTAAATGTGGAAAATAAATGTAGAAAATTAATTGGTTGTATCATGTATGCAATGCTAGGAAGCAGACCTGATTTATGTAATTCTATCAGTATTTTGAGTAGATATCAAAACTATGCAAGTGAAAAGTTATTGTTGTTCTTAAAAAGAGTGTTACATTATATTAAAGGTACAGTTGACTTGAAGTTAGTGTATAGAAAAAATGTAAATGCTGAATTAGTTAAAGGTTTTGTTGACGCTGATTGGGGGGTGATACTATTAACAGGAAATCTACAACAGGGTATTGTTTTCAAATTTATAATTGTACAATTTCATGGTGTTCTAAACAACAAACTTGTGTAGCTTTATCGTCTACAGAGGCGGAGTACATTGCCTTGAGCCTATGTGTAAGTGAAGCTTGCTGGGTTCGAAATTTATTGATTGAATTAAATTTAAATGGTTGTGGAAATTTTGTTATACCTCTCTATGAGGATAATCAGTCAGCTATTCGTATCAGCAAATCATGTGAACAACCTAAAAGGTTAAAGCACATAAATGTTAAGTATCATTTTGTGCAAGAAAAAGTAAGAGATAGAACTGTTTCAATTAATTACATTCCATCTACAGAACAGGTTGCTGATTTATTAACTAAGCCTCTAAGTAAAGTGTTGTTTGAAAAATTCAGAAAAATAATGTTCGGTTAATTTTTTTTTTATGTTGTATATATGATATATATATATTATATTGTATGTTAAGTGTTATGATTTTTATGTTGGACATATTTAGATTGAGGGAGGATGTTGGAAGTACAATCGAAATATGTCAGTCGATATGTAATCGTAATCGTTTGAGATGCGTGCGCATCCTGTCTCATCCTGTCCCGAAACTGTAGAACAATTTTAGTTGTAGTTTGGATTTTGTATTTGTTGTTTTGTGTTCCGTGTCGTCTTTTGTGTTCTTCAGAATAAACTTTCATGTTTAAAAGTAAAACCTGCTGTACTTATTTAGTAATATTTAAGGCGCACTGTGTTACAATTTTCATATCTTTCTTCTAAAGACTGCCAAAGAGATTCGTAGGTGTCTTGGGCCGATTCAAGTCTTTTAGCATCACCCTTTAGACAGCCTTTTAAGTAGCATAACTGCTGAGTTGAGTTTAGATTTTTATTATTTCCGATAATGGACATAAATTGATCTTTAAAATTTTGAAATTCATCATATTTCCCATAAAAATTGGGTAGAGGTAAGCCTGGTATTTTAAAGTTACTACCAACAGTAGGATTTTCTTTTTTAATATTAGTACATTCATATTTAGATATAAAAATGTTAATTTTTACCTCCGATTCTTCCAGTTCATCTTCTAGCTCAGTTGCTACTTCCAAAGACTCTGCTATGTCGACATCTTCCGGAAGCGTTGTATAGGATTCGATCAGGTTACGGAGTGAAGTTTTAATTTCCATAATAGAAACCTTTTTGCCTTCTAAACGCAATCGTTCTTCTTGCTGCTCTTCTTGCGATTCCTTTAGATTGGTGCAATCATATTCGTTAATAAATTTCGTGATTTTGTTTAGTTTGGTTTTCAGTACACCACGTTGGCGATTTAAAGTAGTTAAAGTAGTCATTTTTTTTTAATTATTTGCTGTGCTCCGGTCGGCTAGGACCATATGTCGAGCAGTGATAGAGCAATGGACTGTTATTACTTTTCCATAGGTTTTTATTATTTATTTTACCAAGAGGCAATCGTTGAAATGAGCTTCTGATTCGAGAGCGAGGGCGCTCGTTACAAACGTGTTACTCGGGAGACAACGAAGCTCAACTGAACGTTACATCATTTATCAGCTAGGTGGCGCTGATCACTTAATCAAACTTAGGGAGCGCACAGTATTGTTGACTTAATTACTGTGCACTTCCAGTACTTTACATGACATCGAATTTGTCATGAAGTAATGTAAATCTGTTGAAAATGTCATTAAAATATTTTTATTTATTGTTAAAAATCTCTAAAAATATCCGGGTTCAAACTGAAGCCGTATCTGTACTAATATTATAAAGAAGTAACTTTTTTTTTTTTTTTTTTTTTTGTAGGGGTTGATTTTGGAACTACCGAGTAGGTTTAAAAAGATAATCGGCCATGTGTGAATTTTACTCTAATACAAAGGGTTACATACAAAATATCTGAACTGCTCAAAGACAATATACTCGCTTACGTATAATACCACATGCCAAAATTTAATTCTATTGGAATGAAAAATGGATGAATATTTCTCACTCTAAAACAAAGAATCTTGTACAAAGTTTAAACTTGGTAGAGAACCAACCACGCTTCGGAAAGTGGTCGCAAAGATTCTCACGTAAAGTCACTTGTCAATCATATTTCACATAATAGTAGACAATTATAAAGCAATTTAAAAAACGTACGCTTAACAGGGTGACATTTTCAGATTCATTTTTAAAAATAAAAGCATATGCAGGCATGATTATTCAAGTGAATTCTAATCGAAAAGTATTTTTCATTATGAATTAATTTGTAAGTGAATTATGAGCGATTGTTGTCTCAAAATTACTAACTTTTAATGTCCTGGAATTATTTTATGAATTATTTTTTTAACATTTGTCTTCAATAATTGAATTCAGTTGGAATGAAAAATGTTGCTTATCACCATAATTCACATTACCTAAAACAAAGACCTTGTGCAAAGTTTAAACTTGGTATTGTGCCAAGCATGCTTCGAAAGGAGGTCTCAAAGTAGCAACAATAACCGATGAAAATCTTATAGAATTCAGACACCAAGGACTATTTTTTTAAACTATAAAACAACCCTACGAGAAAAAAAAAATACCCCAAGAAAATGTCTTCTTAGAAATGCTTTTACCTGTAATAATCAAAATGTTTTAGCGAAAATTCCATTTAAAAATGTATAATCATATAAAATCGGTTTAAAGATATAAAATCATGCAAATTTGAGGTAATTATCATGGGCCCGGGCAACGCCAGACGGATCAGCTAGTATAATTTTGATGATATGCAGATAGAATCTCTCTATTCTAAAACAAGTGGGTAAGTGTGATCGCAGATCGCACAGAGGGTTTCGTTTAATATTCCTTTCAAAACACTTTATCTTTTTGAAAAATCTACTACTTCCACATTTCGCAACCAGGGGGCGCACTCGATTCTAAACAAACATCTATCCGAACGAAATCCAGTTTTACATACTATCCGCAGATATATTAGTCGAGGGGATTGGGCCCATAGCACCTGAGATCAGTAGGCGCACCTGGCGGTAAAAAATGGAACTAAAATATGTAAGGCTATGGTGCACAATATGAAAGAAGGGTCAAAGGGGTGTCGGCAAAAGTTGCAAAATATTCCTTTCAAAACACTTTATCTTTTTGAAAAATCTATTACTTCCACATTTCGCAACCAGGGGGCGCACTCGATTCTAAACAAACATCTATCCGAACGAAATCCAGTTTTACATACTATCCGCAGATATATTAGTCGAGGGGATTGGGCCCATAGCACCTGAGATCAGTAGGCGCACCTGGCGGTAAAAAATGGAACTAAAATATGTAAGGCTATGGTGCACAATATGAAAGAAGGGTCAAAGGGGTGTCGGCAAAAGTTGGAAAATTTCTCCCCTGGTTAAAAGGGTGGATGTTAGAAAAATTACTTAAAATACACAAGCTAGAGCCCGGAGAGGTAAATAATATAAGACTTTTTGAAGATTTTATGATTTGTCGTGTGGTCTGAGGTATTCAGCTATACGTATGCAAAATTTCATGTCTCCAACTTAAGGTTTTTTTCGCGAGGTGTTCGTGGTCGAGGTAGGTTGCTGTCGGCCCGGCTCCGTGCTTCAAGTTGTGGTGTCCCCGTTTTGTCTCTAGAGCTACAGGTTGTAGTTTTTCCCTTTTTTTATTATTGCTTTTTGTTTCAACGTGGTCTCCAGCCCTGTGTGGCGTGGTAAGCTTTCCGCGTTTGTAAATGTTTACTTTTTGCTGTGTTTAAGAGTTGTTTATTTTTATTTTTTTCTCTGACTGGCAGGTCGAGGACTGGTTGTGTTGTTTTTATCGTACAGTATGTCGTCCATTTTTACTATTACAGATGCGAGTGCTAGTGACCCAGAAATATTTGTGCAAGAAGTTAGTAGTCCTTCGCAACAGGTTACTTATGCGTTCGCAAATGGAGTCTCCAGTGTTTGCGTCTTTCTTGAAGCGACTGAGGGTAAGATTCCTCGAAATAGGCTTGTGGCTTTAAAAGCTGATTTTGATAAAATAGTTGGTCCAAATGCGCCTTTAAAAATTCGTTTTACCAGGACGGATAAATTGTTAGTCGAGACGTCGGATGCTCAATGCGCTCAGGCCGTCTCTGGTATTGACAAATTACTTAATGTGCAGGTCAAGGCGTATATTCTACAGGAAACTATTACGTCGCGGTTTGTCTTACACAATATCGATACGAGTATTAGTCTCGAAGAGTTGGGAAAGGAAATTCAAGCTGAAAATAAGCTGAAGGTTAAGGATTTGCGGCGTTTTACCAGAAAGGATAATGGTGTTACCAAACTAACGGAAACTGTTTTAGTGACTATTTACGGCACATTTATTCCTGAAAGGATCAAGTTGTTTTATATGACGGAAAGAATTAGACTTTTTTATGACAGACCACGCCAGTGTCTTAACTGCTGGCAATTTAACCATGCTACCAGCAAATGTCCGAATGAAACCACCTGCAGGAAGTGTGGGGGTAAACATGCGTCTGCCACATGCAGTACTGCCGAGCTTACGTGCTCTAATTGTCAAGCCTCCCACCTGGCGTCTGATCTGAAGTGTCCAGCCCGACTAAGGGAAATGGATTTCCAAAAATACAAATCTGATAACCATTTATCAATCACCGAAGCTCGTAGACTGTATGCTAAGATTTCTAATCCAAAAACGTATGCTGATTCTGTTAAAATGAACTCTGAAGCAACCTTGAACCCCACATATGTAACTAAAGCAGATCTCGAACAAACGATGGAAGTCTTTCACGGTGGCCTGTGCGGCCAATACACGGTCTGCTGGTGCTTCTAAAGATACGGTTGGCAGCTCTCCCTCCGATCGGCCGAAGAAATTTAAAAAACAAAAGGTGACGGCCCCGCGGCTATCGTTAGTGAACTGTCGGGAACAGGTTTACAGTAAAACGAGCGGGAACGAGTTTGTTCTGAAATTGGGCTCTGAAGAAGAGTCTGGTGGCGACGACATGGAACAGGTTTAGCGCCCCCTCCTTCTTTGTTTTTTTTCCTTTTTTGTGCTGCCCTTTTTGGTGTTCGCCTGTTTGGACTTTTTGTTGTTTGTGTGTTTCCCAGGTGTTCTTTGTCGTTTTATTTATGGTGCAGTTTTTGATCCCTTTTGTCGTGATTCAGTGGAACTTGAGAGGCATTAAAAATAAAGTCCATTGGTTGAAGTGTTCCCCTTTTCGAGGGCCGATGTTTTTGTTTTTCAAGAATCTTTTCTTAGAGTGGATGATTCTTTTGCCTACCCGGGTATGGTGATCTATCGTCAGGACAGAGCTGGCAGGGGTGGTGGTCTGCTCACTGCTGTGAGTAGTAAACTTACTTCTGTAATGCTCGATTTGGGCTCTCTTATCACCCAGGGTGTGGAGGTCCTTGGGGTTAGGGTTTGGATGGCAAGACGGTGGGTGACTATCGTCAATGTTTACGCTCCCGAGGGTAGAGTTAGTGAAGCGTGGCTCCAGCAGCTTACCAATAAGATTTCGCATCCCTTCCTGATACTCGGTGACTTTAATCAAAAGCATCATGCCTGGGGCAGTTCTTGTAACACTTCGGGCTCTGAACAGATTCTAAACTGGCTTCTCAACAATAATGTTTGCATTCTTAATACAAATCATCCAACTCACGTCACTCATTCTGGCTCTGCATCATTGATTGATCTCTCTTTTTCAAGCCCTGATTTTTTTCGGCTCACTGACACATACGTTCACCCTGATCTGTTTGACTCTGATCACTGGCCTATCATCCATAAAATTAACCATGTTACTACGAACTACCCGCATACTTCTACTAATTGGGATGGAGTCGAGTCTTGCCTTAATCGGACCCTGGATATTCATGACGTCACCTCATTTGAGTACCTCCATAAGAGCTTTCGAGATGTTCTTTCTCATAATTCTTTCAAGCATAGGGTGCAGCGGCGAGATAACCCCCCCCCCCCTGGTGGGACTCACGTTGCGCGTGGCTCCTCGGCCAAAAGCGGAAATTCCTGAGATTAGCCAGAATAAACTTATCGAGGGATTGCTGGAAATAATATAAGTCTTATGCTGCTCAGCTCAAGCGCTACATGAATTATCAGGCTCGCAATTACTGGGGCGATATATGTGAAAAGGCCGCCAAAGGTACTATCTATCGAATCATCAAGGCTTTAGCCAAGAGGGGTAGCTCTGAGGAGTCAAATTTCTATTTGATGGACGAGACTGAAGAGCTTCTCGACAGGTCTGACCAAGCCAATGCTTTTGCCGAGCAATTTCGAAGCACCCGTGAGTTCTGTAGTATCCCTTTTGATCTTAGCAGTTCGGAAGAGCATAGGAAAAACCCGATCACGTTCGAAGAGTTGAACCGTGCAATTCAGGACACGAAGAATACCACCCCTGGCGAAGACGGAATTCCGGTTCGTGTTTATAAAGCTCTTACAATTGGAAACAAACAAAAGTTGCTTCGGCTTTTTAATGATAGTTTCATGTCGGGTAGTGTTCCGGAATGCTGGAGAACTGCGGTGATCCTGCCTATCTGAAAGATTGGGAAACCTAAAGGGTTTCTTAGCAGTTACCGGCCCATCGCTCTCACGGCTGTGGGGTGCAAGATTATGGAGCGCATCCTCCTCAAGAGAATCCTCGACTGGGTTATGCCTAGACATCTTTTTAATGATCGACACTTTGGTTTTCTTCCCAATAGCGATTGCACGAAGGCTTTGAAGCTGTTTTACTTAGACATTAAGCGTGCCAGATTGGAGAGGAAGTACATCATCGCTCTCAAGCTTGACATCCACGCGGCGTATTTCTCTGTATGGAGGGATGCTCTTATTTACAAGATGGCTAGCCTGGGCATTGCTGGAAGAACGGCCTTGTGGATCTTAAAGTGGATCGAGATTAGGAAGATCAAGGTTAAGTGGAGAGGTGTTTTCTCTCATCTGGTGAACTCTTTTCGTGGTGTGCCGCCGTCCTTTCGCCCATCTTGTTCGTGATCTTCCTGTGGGATTTATTCGAAGCTGTTGATTCGGGGGTTCAAATTATTGTATATGCCGATGACATCCTTCTCTATTTTTCAGATCTTTCCTTAGAAGACGCTTTTTTGAAACTTTAGGAGATGCTTAACAGGATCAATGCTTGGTGCATTTATTGGAAGCTTGAGCTCCGGCCTGATAAATGCTCGGCAATAAATTTCTCTCGGCAAAAGGATCTTCCCCTGCAGAATTTCAGTCTTCATGGATCAGACATCCCGTGGCAGAATACTACTAAGATCTTGGGTGTCATTTTTACTCACAACCTGTCTTTCAATCAGTATATTGAGTTTTTATGTAAAAAATGTATGAAGCGCCTTAATTTATTAAAAGCTGTAGCCAGTCCTCAGTGGGGAGCGAAAACCGTCCATCTCATTCCTTTGGTCAATTCTCTTATTCGGGGCGTTATTGATTGAAAGTGTCCTGTGTACGGCGTTGCCGCTAAGACCTCTCTAAAGAAGCTGGATGTGGTGTATAATGCGGCCCTCCGTTTTGCGACCGGCCTGCCCAAGTGGACTCCCATCTTCAAGCTTTATCGTGAATCCAACCAAGCTCCTCTTAGTTTTCGACGAAGCTATCTTACCTCTTCTTTTTACATCCGGTGTACGTCTGCTGTTAATTTTGGTCGTCCCTGCTCCAATTATTTTCCTGATGGGTTTTCTTGGACTACAGACCATGCTATTGTGACTCCTGATATGCTGATTACTTCTCACTGGCCTTGCGGGAGCTTAAAAGATGTCTGTGAGATCATAGTTGATGAGTTGCCGTTTCAAACTAAAAACCTCCCTCCCACCGCCATCAGTCAGTGTTTCAGTCTGTACATGGATGAGTTCCGTCATCTTACCTATTCTTGTTTTATCGCCACGGATGCTTCGAAGGACGATTTTAAAACTTCTATTGCTGCTGTTAATATTACTGAAGATACATCCTGCGCTTACCTCACCTATCATTTAAACTCTACTTTTACTGCAGAAGCTCTAGCCCTTAATCTGGCTGTCCAGCGCTTTCTTATCAAGAGTTACAACTACTTTATTTTGTCGGATAGCAAGTCTGCCCTTGAAGCTTTAATACATATTAACCATAAGTCCCCAGCTGTCATCTTACACCTTTTCCAGTCTTTATGCAGCGTCCGTGGTTCTGTGTGTGGGATTATCTTGATCTGGGTCCCTGGCCATGTTGGTATCCCTCCTAATGAGAAAGCTGATAATCTGGCAAGAAATGGCCCGTATGCGGTTAGCACTTATAGTGGGGTGGCCCCTGAAGACTTAAAGAGGCATTTAAAGGATCAGCTTCATGCTAGCTTCCAGAGCTGGTGGGATGATTGTAAATATGCAGTCGATTCGCCGTATCTTGGTCCGAATATTTATAAGTGGACGCATAACCGTAAAGAGGATGTTTTTATTGCTCGTTTCCGGATGCAAACGGCTGTCACTGACAGGAAGTTATATATTTTCGAGCTAAGTATTTCTCCCACATGCTCTCTTTGCTCTACGGAGGATGGGACGGAATTCCATTACGTTTTCAAGTGCCCGGCTTTTGATGCTGAAAGAACGATGCTACGGGATGCCATGGCATCTGTTAATTTCTTTCCTGATGACTGGACTGACTTTTGGGAATGTATCAACTCTAATCGTCATTGTTTTCGTCTGTTCATCAATCTCTTCCTCGGGAGCGGGCGTTTTTAGTCGCCTTTTTCCGTTTATCCTTTCTAGCTTGTTTCATCACTCTTTCTTAATAGCTGTGTTGTCTTTTTGATTTTGGTGCTGCTTGTCTGGATGAGTTGTTTGGCTCCTTCGTTCTAGGTTGCCCCTGGTTTATTGTTTAGGGTGCGTCTTTTTGTGTTTTTCGGGGTAGTTGTTGTCCTCTTGTTGGGGTTATCAGTTCGTGGTTTGTTGTGTGGGCTGTCCCACTTTGTTTCTGGTGGTAAACTGGTTCTTTATGTTTCGTTGGTTTGGGTATATGTGATCATTTGAGGTCATGCCGGCCGGAGCCGCAGCACCTACCTCAAAGCTCAAATAACAAATAACAAATCCAACTGAATTAGGGGCTCTCTTAGAAAAAATTGCTTCAAATACATATGTGGTAGCTCAAAGGGTTAAACGTAAGACATTTTCAAAATTTTATGATTTGTCGCTTGGCCTCAGGTGTTCTGCTATAAGTATGCAAAATTTAAAATCTCCAATTTAATTAGGGGCTCAGTTAGAAAGAATTGCTTAAAATACACGAGCTGGAGTTGAAAGGGTTAAACATAAAACTTTTTCAAAATTTATTATTTGACGTGTAATCCGGGATGTTGAGCTATAAGTATGCAAAATTTCACGCCTCCAACCTAAATAGGGGCTCACATAGAAAGAATTGTTTAAAATACACATGTGGGAGCCCAAAGGGTTAAACGTACGACATTTTCAAAATTTTATGATTTGTCGTTTGATGTGAGGTGTTCAGCTATAAGTATGCAATATTTCACTCCTCCAACCTAATTAGGGTTCACTTAGAAAGAATTGTTTAAAATACACATGTGGGAGCCCAAAGGGTTAAATGTACGACTTTTTCAAAATTTTATGATTTGTCGTTTGATGTGAGGTGTTCAGCTATAAGAATGCAAAATTTCACGCTTCCAACTTAATTAGAGGCTCACTTAGAAATAATTGTTTAAAATACACATGCAGGAGCCCAAAAGGTTAAATGTACGACTTTTTCAAAATTTTATCATTTGTCGTATGATGTGTGGTGTTCAGCTATAAGTATGCAGAATTTCACGCCTCCAAACTAATTAGGAGCTCACCTTAGAAAGAATTGTTTAAAATACACATGCGGGACCCCAAAGGGTTAAATGTACGACTTTTTCAAAATTTTATCACTTGTTGTTTTATGTGAGGTGTCCAGCTATAAGTATGCAAAATTTCACGCCTCCAACATAATTAGGGTCTCACTTAGAAAGAATTGTTTAAAATACACATGTGGGAGCCCAAAGGCTTAAATGTACGACTTTTTCAAAATTTTATGATTTGTCGTATGATGTGAGGTGTTCAGCTATAAGTACCGAAAATTTCATGTCTCCAACATAATTAGGGGCTCACTTAGAAAGAATTGTTTAAAATACATATGTGGGAGCCCAAAGGGTTAAATGTACGACTTTTTCCAAAATTTTATCACTTGTTGTTTGATGTGAAGTGCCCAGCTATAAGTACCCGAAATTTCATGTCTCCAACATAATTAGGGGCTCACTTAGAAAGAATTGTTTAAAATACACATGTGGGAGTTACCGACATTTATTCTTCTGCGAGTTAAACCGATTAATTAAATAATTAATATTTCAGCTTGTAATTAAGATAGGGCTTAGAAATAGGTATCAATAAAATCAGCGAGAAATTTGACATCGGGATGCCATAAAATTTAATCAAAAAATTTAATATTTGAAAAGTTAAAATTCCGTATTAAAATATGCTATTAAGAAAAACCGCAGCGTCCTCATGTCTACCTGCTTTGAAATCTTTTGAATTGAAATCTTTTTTCCTTGTCTTTCCAATTAAAGAAAATAAATTTTTATCGATCGATTTTTAGTGGATATTTTAACTTATACACATCGCAGAAATGTGAACTTTATACCAAATGAAAGTAGATTTTTTTCTGCGTCTGTCTATTCAAAGCCGCCTCAAGACTACAAGCCAAACACAAGGTTTCGTGACGTCACGGCGCGGGGCTTAGATCAGCCTAGGGCCAGTGGCGCAGCCAGAATTCGGTTCTAGGGGGGGTTTTGGATTTTTGATAAAGGTGTTCACCGGTTATTTGAATCACCAGTTAATATAATCTGTCTTTTTAATGAATCAAATCATAATGCTTTCTACCCGCAGTTACATTGGTTGTGTTTCATTTAAACAGCATTTACAGTATTAGAGTTAGAAAACATAAAATGCACCAATGAAATAACCCCAAACTAGGTTAGATTTATAAAAAGTGTTTAAAGATGATGAGGCAAACTTTAAGAGTTGTATAAGTGCACAGTGAGGCAAATAATTTTTGCATAGAAAATAACAGAATTCCAATCCACTTGTTCAACCAAAAATACACAGGATTTCATTCCAAGACAATTTCGAATTCTTGTTTTTAATAATAATGAATTTTAATAATAATTTTCTTTAATAATAATGAAGCCATTTTAACAAAATTTTCAATATACTTACCGTGCTTTTGTCAAATGTAACAACATCACGAAAATTGGTGGAATTTATCATCATTTACGTCCAATGAGTGCTCAGTTAGGTAATCCATATTTTGGAATGTAGTTGATATTAAACATGGTATTTTATTGGTTTTTTTTATTATGCTCTTCCAGTACTTTACATGACATCGAATTTGTCATTAAGTAACTTAAATCTGTTGAAAATTTCGCTAAAACATCTTTATTATTGTTAAAGTTCTCTAAAAATATCCGGGTTCAAACTGAAGTCGTACCTGTACTAATATTATAAAGAAGTAACTTTTTTTTGTAGGGGCTACTTTTGGAACTACCAAACGGATTTAAAAAGATAATCGGTCGTGTGGGAACTTAACTCAAATACAAAGGGTTCCATACAAAATATCAGAACTGTTCAAAGACATACACTTGCGTACATATAACAATACCACATGCCATAATTTAATTCTACTGGAATGAAAACTGATGAATA
This sequence comes from Maratus speciosus, assembly GCA_963932465.1. NCBI lineage: Eukaryota > Metazoa > Arthropoda > Arachnida > Araneae > Salticidae > Maratus > Maratus speciosus. The sequence goes on from OZ010792.1 coordinate 364,107,207, forward strand.
TTTCTCCCTCTAAAACACAGACTTTGTACAAAGTTTAAACTTGGTAGAGAACCAACCACGTTTCGGAAAGAGGTCGCGGAGATTCTCACGAAAAGTCACTTGTAAATCATATTTCATGTAATAGTGGACAATTTTAAAGGAATAAAAAAAGGTACGCCTTATAAAGTGAAAATTTTCTATTCATTTTAAAAAATAAAAGCATATTCAGACATAATTATTGAAATGATTTCTAATCGAAAAATTTTTTTCCTTATAAATGATTTATTTATTGAATTATAAGCAATTTTTGTCTCAAAATTACTGACTTTTAATTTCTTGGAATTATTATATGAATTATCTTTTTAATGTTTGCCTTCAATAATTGAATTCAGTTGGAATAAAAAGTGCTTATCACTATGTTTCACCTTACCTAAAACAAAGATCTTATACAAAGTTTAAACTAGGCACTGTTACTGTGCCAAGCACGCTTCGAAAGGAGGTCACAAGGTAGCAACACTGTTTTGATCCGTACCGTTGTTTTCTACATGGGTTTTTAATTAATATCTCGGCAAATTACAGACACATTTTTTCGAAAATCATTACCGACAATCCTTGGAAGATTCTACGTCGCTTAGGTACACCGAGTGCCCTCAACTCCCCGCTGACCGTCAGAAAAATAAGATGCACGAATGATCTTATAATTCCGATTTTACTTTTTAAGCGTAGAGTGGAACCTTAATAATAATGGCAAAATGATGGTAACTATCTCCGTTTCAACATAAGCTATATTTTACATCAGTAAAACAACGGCTAGAAACATGGAATTTGCCATGGTTGTTAATTTAAAGACTTAAATGCATGCCCTGAACAGTTTTTTTTTTTTTTTTTAATTCGAAATTTTAAAGGGTGCAAGAGCAAAAAAAAAAAAAAAAAAAAAAAAAAACTTTCTAAAATTGCGATTTGTGTGATACATTTTGTATAGAAGGTTAGAATCTGGCATGGTGATAACTTTTGGGATGTATAAATGCTCAAGAACCGTTCCTAAAAAAATTCAATTTAAAAAGGATGAAATGAGCGGAAAACGGTCTGAAAACGATCTAAAGCTAATGTCAGACGGACGTCTTTTTGCACGCTTTTTTACTTCCGTATTACCCCTACACAATGCTAGCAGCATTATATAGCCTTAATTATGATTTATTAGGTATTGTTAGAGCTAGATACATTAAGATTGGCATGGCTGTTACTCTAGAAACGTAAATGATCACCAAGAACAGTTTTCCAAAAATTCGAAATTAAAAGGATGCAAGAGCAAAAAACGTTCTAAAACTGCGGTTTGTGCGATATACACTATATGGCAAAAGGTGACCGGTCACTTGCGATTATAGAAGTTTTGTTAAATATCTAGAAAAATGCATGAGGAATTAACCTGAAACTGCAGGTGTGTAAACAGTATACTATAGGTCATATTTCCGCGAAGATTTTTTTCCCCTAAACCCCATAGGGGACCGTCAACAAATTGAAAAGGAACTAATATCTTTTGGATAATCCTGTAAAAACTAATGTAGCAAAAACCTTCATATTCAAGATTATTAATAAATGGCTTATTGTAATATACTGTGTTCATTTTCATGAGGATAGCATGTATACTATTAGAGAAATTAAGGTTTTTATAAAAGCAGTCCCAAATTTCGCCAAGTTTTTTGCTTATAATTTGCGGAGTTCTTAATATAAAAAAAGTTCTTTTCAGAAAATATGACAAACAACATTGTACATAATAATCTGCAATCAGAATAGAAAATAATAAAAATTGGATGAAAAATGAGGAGGTTTATTAAAAAATGTTTCACTGCGCATGCTCGAATGCAATCAAAATATAATGTGCATAATGTATTAGCTAATTATATAGAGCAAGTTTTGTGATAGTCTCAAAATCATAGAATGAAAATTCTGAAAATTGTCGTCGATAGAATAAGCTCGAAATCCGTTGTTCTCAAAAAGAAGCAAAAAGATGGGGGTTTGTATCAAATATCTGTTGATTAGTGCCAAGATAGCGTACACAATATTGCACGTACTACTATATTTGGATACAACCCCTCATCTTTTTGCTTCCTTTTGGGAACAACGGATTTCGAGCTTATTCTATTGACGATAATTTTCAAGCTATGATTTTAAGACTTTTAGAAAACTTGCTCTATATAATTAGCTAATACATTATGCACATTATATTTTGATTGCATTCGCGCATGCGCAGTGAAATATTTTTTAGTAAACCTACTCATTTTTCATTCAATTTTTATTATTTTTTAATTGTGATTGCAGGGTATTATGTACAATGTTGTTTGTCATATTTTCTGAAAAGAACTATTTTTATAATAAGAACTCTGCAAATTATAAGCAAAAAACTTGGTGAAATTTGGGACTGTTTTTATAAAAACCTTAATTTCTCTACGAGTGTACATGCTATTCTCATAAAAATGAACACAGCATATTACAATAAGCCACTTATTAATAATCTCGAGTTTGAACGCTTTTGCAACATTAGTTTTTACAGGGTATTAAAGATATTCGTATATATAAAGATATATATATAAATAATATATATATATATATAATATATATATAAAGATATTCCAAAAGATATTCGTTCTTTTTCAATTTGTTGACGGTCCCCTATGGGGTTTTGGGAAAAAAAATCTTCGCGGAAATATATGACCTATACTATACTATTTACTCACCTGCAGTTTCAGGTTAATTCCTCATGTATTTTTCTAGATATTTAACAAAACGTCTAAAATTGCAAGTGACCGGTCACCTTCGGACATATAGTGTAGTTGGTATAAAAGCTTGGTTTTTGACATGGTGGTTACTTTTAAGGTATAATGATATTGAGAATGATAAAACATAATGAGAATATTCCATAATATATTCAAGTAACCGTAGTATAAAGCTAAAACTGCAGATTTTTAACAATGTGCTTATTAATTTAAATTAATGCATGATTAGCATAAAATTGTGTATAATTATATTTTATACAGTCTAAGAAAATGTTTTACATTTAACCCATCTCTTTTCAAAATCCATACTCACAGACATATTATCTATAACTCTATGAAATTACAATAAAAGCTTCTTTCCTACGTGACACGGGTGGCAATGCTTCTCCGAGAGTAAGCACCATTACTCGTTGCTACATTACTAACTAATGAAATACATTCTTTAAATTTGTGTACAGATCTCCTAAGGAGCAAATATGTTCGAAAGACACACTGATTGCGATAATTTGTTCAATCACAATCAAAAACAGCTTTTTACAACTTTATAGTTACTACTTTTTTAATTCTTATTTTACAAAGACTTTTACTTGGGTGCGTAAAAAAATTTAGCGTAAAAGTCTTAGATATAATTGAGAGCAAAAAGCGTAAAACAGGGCGTTTGAAACTAAGAGAGATCTGCAAAGTGTATGTTTCATGTTTTTTCTGAAATTCGATGGTCTATTATTGTTTCGAACATCGAACAAAGACAGAAGTGCAATTAAGAAATGGCCCATTGTATAATACTTAAACTCAAAGCGTCTGTGTGGCAGGAAATGACCATTCTTTTAGCATAAGACGTCTCGAAAAAGTGATTTAGTCCAAATAACCAATTTTCACAAAACCAATGCATGTAATATGCGCTTTCACAGTTTTAAGTAGAATTTTCGCCGTTTAATTGAATCACTTTGTTGAATAGACTTTGATTTCTCAAAGCGGCGGATTTCGAAAAACGCCAAAACGTTTAAATATTAATTTTGGTTTTGATTCATATAAGAGGCAATTATAGTAATTTTTCTTAGCTCTGGGGGGGGGGGGGTTTAACCCCCAAACCCCTCCCGTGGCTGCGCCACTGCCTAGGGCTCCTATAATACTGTATTGTAGGAGCCTTAGATCAGCCGTGGAGAGCACATGCGTTATTAAAACATATTAATTCTTTCCTCTATATTTCAACTTATTATCACAGCATATGGAAAAAAAATAAAAACTTATAGTTTAAAGACACTAATTAAGTGCTTTTTAATCAATTTCGATCCCTCGAAACAATAATAATAACGATAACACAAAAACAATATTTATGAAATAATATCACTGTGTCAATGAAAATGTGCATCAGAATTAAAGTTACATTAAAGAAAATTCGTTCGTTAATGAAAAAAAAATCCCAAGTATTAAATTTATTTTAGTAGACAGTTTTTATTATTTATTCTACTTTGAAATTTAGAAACAATATCAATTATCTATTTGGTATATATTCAAAAACAAGACATTATACATTATTACATACACACACACACACATATATATATAAATTTGTAGTTTAAACACATAAATTGAATTATTTTGCTTTCAGTTATTTCAAAATAAATAAATAACAATAAGTGTGCCAATCAAAACCCACATTTAAAAATTAAATTAAAGTGGAAGAAAAGTGAATGTTAAATGAAAACAAATTCAAGTTGTGTTCTATTTTTATTTTTAATCGGACTTGAAATTATACAGTAAATATCCTATTAAATATTAAGTGATTTGAAACCTGCATATAATAAATTGTAAAATTAAAGTATACATGAAATTAAGTATTCTTATAAATAAATTTTCGTACTGTAAACTAGTGATGGGCGATAACGAGATGTTTTTCTCGATTCTCTCGATTGTATGGACATCTCGATAGTTTTCGATTGTGTAAATATTTTCTCGATGACTCCAGTTTGCAAACTGCTTTTATACTTCATAAATTTATCAAGAATCGTCTGCAGGTAAACTGGAATGAGTCGGCGTTAATAAGGACTAAGTGGTTTTTCGCCCGCTAGCGGGCCCTTCCTTTAGTCGGGGCCTCTAATTTATACATAATCTTGTAATATGACATCTCGAACTGGCTTCCCGCTATATAAGGCACTGTATAGCAGGCGTGGTGTGCACGGACTATAAAATGTTGTAAAAAATAATCTCGAACCGGATTCCTGGGGGGGGGGGGTCAAGGTGAGGGGAGGAGCACAGCAGCAGCATAATAGGAATAAGTCGTCATGGGGCATTAGGCCTTTCCAACTATATGTCACATGGCACATGAGGGATCTCGATCTGAATTTATAAAAATGCCCTCCCAGTGGGGGCAAAGTGGGGGGAGGGGCGCGGGAGGTGCATAACGTGGGTAAGTGGTCGCAGACCTTTCCGACAATATATCACAAGGGGGTCTCTGGTAAATTCAGAAAAGTCACATGAAAGTTCCCGGCTAAATTTATAAAAATGGCCCCGTGGGACAAAGTTGGGGGGAGAGGACGCGGGAGGTGCATAAAATGAGTAAGTGGTCCCAGACCTTTCCAACAATATGTCGCATGAGGGGTCTCGGCTAAATTGAAAAAAATATCCTCATGGAGGCAAAGTGTGTGTGTGTGTGGGGGGGGGGCGGTTACCGGAGGTGCATAACATCAATAAGTAGTCTCAGACCTTTTCAACGATATGTCACATGAGGGGTCTTGGCTAAATATAGAAAAGTACACCCGTGGGGGCAAAATGGGGAGGGTGGACACCGGAGGTGCATAATATCAATAAGTAGTCACAGACCTTTCCAACGATATGTCACATGGGGGGGTCTTGGCTAAATTTAGAAAAGTTCCCCGTGGGGGGCAAAGTGAGGGGTGCATAACATTTATAATATAAGTGGTCACAGGCCTTTCCAATATGTAACATGAGGAGTGTCAGCAAAATTTAGAACAAGTGGGTAAGTGCGATCACAGATCGCACAAAGGGTTTCGTTTAATATTCCTTTCAAAACACTTTTTCTTTTTGAAAAATCTGTTAGTTCCACATTTCGCAACCAGGGGGCACACTCGATTCTAAACAAACATCTATCCGAAGGAAAACCCGTTTTACATACTATCCGTAGATATATTAGTCGAGGGGATTGGGCCCATAGCACCCGAGATCAGTAGGCGCACCGGCAGTAAAAAATGGAACTAAAACATGTAAGGCTATGGTGCATAATATGAAAGAAGGTTCAAGTGTCGGCAAAAGTTGGAAAATTTCTCCCCGGGTTAAAAGGGCGGAGGTTAGAAAAATTACTTAAAATACACAAGTTAGAACCCGGAGGGGTTAATTATTATATAAAACATTTTAAAGATTTTATGATTTGTCGTGTGGTCTGAGGTATTCAACTATACGTATGTAAAATTTCATGTCTCCAACTTAATTAGGGGCTCTCTTAGAAAGAATTGCTTCAAATACATGTGTGGTAGCTCAAAGGGTTAAACGTAAGACTTTTTCAAGATTTTATGATTTGTCGCTTGGCCTCAGGTGTTCTGCTATAAGTATGCAAAATTTAAAATCTCCAATTTAATTGGGGGCTCAGTTAGAAAGAATTGCTTAAAATACACGAGCTGGAGTTGAAAGGGTTAAACATAAAACTTTTTCAAAATTTATTATTTGACGCGTAATCTGGGATGTTGAGCTATAAGTATGCAAAATATCACGCCTCCAATCTAAATAGGGGCTCACTTAGAAAGAATTGTTTAAAATACACACGTGGGAGCCCAAAAGGTTAAATGTACGACTTTTTCAAAATTTTATGATTTGTCGTTTGATGTGAGGTATTCAGCTATATGCAAAATTTCACGCCTCCAATCTAATTAGAGGCTTACATAGAAAGAACTGTTTAAAATATACATGTGGGAGCCCAAAGGGTTAAATGTACGACTTTTTCAAAATTTTACGATTTGTCGTATGATGTGTGGTGTTCATCTATAAGTATGCAAAATTTCAAGTCTCCAACATGTATAGTTTCTGAGAACGGGCTCTGTGACAGACAGACAGACGGACGGACGGACGGACAGACCGACAGAGGAGCGAGACGAATAGGGTTTCGTCAGATGAACGAAACCCTAAAAATGCCCCGGTGGCAAAGTGGGGAAAGGGGCAGGTAGGTGCATAATATGAATAAGTGGATTTTCTAATGATGTATCACATGAAGAGTGTCGACAAAAGTTAGGAAAGTGCCCCCCCCCCCCACCCCAAGGGGCCAACTACCGCACTCCCCGGAATACAACCCAACTTTTTGAAATTTCATGTATTATAAATAATACCGGGTGGCTCCGTAAAAAAATCCGATCTAAAATGATGAGAATGCAAAAAAGTTTGAAAACGACCCCCCCCCCCCTCACAGTGAGAGTAAAATTGGGGAGGGGGAGACGAAAGTCTTATAATATGAAAGAGTTATCCAAGAGCTTTCCTATGATATGTCACATGACGGGTTCAAAAAATGTCTGAAAATTGCTTTCCCGACCCCTCTCCACAGTGGGTCCACTCTTTCGCCCCGGAATTGATACAGCCCCCACTTTCAAAATTTTTATGTTTAATAAATAATAAATACCGGAAGACCCCATAAAAAAATTCGCATCTAAAATGCTATTTATCATAGAAATCGCTACGGTTTTAAAAATTTGTTCTCCCCTCCCCACCCCCAAAATTCAATTTTGGGGGAAGAAAGGTTCATAATATGAAAGAGTAGTCAGAAAGATTTCCGAAGATATATCACATGAGAGGTTTCATAAAAGTTTGAAAATTGCACCCCTGTGGGTCCACTCTCACGCCCCTTGAATACTCCCGGAATTCCCCCAACTCTTAATATTTTTATATTTAATAAGTATTATTTTTCTGAAGGCTCCGACAAAAAACCCATTTAAATGATAATTATTCTAGATATCGCTACAGTTTTAAAGATTTGTCCGCGCACACCCTCACCCCCCGCATCCTGAAATTCAATTGTGAATGGGAGAAAGGTTCATAATATGAAAGGGTTGTCAAATTCCGATGATGTATCACATGACGTGTTCGGTAAAAATTTGAAAATCCCCCCCCCCCCGTGTGTCCACTCTTGCGCCCCCCGAAACTCACCAATCTCTGTCTTTGAATTTTTTTTATTTAATACACTAGGGGGCTCGGCCCCCTACGAGCTACGCTCGCCAACCCCCCGTTCAGACACTGCAGTCTCTAAAAGCACGCTAATTTGATCGACTTTAATTGAATTTTTTTGGAAGATTGAATTATAATTAAAAAAACAAAGGCGATCTCCCTATAAACGGGTTTCTATTCATTTCTCTTTGATTGGGGAATTTTACGGAAAAATCAGCTGCTGTTAAAAGATACAATGGCATTTCAAAATCATCTAATATAAAAGGAATTAAGTAAACAGAGTCTTTGTCTCCCGGTATTTTTTAACAAAGCGAAAAGAAAGTCCTTTTAAATAAAACATTTTAAATATATCGTTTTTAATCTGACGTAATTTTCACCAAACATTTCTTTCCCTTTTTAATATTCACGTGAAAATGCTTTTATTAGAAATGAAATATTATTTGCGCTGTCCAAAAAAAAAAATAGTTGAAAAGTTCATCTCAAAATATCAAGTAAATGTCTCGCGCTATTTTTAAATTTAAACTACTATTTTGCAATATTATTTTTTGTTCATTTTCCGTAATAAGTGTAATGTGACGTAAATGTGATGTAATTTCTCCTATTTAAGACTTCTAACGCATGTTAATGAATTTATTACTTTACAATATCCTTTCTCTGTTAAAATTCACGTGTAATTATAGATGAAGTAATTTTCAATAAGTTCCTGCTTTTTATACGTAATTATTTAATTCTAATTTGAAAGTTTTTCTTTTCTGTTTATAATAGTCACGTGTAAATAAATTTTTAATTTAAAACAAACATTATTGTTTCCGTTGTTTATACAGTTTGGCAACAGGTTAAATTAGTACAATTTTCTGAAATAAGTAAAAAAATATCTCTCGAAATGCTGAAAATTTGAATTTAAAATAGAAATGAAACCTCGAAAAATGAGTCAAATTAAAAAAATAAATTAATTCTGCACACCGGGAAATTATAATGTATAAAATGATCTAAAAAGTATTAAATTCCGATGTATAGTTTTTGCTCCTATAAAACTTTTTTAATGGGACGATTTTGTCCAACTTTAGCATTAAATATCTCTTAAAACAATTCTTCGATTTGAAAACTGTCTACATCAGCGTGTTTATCAAACATTTCTGTATAATACTACCAATTTTCATATTTTTGTATGCATTATTTTTCTTAATATTAACGAAGAAAGACATCCGGTCACAAAAAATTCAAAACCGGCGGCGGCGGCGGCGGCGGTGACAGCGGGAGTTACTTTTTTTTAGAATAGAGAGATAATATTTATCGGAAGGCTCCATCATTTCACTGCTCATTGTCATACCTATCTCTCTTTCCAGCTCTCCCCTCGATATCTCTTCTCGGCCCTTCTTGACCGAGAACGAGAAATCAGTTTTCTTGACAATCATCGAGAGTAACATGTCGAGAATGGAAGAAAAGGGATTTCCCATTCTCGGCCTTAGTTAGAACCGAGAAGACCAGTGGCGTACCCAGGATTTTATTTCGGGGGGGGCTGACTTAAATTTTCATAATGTTCTAAATCTTACGAAACACGTTGCATTGTGTTATAAACAGAAATCATTTTTGTCAATAAGGCCGTAGCCAGAGGGGTGGGGGTGCAAGGGTGACTTTGTTCCGAACTTTCCGAAAATTTGAAAATTCGGTCATCAGTCCGAAAATTTGGACTTAAAAAATTATCGCGATTTTTGACAAATGGTCGCCGAAAAAAATCAATTTCGTCAATCGTTCGCAAAAAAAAAATCAATTTCGTCAATCGTTCGCAAAAAAAATCTCCAATTTCTTTAGAGGATCAAGGAAAAAAACGGAATTATGTCATACGGCCGCAGATAAAATGCGAAGTTTGTCAAAGGATCGCGAAAAAAAAAGTCAAATTTCGTCAAATGATAGCGGAGAAAACGTGAATTTCGTCAAATTATTCTAGAGGAAACGCTAATTTCGTCAAAATGAGCACAGAAAAAACCCGAATTTCGTCAGAAGGCCGCAGAAAAAACGCGAACTTCATCAAAAGGTCGCGGAAAAAACGCGAATTTCGAAAAAAAGATCGCTAAAAGCACTCATTCCGTCAAAGGGCTGCGGAAAAGAAGCTAATTTCGTAAAGCATCGCAAAAAACGCGAATTTCGTCAAAGGGACACGGGAAAACGTGAATTTCGTCAAAAGGCCACAGAAAAACGCAAATTTCATCAAAAAGACGAGAAAAAGCGCGAATTTCGACAAAAAGCCGCAAAAAAACGCAAATTTCGAGGAAGGGTTGCGCAAAAACACGAATTTTGTCAAATGACCACAGAAAAAACGCGAATTTCGTCAAAGGACCACAGAAAACTGCAAATTTCGACAAAGCATCGCTAAAAAAACACGCATTCCGTCAAAGGGAAGCTGAAAAAACACGAATTTCGTCAAAGGGACAGAGAAAAACGTGAATTTCGTCAAAAGGCCGCAGAAAAACGCAAATTTCATCAAAAAAAGACGAAAAAAAACGCAAATTTCGTCAAAGAGCCGCGGAAAAAACGCAAATTTCGACGAAGGATTGCATTAAAAAACACGAATTTCGGTAAATGACTACAGAAAAAAACGCGAATTTCGACAAAGGATCGCTAAACAAAAAACGCATTTCGTCAAATGGAAGCTGAAACAACGCGAATTTCGTTAAAGGATCGCAAAAAAAAAGAGAAAAAGCAGGGTCACAAAGAAGGGCCACAGAAAAACGTGAATTTAGTCAAAAGGCTGCGGAAAAACCACTAATTTCGTCAAAACCCCGCGGAAAAAAGCAAATTTCGACAAAGGATCTGGAAAAAACGCGAATTTCTTCAAAAGGCCGCAGAAAAAAAGCGAATTTCATCAAAAGGCCGCGGAAAAACGTGAATTTCGACGAAGGATTGCGTAAAAAAACGTGAATTTCGGCAAATGACCTCAGAAAAAATGCAAATTTCCTCAAAAGGCCGCAGAAAAAACGCAAATTTCCTCAAAGGGCTGCAGAAAAAACGCAAATTTTGGCAAAGGATTGCTAAAAAAAGTATGAATTCCGTCAAAGGGAAGCGGAAAAACGCGAATTTCGTTAAAGGATCGCAAAAAAAAGCATGGTCACAAAGAAGGGCCACAGAGAAACGTGACTTTCGGCAAAAGACTGCGGAAAGAAGCGAATTTCGTCAAACAGCAGCAAAAAACAAAAAAATACAACCATCTCTATAAAAAAACGCGGATTTCGTCAAAGAGCCGCGAAATTCATCAAAAAGACGAGAAAAAAGCGAATTTCGTCAAAAAAGCCGTGAAAAAAACGCAAATTTCGACGAAGGGTTTCGTAAAAAACGCGAATTTCGGCAAAAGTTCACGAAAAAAACTCGAATTTCATCAAAAACTCGCGGAAAAAACGCAAATTTTGACAAAGGATCACGAAAAAAAAAACTCGAATTTCGTCAAAGGGTCGCAGAAAAAAGCTAATTTTGTCAAAAGTTCGGGGAAAATGCAAATTTCGTCAAAGCGTCGTGATAAAAACCTGTATTTCATCAAAGGATCGCGTTAAAAACACATACAAATATCTGTGTTTATTATTATATGTATAGTTTTTAAACTGAAATAATATGCTGAACTTTTTAGAAATCTGGTTAACCCGAACCCACTCAGCCTGAAATTGACCTGAATATAAACAGAGTTAACCCAAACTACAACAAAAATAATTAGCAGCAGGAAGGGATTACCTCTCCTTTCCCCCTCTGCTGTAACCTTTCAGAAAATTTGCTGAGAATTTCAGATTTTTTTTTTTTTAACTCAGACTCAAATCTGGGGGGAAGGGGGGAGGGCACGGGTCCGATCCTGAGACCGTCCCACGTCGAAATCTGTTGAAAAGTGTTACTGGTTTTTTTTATATACTTTCATTTAAAAGAAAGTCATTATAACTTAAAATCTATAAAATTGTTCTTGCAATCCCCGAAACTAAATTCTGGCTACGGTTCTTGTTTAACAATAAATTAATACTGTAACAAACACAAAATATTTTTTGTATACACAAAATATTTTCATACACATATATATAATAAAGACTTTGTTTATTATTTGTGCATTGCACAAGTAATAAGAAGGACTTTAAACCGTTCCAGATGAAAAATACTGGCTGCAAAGTTAAGTCAGAATAGGAAGATAAGTGGGGGGAGGGGACATTACCGAACTCCAAAGATGTCTTTGCAGTCAAACAAGAAGTCACTGTGTATCTTACAGATACGAGGAAGTAATCGAATGTTAAAAACAAAAGTTAATGAATATCATTCACAGTCAGCTCTTCCGCACATATATAGTGTGCCTGACTTCCGACTTAGCCAAAATTCTTAAGGGATTAGCTAAGGTGTCATTATGCACTAATAAGGGACTAACAAGAAAGACAAGTGCGATGCATGACAAATATATATATAATTGAATTGATCTAAAAAGTAAGAAGTAAACTTTTTTTACCATTTAATCTGACCGTTTTGGCAGGTAAAAGAGGTTTAGTCCCTTCAACCCTCCTCACCCCCATATTTCGGTGTGGCATGGAGATGCGACTGAAAAATGAAAGTTAATAAGCTACTTTTACAGTCAACTCTTCCGCACCGGATTTCCGATTTAGACGAAATCGACTTGAGATTAGCTGTGGTGTTACTGTGCATTAACATACCCCGCATTGACAATCTTGGCGCCCGCCGACTATGGGAAAAATTAAAAAAATCCTTAAATTAAACTACTTTTAGATTTGTCGAATTTATTTGCAGGTCTCTTGAACTGAGTATATATGTTTTCATTTATCGAGTAAAACAGTGATTTCAGTCATTTGAAAATGGATTTTGTGGTCTCAAGTAAATTTGGTCGCAGGACTGAGGAGGATATTGGATTAACAGGAAAAACAAATTCGTGGCATGCCAGAAAATAAAACAAATTTATCTGAAAAAGAAGGAATATCAGCCCTTTTTTCATTTCACTGCGATCTCTTCAGAGGTGGAATGGAGCTGTAACGTCATAACCCCCGCCCCCATCAAATCCTTTGGTGTATGCTGGGGCATCACTGTGCACTAATATATGGGACTGACCAGAATAGCTGCATCGCAGAAAAAAATTAAAAATTAATCTCAAAAGAAAGAAAAAAAAACTGGAATTTTTTTTTCATTTTATATTTGATTATTTCGGAAGAGTAAGTAACATCAACCCCTTCCCCTCATTGGGTATACTGTGGTGTAACTGTGCGTTGATATGAGACTAGCCAGAACGTGTAGTTCGTTGTATTGCAGAAAACAAGTGCATTACAAATTCATCTCGAACAAAAAGAAAAATATCAGCCCTTTTTTCATTTCATTTTCGACTATTTTGGGAAGGGGCTGTAACCCATCACCCCCTTTCTACTTCTTTCGGTATAATGTGGTGTCACTGTGCACTAATATGGAACTAAAGAGAAGAGAGTGGCTAGTCTGTTGAATGATAGGAGAAAAAAAATACAAATTTATCTCAAACAGAAAGAAAAAAAGCAATATTTTTTTATTTCACTTTCGACTATTTCGGGAGGAGGGGGCTGTAATTCCATCAGCCCCCTCCCCATCTTTGGGTATGCTGTGATGTCAATGTGGACTAATATGGTGTTAACGAGAATGGCCATTTCGCTGTATGGCAGAAGAAAAATTACAAATTTATCTCAAACAAGAAGAAAAAAAACAGCCTTTTTTTTCATTTCATTTTCAACTATTTAGGAAGAGGACACCCCATTAGCTCCTTTCACCTCTTTGGGTATAATGTGGTATCACTGTGCACTAGTATGGAACTAAAGAGAAGAGAGCGGCTAGTCTGTTGAATGATAGAGGAAAAATACAAATTTATCTCAAAAAAAAAAAACAAGGAAAATATCAGAACTTTTTCATTTCATGTTCAAATTTTTGGGAGAGGGCTGTAACTACATTAACCCCCTTCTATCTTTTCGGGTATAATGTGATGTCACTGTACACTAATATGGAACTACAGCGAAGGGAGCGGCTAGTCTGTTAAATGATAGGGAGAAAATGCAAATTTATCTCAAATAGACACAAAAAAATCAGCTCTACTTTTTCATTTCATTTTCGACTATTTCCAGAGGAGGAGGTTGTAATTCCATCAGCCCCCTCTCCATCTTAGGGTATGCTGTGATGTCAGTGTGGACTAATATGGTGTTACGAGAATGGCTATTTTACTGTATGACAGAAGAAAAAATTACAGATTTATCTTTAAAAAGTAAAGAAAAAACACTTTTTTATTTAATTTTTCGCGATTTCTGGTTGAGGGGGGGGGGGCTGTAACCCCATCAACCCCCTTTCTCTTCTTTGGTGTCAATATGGACTAATATGGAACTAAAGCGAAGGAAGCGCATAGTCTGTTGAACAATAGGGGGAAAATGCAAATTTATCTTAAACAGACAGAAAAAATTCAGCACTATTTTTTCATTTCATTCTCGACCATTTCGAGAGGAGGGGGCTGAAATTCCATCAGCCCCCTAACTAATATAACCTGGACTAATATGGTGTTAACGAAAATGGCTATTTTGCTGTATGGCAGAAGAAAAAATTAGATTTATCATTAAAAAGTAAGAAAAAGGCACTTTTTCATTTAATTTTTTGACTATTTCGGGAGGAGTAGGGGGGGGGGGGGTATAACCCCGTCAGCCCCCCTTTCTCTTCTTTGTTGTCAATGTGGACTAATATGGGACTAATGAGAATGGCTTGTCCGCTGTATAAAGGAAAAAAATTAAAAAAATTTCCATAAAAGAAAGACGAAAAATCAGCACCTTTCTATATCACTTTCGAAAATTTCGGGGGGGGGGCTGTAGCCCCATCAGCCCCCCCCCCCTTGGGTACGCCACTGCGTTAATCCGAGTATATTTACGTGAGTTAGAGCATGACCAGACGGGCAGACAAACCCAATTCACTTTTCAACTGCGTTGGAAAGTGTTACAAATATTTCTTGAAGAATCCCATGCTTATGAAAATGTTAAGAATGGCATGCTATTTCAAACCCTTCCCCTCAAACAAAATCTTGCCTCCTCTCCCCACTCTTAGAAACTTGTTAAATGACTTTCTGTCCTGTCCGTAAAGCCTGCAAAGTCCAAAAAAAAAAAAAAAAAAAAAAAAATCTCTGTTTTAGACAAGTACCCTTCTTAGCAAGAATAATTATATAGTGCTTTCTTCATAGGAACTTAATTTTTTTTTCCGTTTACGAAACAATTCTTTTTTTGACAGGTTTCGTATTCACAAGTTTTACAATAAATGTAATATACCAATACTCTTCAGAGGTATACTATAGAAAGGATGTTTTAAATGCCTTTAAGAATACTTGTAAAAAGGGAAATAGAATACTGTCTTAAACGGAAAAAATGTTAGTCACTATCTTAAAGTTATACCTGCTAAGATAAAAACCTCCTTAAAACGGAATTTTTCATAGGTTTTCGTTTCGATGGGAGAGATTACAGGCTCCCCCCCGCCACCGAACCCCACCCCACCCTTGGCTATGCCACTGTTCTCAAAGACATGCCCCCCCCCCCCCCCCCAAGAAAATTCTGAAATGGCGGCCCTGTTCCCGAATATTTTAAATTTTATCTGAGTGAACATACGCATGTATTCCTGTTACGAAAACCATGTTTTGGAAAGATAAAGAAATATAGTCGTTGGTTTTACCTGTTTTGAACCATAAAAATAATGAAATAATTGAATTATTTGAAAATTCCTTTCTTCGATAAGACCTACTCCATGGCAAAAACTTCTGAGCGCACGCGGGCGGCATGGGGTGCACTTCTGAACAGATCCCTGGTTTACGCTTGTAATCGATTCCATGTAATATGTATCGAACAGTCGATTAATTACCCAAATTTTGTTTATAAATGCCTGTTATTATTTTACGTACTCACGGACGTCCTTCAAGAAAGTAATTTTTTCTTACTCTTCTTATTTTTTTCTGAGTAATAAAAATCATCATGGGTGGAGATCATGGTCACGAACTTCCCAAAATTCCCGACTATCGAATTTATAAAGTAGAAAATTGCCCGCAACTGATGAGAACCCAAAGGATGCTTGCTCAACACGGGTTAAAGGACCCTTGGCTCAGGTTTGTATATGAATTGGCATAACTTCTGTTTATTATACAGTTACTATTATAAAATATTCTTTATGCATATCACATGTTATTGAACACAATATGTAGGGGAGAGTGGTAATGAATGGGCCAATTTTTGGTTTTTAATTTTTTTTTTTTTCTAATAATTTTTTTTGGTTCAGAATTGGCTCATCAGTTACTTTACTTATTTGGTTATATAAAAAAGTCATAAAAATTAGATTAGAAAATATCTGTAGTGAATGCATAGGCGTAACCAGCCTTTTGAACGGGGGGTGCCCAGAATTTTTAACCTGAACATGTTGGATACAAACAATATCTTATATAGTAAAACCTGCTAAAACGAATCCAATAAAACCGATCGAATTTCCGTTTTAGACAATTTTCCATCTTAGAAGGTATAATTGTGTGGTATTTCTTTTAAAAAGGGCTCAAATGCAATTTTTGTTTGCGTGAGGAGGGTTGAGAAGGGGTTCAAAACATTAAAACTAAATCTAATGGTAAACAAAAAAAAAAAAAAAAAAAAGATATGTAAATGTCCTTGCAGCAGTGATATAAGACAGTGACTAAGTGTGGCCACAACTGTAAAACCTTTTGGCACTCTAACTTCTTATAAAGATTAAACAAGTTGGAAATTGCTCGTCAAATGTGGCAAATGAGGTGCGTTCGAACTGTAACTAGTTTTATAATTATTTTTTGCACCCCATATTGTACTGAATGTATATTTTTTTGCACTTCATAAGTGCATAGTCTGTAACATCATTAAAGTGCGCTTGCAATGATTTTTTCCAATTCCCAGTAATGTAACGGAAAACTTTTGACTCTCCCTGTAATTAAACTATACATCCGATTTTCATAAAATTTGAAATGGCTCGACAAAATTTTGCAACAATTATATATTTAAAATTTCAGACCATTAGGAAGGCTGTAACATCATTAAAATGCACTTGCAATAATTTTTCCCATTGGCCGTAATGTAAAGAAAAACTTTTGACTGCCCCTGTAAATTAAACTATACATCCGATTTTCATAAAATTTGAAATGGCTCGACAAAATTTTGCAATAATGATAGATTTAAAATTTCAGACCATTCGGGAAGGCTGTAACAAAATTAAAATGCACTTGCAATAATTTTTCCCATTGGTCGTAATGTAAAGAAAAACTTTTGACTGTCCCTGTAATTAAACTATACATCCGATTTTCATAAAATTTGAAATGGCTCGACAAAACTTTGCAAAAATCATATATTTAAAATTTCAGACCATTCGGTTGAGTAGTTTTTGCTCTGTTATATGCGGACGGACGGACGGACGGACGGACGGACTGAACGACAACTATAGGTGCCACGTATTTATATAATTACGAACGCACCTAAAAAGGCCTTTAATCATGCTGGAAACTTCTATAGGCACAGGGGAACACTGCATGAGATCTAAAATTATCTTAGTCAAAGTCTTTTAGATGAAATTTTGCCGGATGATAAATCTCAGATAATACATGCGGGTACATCAGTACATGCGCACGAAACCTTTTCAGAATATAACTCCATGACTTCTTAGGGATCACCGGAGGGACCCAAGAAAATTTGGAGGAAAGTCTATATAAATAATTATTATAATAATATAAATAATTATAATATTCATTAATAGCGCAATTTCCTTCCTATAATCCGCGGCTCAAACAATCATGTTTCGACCCAGAAATTTTATTTCATTATTTAAGTTAAATATTTATCGCGATTTAATAAGTTACGTTTTATGAAACAAGATTTCTGGGACTGAACCTAATTGTTTGATCCGCAGATTATAGGCCAGAAATTACGGTAATTCAGGTTTTTACCTCATAGTGTGTCGAATATATTAGGTAAAGCAGATCATGATAATATACACTAAATTTTATCAAGATGCTAAAAATTATACTATCATGATGCGACTGTAATAATAAAGATAGGCGCTTGTCTGTCTCTGTGTGTGTGTACGCGCGCGCGCGAACTGAGCTCTGAAAAAACAATGCAGCTTGCACCCGCAAGATTTGACAGGACCTGTATGCCTGAACTCATGCATATGGAAGACAATTTCTGGAATTTTTCAATTAATTTTTTATGCGAATTTTTACGCATTTTGCAGCAATTTTTTCAAATAAGTAAAAAAGAATCCAATTTCAATATTTTACCCAGTAAACTTTGTCTTCTTTTCAATAGTGTTTTCGAGATTCTTACAGCGATTTTTCAATTTTTAACAATTTTTTAATGTTATCTTTAGAGGTTTTTTTTTTTCGCATTTCGCAGTGATTTTTTTTTTTTTTGACAATCCTAAAACGAATCCGGTTTAAATCTTTTACCCAAATAGTTAATTTCGTTCCCTGTGATTTTTAAATCTTTTCCGAATTTTTAATGCGCTTTCTAGCGGGGGTTTTCGTGCTTTGAGGCGATTTTTTGAAACAGAAAAAACTCTGGTAATTTTTGCAATTGCCGTGATTAAATTCGAATTGGAATAATGCCAAATCAGCTCTTATAAGAAAGCTGAAAATTTAATTTTGCTCGAAATAAAAAACGCAATAATTCAAGATTCGTTTGTTTCAAGACAGAAGAGGTCGTAGCTTGCTCGGGAGTACGTTGCCGAAGGCAGTCCCCACCCCCACCCCAATCCTAGATTTGTTTAATTCTATGTTCGTTTAAAAAAAACTTCTCTCTAACCCACTCTCTCTAAAACCACTTCTCTAGTAATGAAGTTTTCTTTCACGGACAGGGTTTGAAATAACGCGCGGGATCGCGCGATTTGTACACAGAAAAGGAAAGTCACTCGTAATAAAAAATGCTGTGCAGTATTTCCCCCTTCAAATTCTTTTACAGACCTGTGATTCTTCAGTGAGTATTTTAAAAAAAATTAGGTCCGCGATTTTTATTTCTTTTATGGAATTTCTCAAAATCAATTCGTGAATCAGTCCGGGAAAAAATTGAGAATTTCTTCAAACGATCGTGGTAAAATATCGGGAATTTCTATAACAGAGTGCAGAAAGTAATCGCCAATTTCGTTTAAAGATTGCGCAAAAAAATTACGAATTTCGATAAAAGATTGACGAATTTTTTTTTTCAAATTTCATCAAAATGTTGCGGAAAAGAGTAGAGAATTTTGTTAATTGATATGGAAAGATATCGAGAATTTTTCCGAACGGTCGCGCAATACTATCCCGAATTTCGACAAATGATCTCCTGTAAAAATATCAGTTTCGTCAATCGGTCGCAACAGAAAATAAATTTCGTCAAAGGATCGCGGTAAAAACGATAATTTCGTCAAAGGATCGCAGAAAGAAGGCGCGAATTTCGTCAAAAGATTACGGAAAGAAAAAGCGAATTTCATCAAAAGATCGTGGAAAGAAAACGCGAATTTCATCGAAGGATTACGTGCTAAAGAAATGCCAATTTCGTCAAAATATTGTGGTAAAAATGCGAATTTCGTCAAAGGATAGCGGTAAAAAATACGAATTTTGTCAAAGGTAAGTGGTGAAAAGTTCGGATGTCGACAAAAAATCGCGTAGAAAGACGTGAATTTCGTCACACGATTTTGGGGGGAAATTGTAAATATCATGAAATGATCACATAATAAAATCGCGAATTTGTCAAAATTTACTGCACTGGGCTAAAAGGTGGAAACAGGGTTCCTTTTCCTACTTTCAAAAGAACGCCCCGAAACGAGAAAAAACTCTAAAAATCGTATACAAATTTTCAGAGGAAAAAAAATTATCATATTGACTTGAAAGACTGCAACCATATTCCTTTCAAGAATGTCAAAAATGGCCACGAAACACTAAATTCAACCAACCAACCAACCTACAGATTAATTTGAATTTTCTGTGCTATTATTTTTCATTTACAAAGGAGGCAGGGTATGTGTCCCCCCTCCCTCTTTACCTCGGCTAATCGAAATTTGGAATTATCGTTTCACATTTGCATCCCCTTTCAAATTTTTTTTTTTGCTTCTTTCTTGACTTTAAACTACCAAAGCAAAGAGACAAATAGTTTCTATCCTCGTCAAGAACTTGTGTTAATTTCTCATGAAATTGCAGAAACATGCAATAGAAAGAACGGAATTAAAAACATCTCCCACAGACAAAGGTCGTCAAAGTGAGATTATAAAGCCACCTTTTTGAATTACTATGACTAATACAGATTCTTGTAAATATTCTAGTTTTAAAAAAGATAAACAACATAATTTTCTAAAAAAAAAAAAAAAAAGAATGTGGTTTTTTTTTTTTTTTTATCACATTTCAAAACTTAGTCGTTTACTTTTCTGAACTAAACTAATTGAACTCTGCTTTCACTTCTTTTTTCTTTTGTAAATTTCGATTTTTTTTAAACAATTGAGCTCGAGTCTGCGGAAACGGGTGGGTGCCCGGGCACCCAGGGCACCCCCCCTGGTTACGCCTATGGAATGATAATGGAAAATAAAAATATAGAAATTTGGCCCATTCATCCCCACCCACGGGGCTGAATGGGCCATTGAAGGTAATGAATGGGCCACCAAATGAATTCAATGAAAAAATGTGGACTTAATCTTTTATTCACCAAATATGACAAAATGAATGGCACTTGACATGATAGGATCAAAAGAATACTGAAATAGTAAGCATTTATCAAAATTTATGAACATCAGAAGGGATATTATTAAATCACATAACTGTAGCAGAAAAAGGACAACATAATGAGATTATAAGAAAGAAAGAACATAAAATTAGCCTAAAAATAATAGATAATACACATTATGATTTAACGGAATTTATGTTTTAGGCTTAAAAACACAGTCCATCTAAAGGGAAAACTTTATTTAATTAAAATTAAATTTCAAGTGGTAAAATTTCATTCAGATGAACTGCCTATTAATTGACTATTTAGTGTAAATTTCTGGTATTATTTATTCTACCCATCAGATTTAGAATATAAACAATTTTTCTAGTTTTATATCAAATGGGAAAATACTGATAGGTGTGGTCAGCAACTGGACAGTTCACCTTAATCATTTATGGGTTATTCTCTGCAATAGTGCAAAAAGTGCTTCCCTGTCATATAAATGCTCTTAATTTCATTACATTTTTATTTATTTTTATTTTTATTAGAAGATCTAAACATAGTTTATTAGGGACAGAAAGTAAAATTTAAAAATAAATAAATTTAGTATTTAAAAATGTAAGATATATCATGCAAACATCATTCCCTCACCTTTCCCCCACCTGTACTACCATACTTTATTGCCTATTTCTTTCCATCCAAAAATAAAAATAATTAAAAATACCCTAAGCAAAATAAAGTTCTTATTTGGTACATTACAAAAAATAATAAAAATATTTTTTTTTTAGAATTATTATATAGTCTACTCAATCAATTATATGTTTCCCCATGTTAGACCATCATTCCCTCACACATTGCTATTATCTCAAATATCTACCACTAAAGAGCAGTAGCAGTCTAGCATCCTTCATAGAGAAGAAGCCATTTTGAGCACTTGTCAGTCCAGCAACATAAATTGGTGGTGTAAAATTTTGTTAATTTTTCAGAATTTTTTTTCAGTCAGTATTTCTGGAAGCGTTTTTATTAGCAGTCATTCCCTCACACAGAATACTAATTTTTTTGTAAATATCAAAAATTTTAATTTTATCATACATTATATATTAAGTGTTGCTCTTCAAGGAAACAGTTTGGATTTCTTCATAATTTTGCATTTTTTTCTACAATTAGTAAAAATGTCTTATTTCACCATTCCCTCACTTGTCATTCCCTCACATTTACCATTATGAGGGAATGACAAGATGAGTGAGGGAATGATGTGCTTTCTGTTTAAATGATGGATTTAGTTTTCCTGCTTAAAATTTATACTAATAGCATGTTATTTTTTAAATTTATGTGGCTCAAACTAACCAAAACATTTTATTTAAACTGTTTTTGGAGAAATTTATAAATACGCCAGAGTAGCTTAGTGAAAAATTATGCATATACGTAGAATAGTGTTGATTAGCATTTTACATTTTTTATGCGATTAAAATACATTGAGTTTTAAAAAATCTTAAGAGAGAAAATGAAAAATAATCCTTTGAAGCTTGAAAAACTGAAATATTTAAAAGAGAAAGGCCAAGTTAAAAGTGTATAAGAGATGAGTTCTAGACAACAATGTTAAAAAAAGGAAACAGTGGAAGAAAAATTAAAAAAAATTATAGAGAAAATATTAAGAAAAATAAGAAGATTGAGCAATTTCTTTCTCCCCAGACTCCATCAAATAGTGGTAACACAGATTCCGCAAGTTTTAGTGGTTCTGAGGCTGAACGTCTTCTTTCAAGGCAGAGTGCTTGGAGAAAAGAATTAGACGTGGCAGATCAAAACTGTTTCGAGAAAATCAGTCATTAAAAGTTCAACTGTAAAGCTGCAAAAGGAGATAATCAAAATACAAAAAGTATTACCAAGCCTTACTTAAAATTTTTTTTTAAACATCTAAAAGTTAACTCCTAAAAGAAAAAATAACTGGAAATAAAGACGTATCATCCAAAATTAGAAAAAGCTTTTATTTGGAGACGTTCTTTACACAGCATTGGCATCAATTTTTAGCAATATGGGAAAGAGTCAAAAAGGTAGACAAATGTACAGAATTTTAAGGGAAGTATTTTGAAAAAATACAGATTGCTACATATAACAAAAAATATATATATTCTTAGATATCGAAGCTTGAAGAATATTGCTAGCAACGAACTTATCTCTTTACTTATCGTAAGAGAGGCAATTACCTATTTAATAAAGTTAAACAGGATATATTAAGTTTTTGCTAAAAACTTTGTCCAGGAAAAAATGATCATACCTCAAAAATCAAAATAAAGAAACAAAAGAAGGCTTTTATGAGAGACACATAAATATTTATACAAGAAGTTTCTCAAAGAAGTTAATTATGTTTTGAGTTATTCATCATTATGTCGCCCGAAACCACTTTAGGTGAAAAAACCTAATGTTGAAGAAAGAGATACAGCTGCTTGTGAAGCTCATTCCAACATAAAAATAATTGTATTAAAATTTAATGAAACAGGAATAATAAATTTTAAAACACCTGATGTATTACTAGAATTATGTTGTGAGAAAAACAATATAACCTGCCTTCAAAGGAAGTGTGAGAATTGTAAAAGCAGCTTAATTTTATAAACTACTGAGGATGAAACAAGTTTATTAAAGCTGAAGAAATGGATCTGGGAAACACAAACTATAATTAACTAAACCAAAACTAGTCAGATGTGGCAATCCCAAAACTCATACATGTTAATACTTCCTGAAAAATGCAGCTCAGCAGCACCATCGGTTAGGTGATTTACATTAAAATCTAATCAGCAACAACTTATGTCAAGTCTATCTTAATCTGAAGTTTGATGAAAATCTGTACATTAGTTTTTGAGATAGAGCTATTCCAGAAATCATAAAAAATTCTGCATATCAGCACAACCTGTTGGGAGATTTACGCCAAAAACTAATCAGGACCAATTTATATCAGAGACTAACTGAATCTTAAGTTTGATAAAAATGCGAGCATTAGTTCTTGTGATATAGTTATTGCAATAATCATGAATAATGTTAGCATATAAGCGCCATCTGTTGGGTGATTAACCCCAAAAAGTAATAAGCACCAAATTATATCAAGTGCTAACTGAATCTGAAGTTTTATGAAAATCCAAGCATTAGTTCTAGAGATATAGCTATTGTGGAAATCACGAAAAATGTATGATAGCAGCGCCACCTGTTGGGCAATTTACACTAAAAAGTAATCAGCACCAATTTATATTGGAAACTAACTGAATCTAAAGTCTTATTCAATTCCGCCCATTAGTCCTTGAGATAGAGTGCCCACAAAATTTCTGTCACATACAGACAGACAGAGACTTTGTAAAATAATTTTTTCTTTTTTTGGGATATCTGACCTCTAAAACATGTAAATCCTTCGAAAACCGGAATTCGAAAATTTTCACGAATCCAATAATTTCTTCTTGTAAAGATAGAAGAAAGTAAAAATATGAACATAATTACCACACATCTTATGGGGAAAGAAAGACTGAGCCCCCTCAGCCATGTGATAATAGATCATCAGTTTTCATCTATTTAATTTTATTTTATACTATTATAATACTATTTTATTGTATCAATTCATATTAAAAATAATGTGTTAATTAACTTGTTTTGTAAACAATCATTCCATCATATCTGTTTCATCATTCCCTCACTCATCATTCCCTCACTTTTAAAATTTTTATTTTATTTTTTTGTTAAGTCAAATTTTTAAAACGATTTCTGCTGCTATTAAAATCTTCAATAATTGGCTAATTGCTTACCATTTATCTACTTTTTATGAAAATTTACGTATGTATCATTCAAGTCAGACTGCTTGGCCAAATTTGCAAGTATTGTAGAGAACAACCCTTATACAATTTAACTTATGTTTCTAGTAAATAACTAATATTTCTTATGGTGAAAATGTGCAAATAATTTTTTAGTCATCACTATAAACCTATTCTAACTAGAGAGTAATTTAATCTAAATCCATGACAGCCAGTTATGTTTCATATTAAAGAGAAAATCAGAAAAAAGAAAGAAAAACCATATTTTCATGACAGGGCAAAGGTGGCCCATTCATGACCATGATAAAGTGGCCCATTCAGCCCCACCTAGGGGAGAAGGGGGCTAGTGTGGACAACTTGAATAATTTTGTTATTTTTTAGTTAAAGTTGCTCTGTAATTTTTTGTAGATTGACAACACTGATATACACTTCCATATGTAATTACATGAGAACACATTTCACAGTTCATTTGCAATTTATAAAAAAAGGTTTTTATGGTGAAAAAGTAAATTCATGGTTTGTTTTTTAATTACTAATTTAGACTATTTATATTCATTATTTCAAATGAAAGGGAATTATATTATATTATAAATGAATCTAATCAGTATATTTTTTTATATTCACTTTTGCTCTGCATGGTTTACATTTACCAGTGTTAGTCC
Organism: Maratus speciosus; assembly: GCA_963932465.1. NCBI lineage: Eukaryota > Metazoa > Arthropoda > Arachnida > Araneae > Salticidae > Maratus > Maratus speciosus. Next base: position 364,132,253 of record OZ010792.1, read on the forward strand.
TAAAAAAATAAATGGCACCATGGGGCTAGTGTGGACACATGGTAGTGGGGCTACTGTGGACATGTCCACACTAGCCCCATTCAGCTTTCAGTTGTAAAAACATTATTTTGATATATAAATATATCACATTTTATGCTATTTGTATACTAAATTAGATTCATTTGTGAAGTAATAACTGAATTTAAGTATAGAATGCACACATAGTAGAATTTAGTTTGATAAATTTTTTTTATTTAAATTATTAATGCTAGTCCATTATAATAGCATAGGTAGGATGTATCCTAGAGTAAATTATAAGGATTATTTTCTTGTTGGTGCTCCAACTGAAAGTCTAGATTTGTCTTCAAAAAGCGGATGGATGGTGAAAGAACTATTTCCAGCTGTTTTACACCATATACAAGAACACACAAAATCTGATATTGACCACCCTGTTTTTTTGCTTCCCGATAATCATAATTCACGCATTTCTCTTGTAGCAATTACACATATGTGAAGGAAAATTACATCGTGTTACTCTCTTTCCCATCACATTCTTCCCATAAACAATCCCTAGATGTTACAATTTATGGAGTATTCAAAGGAATGTGTAAAGTTGCATTTCATGACTGGATGTTAAATTATCCCGGCAAAACAGTATCAGTCTGATATTTCTTCCTTAGCAGCAAAAACATATCTAAATTATTTACACTAAGTAATATTATATGAAGATTTGCAAAAACCTGGAATTATCCCATTAAATTGATTAGCCTTTTAAGATGATTACTTTTTTTTGGAGCTATATTATCGACCGTGAATGCCCAGATACTACAAAAGATTAGGTAAGCACATGAGAAGACAGTGGAAACAGCCTTTTGACATGGAAGTTGATGAATTAGAAATTGAAGAAATAGAAATGAGTGAAAAAAACAATCAAGCCAGGAGAATTTGCATTGGCTTAAGTTTCTTTAATTTGCAAGAAGTCCAGCCGCAGCAGATTTTATAAATATGTAGCAGTTATTCAAAGTCTGTTTCTGTTGTTGAGTATGAAACAGTGCCTCAAGAGTATTAGCTCTAAGAAAAACCACTTTATTTTTTATTGAAAATTATGTTTCACAAATAAACATCATTGGAAAACTCTCACAGCCAGATGTTATTCAAGAAGCCATCATGCTTATGCAGTTTCCTGGCTGCGTAAACACTAATGAAAAACATTTAGTTGCTTTGACAAATACTTTAACCTTGTAAACAAACTTAAGATTTTAAGATAGGTAAATACATCCATACCTTTTTATTTTGACCAGTGTTTTGTACTTTTGTAATGTATTTAATTTTGTTTTTGAAATAGATTCATAACATACCCAACTGCAGTCCTCAGTAATAACAAAAAAAAATTATGTATAACATTAATTAAGTTATATTTAATTACGATTAATATATTTACTCTGTTGTTTAGGTTCAAATTTATTTTATAATGGTTTTGAAAACACTTATAAGAGTTGTATTACATTGTCTAAATCAGTATTCTAGCTTGTCCACACTAGCCCCACCACATGGGGCTAGTGTGGACAAAAAAAAAACTTTAAAAAAAAAATATATTAATAAATAACTTTATTGCCAAATAATTTAATATATCAACCAAATCAAAGATAAAATAGTACATTCTTGTAAAAAAAATACTTGAAGTGTGAAAAATGGTATTTAGTACATTTTTTTGCGAAATTTATAAAAATTGTCCACACTAGCCGCCTTCTCCCCTATACTTCTGGAATATATTCAGGTTTTTTTAGTACATTAAATTTAAATAACATCGAAATACATCCTAAAATTAGTTTACAGATATGCAAAGAGTTGCTAATACACATATCTGCAATGAAATAATAGATATTTTTTAGCTTATTTACTTTACTGAAAAGGAAAAAAAATTACTTTTCAATCAGATTCTTGACCATCCTACTCCTGAGGATAAAATGGCTTCTCTCAAACAATGGAAAATTTGATGAGTTTGGTAGAACAAATAGTTTCATCTATTGGTGACATCTAAAATAATTTTATGCAAATACTTTTTTATATTTTGTTAATGGCTCATTCATCCCTATGGCCCATTCATTACCACTCTTTCCTATATGCTTAAAGAGTAAAATAAATTGCCTTTATATTTTCGTATTTTTGCAGTCTATTGCTTTTTTTTTTTCTCCCCTTGAATTATAATTTCTTTTAATGCACTTTAAAACATTGATGGCACGTTTCCAGTATAGAAGCCTTGGTGGGAGACAGAAATTTCGCGACATATTTTCTGGCAACCTCTCCACTGTCTATATATACACAGGCCTGTGTTTTCAATATTTAAACAACTTATTTGGTATAAAGCAATTTGTCTATTTTTATACACAAATAAAAGTGTATATAAATAACAAGAATAAAATACTTTTTCATATATAAATAAAATGTTTATAAATACATAGTATATAAACAAACATAAAAGTTCATCAGGTTAGTTTTCGTAGCTGTATTTATATCATTTGGCAACAAATCTCACTAAGTCCGAATTACGCCAAGCTTTAAAAGAAAAAAAAAAGGCCAAGGCCCCTATACTGGAAAAGTACCCATTTGACATTTGATTGTCAAATTAACTTATAAACACTATGCTATGCTTGGAATGAGTGTGTTAACCACAGTGTCAAATTTAACTTTTCAGTTATTTTGCTGGCAAAGTTTTGCGAGAGAGAATTTTTTCTTTTCTTATAGAAAATATTTTGTCTTTAAGATCCAAACACTGGCGCCTGGCTAACCGGAAAGTACCAAATATATTTTTGAATGTATTGTAGGGTAGATGTGGTAATGGACACCCCTAGATGTTTTTGATTCATAAAAAAATAACTAATAAATATTTAGTTTTAATTATTTTTTTTATAATTCCCCCTTGCATGTTTTATAAAACTGGGTTATTGTTGACACTTTTAATCAAAAAAATCAGGAAGCAGAAAATAATGTTTCAAAGTTTCGCTGTTTTTCTGTGAAAATCTTAATGAAGAGGCTAAGAGCTGGCTTCGTTTAATTAATTTATATATTATTTATTTTCTTGCAAAATTTAAATGTTTTTGTTTGAGTAGCAATAGAAAACTTAGAATTTTAGGTAGTACTTAGTTATCACTTCGACCAATTTTGCCAAATTATACAAATTGACATAATTTTTATTTTAAATAACAAAAGAACAAATAAATTAGTATAACATTAACAAAAATACAAATGAAATGTCAAAATAAAAATTACTTGATGACGTAAACACGTGTAACTTGCTTAAAGTCAAGTGAATGTGATATTTACGATCAACCATTATTTGCATTTAATCTTATAGTTTGGCGATAGATTTTTGGTCGCCGGGATAACTAAGTAGTACCGAATTTTATATACTAACGGCCATTTACAAAATCTCATTTATTTTTAAGGTTTTAAGAAGGTGTGTCTATTACTGGGATGGTTAATTAGTCATTTTCCAGTTATCTACACCCCATGTAGATATTGCTAAAAATGCAATTTCAGTAATGTTTATAGTGCATAAAATATTTTGACTTAACTGCAAACCTAAATAATCAAAGGAACAGATGTCATAAGTTCCCCCGGCTGCCATCTTGGAATTTTTTTTTGGCGAGAAAACCCCTTTTCCGCCAAATAGCAAATGTCGCCAAGCACCGATTTCTACGCATGTTAGGCTTAACAAAAATAAAATGTAAACAAACAAAACTCGCTAAAATAGCAACCAGTAATCGTTGTATGAGCGCTATGCGTTCATTAACCGCAAAAAAAAATCACTGAATTCAGCAGTTCTCGCTGTATAGCAATCTCAAAATTCAGCAATTCTCGCTTAGTAGCAATCTCAAAATGTACAAAACTCATAAAGCAAAATATACATAAAAAACAAAACTCGCTAAACAGGCAATCAGTAATCGTTGTATGAGCGCTATGTGCTCATTAACCGAAAAAAAACATCACTGGATCCAGTAAACTCCCTCTGCCGCGATAACAGAAATGCACGAAACTCGTTAAAGTGGTTAACACAAAAATGCACAAAACATATACAATAAACACATAACAGAAAACATTACAATAAAATATAACAAAATATAAATAAAATTATCCACATACCTTAACAGACATCACCTTCCTTTAAACAACTTTCAAAATGGTAACTTTCCACATTTAAAAATATTTAGCTTCTTTAAATATATATATCCAACTTTGAACACTTTAAAACCAAAATACAATCCATAAAAAGAGTCCTTTTCTTAAAAAAATTTAAAAATACACATAAAATATCTGAACTTTTTTTTTTTTTTTTGAAAACTTTCCACAAAAACAAACGAAAAACAAACACTTCTTGTTTCTTTTTTAAAAATGTCCACAAAAACAAACATCCAATTCCAAAAAACAAATACTTCTTGTTTTTTTTTTAAAACTTAACTCAAAAATAAATTTTCTCCAAAACCTTCATGAACTTTCTGTTTTATACTCCTCCCACTTTATCCCCCTCACAGTTTCTAAAAATTTATTAAAAATTGGTACTTTTTGATCATAACAAGCCCTATCGAAAAGAAACATAGTCAAATAGAAAGCAAAATCACTCTGACGATTATACGTCGGTAAAGTACATTTTACATGCCTCCACATACTTTCAATCGTATTAGTATGCACTTTAGTAACAGGGTGGACAAAATTTATACTATGATTAACCCTCAATGAATGATACCCATCACTCCCCAAATTATCATACGCCTTCCAGTAGTCACTATACACATCCGTACCTTTCTCAATCCATTCTTCTATACATTTCCTCAAAGTGACAGCCGACCTATCATGCACAGCAACTAAAAACATCCTACCACTACCCCTCTCAACACCCCCAAAAAGAAAAACCCACTGGCCATCAGCCGCACGACCTTTATTATATTTTCTTTTACCAAATTTCGACTCGTCCACTTCTACAATCTTTCTGAATCCTCCTATCTTCTCCGACTTCGCTTCAATATATTCTAACACTTGCTCATTAATAAATTGCCTCCAATCTGCCATCGTATGATTACCAAACTTATACTGCTCACGAATTTTACATGTCTTAGTCCCAATAATAATTTCAAAAGTCAATAAAAAAATCTCTTCAATACTTAACTTACTACACCCGCTAAACCAAGACACATACCGAAACGATAACTCCATGCCGCAAACTTTCCTCTTCCCATCCGCCATTACTCTTATTACGACAAACCCAACTTCAACCATCCGAAGTATTACATCTGTTTCTCACTTTCATGTCCACACCACATTCGCTACAAACCATACTCGATTTCACTAAACCAACATCTTTCAAAAAACTTACAAACAATTCTCTATCTTTTAAAAGTCGAAAAAAAAAAATACCTGCTACCTTCACCTTCATTTCCTAAAATCTTCCTATTCCCTGAAACTTTAAAAAACCCTCCTTTTTCAAACACAATTTCTTGATACTTTTTCACAACATTGCTGACATTACACGCACCCAACACTACAGTCATATTAAATTAAATAAATGCGCCTCCGATAAACACGCTCTCCCAAAAAACAGGGTTACCAGAACTAGGTTGCCGCATCTGTAAACACCGCCAACACGCCAACCAAAAATCGCCAAACATTTCAAAACAACAACGGCGGAGGGAAGATACGGCATCTATGCCTAATCAAATTTAATTTTTAAATTATACTACTTACCAAAATGTAATAACACCAAAACTTTTATAAATAGCTGCTTTTAAGTTATTTTATAAGATTAATAAAATTTCAATATTTTATTCTTTTTTTTATGTATGTATCTTGCATATTTTATAATCTGGCAATCAAACCAGCCAGGAAGCAGAAAATATTTTTTAAGAGCACAAGTCAAAGAGGGGCTCATAGGGCTTAATCCCTCTCCATTTAAATAAAAACAATTAGGTTACAGCAGCTATTAAAAATCTGTTTTCTGTCTTAAATGTTTCCTTATTCACCTCTTATAAGAAAAAAAATGTAATATTAATGAAAGTTATAGGTAATATTCATGAAACTAGTAAATCTGCAGATCAGTGGCCTCAAACATCACTTCTAATTTTATTTTGAAATTATTTTATTTAGTAATTTAAAATATTCAACTCACAATATCATTACTTTCATATTTGTAATATTAATTATTATAAGTGATATATCAAGTAGTCTCTGGAAGATTAATTGTTAAAAATAGTGAAACAAAACTAAACACTATTATTCTAAAACTTTTTTTGGTACTTATCGGTTAGCCGAACACCAGTGTTATATATACATATATATGTATATATACTTATATATATATACAATATATGTATATATATACATGTGTGTATATTTATATGTATATATAACACTGGCACCCAGCTAACCGAAAAGTACTCTTTTTTTTATTACCTTTTAAATCCCTTACTGTATCAATAATTTGATAGCTGTAATTGCCTGATATTTAGTATTTTAAACTATCCATCTAAAATAATTAAAACATCGATCTTCTGATAGTTACAATAATTGATGCAAACAGTAAATGATTGTCACAAGTATTTTATAAATTACTGGTATCCTAATTGTTAAATTTATTCGAAAATAACTATTTTGTTCCTTTAATATGTATTCATTAAATTCTGGTTCTAAATACAGTCATAAAAACAATTATATTTATTTTAGATGTAAATTTCCAACTGGGCGAAAAATGTCCGGATCAGGATTCGAACCAGGGATCTCCTGGCTGAAGCCGCCAGTGTTCTACCATCTGAGCTATCCCGGACGAATCTGGTGGAACTTTTTCGCTGTTGAGCTGAACCAGGTTTCAGACCAGATGCTATAATCATTAAGGTTAGCTGGGTGAAAAAGTTCCACTAGATTCGTCTGGGATAGCTCAGATGGCAGAGCACTGGCGGGCAAGCTGAACCAGGTTTCAAACCAGATGCTATAATCATTAAGGTTAGCTGGGTGAAAAAGTTCCACCAGATTCGTCTGGGATAGCTCAGATGGCAGAGCACTGGTGGCTCTGTTGAGCTGAACCAGGTTTCAGACCAAATGCTATAATCATTAAGGTTAGCTGGGTGAAAAAGTTCCACCAGATTCATCCGGGATAGCTCAGATGGCAGAGCACTGGCGGCTTCAGCCAGGAGATCCCTGGTTCGAATCCTGATCCGGACATTTTTTGCCCAGTTGGAAATTTACATCTAATATGATTTATTTACCAATTAGAATAATTGTGTTAAAATTAATCTGGTGTAATTATATTTATTACTTTTATGGGGTGTCCATTATTGGGCTAGAGGGTAGGGAGAGGGGGGGGTACCTTTGAACACTGTAAATATTTTCCTTTAAATAAATTATATTTTTTAAATATATATGTCAGCACAGTACTACTACATCAATGTAACAAGAATACAAAGCTTTACTATTTTGCATGCACACTACTGTCTAAGCAAGATATGATGTATGTTTTGCTTTCTTGAATCTAAACTTAACAAAATAAAGTTGTAAGCTTTTTGTTGATAATCTTATATCCCTAAAATTATAATTTACTATTTAATACCTAAATAAAGATATTAGCTTAAACTTATAAGATTTGTTTTATTCAAATTCTCAAACCTAATTGGGTAAATAGTTGTAATGCTAAACTCCATGTGATGGGGCACCATTGAATGGAAAAGTTGGGGCACCATTGAACAATTAAAACTATGAAGTAAAGAGTTATAGATGTATCTAAATATTATTATTGTTGAATTTTTTTTAAATATGAAAATTAAGAGATTGTTTTTATACTTAATATGAAAGTTGTACTGATGCAGGGATTCAACTACAGGCAAATTCAGGACACACAACATTCATGATTTAGCAGATTTGTCCAACAAACCCTATACTGTTTCATTTACAATGGTAAACATTATTTCTGGATTTCATAAAACAGTGTTTTATCCCTTTTCTATAACAATTTGAGTGAAAATGATTTCCTAACAATTTCATGCAAAAAGAACTCTTCATTACATTGATCGGATTAAATTGCTTAATGTCAGGTTTCTTCGTAAAAAAGAACATACGATATATTTTCCAGAGGCATCAGATATCAATTTGGTGGATTTTAAAGATATTATATAAAAAAATTGCCACAATTAAACGGGTTATTCTCTACAATAGTGCAAAAAGTGTTTCCCAGTCATATAAATGCTCTTAATTTCATTACATTTTTATTTATTTTTATTAGAAGATCTAAACATAGTTTATTAGGGATAGAAAGTAAAATTTAAAAATAAATAAATTTAGTATTTAAAAATGTAATATATATCATGCAAACATCATTTCCTCACCTTTCCCCCACCTGTACTACCATATTTTATTGCCTATTTCTTTCCATCCAGAAATAAAAATAATTAAAAATACCCTAAGCAAAATAAAGTTCTTATTTGGTATGTTACAAAAAATAATAAAAATATTATTTTTTACTATTATTATATGGTCTACTCAATCAATTACATGTTTCCCCATGTTAGACCATCATTCCCTCACACATTGCTATTATCTCAAATATCTACCACTAAAGAGCAGTAGCAGTCTAGCATCCTTCACAGAGAAGAAGCCATTTTGAGCACTTGTCAGTCCAGCAACATAAATTGGTGGTGTAACATTTTGTTAATTTTTCAAAAAAAAATTTCAGTCAATATATCAGGAAGCGTTTTTATTAGCAGTCATTCCCTCACACAGAATACTCATTTTTTCACAAATATATCAAAAATTTTAATTTTATCATACACTAGCAAACCCCGCGGCTTTGCTCGCGTAATATTTGAAATATGCCAAGTGGTATTTATATGTCTAATTTTTATTAAAAGGTACTAACTAAATTTTTATTTTATTAAAAGGTAATATTTTATTTTATTAAGTTTTTTTATTAAAAGGTACTTATTACTTTTAGGAATAATTCAAAAATTACTATTTAAAACACAGTTTGATTAAACATCATTATTACACTGCATTAGGCATAAATGAGACTTAAATTAATAAAACTAAATAAATGATGATTTAGAAAATATTTTGAAACTTTTATGCTCAATTAATACGCTTATTTCAGTATTCATATGAAGTTTTGTATTTTTTAGAAACCATCTTCTTACATCTTAAAATTAACTATCATGTCAAATTCCAAATCCTACCACCTCTCTTAACATTAAGGGATATGTTGAAATAGGAACTGTCACCATTAATTTGCCAACATTAATTTTGAAATCGGTTTGTTTTTTCATAATATTCCACAGAAACGTAATTTAGAAAGCTTTCAAAGGCCTTTTTTAGAACATTTGTTGTTCCTGTGAACCCCAGGTGGTAGAATCATCAGCATAAAATATAGCCTGTGTAGGATCAGAGACTGTTACCATTGATTCGCAACTATTACTTTTATAATCGGTTTATATTCCCTGAAATTGCATAGAAATCGTAATTCAGGACTTTTTTAGAATGCTTTTCGCACCTCCCCTTCGCCTCACCCCTTTTTAATTCAAATTTATTTTCGACAGTCCTTCGAGAGCATTTATATTTTATAAGTAACTACCATGCCATATTTAAAGTTTCTAGCCTCTTCAGTATCACAGAAATCGCAATTTAGGAAGTTTTTAGCTCCTGCAACCCTCTGGTTGTAGTGGCACAGACATAAAATACAGCTTATGTTTGAGCAGGTTCTATCACCAACAATTTGTCATCATTATTTTTTTAATTGGTCTGGCATTTGATAAGATTGCATAAAAATTGTAATTTATAACGCTTTTCGCTCACTTCATCTTTTTAAATTTAGAATTTTCTTCCGACTGCTCTTAGAAAGCAGTTGCATCTTGTAAGTAAATACCATGCCATACTTCAAAGTGTTAGACCCCTCAGTTGTGCAAAAAATGCAAATTAGAACATGTTTTGCTTTTGCAACCCTCAGATGGTAGTGACAACAACATAAAATATAACCTATGTTATAGCAGGGACTGTCACCATTGATTTGCAACCACTACTTTTGAAATAGCTTTGGTATTTCTGAGATTGAATAGAAATTGCAATTTAGAACGTTTTTAGAACGCTTTTCGTGCATTTTCACTCCTTTTTAAATTTCTAATTTTTTTCAAAACTGTTCTTAAAGATCATTTATACCTAATACATATGTACTTTGCCTAATTTTAAGTTGCTAGCCCCTACCGATCACAAAAATCGAAATTTAGAACGCTTTTTTGCTCCTGCAACGTCTAGGTGATAGTGATACCGACATAAAATAGCCTCTATGTTAGAGCAGAGGCTGTCAGCATCAATTTCCTACCATTACTTTTAAAAAGAGTTTGATTCTTCCTGAGATATTGCTGACAAATCGGCATTTAGAAAGTTTTTAGAACGCTTTTCGTGCATTTTGCTCCTGCATCTCCTCTGGGGTAGTGGAAACAGATATAAAATATAGCCTATCTTGGAGGAAGATCTGTCACCATCATTTTTACACCATTATATTTGAAATCTGTTCAGTACTTCCTGAGATTGCATAGAAATCGCAATTTAGAATGTTTTTTACAACGCTTTTTGCACATTTTGACCCCCTTTTAAATTTCAATTTTTTTAGGAAATGTCCTTAGAGATCATTTATATCTTATAACTAACTACCATTCCAAATTTCACGATTCTAGGCCCTACCGTAACGCAAAAACCGCAGTTTAGAATGTTTTTCTCCTGCACCCCCTTTGGGGTAGTGGCACCGACATAAAACATAGCTTATGTTGGAGCAAGGGTTGTCACCATGATTTTGACGTCTTTATTTTTTAAATCGGTTTGGTATTTCCTGAGATTGTGTGGAAACCATCATGTAGAATGTTTTTTAGAATGCTTTTCACGCATTTTCACCCTTTTAAATTTCAAATTGTTTAAGAAGTGTTCTTGAAAATCCTTTATATCTATTAAGTAGCTAATATTTCAAATTTCATATTTCTAGGTCCTTCAGTAACACATAAATCACATTCCTAGAACGTTTTTGCTCCTGCACCCCTTTGGGGTAGTGGCACCGACATAAAATATAGCCTATCTTGGAGCAAGCGTCGTCACCATCATTTTGACACCAATATTTTTTAAATCGGTTTGGTATTTGCTGAGATTATGTAGAAAATACCATTTAGAACGTTTTTTAGAATGCTTTTTGTGCATTTTCACCCCTTTTAAATTTCGAATTGTTTAAGAACTGTTCTTAGAAATCCTTTATATCTAATAAATAGCTAATATTTCATATTTCTAGGCCCTTCAGTAACACATAAATTGCATTTCTAGAACGTTTTTTGCTCCTGCACCCTCTTTGGGGTAGTGGCACCAACATAAAATATAGTCTATCTTGGAGCAAGCGTCATCACCATCATTTTGACACCAATATTTTTTAAATCGGTTTGGTATTTCTTGAGATTATGTAGAAACTACCATTTAGAACGTTTTTTAGAACGCTTTTTGTCCATTTTCACCCCTTTTATATTTCGAATTGTTTAAGAACTGTTCTTAGACATAATTTATATCTTATAAGTAACTAATATTCCAAATTTCATGTTTCAAGGCCATCCAGTAACACAAAAATTGCATTTTTAGAACGTTTTTTGATCCTGCACTCCCTTTTGGACAGTGGCACTGACATAAGATATAGCCTATGTTCTAAGTTGGATAAACACCATCATTTTGATACCATTACTTTTGGAATTGGTTCGGTAGTTCCAGAGCTTACCTCCTACAAATAAACAATTTTTACCTCTTTATAATATGAGTGTAGATTATATATTAAGTGTTGCTCTTAAAGGAAACAGTTTGGATTTCTTCATAATTTTGCATTTTTTGCTACAACTAGTAAAAATGTCTTATTTCATCATTCCCTCACATTTTTTATTTTATTTTTTCCACAAATTTTTATTTTATTTTTTTTGTTAAGTCAAATTTTTAAAACAATTTCTGCTGCTATTAAAATCTTCAATAACTGACTGATTTCTTACCATTTATCTAATTTTTATGAAAATTTACATATGCATCATTCAAGTAAGACTGCTTGGCCAAATTTGCAAGTATTGTAGAGAACAACCCAAACATAATTGGAGGGATCCCCCGTTGTATCTCAACAATGTGCTTTGATGGATACAAATTTGGTTAAATAATAAAAAATCAGTAATTTCAGTTAAATGTAATTGTGTAGTTTTATTCTTATTATTTTATATTTTGGAAAGATATGCAGTTTTTAATAAAAACTGTCAATATTTTCATATTTTGTTTATTTGTTCAAAGGTGCCTCTAGCTTGTTCAAAGGTACACCTACGTGGGGCAGGTTTGAACAGAAAACTTTCAGCTTTTTAAAGCCTCACAGCATATTTAATTCATATTAAAAACTGTAATTTTTTATTTCATATGATGCAGAATTACATTCTTTCTCTCACGAAATATTTAGAATTCAATAAATATAATTCAAGTAAGAAATATGTGGATTTTTTAAAAAATTGTTCAAAGGTGCCCCCCTCCTCCCCTACGTCCATTACTGGGCTTTTGGGTGGTTTGATATATTTCTGTTATTTAAAATTAAATTTCGATTCATATTGGGAAATGAAACTATAAGAATGGTTAAATATTGTTGATAAGTTAATATAATATTGAAAAAACTGGAATATAATAATTATAACTATTAATAAAAAAATAATTTTAAAAGAAATTCCTTAAGGGTGTCCATTACTTTACTGGCACATCTACCCTATGTGTAGGTTTTATGAATGCTTGTGCAACATAACATAAGAATAGAAAGATCCTAAGTGGTAGTGAAAACTAGTGCAAATATTACATTAGGGCACTCCATGTGTATTTTGAAGTAATTTTGATTGAATATGGATGTATTGATTCTATTTCTTAGGTAATTTAATTATGCATACTAGAAGTTAATACTATAGTATGCAATACGAATGCACCAAATATTCGGTATTCGGCCATACTATCGAATATTTGGTTATGCTGAATATCCAATTTGGCCGAGTATCAAGATTAGGGATCGCCGAATATTTGGTATCTATTCGGTAATACTGAATATCAAACTACTCGGTCTGCTGAATAATCTGCTTGGCCAAATATCAAACTACTCGGTTTGCCGAATAATCTGCTTGGCCAAATATCAAACTATTCAGCCTACCGAAAATTCGTTTTGGCCGAATATCAAACTATTCGGCGAACCGAATACTTAAAAAACCTCTTAAAAATATTTTTTAAAACCTTACACAACTTCTACTTTTATCTGACAATTAATAAAGATATTCAGAACAATTAGACAGAATCATCTTTAAATAAAAGAGAATGCTTTTATATTATTTATTTACTGTTTTAAAAGTGATACTTAAGGAAATTAACCTTTAATGATGATTGACGATCTTCATAGAAATTAATGATATACAAATGCAAGTTCGCGAGCATTGTCTGGTAAAATAATCAGTTCCTTGCTTTTCTGCAAACAGGGTGTTTCTAAACAAAATGGAAGAAACTTTCAGGGGTAATAATAGGCATCAAAACAGGCAATGTTTTGTCCAGCAAACCAGGATAGCAGTTCACTTATTCAGTCAAAAATACAGCGTATCTCATCCCAAGTCAAACTTTAATTTTCTTTTGTTACTTTAACAGTAATGAAGGTATTGTAACTGTATTATCAACAGAGTTAATTTAATTTCTGTAAAATATGATAACATGAGAAGAAGTGCTAGAAATTGCAACCATTCATATCTAAATAGTACTGAGCTAGACATTATTAAGAATGCAGCTAACAGTACTTATACTGTATCACTGGCCAAAGTTCAGACACTTCCATTGGTACCATCTCATTTTATATAAGCAAATTAATATGATGCAAATCTCACTAAAATGTCTTCATTTTTGCTGAAGTTGTGAATGAAAATGTAGCTACGGCTTGTAGTGACACACATTTCATTTTTGATGGAATAAGTGAAATGATATGTTGTTTCTTGTTCAGTTGAAGAAAATTCTATTCATTTGTTTGAAATCACAAAAGTCTTGTTTATCAAAATGGAAGTATCTGTGCTAAATATTCTGTAAAATTGTTTAAAATTTACCTTTTTAGCATAGTTAAACTCTGTGATATAAAAGTATTTGGTCAGCCGAATATTCAGTATTCGGCCTAACAGTTAAACTATTCAGGCAGCCGAATATTCAGTATACCTACAGGCCAAATATTCGGTATTTGGCTAAAATCATTATTCGGTGCATCCCTAATCAAGATATTTGGCCAAACTGAATACTTAAAGAAGACAACATTTTTAAATATATTTTTATTTTCTCATTTATTGAATTTTGTAGGTGATTGACATATCTGGGGCTCTGTTAAGTCGAGAAAGCACAGCCGTAAGAAACCTTTTCTGGAAGCAACTCAGCATACTTTTGACCCCCCCCCCTCCCCCTCTTGAAACTTTGTTTTTCTAAAGTATACTCTTCAAACAGAACCAAATGTTCAAATTTCCACGTTTCTATCTTTTCTAGTTCAAAAGATATATGAACTCAAAGTTTCGCTTTTTAAACTTAAAATTATACACTATGTGCAAAATACTTAAAAGATGACAAAAAATATGTAAAAAAGGTGTTAAATTACTTTAATACTTCTTAGTACTTTCAGCTATAAACACAGCTTTCGTCAGTTAATACAAAAATACTGTTATTAATGTCTTATTTTTCAAATTTCATGTAGTTGGTGTCGAAAGGAGTAAAAGTAAATTTTTAGATCTGGAAAACATTGGGAAAATAAAATACGGATATAGAGAGAAATGGAATATTACTTGTTTTATGATTCTTTAAGTAAACTGATCCAAATTCTGGTTATGTTGTAGGATAAAACGCCATTACAAAAATTATTTTATTTAGTAATAATTTCTATTGATTCACGGATAATTAAATCATGATAATTTTTGTATCTTCGATATAATTTTTGTATCTTCGAAATTAATTTGTATATTCTGCTTCTGGTTAAGTCTTGACAGGGCTGTTGTTGGCCAGTAAGTAGGGGTGACTGGGGATACTTGATCCCCAGTTTCTGTTTTTATTTTTTTCTCAGTTGTCGTTTAACATTTTTAAGAATTTTTTTCTACCAAAATAAACATGTGTCCATTTCTTATACAATATAATTTTTTTCTTGGTATAAAAAACAAATTAATTTCAGAAAGTTCATTTTTCAAAAAGGGGATCATGTATCCCCACTTAAAGGGATACTTGATCCGTATTAAAAATCAAGCTAATATCGTTTCATTATGCATACATCACAGTATTATAAGTTAGTAATAAACATTTAACTTATTTCTTTCATTTATGACTACAAGATGAATATTTAAACACTTTGTTGATGACTTGACGTGTAGATATTTATAAACACAATTTAATAATTAAAAAAAAAAAAGCTAAAATGAAAACTTTAGAAACAAAAGCTAGAAAGAAATCAACGAATAGTTAAACTTTGTATTATTGTATACTTGTATTATTTATTAAAATAAAGTAAAAGTAATGAATAAAGCTTTAAAAAAATAATGACACAGCTTCATTATTAGCAGGTATTTTGAACAGTGTTTGAAATAAGCAGTTGTTAGTCGTCAAATGCAACTAAATAATTGCATTTGACGACTACAAAATTATTCTCAGTTGCCAAATTTGACGCCTAACTTTAAAAAAATATATTTATTACACATTCGGTTCCAAAAATCTGTCATTAGTCCGCAAGTCGTACATAAAAAATATCGAGAATTTCAACAAATGGACGCTAAAAAAAATCTTATTTCGTCAATCATTCACAGGAAAAAACGCCAATTTCGTCAAAAGATCGCAGATAAAACACAAATTTCGTTAAAGGATTGCGGAAAACACGAATTTCATCAAAGAATAGTGAAAGTACACAAATTTCATTAAAGTATCCTGAAAAGAAATGCTAAGTTCATCAAAGGATCGCGGGAAAATGTGAATTTCCCCAAAGAATTGTGGAAAAAATGCAAATTTTGGCATAGGATTGTGAGAAAATGGTAATTTCTTCAAAGAATTGCTGAAAAAACGTGGATTTCGTCAAAGAATCATGGAAAAAAACGTGGATTTCATCAAAGAATCGTAGAAAAAATGCAAATTTCTGCAAAGGATAACAGAACAAAACACAAATTCCGTCAAAGGATCGCATAAAAACACGAATTTCATTATACAAGGTTCATACGGTGCTTGAAAGTCCTTGAATTTTTAAGAGAGAAAAAGGGTCCTTGAAAATGCTTGAATTTGTTTAAATTTTAATGAAGGTGCTTAATTTTCATTACTTTTTTTATAGGTGCTTAATTTTTTAAAAATTCAGATGTTCAAAATAAAATAAGAGTTTCAAATGTTAAAAATAAAAAGTTAATTAATCAGGCAAAAATATTTGGTCTGAGATCATTTTTCTTTCAGGAGGTCAGAGTACAAGCATTTGTACTTCGGTTTGTTCCTTTTTCCCGTCCCTCTCTAGGATTAAGTTTTTGCAAAAGAAAATGAAAAGACGTGTATTTGTTGCTACTGATGATCGCAAGATTGGAAATTCCTCCAAAGTAAATCCCCTCCCAATGGACAACGGCGATGTAGACCACATAAACTGTAAAAGAAAAAGAGGCTGAAGTTTTAGATAAAAAAAAATATATAAAATGCAGTTAAAGAGCTTAACTTGTGAAAAAAGTCTGTTTAAAATGCAATAAATTTTTCATGCTGAAATAAGCAAATTTTTCTATTTTGTGTGTTTAATATACCTTATTGAAAAGGATTTAGTGGATATTTTTAAGGCAAGTTGTGAAAAAAATTCATTTAGTTTTTGTAAAATTTTAAATTGTGTATTAATTAGTTGTGGTTCTGTTCTGAAAATTTAAGGCATTCATTTCTAAAAATTTAAAAATCGGTCATTAATCAAAAAATTCAGACATAAAAAATATCACGAATTTCGACAAATCGTTGCCGAAAAAAATTAATTTTGTCACTCGTTTGCAGAAAAATCAGAATTTCGTCAAAGGATCAAAGAAAAACACATTCGTCAAAGAATTGCAGAAAAAACGCAAATTTCGTCAAGGTATTACAGAAAAAATGCAAATTTCGTCCAAGAATTGTGGAAAAAAACCAAAAATTTCATCCAAGAATCGTGGGAAAACACAAAAAATTCGTCCAAGAATCGTGAAAAAATCCACAAATTTCGTCAAAGAATCGCAAAAAACACCACAGATTTTGTTGAAAGATCGCAAAAAAAAACCCACAAATTTTGTCGAAAGATCGCGAAAACCCTATAAATTTTGTCGAAAGATCATGAAAATGCTATAAATTTTGTCAAAAGATCGTGCAAACCCCGTAAATTGTGTTGAAAGATCGTGAAACTCCCGTAAATTTTGTCAAAAGATCTAGAAAGCCCTTTAAATTTTGTCAAAAGATTGCGAAAACCCCCATAAATTTTCTCAAAAGATCGTGATAAACCCCTTAAATTTTCTCTAAAGATCGTGAAAAAACTGTAATTTCCGCCAAATGGTCCGCAAAAAAATGCATATTTCGTCAAAAGATTGAAAAAAAACGTATGTTCCGTCAAAAGATCGCGTAAAAAACCGCATATTTCTTCAAAAGATTGCGAAAAAGACTGCATATTTCGTCAAAAGATCGCGAAAAACCCCACATACTGTCAAAATATTGCAAAACAACTGTATATTTCGTCAAAAGATCGGGAAAAAACTGCATATTTCATCAAAAGATCGCGGAAAAAGCCGCATATTCTGTCAAGAGATGATGAAAAAAGCCACATTTCATCAAAAGATCTAAAAAAAACCACATTTCATCAAAAGATCGCAAAAAAACCCACAAATTTCATCAAAAGATTTAAAAAAACCACACTTCATCAAAAGATAACAAAAAACCCACAAATTTCATCAAAAGATCACAAAAAACCCACAAATTTCATCAAAAGATCACAAAAAACCCACAAATTTCATCAAAAGATCACAAAAAACCCACAAATTTCATCAAAAGATCACAAAAAACCCCACAAATTTCATCAAAAGATCACAAAAAACCACAAATTTCATCAAAAGATCACAAAAAAACCACAAATTTCATCAAAAGATCACAAAAAACCACAAATTTCATCAAAAGATCACAAAAAACCACAAATTTCGTCAAAAGATCACGATAAAATCACACAAGTTTCGTCAAAAGATTGTGAAAAAAAAATTTTTGTCAAAAGATCGTGAAAAAAAACCCACTAATTTCATCAAAAGATCACAAAAAAACGCCATAAATTTCTTCAAAAAATCGCAAAAAACCCCCTCAAATTTCGTCAAAAGATCATGTAAAAAACGCAAATTTTATCAAAAGATCAAGGAAAAACGCAAATTTCGTCAAGAGATCGCAAAAAAACCCTGCAAATTTTGTTAAAAGATCATGAAAAATGCGAATTTCGTTAAAGGGCCGCGGAAAATACACATAGTTAATGGCGGGAGTGGTCCCCCCCCCCCTGCTGTAACTTTCCAGAAAATTTGCTATGAATTTCAGAATATTTTTTTTACTCAGAATCACCCCTGATTAATATCATAACAATGCAAAATTATCAAGTGTCTAGTTTGTCTAGTGTTCGACAAATGACTTTCAAAGTAGAATGCAAAAAGATTTTCTTTATTTTTCGAAGACTTTCTCATAACATTTCACATTTAAGTCTTCACTACTGTATGTTATGTATGGCACTCGCCTAAAAACATACGTGAAAATGAAAAATAATTTTTTTTTTCTCTAAATACTTTTGTAGTATGGTATTTTGTAGCATTAAAATTTTCATTTCTGGAAAGGTGCTTGAATTTTATCATGAAAAAAGAGTATGAACCCTCATTATAGGATCTTGAAAAAAAAACAAAAAAAACCCACAAATTTCTTCAAATGATGCGGGAAAACGCAAATTTCTTCAAAGGATCAAGGAAAAAATGTTAATTTTGCCAAAGGATCACGGAAAAAACACTAATTTTGTCAAAGAACCGTGAAAAAAATCTGAATTTCGTCAAAGAATCGTGGGAAAAATCCAAATTTTGTCAAAGAATCGTGGATAAAATGCAAATTTCTTCAATGGTCCATAGAAAAAAAATGCGAATTCTGTCAAAGGATCGCGGAAAACGCGAATTTCGTCATATGATCACGGAAAACGTGAATTTCGTCATATGATCATAAAAAAAACCCCACAAATTTCTTCAAAGGATTGAGGAAAAACACAAAATTCTTCAAAGGATCGCAAAAAGAAATGCTAATTTCATCAAAGAATTGCAGAAAAAACTCTAATTTTGCCAAAGAATCGTAAAAAAAAAAGCAAATTCCTTCAAAAGATTGCGAAGAATGAGCGAATTCCATCAAAGGATTGCAGCAAAAAAAAAAAAAAAAAAAAAAAAAACGTCAAAGGATTGCAAAAGAAACACTGATTTTGCCAAAGGATTGCAGGAAAAATGCATAATTAGCAATGGGAAGGGGGGCCGGGATTCCCAGACCTTTCCCCTCAGTTGTAACCTTTCAGAAAATCTTCTGTGAATTTCAGAAATTTTTTTTTTTTTACTGAGAATCACCCCTTGATTCAAATGTAGATGCATTATGTTTTTTTATTTTTACTAAATTCAACGGTATCAATACTGGATAAAATTTTGTTTTTGTTTTGCTAAGAAGTTACCAAGTGTTAATTTTGTTTTACAGATTAAGTGCTTTTTTCTATTAATTTCTAAATATAGCAATAATTAGAAAAGCTTTACATCAGTTTTACAGTTGCTTCAATTATTATAATCTTAGAGATTAATAACTTCAATAATTTTAAATAAAATCAAGTATTTGGGCTTTTCTAAAAAGTAGCATTACGGTATTACAGTAATGTTAAAAACGAATTTTAGAAATTGCAACTAAAAACTTTAATTTGACGCCTAAGATTTTTACAGTAGTCGTCATTTGATGCTTACCTTTTGCTTCCTAATTTCCATCACTGAATTTGAAAAGTCAAAGTGAAAGGTTATTGTTGTAGCAGTTCTTAAGGTTCCTCCTACCATAAGCAGATTAGGCAACTTAATAATGCAATCTGACTCATCAACCATGCTTTTATCAACTTTTACTGGGAAAATAGAATTAAGTGTGCTTTTTCTTCGTAAAAAATTGATCTCATATTCAAAAAGTCCCACTTTCTGTTCTATTTGACCTACGTAATGCAAGATTTTCTGGGTAGTATTTTAAATAAAATTAAAGTATCACAAACACCTTCTGCTAAATTGATGCTAATGTTCTGTATTTAGTAACAAAACTAAAGTATTTCTGTTTGTATTAAAAGTTTAGCTATCTGGGGATACATGATCCCTATCCCTAAGATCAAGTATCCCTTTTTGTGTTTAGAACATAAAAATGTATATTTTAGGTGGTAAATAAACAAAACTAATTTTCTAAGGAAGTTATATTGAGAATAGTAAAGTTTATACTTTAAAATGATATGCAGTTCAATTTATCAAATTTCCAACAATAGAAAATAAAAACAAAACTTAAGAACCTTTAAAAAAGTTGAACATGCAACAAATAAATATTTCCTTTTCATGCTGAAACAAAATGGCTGTAAATGATTTTATGTTGCTAGA
This sequence comes from Maratus speciosus, assembly GCA_963932465.1. Lineage (NCBI taxonomy): Eukaryota > Metazoa > Arthropoda > Arachnida > Araneae > Salticidae > Maratus > Maratus speciosus. The sequence goes on from OZ010792.1 coordinate 364,152,913, forward strand.
TTATCTGAAATAATGCATCTTAAAATGTGTTGCCAGATTTCAAAACTCTACATATTGATTTTAGTATACTTTATGATCAGGGATCAAGTATCCCCAGTTTCCCCTACATCTGGAGAGAATCGCGAAATTCATTTGATTGCGAGAAAATATCGCAAATTCTATTAGGGGACTCTAAACAAACCAGTTCAAAATATATTTTGTGAACAAGGTACAAGTGTGCCCTTTTTAGAATAGTGTTCCCTTTTTGAAAAATTCCTGTCCGCAGCCCTTTTTTTCTAGAGTCAACACTATATCTAAAATATTATAAATTAAACATGAATGCCAACATCTCTTAATTATTCCGGAGTCTGACCCAAGACAAACAAGTTTAAAACCGGAAAGTGTTCGTTCGTTAAATAAAATACATATTTGTCTTTTATCAGACTCCAGAATAATTAAGAGATGTTGGCATCTATGAATTAAATAAAAAAGGAATGTAATGAAGTTAAGAAGTCATAATATTTGAATGTCATTTTTCTGTTATTCATTTCTATACAGGGTGATTCAAAACTAGAGGAACAAACTTTTAGGAGAGGTGGGGTACACCTAGACGACTTGGAATTATATAGCAATGCAGGGTCGGAAAAAATGTACCTAATCCTAATGAGATAGGGGGTTGTTAGGGGCTGAATCATTGTGATCTAAAATTGACATTTATAGATCATAAGCTGAATACAGTCGAACCTCTATTTAACAAAGTCGCTAAATCCCAGAAAAAAGTTCGTTATATGGAAAATTCGTTAAATAGAGATTAACTTTTTAAAATACTTTAAACTACATAAAACAGATTCAGTCACTGATTCATATGATTCACTGATTCATAAACACTAAATATTTTTACTAAAAGTAATTAATCACATTTTTTTAAATAAATTATATCGATTTGCTTTACTTATTTTACCCACCAATATCCATCATCAATTCATTTTTTCTATGTGTTTAAATCTTTGAAATCTGTAAGTAAAACAAAACATTGTCCGGGAATACACTGTATTTTCTCTTTAAAGTCAATAGTTATACATTAAAATTAACGAATTTTAATGACATTATCATATTTATTATTATTATAACAAATAATTTTTAACCATACATTAACATATGCATCCTTAAATTTAATTTCTGAAAAACTGTTAATTTTGCCTGAGTTTTTTTATTTAAAAAAGTGCCTTCTCTCATAATACGTCTCGCATCTTTGCAATGCACCAAAAACCTCTTCATGCGTATTTTCTTCTAACTATAATCCGCGCCGGATTGTTTCAAATGATTTTAGCATTTTATTATACGAAGTTTTGTTAATTCCTGCTTAATGATAATTTCCATCGTCATCATATTCGTCTTTATCACAATTCATTGCTGTATTGTTTGTTTTTTTCACACTGTCGAAAATATCCAATTCGGATAGTGTTTCCGAAGTCTCAATTTCAGAATTAAATGAAATACAATCATCAATCTGATCATTTCTTCTTTTTTTCTCATCTGTATCCACATTTTCAAAAGTTACTCTAAGAGATTATCATCTTTGTCCTCTGTACTTACCGAATTCTCACTGCTGACAAAGAAGGCGCCTTGTAAAACCAGTTCAAGGTCATTGAACATCATAAAATGTGTTTAAAGAAAGAATAAGTTTGAAATGTCGAGAAATATTTTGAGAAATGGGGAGAAAAAAAAAATTAGATCACAAGAAAAAGTTTGTTAAATAGAGAATGCACTTTGCTATTTGAAGGTTTTTTTACGAAGAAATTCGCAAAATGTTCTTGGTTCCAAGGGAAAGTTTGCAAAATAGAGGTCCGACTGTAATAAGTCATGACTTTCTTGATAATGAAGTTGACTGATGTTTCATAATGTGGGAATGAAACATTTGTAACATGGAATCTCAGATGTTTTGAAATACGCCGGGTGTTAGTGGTAGCAACGAAGATGTGCCATTTCAAAATGCCCCTACTACCGCAAATGTGCAAAATTGTAGGTAGTAAGAACAAGGCATGTAGGCAGAAAACTTCGGGGAACTTCATTATCAGGAAAGTCATGACTTTATTTTAAGCTTATGGTCTTTAAATGTCAATTTGCTATCACAATGATTCTGTCCCTAACCCCCCTATCTTGTTAGGATTGCATTTCTGACTCTGCATTACTATGTGATTCTGAGTCGTCTAGGTGTACCCCAGCCTTCCTAGAAGTTTGTTCCTATGCTTTTGAATAACCCTGTATAAGACAATTAAAAAATGGAAATTCGGTACAGATTTCACATATGCACTGGGGTTTCTTTTTGGTGTCAAAATGGTGAAAATTTTTTTGCCTGGCATGGCAACCCAGAAATTTTTGTTTCATATGGCAACCTGGTGTTTTATAACGAAACTAGACAGTTAGCCCGTCAAAAATGACAGAAAATGAGGTAAAAGAATGCGCAAGAATGAATTTTTCTCGTTTGTTCCAATAGTGATAGATGAAAATAACACATTTATAAAAAAAACTATGTACAGTAGAAGACCACTAATCTGCACAGCTTGGTTCCAAGTGTTGTGTGGATGTGAGGCATTTCGTGGATTACAGGTTATGTCTATTCAATGTTTAAATTTTTAAAATCCATATTTTGGACAATTTGATTTATTTCTCCCCTCCTGCATATAGTACAAACTACGGTGCAGATAGTTAAAAATAATAGAGAATTTGGTACTTTTCCACTACAGGGTCTTGGCGTTTTTTTTTTTTTTAAAGTTCGGCGAAATTTGGGCATCAGAAAGTGAGATTTGTTGAAAAATGATACAAACAAGTATGAAAACAAACTTGATGAAATTTTTTGTTTGTTTGTATAAGTATTTTAATTAAATGTATATATATTTTTTAATGTACAAATTACTTCTGTTTCTGAATAAAATTAGATAAATGGCTTTATTTGTGTTAAATAAATGGCATAAACATATAGGAAATTAAATACGTGTGTATATGAAATGAAACAGTGAATAGATTGTCAGAAAATATGATGCCAAATTTCCTTCTTTGCCAAGGTAGTTTTCTCTATTTCACCAATGCCCCTGTACTGGAAAAGTACCGATAATTTTTGTATCCGGTAATGTAAAGCACATTGAAATCGGACAGTTAAGAGCTCAGATAGTACAGCGCCGTCTAAGTGGTGGTTATTTTATTAGTAGCTTCGGGATGAAGATGTAAAGACATACATTTTCATATATTACACTTTACATTCTGACCGATAGATTTTGAAAAAAAAAACCTTAAATGTGCGGAATTTAAATTAAATTAGGGTGAGCTCGCTTATGAGAGGTTAATGGGTTTCAATGGGAATTATCGGCAAGTTGATTTCATATATGGTAACTTATTTTTGTCTCACCAAATTTGCCAATATTTTGCCAAGTTGGTAAAAATTTGGCGCTATCGCAGTAACTCTGGCATTATTAATTTTCAACAATTACTCATTGTTGAAGCTGTTACAAATTTCTCCATAGGAAGCTTAACACAGCTGCAATCACTGAAGTGGTGCTGCCGGAATTGTGAGGTACACACAGAGACCATGATTTTATATAAATAGATATGTGTGTTTTATAATAAAATTGTGTGTGTAAATAACAAAAATAAAAATAATTATTGAAAATTAAATGTGTGTTTTTATAATATTGTAATTTCATAATGAAATAAAACCAACTTGCTGTTTTCGCAAGATAAGCTTAACAGGTATTTGAAAACTGCTTCCCCCCCCCCCCCCCCCAAAAAAAAAAAAAATAGCACACACACACACACACACACACACACACACACAAAAAAAAAAAAAAAAAAAAAAATGTGCGAACTTCAGTGTGCATGCGACATCTGTTCTAGAAATTCTTGTAAAATATCAAAGAAAAGATTTAAGTAAAATTTATAGCACTTCATTGTTGGTTAATTTTTGCCATTGTCTTATTTTCCTTATTTTTTTTCTTTTGTAGAAATGAAGTCTGGAGATATCCAGCAGAATCTTTGAATCCTGATGGCAGTATAGTTAAGTATGGAACTTTAAAATATCTTTACTATAGAAAAATAAAGCTTGGATTGGCTTTAGCTGTTTTGACAGTCATAGGCGAGAAAACATATCATCATTTCTACCCTCCTGAAGACCATCATCACTGATTTTTTCATTTTGAAAAAAAAAAGCATGAAGCATAAATTTGAAAATCAAGTATAACTTAGTAATTTCTAAAATGTAGAATACTTTATTCTTGTCAAAGTTTCTTGTTGTTACAATAAATATTTGAAAACAACTTTTATCTTTTAATACTTTTAAACAACTCATTCCTTGTTACAATAACATATTATGGTACTGTTATGTTAGCCGAGCACCAGTGATCACCAAAAAATATTCTCTCTGACCCTTTGTTTCTCAGCAGTGTTGTAACATTTGCAAATAGCCAATAGTTTAGCATTGCAATGTCAGACATAACACTTTGTGAATGAATGATTAAAATATTTTGACCAAAAAATAATTAATGTTAGTTGTAAATGTTTGATAATTTCTATTATAATATCTTAAAAAACTATCATATCTAAAAAATAATGATAAAATACATAAACAAACATATCAATACAAATATAACAAAATCTCAAATAATCGGCTCTATTAATGAATAGGCTTAGTCAATAACAAGAAGTAGAAACACTTTATTTCATAATGAAAGCATCATATCTAATTTTATATTCAGAAAAATAGAAGCTTGCATTATATAAGGTCCCAAAACACTTTAATATCATTTAGAATTTTTAAAAATGGATTGTTAGTTCATTTTCTTCACATGAATTCAGCCATGGGTTGCAATCCAAATGAAACCAATTGAAACAAAATTTGGCGAATTATCACAGATGCCCGGCTAACATAAAAGAACCCATTTTGTTTCTTACTAATATTTTATGAGAAATGGGTATACTATTGACAAAACTGCAAAGAAAAAAAAAATAGCTGTATTGATTTAAGAAATAAACAATGGTGAAAAGCACACCATCAGCAGGAATTAAGAAAAAAAAATAGATATAACATATATATTAGAAAAATAATTGTGTACTGAATAAAATATTTAAAACAATAAATATTAATAATTGTCAAAACAAAAACAACAAAAAAAAAAAAAAAAAAAAAAAAAAACTGGCAGCCATAAAAAATGTAAATTTCTGATAATTTAGGTCCAAAAAGTTGCACTCTAAAATTAATGCACTCAGTGCATTTTATGTTGATTTTATCATCATCACACAAATTATTTGTTATCCTTAGTGATAAACAAAATTATGAAGAGTTCTCAAATCCATTTTTGTTTTCATGATGCAATAGGCTTCACAACTTATAATATGGACACAGTTTTGAGAATTTAAAATTGATTAATGATGTTTAAAGTACAAAATCTATATTATAAAACAAAAACATGCCCATGAGTAACACTGTCATATTGACAGTGGCAACATCCAGGGGTCGGAAATAGTGAAACTACAGTAGTCACTACTTTTTATAGTAGTTTATACAGTAAAAGCTCTGTTATCCGGCATTCAAGTAACCGGAAAAATTCGGACAGATCACTTATTTTTTTCTTCCCATAAACAGTTGAAAAATTTTTACTACTGTTTTCGGAAGTTTACTGTTAGCATTCTGAGATTATCTCAGCGACTGATTTGGCGTAAAATAGATCTATGTGTATGTTCATAACAGTGAATGCTATAAAATAAAAATGTAGTATAAAGAACTGTCTATAGCTCCCCCACTAAAAATAATCTTAAGATTATCTGAAGAAATCTCCACTTCTACAGAAATCTGTAGAAATTTTTAAGTGTTTTTATCTTGATCGGAGAAGTCGGGCGTTATCAGTTTGCATCTGATAACTTTTTTAGCTATGCAGAAAAGATTGATTATTACTGTGAGGTGGGGTAGTTGAGGTAACACAAGTGAATCATACCAAAGTTAATTTTCCAAGCTTCCATGTGCTTTTTCTGATGTCAAATTATAAATAATAGAACTTTATGAAAGATTAATAAATAAATTTAGAAATTATTTTTTTTATTTGGAAAGAATAACTTTATCAAATACAAATTTAATAATAATAAAAAAAGATGTTGGATCGACTTCCTAATGGCAGGAAAATATGCTAAAAATCATTTTCCTGTTTCATTGTTACATCGATGCCCCCGCCCCCCCCCCCCCCCCACCTTCTTTCATGACAGATTTCGTAGCGCTCAACTATCCAAACTTTTCAAGTATCCGGCAATTGGCATTTCCCGAGCATGCCGGATAGTTGAGCTTTTACTGTATAGTGTAGTGTGTTATGTTTTCAACCGTGTAGTATAGACAGGTGCAATACAAAAAATCAGTAGTTTGTAGTAAGAACCAACATTACTTTTAGCGCTACTTCAGGGGGTAAAAAAATATACATTCTACAAATCACATGGCTGTATTTGTTTCTTTTGTACAAATTTTATTCTCAATAATTTGCAAATCTCAGTTGCAGTGTATAAAAACATATCTTATCAGGGTTCTCGCTGACTTTTTACGAACGTTAGGAATTTGACTAGTCAGAAATAAAAAGCATTCTCCAAATGGGAAAAAAAAAATTAGCAAAATAAGCTCGTTGTAAAATAATGAAAATTTGATCTTTAATCCTAACGTATCCCCCCTTTTTTTCAATATGTTCTAAAATAACCTAAGTTTTTGAAACTATTTATAGATCAGTTATTCATCTAAATTAAATTGCCCGCTACAGAAACTAAAAAAATAACTGCATTCTAAATGTGTTGCGCAATCCAGTAAAATCTGATTTAACTCAATAAAATGTTATGAAATAAAACTTCCAATCCCAGTTAACTCAGGATTTCAATATATAGCATTCAATGAATTCTGAAAAATTCAGAATATAAACAACAAAATGTGTCAAAAACTTTATTTTTCTAGAATTCTTCGGCTTTTCATTGAAACCCATATTTCAAAGGCTATTTCAAATAGTACTGTTAACTATTGGGGCCATTAAAAAATACTGAAATGACATTTTTGCTTACTGTGGCTGAAGCTAAATTGAATTGCTGTTGGGTTAGTATCTCTAAAAATATTGTAAATTGTACAATACGATTGAACATTATAAGTGGCATCAGCCATTCAGTAATGTAAATAAGAGTGTCACCTGCACTGATACACACACACACACACACACAAAGAAAAAAGATGAGCAAAAATTGAGCATTCGTAATTTGGCGAGTCTAATCATCTGTTTACTCGCCAAATGAAACATTTTGTCATGATTTGGCGCAATGGCGAGCGACAGCGAGAACACTATCTCATGCAGTCATATTTTTTTCGCATTTACACTTGCTGCTAAAATCAAGCATAGTAGAACCTCGATCGTTTCTCACGGAACCATTCGTTTCAAATGATAGACACGGGAAAATGATTAATGTGCGTCAACATAAAATACTTTTGCTTTAAAAAGTATATGCCAGTAATAAATTTACTACATTGAAATATAGAAAATTTGCAGGAGAAAAAATACATACTGCAAAAAAATTACGAAGTAGAAGAAAGATGAATAAATCTATTTAAATGAAATGCAAAATGTTTTTTAAATGAAATGCAAAAAAAGTAAAATAAAAAATCCTAACAAACTGTCAAAAAATGTACTTATTGGGTCCCCATGTATCATCCAATTTTATGTACAAAAAATGCATTTTAATTTTTTTTGTTTTTCAATCTTTCTTAGTTATCGATTTGTTAATATAAATTCATAACTGAAGTTGAAAAAAAATATAATAATAAACCCTGGGGTCTGAAGAGGTTATTCTATTCACGATAATTTTCAGGCTATGATTTTGAGACTTTCACAAAAGTTGCTCTATATACTTAGCTAATACATTATGATTACGTATGCGCAGTGAAATGTTTTTTAGTAAAACTGCTCATTTTTCATCCAATTTTTATTATTTTTTAATTTTGATTGCAGGGTATTATGTACAATGTTGTTTGTCATATTTTCTGAAAAAAACTTTTTTTTTTGCATTAAGAACTCTGCAAATTATAAGCAAAAAACTTAGCGAAATTTGGGACTGTTTTTATAAAAACCTTAATTTCTCAACACATTATATTACAATAAGCCACTTATTAATAATCTCGAGTTTGCATGTTTTTGCTACATTAGTTTTTACCAGGGTTGTAGTGGGTAGCTGCCCGGGTACCCGCCCAGCTGGGTTTTTTATAAAAAACCCAGGTATAAACCCCGGGTTTTTTAAAATATATTTCAGGAAAAGAACAGATGATGTATTTTTTAACAGTTTATGGTTTTTTTGTTTTATTTATTCACTTCTTTGAATCTTAGAACATATATTTGTACTAATTACTTGCATTTTTAGATTGGAAACAATTGAAAAACATACAATTGATAGCTTTGCTATTTAAAATTTGTTTGTTATTTAAATTAAAGGGATCATATCTATATACAGGGTGTGTTCACAAAGTTTCAAGACTGATCTGAGAATACAAAACATATTAAACATTTTTGTACAACAAACTAAAATTCTTTGAAATATGACCCTTGGGCATCAACACACCGCTGCCAGTGTTTTTTGCATTATTCATAGGCTCCCTGAAAGTCTTCGTGTGCAAGGCTGTTAAGGGATCTCGTCAAAGCTGCTTCGATCGCTGGAATCAAATCACTTTTCTTTCAGGTCTTTCTTGATCCAGGTGAACAAAAAAGTCGCTGGGAGCAAGGTCGAGGCTGTAGGGAACTTGCGGCAGTATTGCCAAGTTAAACTTAGTCAAAACTTCAGCAGCGGTGAGCGACGTGTGAGAGGGAGCATATTGTCATTGTGAACAATCCAGCCGTCTCTGATGTCTAGGAGGGCACACTAGACTCTTATCCTTCAAATGGTGGTGCATTCCAGCATGAACCGAACACATCCGCCCAGACACCAAATACGATTGGATTGTTTACCATGACAATGCACCCTCTCACACGTCACTCGCAGCCGCCAAAGTTTTGGCTAAGTTTAATGTGGCAATACTGCCACAAGCCTCCCTATAGCCCCGACTTCACTCCCAACAACTTTTTTTTATTCCTCCGGGTCAAGAAAGACCTGAAAGGGAAATGATTCGATATGATTCCAGCTTCGACGAGGTCACTTAACAGCCTTGTGCGCAAAGACTTCCAGAGAGCCTATGAACAATGGAAAAAACACTGGCAGCAGTGTGTTCATGCCCAAAGGTCATATTTCGAAGAATTTCAGTTCATTGTACAAAAATGTTTAGTAACTTTTGTATTTTAGGAACAGTCTTGAAACTTTGTGAACACACCATGTATAAGCACAGAGAAAAATAGTGAGATCATTATTAAGACTATGAAGTCATTCCCATCTACTAGACTATGAAGTCTTTCCCATCTATTAAACTATGAAGTCATTCCCATCTATTAGACTATGAAGTCATTCCCATCTATTAGACTATGAAGTGTTCACAAAGATTGTATTTGAGATCAGGATTGCAACTTATTTCGGCAATCAAATTCCTTGCGCTTTCCTAAGCAAAAAATTAAATTTTCCCAGAGTAATTCCTCTGAGAATTTTCAAAATTTAAACGGATAAATTTTGCAAAGCACCAAAGTTTAGTAAAATTCCTTGCTTTATGCTCTTTTTAAATTCCCTCAGATTTTCTAGTTTTCTCTATATAGTGGCAACTGTGAAGATTATTAGGTACTTCTGTAATTATATTATGGCTATATATGTATGTATATATACATATAAATATATGTGTATATATATATATATATATATGTATATTTACATATGTGTATGTATATAAATATGTATATAAACACTGGCCCGGCTAACTGAAAAGTACCGATTATTATTTGTGAAGAAGGTGGAATCATCGGGGGAATTTACCCGGGGAAAATTGCCCATTTAACCCGGGTTTTTTAATAAAACCCACCCGGGCTGGGTTTTTTCTAAAAAACCCGGGTTTTTTACAACCCTGGTTTTTACAAGGTTATCCAAAAGATATTCGTTCTTTTGCAATTTATTGACGATCCCCTATGGGATTACGGGAAAATTTTTTGCGGAAATATACGACGTATACTATACTGTTTACACACCTGCAGTTTCAGGTTAATTCCTCATGTATTTTTCTAGATATTAAACAAAATGTCTAAAATCGCAAGTGACCGGTCACCTTTGGCCATATAATGTAGCTTAGCAATTATGAAGGTTTAAAATTTGGAACTCCTAATGTTAAATTCATTTGTAATTGTTCCAAAACAGATTGCAGTGCAGATAGTTTTTTTTAAGCATAACTTAATAACTTGTCGGCGGAAAGAGCTGTAATTTTATATTATCATATTTGAAGCTTTTAGAAATTGATTTCTGTTAAAAAATTCATTAGTTACATTTCATTTTTTTTTTCCAAAATTAATTGAACTTTTATATATTTTTGAAAAATTTATGAATTGTTACTTATGAATCTTTTTTAACAAAAATAGATTTCTAAAGTCTTCAAATATGCAAATAATAGTTTATTCCCCAAAGTACGTCTGGAATTATGCTTAAAAATTAATGCTCTGGAATTATGCTACCCTCACAATCTGTATTGCAACAATTAAAAACATTAGGAGTTCCAAATTTTAAACTTCATAATTCATAATGTACCTACAGCGTTGGTCAGGTATTTGAGAACAAATCAATGACTGTTTTCAAACAGGAATATACACTGGGGATAGAGTATTATTTTTATTTTAACGGTTTGTACAGGTGACAACATACACACTGCATAACATCATTCATTGAAATCACTGCCAGCTGCAATAACCGTCTCTACAGGCTGTCAAAACTGACTGCAGGTAGTGATCAGATGAGTGTTGGTAACATTTGCCACTGCATACACAATGGCTGCCTTGAGGGGCCGCGACATCGCTGTGTTGATGACTATTGGAGTCCCTCTCAACTATGGCACATACGTGATAGGCCATTTGGTTAATATCTAGGTAGCTCGGGGACCAACAAGTTGAGGATGACATCGTCATGAATGCTTTAACCATCCATTTTTGGTTTGTATCAGCCGTGTGCGATAGTGCAAAGTCTTGTTAAAAAACGTACAGCCTCCCCTGTGCTACAGAAGTAATTTAGTGCTTTAACACCTTGGTATAAGCAATGACGTTGACTCTGGTACCTTGAGGAAAGAAATGTGGATGCATCAGATCGTTTTTGCTTCTCAGGACTCCCCAGAATCATGTGTGAGGCTGGAAATTTTCTGAGTGTGTGTCTGTCAGAATCTATTTGGGGATTTTACACCATCACCGTTCTTTTTGTGGTTTATTTTCGAGACCTGGGCAAAGGTTATCTCATTGGAAAGAAAAAAGAGCATACCCGGCTCCTCTTGATGTTCAGCTTGTTAAGGAGGCACTTTTCTCTGGTTCTCTCGGGCGAGAACTGTACTCTCCTCATCACGTACAATCTCTAACGAAGGTCCTCATGAATCACACATCAGATTGTGGCCTCATCAACCTGCATCTCCCTAGTGAGTGCTTTTATTGACTTTGTAGAATTTTCATCGACTTGACTAACGAATTCTGGTGTTTTGATGATTTCATGTTGCTGACAATGTTGTTTCCCGAATGAAACATTTGCCATATGAAACCTGGCAGCCTTCAGTTATCTTCTTACATTAAAAAGACAAGTGACCGGGCGAGTTTCAAGAATGTGGAAATCTCTAAATTGAAGTGCTCTTCAACCAATGAGCCAATGACAACATGTCTCTTCATTTCCTCAGTCAGTCTAGGTTCTGACATGTTTACATGTAACAGAAAAAGATTTGAAAGTATGATGTACAGGGTGATATTTCACCTATAACATGTGTTGTCAAATACTTGATGTACCCTGTACTTAACTGAATGATTTCCCATTTGTTGTCCTGCAGTAAAATTTAATTCAAAGCCAAATATAATGTCAAAATTAGGTGATCATAATAAAAATTTCAGAGTTTGGTCTGTCTTTTTTTTTTTTTTTTTTTTTTTATGTAAAATGAAAGAATACATAATTTCCAATTGAATGGCTATTTTAGTTGTTTTCTGGGAAATTTGTGATTAAAATGCATGGGGTGTTAATATTTTCTTTTGGCAGACTGCACCCTTACAACAGTCAGTAACACTTGATAGTGTAATCTTTATATGTGAAATTGGTTGTCATACAAAACTGGATAACACTCAACTTAAGACGTATGTAGTGGTCTGCTGAGGAAAAGAGTGTATCCGGGAAAGAAAGAAAACTCTTGTAAGAAGGATCAGAGACAGGGGTGTGATGGAGGGTATACGGAGGTATACGCCGTATACCTTCTGGATTTTTTAAAGAAGCTCCATATACTCTCTGTTTCTCAAATAAAGCTATAGTGTATACTCTAGCCATGAACTTCATGATTCTAGTGTATACCCTCTGGTATCATTATGACTACAACACTGATCAGAGAATATGTTGCCTTTATTGGAGTAACATATGTAGTACTAAAACATTAAGCTGAAATGTTATTGCACGTAGTAAGTACACTTGTCACACAAATTTAATTAAAATTATCTTTTTAATAAATTCTGCTGAAGAAATACATTAGCTTTTTACATTCTTCATCATAATTTAAAAAGACATTTAAATTGAATATTTAAATGTAAAATGTTGAGTTTCTTTAAAATTTCAGAATTGTAAGAAGGCTACAGTTCTAAATTTTTCTTTCTTTTTCAGTAAACTATCATAACTAATAGCAATACAAGTTTTTTTCACAGCTATATATAACTGAAGAACAAATACCCAAAATGTGTATTTACTCTTAAAAATGAATACCCGGTTATTTTATATCGCTTATTGTAGAAGCAATATAAGTACAATCAGGTGTAGAGAGCATAAAATCAATGTTTTAGACCTATTTGCTCACATGGCATCCTTTAAATAAATAAAAATATCTAGAAAAGGAACCAATGTTCAATGTCTATTTTCAACTATAGCATTGCTCGCATAGTGTTTTTCTTTAAAAAATAGTATATTCCCTGTTCTTCTTATTTTATACATTTATTAATAACATTTCAAATATTTAATTTTCACACGCATAACAGAAAATTATAAAAAATAAATTAAAATAAAATGTTTTTAAATTTAGGACATTGCTGATTTTAATAGGATTAAAATAAGTTAAAAGCAAAAACAAATTGATTTAATGCCACATATCATCCTAATTTACTTGTAATTTAAATAGGTTTCAATGGATGGCAGATGCAGCAGAAATGATGTTTTTCAATCTTTCTCTAAGTTATCAATGCATTCTTGAAAAATTCACTGTATTTATACCTTTAACATGAAAAAAAACATTAAAACTTTTTTTTTGAAATATTCAAATCACATTTGGAAATAGTTTTATAGTAATTAAAATTTAGTTTTTTGATTAATATTCATTTTGAGCTGATATATCAAGACAGGATATATTAAATTCACTCTGGAAAACTTACTCCACCAAAAATACGACAGAGAAGAGTGCAACACAAACAATATTACACATAAGTAGCTCAGAAGCTCAGCTCAAAAGCAACCAACTGCAGTGAACGAGCAGAAAGACACTAGATGAGGCGAAATTTTACCAGTGGCAGATTCTGATTGATTGCTTGCAAGCCAAGCTTCTCAGCTGCTAAGCTCTAGTATACTATCGACTGCACTATAACCAGCTCATATTTTAGCTCATTTTACTGGTCTTATATCACAATATAAAAAGATCTAGCAGCGGCAGAATTAAAACACAGGTGATAACATTATTCAGTAACGAACGGACAGTGGAGTCTGCGGTTTGCAAAAATCAAGGAACATAGAGAATGTATTGGGATATATTGACATATTAACAAAAGAGATATAATCGATGGTTGGGGATATCCTGGTTTGAATGAAGAGAGACAGCGAATAAATGTATGGATCAGATGCAAGAAAGGATTGAAGAGGATACTGCAATATTAGTATCGAACATTCTGGACTTCTTCTTGGGGTTCGAAGTCACGAAGTGGGAAAAAAATTTTCTTGGGATATATCAGTAGAGCGAGAGCTTAGATATTGTTATTCGGGTATATCGCCACAGTCAGAGCAGATATCATTATTGTGATAATTAAAAAATATCAATATTTGACTGATATATTGATAAATAATCCAGTCCTAATGATCATATCATTTATAGTCGATTATTACTTGAATAATATGGTTTATATTCATTTGATTAATATTAATTTTTTTTCCATTAAATGTTATATTGAAAATATAAGAAAAAGCAAGTAACAACAAAGAAACTTAACATTTATTACTCTTTGTATCATAAAATTTGCTACTACATAAAAATTACACTAATCACTGAAACATCTATCTCTATTTGAATAAAAGGAAAAGAGGTTCTCAATATCACAAAAACTTCACTAGACATCACTGTTCAAATCTGTATAGCTCAACATACATAAATGACAAAGAAAAAGTATGAATATAAATGTATCACAGTCAGTACAATTTATGTAAAAGGTATATCCTATAGTTTCGTATACACTAAAAATTTTTATAATGTATAATAGCCAAGAAGCACCATTATAAAATACATATTAGAATTGAATTTACTACAAGGGATATAGTATGTTATGTTCAATTTTAAACGAAATTTTAAGAAACTGCAAAGCACATCTTAAATTAAACATATTCAGTATCTAAAAAATGTGATAAAACTGAAATAAGATAGCAATGTTTACATTTATTAAGTGAAACTTTAATTTCAGCAAAAAGGCTATTTCCTATTCAAAAAATATATTTTAAAAAATAAATATTCTTTGTAATTATTTAAAATTTATGAATAGAGCAGTATCAGAAATGGATCTAGAAAGTTATTATTATGAGTACTGAAAATATGCATCATTTGTAGAGATGCAAAACTTCTGAAAATTTTTACATGGTGGTGGTGTTATTTATTTTTTATTTTTTTTTGAAAAATTGATTTGCTACAAATTTTTCTCAAAAATAAGTTATATTTTCTTTA
Source organism: Maratus speciosus (assembly GCA_963932465.1). Lineage (NCBI taxonomy): Eukaryota > Metazoa > Arthropoda > Arachnida > Araneae > Salticidae > Maratus > Maratus speciosus. The sequence continues at coordinate 364,167,980 of OZ010792.1, forward strand.
AAAAAAAAAAAAATAGTTTAAGTTTATATGAATATATTACAAAAAAGAAAGTCAGCTTTTAAAAGTTTAGCCTTTCAGTCTCCAAATTTTGACAGTAGCCTTTCTTGCTTAATTTAACACCATTATGATAAATAAGGACTTTACGTTCTATATACTCAAATGCGAAAACAAAAACAATAAGTTGCTGTCTAACATATGCTTTATTTTGAGATTTTAAACAAAGACATAAAAATCACAAAAATAAAAATTATTTTCTACATTTCAGTTTATCTTTAAAACCATCCTCAAGAGTTAATTTTCTAAAATACAAATTGGTAAGAAAATATTTACATGTTACATAATCAAAGACATATTCAAACTCCGAAACGTCAAGTATATATATTTTACTTTTGTGATTTTAATTTTTACATCGTTTAAAATCTCGAAATAAAGCATATATTGCATAGCAACTTATTGTTTTCTTTTTCATATTAACACCGTTATTTATAATATATCATGTCTCTGTTGAAATGATTTTTTAGTTACATTTACTTTATTACCACTAGAGCTAATTAAAACAAAACAAAAATAATCTTATAAATGCCCACCAATATCACTGCAGCTTGAAAGTAAATTTAACCTTTGCAGTACTAAGATCAGAATATTATGTAAATGCCTAAGATAGGGCATTTTGACCAGAATCTTCATCAAATAAGAAAGCATGTGCATCCTTGATAGCCAAACCGTGATGATTCATTGCGTTGAACAGTAAAATTTGCACACAACCGAACACAAGAACAAGAAATAACAAAATGGTGGAGGTACCTACACTCGCTTGCATAGAAACACTGTATCCACAATGCCATCAAGTGAGCTACATTTGGCAGGATGCCAAAAATTCTTTTTTTTTCTCTTGGAATGTGATAAATGCTAGAAAGCTTTCATTTATTTTCCTGATTACCTAAGATGGGGTCAATGTGATCGATCCCATTCGCAATTTCAACAAATAAACAAAAGAATTTAACTGTGCAAAACTTACTAAGCAGACAAAATTATGAAAGAAACCTTTATAGGAGAATTCCTAGAAAATAATTTTAGCATACATATTCTAAATTAAAAAAAAAAAAAAAAAAAAAAACTGCAAAATGTCTAGATGGGGTGAAATTGACCCCATCTTAGTACTGCGAGGGTTAAACTGTATTATACATTCCACATACATAGTATTATTTTTACAGTATATAAAGGATGTCATTTAAAAATTGATCTTTACAATTAAAATTTTTATTTCCTGTGAAAAATATATAATTTAGTTGCAATATAACTTTTCAGTCTAAACCCAAACCAAAATTTTGTTTTAATTTTGGTTTAAGTTTTAGATTCTTAATATGAAAGTATATATATATTTTTAAATGACAGTTATAAAATAGGCAGATTTTTGCATACTCATTAAATTTGTTTACAACTAAATCTTACAGAAAAAATTGCTTACATGTTCTTTGTAAAGTTCATATGCATTTAAATTTAAAAAATACAGTTGGACTAGTCTAAGAATCTATATTCAAGGAAAATAAAGAAAAGAGTAAATAATTTCAACTGCATGTTATTAAAAAAGAACTTTTTTCTAAATATTTCTGGCAATTATCTTCTGATTACATGAAAAATTGCAGCTATGCCAATAAATGCATATTTCAAATTTTATATTAAATTTTCAACCTTACCATTTCTATTAATTGGTATTATTGAAAAAAAATTGCACTTGAATTTTCATTTTTAAAAAGAGAAGTTGCATTTAATTACCTTACCAAGGGTCTGCTTAGATTTTCTTTCTCGTGATCCAGTTTTTGGTGAAATTGTGAACTTTTGTATATACTTGTAAAAAATATAATAAGAATTTTGTAGATTAAAAATTATCATTATATTTAGGTTCCAATTTAGAAAGTTTTAACAAGGTTCTTCATACATATATACTAGCTAATCATAGCTAACAAACTAATTAGTGATTTCAGCTGATTTGGGACAGATTTTGTTATTGTAAAATCCTTACATTTATGAAGGATTCAGTTTAGAGATAAAGGCAAAGAATTTTGGGAAAGGTCTTATGTTTTAAGGGGGAAAAAAATAATGTAAAGAGTCCTTTTAAAGACTTAAGTTCTGTCTAAACAGATCCCTTCTTACAGATCATATTTTCCATGTGAGACACTGAACATCAAAAATAAATAAAGTATCAGAATGTAGCTATTATAAAATTCTGGATTTTGTTTTTTTAATATAAATGAAATTTCGATTTTCCTGAGTGGAAAATAACACCTTTGGGAAAATTCCCCCCCCCCCCCCCCAAAAAAAAAAAAAAAAAAATCCATTCTCCTCCACTCCAAGCATTCCCATGTCTAATCCTTAGACTTAAAAAAAATTGTCTTACAATGAAGTCATTTATAAGAATGCATATTCCATTCTCTTTGATTTGCATGAGAATTTTTGTTTAGGAAAAAGTGTTTTTATTATCTATTATCTTATTATTTGTTCTATTATCTTAATCCTATTCATCTTTCATTTCAAAAGTAAACAGTTTGGAATATCTAAAGAAAAAAAAATAGCTGTGAAAAAATGCAATTTTCTTGTTCCTCCTTTCACCTCTCCATCTTCCCTTTCAGGTGCATTCGTAATTATATAAATACGTAGCACCTATAGTCGTCATTCAGTCCGTCCGCATATAACAGAGCAAAAACTATGCAAACCGAAATTTTGTCAAGTCATTTCAAATTTTATGAAAATCGGATGTATACTTTAATTACAAGCACAGTCAAAAGTTTTCTGTTACATTACGGCCAATGAGAAAAAATTATTGCAAGTGCATTTTAATGATGTTACAGCCTTCCGAATGGTTTGAAATTTTAAATATATAATTGTTGCAGAATTTTGTCAAGTCATTTCAAATTTTATGAAAATCACATGCATAGTTTAATTACATGGACAGTCAAAAGTTTTCCATTACATTACGGCCAATGGGAAAAAATTATTGCAAGTGCATTTTAATGATGTTACAGCCTTTCGAACAGAATGAAATTGATATGCACTTATGAAGTGCACTAAAATATGCATTTAGTACAATATGCTGTGCAGAAAATATTTATAAAACTAGTTATAGTACGAATGCACCTCATTTGTCATGTTTGACTAGCAATTTCCAACTTGTTAGAATTAAAGTTAATCTCAAAGCAGTTTTTCTTTCTTTTCGCTTTTTTGTGTGTGGGTTTGTATTCTTCTAAATGAACATGAGTATATGCCTAGTGATATTGATAAGTATGCCAGTACAACCTGATTTATTACTTGCATAGTACAACTTTAGATAAAAAAAAATGTTTCAAATGACTGGTATAATGAAATCATGACTTGTTTAGACTCACTTCAAACTAGTTTCCAAAATGACTATAAAGCATATAATGTACAAAAAAAACAGAGTTGGGCAAAATACACCGAAAAACCTTTTTCAATACAAAATACATTGGTTTTAGAAACTAAAATACAAATTACAAAATACTTTTCAAAATTAAAAAATTCCAAATACAAAATACATTTCAAAATTTCAAAAATTTATTGATGCAAAATGTTTTTTGGGAAAGTAATTTTGCAGTTTAAAGGAGAGGGGGAGCTTTATCATTCTCTCGTAAGAAGGTGTCCCAGTGGGCTATCCCACTAGTTGTGAATATGTCACAGAATTAAAATTACTTAAACATTCATAACACATTGAATATCTTCATCATTTATATTATAAAACTATATTACATTATTATCACAAAAAAATATTTTCTTGACTTTTTTCAATTAATTTAAAAGCCAAATATTAATTAATTTGCAACTCTCTGTACAATGAACAATAATCTCAGTTTTCCAACTTTTAATAGGTAAATAACAACATCAGTTAATAATGAATAAGTATCTTTGATTATTAGTTATAAAATCATACAAAATAATGTTTTAATAATGTTTTCGATTTTATTTAAAACAAGAACATACCCACATATACATAATATGTCTTTGTAAGATGTATGTGCTTCTGATTAATTAATATCATATTTCTATACATATGGATATTATATTAATTGATTAAAATTTCCCTTTTTATTTTCTTTTGAAACTAAAAAGAATTTTTTGGACTGAAAAACTTACTCAGCTAATTTATACCTTATCCATGTTAATTATTTTACAAACAATACAATCTGTAAGCAAAGCAAAAAAGATGTCCGTGAATCTACATTATCCCCACAACGAGATCCCTTTGCTTAATTTTTAATCTTTTACCACCGGTTTTTTAAAACAGAAAATTTTCTGTAATTGAATTGCAAAAAAGCTCTGATTAAAAAAGGGAAACTTTACAATAAAAAATAACTGGTGAGAATAATGAAGGATTCTGAGCACCTTAAGTGGCACGTATACCAGTCGCTTGTCCCCAAGTGGTTAAAAAGCAAAAAAGATGTCCGTGAATAACTCTAATGTCATGTCAATCTGACCTAAATAATTTTTTTTTATTTATTTATTTTTTAATTTCTAAATATTGCATAATTGCCATCTTTACACAGTGGAATGAAAAAAAAAGTACTTTCAAATGCAATTTCTTTAAAAAGTGTATCTCAATTTACCCAGCTTTTAGGGATTTTTCAAATGACTTTCAAGCTTGAATTTTTTTAAATCTGATCTCGCAAATATTCATGCAATCCATTTATGGAAGATTTCCCTTGCACTTAAAACAACGATGCAATTTCAGCATTTGTTTGTTTATGTGTAATATTCCATGACTAAATTGCTACAAGAAATTAAAATCTCACAAATTCATAAATAAAACACAAATTTAACAGACATGTAATTGAACTACGAGTTTAAATGCTGAAATAATCAAAATAACAAAGTTTGCTATAAATGATAAAAAACCTTTCACGATGTACTTAATAAGAAAGTCTCAAAAATGCTCTTTTGATGTAGTTGGTTGGAAAACCAAGAAAATATGCTAAATAAAAAAAAAAAAAAAATATTAGTTTTCAATTAAAAGAATATTTTTACCTATATTCTATACACTGCGCAGTAGATCGGGCATCTTTAATCTGAGTGAGATCACTGGTCTGTATTATATAAAAACATGCCCATGGGTAACGTTGATGTCATATTGATGATGTAACGATCTGAGTAATAAATTTCTCTTTTTAGAAAATCATCTAATCATCCCACAATTTGAAGTTTTACACCGTCAAATAGAAAAAAAAAGTACTTTCAAATGCAATTTGTTTGAAAACTATCTTAATTTACGAATTTGTTATGGTTAAAAAAAAAAAAAAATGAGCATGATTAAAAAAAATAATAATAAAAATCTATATTGCGTGCACCTGATTGCAGAAGATTTACCCGTATGCATTTAAAATGATGTAAATAAGTTCACCATTTGTCCCTGGCTAATATTCAATATGATATTAAAAGTTCATCAAAAATAAATAAATAAATAAACACAAATTTAACCGATATATAATTGAACTACCATTGAAAAAAGTAGAATAAAAAAAGATGCTACAATTAGTAAATTCTTTGACGATTACTTTGGCTATTAATCTTTGGCATGTAGCTAACGCGAAAGTACTGTTTTGATAAATATCAAAACTTTGTTTAATTGCGTAATTTATATTTTGCATATAAAATTGCTTTTTTCGTGTTGTTAGTGAAAAAAAATTAAGCATAAAAAAATGAATAAGAGTTTCTAATTAAAAATTATTTTCATCTATGTTTTATACACCAAGCAGTATGTTCTGTAGGACAGGAAGCCAGGATTAGTTATGCATGCGTAAAATAAAATATAAAGTGTCAAGATGTTTTGGAATGCAAAGGCAACCATGTAACTCTTAACTATAATGAAGGCAAGTCCGCATTTAAACATCCAGTATCTAATATACTCAATGTAAATACAGTTAATGAACATTTACACACTTTATGAATAAATTGAACATTGAACTACTTTTATATTAAAGTTCAATCCCAATTAAATGAATATCAAAGGTATGGTGAATCACATTAGAACTTTGATTGAATGAATACTAAGAAACTAAGAAAAATAATGTTAAAATCGATATATGATGGTATAAGACTAAAATCTTACCTTTAAATAGGTTTTGAAGCTTGTTTTATAATTCAAAAAATTTAACTTATAATCGAACATCTTGTTTTATACTGCCGGTATTTTCCCATAATTTTTTTTATCATCATCAACAGAACGTTAGAAATTTTTCATGTCTAATAGCGCACATTGTGTATTATTATAATTAATCATCTTGGTAAATTTTCATTGGGAGATTTAGCAGTTATTTCCATGAGCCTTTGAGGTAACTAACAGCATTACATGTCTAATGTATTCTAAATGGGTAGCACCTGCCTATACAATGATTTTCACTCAAAATTTTTTTGTAATTCTCATTGAATGTTAAGAATTATAAAAACTATTTTTGTGACTACACAGCAAAAATGCTTCTGCAGCAGTAAACATCCGATTCATTAATATGCTTATCGTACATCGTACCACATGTTAAACAATGTATACATATAAACTTCCAAAAATGAATTCGAAATCTATTCAAAACAGATAGGCATGTGTTTTCCTGTTGCAAATCTAGAATCTGCGGTTTAGACACAAGAGCTTGAAATCTGGAGGAGTATTTTGAGTATTCTGAAAATACAAAATACTTTGAAAAACCATTTCAAAATGCATTTGTTTTGAAGGTTTAAAATACAAAATACAAATGTATTTCAAATACACGTATTTTTGATACTGCCCAACTCTGCTAAAAAACAAAACATGTAAATGTACAATATATATAAATAATATGATAGAGATGTAAAGAAATAAGTAAATGGCAATTGAATTATAGTGGATTATAAACGCAATATTTTGTGCATCTCGCTGCAATCCTGTTATTAATAATAATTGTTCATATTATGCATATATATAAAAGCTAATGTATCAATTATGAATCATATTACATTTCAGTTGCAGAAATAAATTTGGACATCAGATCTTGAAAAATAATAATATAGTTAAACATTTAAAAAAAATTAATTATTCATTTCAAAACAGAAATTAATGATTTGTTTATGAGACATTTTAAAATACTGATACTCCCAGATAAATCTAGAATTGTAAAACAAGAGGACGTGAACCCTTTGTGCTCTTTATAATTGCAATAGAAACCAAAATGCCAGGTTACTTAACAAAGGAGTGCAAAGGCTTAAAATAGTATAGTGAACATTATACATGCTACATAATGTTTTTATGCTTATACCAATCAAACGTAAGGTGTGCCTTACACACATGTTAATATGGTACTTGATATACTATTATAGAAAAACTTAGTAAATATGTTACGCTAATTTTTAATTATAAGAAAATGAAAAATGATAGTAAACAAGTTCACATTTAGCATTTTTTTAAATACAGTACACGTAACTGAGAAAGATGCACTAATAAGAGGCTCTTTTACTATATTTCTTCATACATATATTTAAATGACAAAATAAACATTAGCAAAGTATAATATTACATTTGAATAAAACTTACAAGGATTGTATAACATAAGGATTATAATATTATGTTCAATAAAAATGTTCAATTTTAACTGAAATTTAGCGTAATTGTCCTCCTAAAATTGGTTTCACACACAAACAAACTCAACTGTACTTTTACAATATAGTGTTAATTGTTTAGAAACTGTCAATATACAAACTTGACTTTATTACAGAAAAAAATTGTACAACCTTTTTTCTGAGTTCATTTAAATATACCGTTGCATGTAATTAATTTATTTATGACAACTATTTGAAGTAATTTGTATTGGTGAAAAACTATGAATACTATGGCAAAAAAGAAGTACAAATAAAAGAGAAAGTATATATGAAAATTGGACGCATTAAGTTATTGAAATGGACATATAATTTTCATCGGTAGAAAAAAACTATGTTAGTCTACAAGGATGTCATAATGTCATACTCATGCCCGCCATTAAATGCTGAGGCAAGTAATAGTTACATACAGAGTATTTGTAAATTTAACTATATTACAAAGATTTATAAAAACTAATTTTTTGCATCAAAGCATGGATGTTTATTTTTATTATTATTATTTCTATTTTAGAATTTGGCACTCGGTACATTTACAGAAAATAAATGGTCTTTGTAAGATAATTTTCATAAAGAATTTATAAACAGTGTTGTAGAAAATTACTATAAAATATAATTTCATCAATGCATTAAATTCCTAGTTATAATTAAAATGAATGTTAAACTAAATTACAAATGATTACATGTTTAGTAAATCTAACTTCTATAAAATTAGATATATAATGCAGATATATAGATACAGATATATAATGCATTATTAAATACATTTTGCAAATCACTACAAACTTTTTTCTTTTTTTAATACACAAATTTTCATTGAATCAACAAAGGGTCGAATTCTAATAACTTCTATGCAACTGATTCTTCTCTATGAAATATTACAAATAAAATTAAAACTTTTAATAAGTGCTGCAATTTTTTTTTTCTCCCTGAGAATGAAAATGACAATTTAAAAGTATAAAATTTTCTGTGTAAGAAATCCAGCTTTAAATTTTTCATGACTTTCATCATAATCAAGTAATTAATTTTTACCAAGATGGACATGATGATAATTATAAAGAACTGTCACTTCACTATTACGAATTTCATATAAAAATGTAAGATTAAAATTACCATTATTATATTTGGACAATACATGGCAAATTAAAAACAAAAATGCAATAAACTCTGTTAAACAGAAATGATCTGAAAATAAAAGTATTGTAGATTACATTAAAAGTTGTCACAGGTTTGTCCCAAATTGAACCAGACCAATTTTCTTTCATTGTACTCAGACTGGGCCTGAATCTAATGAAAGGAAAAATTTTCAAAAACCATGTTGGGCTAGCATTTTTCTTTTACTGCTTTCTGGACAAGGAAAGTGTTGTAATTATTATTAATAAATATATATATACAATATTTATTGTATATAATATATATATACAATAATTATTTTAATTTATTTATTTTACATGTTTTTCCATTACGGTCACATTTTTGCAAATAAGAAATGAAACGCATCTATTTTCAGAAGAACAAATAAATCATGGATTTAGTCATTATAGATAGAATCATGATTAATTAAATAGTGTCACGATTTCTTTTATGAAATTTTCAAAATATCTTTTTTATGAAAAATTATAGCGATAGAGATGTCATATATGGCCCATACTGGTGCAATTTTTTTCCGATGCCAATATAGAAAAAACCTCCTTTTTGAATACTAGTTACATATATATTTTTAAAAAGGAGAATAACAATAAATAAAAAAAAGTTGATTAATAAATATAGAACAAAACATTTATATAATTTTAAAAAAGAAAATAAATGTAAATAAACAATTTATTAGTAAATCAACAACAACATCCGGTTACCATATCAGGCAAAATAACAACACTTTGGCGCCAGTTAAGTACCCGCTGTATATATGACATTGGCGTCAGAAAAAAAATCGCGCCAATATGGGGCATCTGTGCCATTACAGCATATTTTTAATGAATAAAAATTTGTGAAATTTCAATTATTTACATTCAGTTATAAAAGTATTTTTCAGTGTTAAGAATTCAAATACACAATTTATTCTAATTATGTGAAATCATTTATGCAGATGCTTTTATGATCACTTATGCCTTTTAAAAGAATTATATTATGATTTTTTTTTTGTAAAGTGGCAACAAAAGAATTATAAACAAATAAAATTAATTGTTAAATTCGTTATATCATAAATAGAAATGATTAGTTATTTGGCTGAATCAACATTTCTAAAATTATAAAATGCGCCAAAACATAAAATAACGTTTTTGCTTAATAAAGATGCAAAAAATAATATACAAAAATATTGTTACTTTTAAATATTTATCTTATTAAATAATACTTCACGAATCCAAATAAAGCATGGGTTTTGCTAGTTATAAATTTAGACACTTTTAACTTAAAAAAAAGTTCATTTTATTAAAAGTTATTGTCCAGGTACATTAGCAAACTGTACATGAAATGCAACTGACTTCTCTCTTTGAAGATTACTAGACACTAAGACATATGAATTTCAACAAAAGTAATCAAAATAAAAAGGAGTATCCGAATTGACTAAGAATTTGAGAGAGTTTTCTTTTAACATAACAGAAAACACTTTCGCAAGGATTCGCCCCCCCCCCCCCCCTTTTTTTTTTAAATCTTTCCGACAAAGTTCAAATTTTTTTTAAACAATTAGGTAGTTAGTGACTCATTTTGGACTACATCTAGCATATTTTGTCAAAAATTATACATTGGCATACATTTAATCTAATTAACAAACACAATTTTTTTAAACTATAAAACAATACAATTTAATGAGTTATATCTGAAAAGGTTAATCATACAGATGTGTAGGTAAAATAAAGTTCAGAATTAGCTTTTAGCTAACAAAATTCCCAGAAAATCATGTAGTATTTTTTTCATTGGAAGGAATTGCTTCATAAGAACCATTAGTATCTGTGTTATGTTGAAAAACTTTAAAAAGTTCTTTATCAGTTTTGGAACAATTTTTATCAGCATTTACATTAATATTTTTAGTGATCTCATCACAAGAACTTTTCAAATAAAAGCTAAGATCTGGATTCTGTCTATCACAAGAAAAAGGAAAATTTAAAGGAGCTGATTCACTAGTTATCACAGTAGAATTTGAGATATTTTCACATATAGTGGTTTCAAAATAATTGTCCAACTGTTCACAATTATCTCGTTCATCAAGTGCAATGGAATCTACACTATTTTCAGGTTGTTCAGGTGACTCAGAACATAAATAATCATTTTGCTGTTGAAATGAACACACATTACTACATTCTAATTCAGTTTTAGAATCAAAGTATACATTGTTATCTTGATGCTCTTCTTCGTCAGAGCCCAAAATCTCTTCCTTATCTAATGTGCTACAAGCAATATTAGCATCTTCTTGTTCATTCATATTATGAAAAACATTATCATTCTGCTCATGTTTACTAGAATTGGCAGTATCATTATTTTTCTTTAATGCTTCATGATCTGAGTTTTCACACAATTGTTCTTGCAAACTGGAATCCATAGCTTCATCTTTATCTGACAAACATGATGCTACATCACTATTTTTCTTATGTAAAACTGAATCAATATTGCCTTTAAAAGTTAAGGTGCTTTCAATTGTTTTTGGCGCTGTATTTTCTGGGTCTAAATAGATAAAAAAAAATCTATATATTTATTTAAACATTACACCAGGGGGGGTCACCAACCTTTTTGCTAACACGGGCTCATTTGAAACTTATGACCATTTTTATAGGCACACTCTATCCTTCATCCATATACACATATTTATTTATAAAGGCAAGTGTGGAATGTACCTTACATAAAAATATAGAATCTTATATATATAGTTATAAATATTGCATGATCATTAATGTATATTTATAAAAAATTTCATTTCCAAAGAAAAACAAAGTTTCCCCACAACTATGAAGGGTATTAAGAATAAACCAATGCAATTGACTAAAGTGTTGCAATATTTATTATCCATGAATGGAAAATGTGCATTTATGCATACAAATTTCTAAATTTAAAGAGAGTTTCATGGGTACAATAGAAGAGGTCTGTGGGCATAATTGCATCCGTGGGTGCATGGTTGGCAACACCTACATTACACTAACAATTTTTTAGTGATCATTTTAAGAAAAATGAATTTCCAAATGAAAAAGTAACATATAGAACACAGCATTTTTCTATTTTTTTTATATGTTGGATTCTTACATGACTTCAAAAGCATAATTTCCTTACAATGTAGGCTTACTGAAATGACAATATACTTACCATTATCAGAAATAAAGTTCACTGGTTCCATATTCTGTGCCAAACTAGAAGAAGAGGGAAAAATTAAATAATATGTACGACACAATAATGAAATGAGAATATATGAATGATAAAAGAGAGTATTTATCTCTCTGTGTATGCAATTGTAATTGTACAAACACTGATGTATTCAAAACACAGAAACTGGGAACAAAGATAACCTTGGAACATTAAATTTGAAACTTAAAATTTGATTTTAAAATTTGTAATTAATTTTCTTAAATTATCTTTTAAAGTTTTCTGAAAATTATCTTATAATGAGAACCTGATAAAACTACTTAAAAGTTTCATTTTTAGAAATATAGTAAAAAAAAAAGAGAGAAATGAGCTACCTTCTAAAATGTATGTATTTAGAATTAGCGACATTAAAAATTTCATTCCTAACATGAACAAACCACTTCAAAAAAGAATTGAATTCATAGTGATTTTTAGTGCTTTTAAAAACCGTAGTGAACAATACGTTCTTTGTTCACCTGCAAAGAATGAAATCAGAAATAACCTCTGATGTCATATGCCTATGAACCAATGAAATTAGTTTTAGGTTGTTCGACAACAGTTCTTTTTTTTATAGAAAGTGAATGACTAGATAACAGACAAGTACCACATTTTTTAGTATGTAAATATTAATCAATGTTTCAAATCACTTGCTATGAATGCTTGATTTTTTTTTCATTTTTAATGGTACAAATATGTTTTGTTTTTTTAATCTATGAATTCTGCAACTACTGTACATTTTTATTTTGAAGCCAGAACAAGTGCTTTTGAAAATTTTGCTTTTCTCGCCAAATTCAGTCTTGCAGTTTTTCGTTTCCACCAAGGCCCTATAACAAAGAGGTACTGTTTTTCTTAACACTTTCCAACAAAGTTGAAAAGTGTTTATGATTTCGGTTTGTCTGTCCGCGCTCTAACTTCCGTAAATATACTCGGATCGTTCTGAAATTTTTGGATGTTAGTAACCTCTACCATAGCACGAACCTTTTTTCAAATGAAGTTTGTAGCACATTTAGTTCATTTACAGGGGCAGTCAAAAGTTTTCCATTACATTATGGCCTATAGGAAAAAATTGTTTAAAATGATTTTTTAATGATGTTACATGCTTTCAAACATAATAAAATTGATATGCATTTATCAAGTGCACTAAAATATGCATTCTGTAGAATATGCGGCGCAAGGAATAGTTATTCCTTTACAGGGCCACGTAAAAGGATTCCGTTACATAATGATATAGGGATGGAGGGAATTTTTTCCGGCATATTTCAATTATGTTAAATTATTTCATGTATAATGAAATTGATTTACGTCGCTGAGGTTTACTATAAGTTATTTCATGTATAATACAAAGTGCATAGCATTATTTACAGGGACACACAAAAGATTTCAGATACTATATTGTATCCGAAGTACTGTACATTAGCAATGATTGCTGGAAATGCATTTTTAATTATGATATGTGCTTTTATGTTTCACTATATGTATGCATTGTATATGGTGTGTATAAATGCTCTAATTGATATGCAGGGCTACACAAAAGAATTCATAATGGTTACTGGGTATGATTGCAAATTGCTTAAAGGTGGTTTTTAAATGAGTTATGCATTCTTACGCTGAACTTAATTTAGTTTACTAAGAAATGTTTGTAGAATATGCATAAAATGATATACAGGGTCACGCAAAGAATTGGATACATGGCTGTCTATAAATGATAATTTCTGGAAATATGATTCCAGTAGTTTTAAGAGTGTTTTATTTTGAATTAAACTTTAGATAAATAGTGGCGTGTAATAAAGGTACTAGGTTAACTACAGGGTTGTACAAAAGTATACAAGTATGTTTCCATCTATTAGTATAAATTGCTGAAAGAGAAATTTCAACCTGTTATATGTTTTCTTGCTAAACTAAATCTCTTCATTATATAGTATCTATATCAACCTACAGATCGAATACAGGGCTGTTCAAAAGAATTGGAATACATATTTGCTATGGAAGGTAACTGCTGAAATCAGTTTTTCAAATGTTTTATGCATTTTCTAAAATGTTTAGTTAGTTCTCTTATATACTTTATTTCCCTAAATAACGAAGATTTGTTAAAGCATTCAGGAATTATTGGAAAGTGTTTCATAATCTATGCTTAACGCATGATTTTTCTTACTTGTTTTCCTCTTGATATTTTCATTTTTGATTTCTAATGATTTTTATATTTTGAATATGACCATGCTTATATTTACATGTAAAACTGCTAAACATTTTGATTTTTAGAGTCAACATGACTGTTTTTTACTAGGGATGCAATGAATAGTGATTTAGCCGATTATCAAATATTCGGCAGACGAACATGACCATTTCAAAAACATATGCATTTTGATTTTAGATATCTATTTATATAAAATCTAAGCCTCTGTGTGCCCCTCACAATTCTGGTTGGTCTGCCTCATTGATCGTGGCCATGTTAGGCATCCTATGGAGAAATTGGTATCAGCTTCAACAATGAGCAATTGTTGAAAAGTACTAATGGCAGTGTTACCACAATAACAGCAAATTTTGACCAACTTGGCAAAATATTGCCAAATTTGGCAACAAAAATAAATTGCCATATATGGAGCCAACTTGGCGATAGCTGACTAATTTGGTGAAATTCCAACTGAAACCCATTAATCTTTCATAATTGAGCTCCCTGCAATTTAATTTAAACTCTGCGCATTTAAGTTTTTTTCCAAAATCTATGGGTCAGAATTTAAAATGTAATATACTAAAATGTATGTCTTTACATCTTCATTCTGATGCTACTAATAAAGTAACTGCCACTAGACAGCGCTGTACTATTTGAGTTTCTAACTGCTCGATTTTAATGTGCTTTACATAGCTGGATACAGAAATTAAATTCTCGGTACTTTTCCAGTATAGGGACTTTGGTGAAGTAGAGAAAACTGCCCAGGCGAAGAAGGAAATTTGGCATTATATTTTCTGGCAACCTATGCACTGTTTCATTTCATATACACACACATTTTTTTCAATATTTATACAATTTATTTAACATAAAGAAAGCCATTTACAGTACAGAACCGTTTATCCAGAATGGTTGTAGTCACATGTATTCCGGATAACTGGTTGGGCATAAAAGCAACATCTATATTAGATTTGTAGAATATATGTGGCTATGACAGAGTTTTGATCTGAAATTATTTATTAGACTACTCAGAAAGAATCAGGTTCAAACAAGATCAGACATTAATCAAAATTTAAAAGAAGGCAATCTATAGAAATACTTTGGAAACAGGGACTCCATTGTTTCCTCTACATAAAAATTAAAATGTCCAATATATAACTAAATAAATATATGCTTCCATTTCAAATCATAGCTGATTAATTATATCATCCATGTTGTAATGTTTAAAGCAATATACATGTCAAACTGACACTATATGGCTCATTTTTCTAAAATAAGTCAATTGGAAATATCAGTCTGGAAAACTGATTTTCTGTTTAACTGGTTCTATACTATATCTAATTTTAATCAGAAACAGAAGTAATTTGTCATAAAAAACAACAATGATATACATTTAATTAAAATATGTATATAAACAAACAAAAAAATTAATCAAGTTTGTTTTCATAGATATTTATATCATCTAGCAACAAATCTCACTTTCTGATGCCTGAATTAAGCCAAGCTTTTTAAAAAAAAAACACCAATACCCTCATAATGGAAAAGTACCAAATTCTCTATTATTTTGCACTATCTGCACCATAGTGTGCATTTAAATGTATATATATATATATATATATATATATATATTGTAGATTTTTGTGAATGTTAACAGAAGCATGTCTTTTTTCTTTTTTATTACATTTGCTTTATTTGAAATGAATGAGTAATAAATGAAATGAATTAATATGAATGAAATTTCCATTTATATTGTCATTTGCAATGACAATAAATAAGTCACAAAAGCAAACTTTTTCTACAGTTGGACTGTACTTAAAAGAATCGTTTTTTCCTCATGGACATTATATGTAATTATTTCAAGATGTAAAGAGAAAGAAGGGCAGTTAAAAATTTATGTTGAAGATACAGAAGAGCAAGGTCAGGTTTTAAATAAGGAAAGGGTTTTTACAGAAAACATCATATATCCAGAAGTTTTGCAACGAAATTTTAATTTACCCTTAAATTGCATTTTTTATGTATTCATTATACTATATAGCTTTCCATAAATGTGTTATTTTCATCTATCACGGCAGAACAAGTGACAAAAACTCATATTCTTGCACATGTGTTGTATATATCTTTATATTTCATTTTTCGTCATTTTTGATGGGCTATCTTTCTAGTGTGTATATAAAATATATACATATACAGTACAAAGTCTAAAGTTTGGAATTGCCCAAAGTTCGGACTTTCCAATGACAATGGAAAAATATTGTTAAAAATAAAAAGTCATCACATCGGATATTACTTCGTGTTGGATTTTTTTCTGCAGAAATCGATGCTTTCCCTTGCACGTATATATAAAAAAAATAGGTCTTGAAATTTTATTTGAAATTTTTTTTATCATACGGTGAAATCTGTCTAAGGCGAAATCGCCTGGGACTGAAATAAAATTCCACCTTAGACAGAAAAACTTTATAGACATCCTGTTCACAGAGTATTAAACAATTCTTGGGCTAAAGATTAAATCTAACGTATCTTTTAATTTTTAAAAAATTAAATAAACATGAAATCTTTGTACATATTTTTTATATATTTATAGTAATATTAATTTACACTACAAATTAATAGTACACAAACACACTGATATAAATCAAAATTACAAATTTTAGTGAAAAGAAAAACAGTTATATTTACCTTAATAAATGCTTTAAAATTCCATTATCTTGAGTTTATTTAGACAAAAAATCGAATATTGTTGTTTGTTTACTTTTTTTCTTAACCGCTTCTTTTTCGGTAGCACATTGTATTTCAGTTAACACTGGTATCATTTCATAATTGTTTTGCGCTATGTAAAAATTTTGTAAAAGCTTTAGATTCTTAAGAGCACCTTGATATGACTTAATGCTAGTCACTTTGTCTTCTACTTCATATTCATCAGTGCTACTCCCACTGTTGTCCTCTAGCTTTTGTGCTATGAGAAAATCCACTGACTCATTATAATCGCTTGTAGTAAGTTTATCATTGGCATGTATGCATTCAGTAACATTTGTATGTCAATGTTATTCATCAGGTCTTGAAGCTCTTCCTTTTCAACATCATCTTTATCACTATCTGAAATTTCTTTGGTGTCAAAACTGAACCCTGATTTCTGAAAGCGCTTAATTATTGTATCAGGTGTGATTTCTTTAGAGTCTCTGCCAATCCACTTAATTACATCCAAAACTGTTACGGTCTTAGCAAGTTTGGATGCAGACTTTGCTGCTCCCATTGCAGCTAAAATTGATCGAAGGAGATATTTTTCGTAGACAGTTTTTAGAGTTTTGATTATGCCTTGATCCAAAGCTTGAGTTTTAGATGTGGTATTCGCTGGCAGGAACTGTAGCTTCACATTTGTTAACTCTATCTTGGGATGGCAAGGTGCATTATCTAAAAATAATAACACATGACGGTTATCTTTTTGCATTTTTCTGTTTAATAATTTCAACCATTCTTCCATGATTACTGCTGTCATCCACACTTTCCTTTGAGATTTCCAGGTAACCGGTAAACTTGACAATTCAATGTTTTTCAAACATTTTGGTTTCCGTGATTTTCCGATCACTAATGGCTTTTTCATTTCTCCTTTCATATTGCAGCAAAGAAGCAAAGTCAGGCGCTCCTTTGAGTGCTTTCCACCAAAACATGCTTTTCCTTTTCAGACAGAGTTTTTGTAGGCAATTCCTGAAAAAACAGTCCTGTTTCATTGCAATTAAAAATATCCCTTTGAGCATAACCATCTCTATAATAAAAGCCTAAGTCATGTGACTGTCATCAACAGTTCCGGGTTGACCGCTTTGCTTTTTATATGCCAGGCAGCCAATTTGGTAATTTAATGTTAGCCAAGTGCAGGTGATAAATCACCAAATATTGTTCGAACGACATCATGTCATCAGTATTATAATTGTCCATTTCATGCGATTGTCATAAATAATTTTTCGCAATTATTAGGTAAATTAAAACAAAGCTTTGATGTTGAAATTAAATGTCATGATTTATTATTTTTCTTTTTTTCTCTTCTTTTCTTTTTTTTTTTTTAAAAATAATTGAGAGTCATATATTTTAAATATTTCAGTTCTAAATTAAAGTTATGTATTTTAAGTACAATGAGTGAAAGTATTATATTTTTAATGAAATTAGTGAAATATGAATAAATATGATGGAAACAATGTTTGGCGATTTATCACCTGCTCCCGGTTAACATAAAAATACAGAGTTCATGATTTCTGTATCAGCATCTTCTGATTTGGTGAAGGATTGAGCAAGTAAATGAAATTAGGAATAAAAGTAACATGATACAATGCTTAGCACATATTTAAAAGAGGCCAAATTGGTCGCCAAATATTAGTCTACTAATATAGAAATTCTGTCCATCCATTTTTCAACATCAGAATCCGGAATATCTTTTGATTCGCCACACATTTGTTTCAGTGACAGATTATGTCGAGCTCTGAAGTTCATCAACCAGCATTTGATGCTTTAAAATCTTTTTTCCCAATTTCCTCAGCAATTTCTTTTGCTTTTTCCCGAACTAAAATTCCTGATATGGGCAGATTTTTTGCTCTGGCATTGGTAAACCATTCCCATGTTAGTTTATCGACGTCTTCATTTTCAACTTGCTTTTTACGTTTCCGATTGCAATCTCTCCCTTCTTCAAATTCTTTACGAAGTTCATCCTTTTTTTTGATAGCATCATAGATTTGAGTTTTTCCACATTTGAATTTCTCACATAAGCTTTTAACTGGGACATTTTTTTCTTTGAGTTTAATAATTTCAATTTTGTCTTTTAAGGATAAAGTATTCAACGTTTTTGATTTATTATCCATTTGGGAATAATGACTTAAATTATACAACAAATATCCTCTTTATAATCTACAAGTGTATACGACAACGATATTGTCTTGCATCTTGCACTTACTGGATTAAACACAAACTAAAGTTACTTGCACAACTAAAGTTTCACAGTCTGCATTTTCTTCACCTATTGAAAAGAGCTTGTAGATATTTCGGGAAGTTGTGGCAATATTCTTTTTGTCTGAAATTCGATGAAGAAATCAGCCCTTCTATTATACGACAAAGATTAGCAGTTGACCAGGGGAGAATCTTTTTCGGGAGAGGGTGAAAGGGTGCTGAAATCCCCCATAAGATATGAGTGTGGTAGCCCGCTCTTTTTAAACAGATCCTCTTACTTTACCGTAACCGAAGAATGAACTTGTCAGAAATCCCGTGACCCATTGTCCAACATTCCGCAGTTATATACAGTAATAGAATCATCCTAATTCCCCAAACAACTGTCATCAATCAACGAGGCACCCTTCTGACCTCTGAGAATGAGACTGGACAATACATGTCATTATGAAAAAATAAGGTTTCTTTCCATTTATTCGCAGCGGAATTTTCTTCCACCTTAAACAGTAAATGGGCTACCTCGGGCCCCAAAATGAATGTCCAGTTCCGCGTTATACAGATTGTTTCTGCCTTATACAGATTTCTCGGAAATCTCTATGTTTAAAAATGTGGGACTCTGAAATGTTTCTGCCTTAGACAGATTTCACTGTATTTTTTGTTTTTGTTCGCCTCCCTCCCTGCTTACGTTGAGGAAAGAGGGCGGAGTAAACAATTGTACTCGCTATGCTAATTCGTCCATCAATCAGCAGTCTAAAAATAGAATCGAGGGGAGTGGGGAAGGAACCACATTTTAGCGGGATTTTTGGCTAAAACACCTATGCACTTGTGTTCTTTTTTATGCCTCTCTCTTTTTGTTACATATTAAGGAATTGGTTGACAGATTTGAGATTAAATGATGAAGAGAAATATACCTGACAATGCAAATAGTAGTTTCGAAAAGAAAAAAATAATTATCTTACAATCACGAAAAAGGTTGAATTACTTAGGAAATTGGAGAAAGGAACGACAGTGAAACATTTATGTGAAGAATACAACATTGGCAAATCAACAGTGTACGACATACAAAAGCAAAAGAAACAAGTTTTGGCATTTTTTGCAGACAGTGATGTACCCTAAGCAATGCAAGAACGAAAAAGTATGCGATCTGCTGATAATGGAGCTATAGATAAAGTAATGATCGAATGGGTCCGGCAACGAAGGTCTGAATATGTCCCCTTAACAGGACCAATGATTATGGAACAAGCCGGAATGTTTCACACGAATATGAATTTATCCTCCCCTTGTAAATATTCTACTGGCTGGCTTACCAATTTCAAAGGAATACGTGAACTAAGAATATGCAGGGATAGAGCTTCAGCAGATCATGAAGCAGCAGAGCACTTTGTGGATGAATTTGTCAAATTAATATCTGATGAATCGTTAACACCAAACCAGATATATAATGCTGATGAAACCGGCTTGTTTTGGCATTACCTACCACGGAAAACACTTGCAACGGTAGATGAAACCACATCTACAGGCATTAAGGATGCGAAAGAAAGACTCACCATTTTAGCATGTGCAAAGGCCGCAGGTACTCATAAGTGCAAATTTCTAGTTATTGGTAAAACTGCTAAACCCCGTGCCTTTAAAGGAGTCAAAACCTTCCCCCCAGTACATTATAGAGCAAGTAAAAAAGCGTGGATAACACGGGATATAACGACAGAATGGTTCCATAATAATTTTGTACCCGAAACTAAAGCTCACAGCAAAGCCATCGGTCTTCCAAATGATGCAAGTATCATTTTAATTTTGTATAATTGCTCAGCTCATCCAGAGGCAGAAATTCTTGTTGAAGAAAATGTGAAAGTTATTTTTTTGCCTCCTAATTGCACATTGTTAATACAGCCTATGGATATGGGTATTTTGCAAGCTTGAAAATGCCATTATAAAAATGATTTCCTGAGGCGTATGCTAAACTTCCTTAACAGTGGAGAAAATATACGTGACTTTGTGAAATAATTTAATATTAAGGATACTTTGTGGAGCATCGCTCGTGCGTGGGACAATATTTCAGAAGACACTTTGAAAAACGCTTGGCATAACATATGATCGTCATCAATTTTTTTTGGCGCTGACGATTGGGAACCAGACTATGAGGGTTCTCGTTTGAGGAAAGAGAAACGTTACATAGCAGAACTTTTAACGTATGCTAAATCCTCAGCAATGCCTTTAGAGGAAAGTGATATCCTTGAAGTTATGGATGTAGATAAGGACGCACCTGATACTAACACATTAAGTGATGGTGAAATTTGCGAGATGATTTTAAACCAACAAGCTGAAGAAAGTGATTGTGACAATGAGGAAAAAGAAGAAAAGGTACCAATCGATGAAATCATAAACTCCCTGGATAATGCCATTAAAGGTCTGGAGCAAGGAAGCTTCATTACCGAATCAGAACTCATGTCGATGTACAAAATAAAAGAAAAACTTGTTAATCAGAAGCTAAAGTTATTAAAGCAGCACACATTAACTGAAATGTTTAATAGTGTAAGTTCTTAAATTCTGTGGAACTGTTGTTAAAAATTGTTCTTAAATTGTATGTTCACTTAGATAAATGTTTTTGTTTTACTTTTTATTTTGTTATTATTTATTTAATGTAAAAGGTTGTTTAATTTAGTATTAATAGCTGTTACATGTAATTTTTAATATTTGAATGTCATATTTTGCATTTTTAAGTAGTGAAATTTACTTTTCTTTTTATTGAAAAAGTTATATTTTTGATGACCCAAAATTCAGAAAAATCCAAAGTTCGGACTTCGTAAAGTCCCGGGAATTCCGAACTTTAGACTTTGTACTGTATATATATATTGCATAGCAAAAACATGACCAAGAGCAACGGTGATGTCATATTGATGGTGGCAATTAATTCATTTCCCTTTTATCATAAATTTAATTACTTTTAACATCACATAATTTATATTTCTGCACTGTTGAATGAAGAAAAAATGTATGTTACACTACAATTGGTTTGAAAATAGTATTTCAATTTACTAACTTTTGTATGGTTTTTAAAAAAATTTCCTAACATGAGTTTTAAAAAAATCTATCTGTATCATGTATAATCGATTATAGAATATTAACCTGTTTGCAAAGAAAACAATATAAATAGGCAGCGTTTGTTTCCAGTTAATATTCCATAATAAAATTAAAAATTCATAAATATATATATGCAGTGAAACCTGTCTGTAACAGTATTCTAGGGATTGGAAAACAGATGTCGTTACACACTATTTATCGTTATAGACAGGTTTTAATGTGCAAGTGTTATAACATGATATTATAATAAGTAAACAGTACATACCTCACAATAATAAGAGTTTTTGATTGTAAATAGCATACACATTTAAGAATTTGATAGATTCACATATATTTAACAGAAAAAATATCTGATATTCTTGTTTGTTTAATTTTTGCTGAGAATGCAGCTTGTATGCACATATTTTTTAATCCATCCATTGAGTTCAAATATGTTTGTGAAATGAGATGCCATTTCAAAGTAAAAGCAAAAAAATAGCGAAAAAGCAATCCACTTCACACAACTTAAAGAGTAAAGTGTAATCCATTGACTTCTTATAACTAGACCAAGAACTGGTAACCTTTTCTTGAAACAAACATCACCCTTCCCAGCAGCACTTGATGGTGGGAGGATAGTGCAACAAATCAGTTTTTGCTTTCATACTGTTATTAAATTTTCCATCTCCCACTCCCTCCAAGACCTTTATGAAACAGAAAGTTTCCAAGAAAAGGGTCACCGCCATTAAACATCACCCATTTGGCAAAGAAAGCTGAATCATGTTTATTTCAAGTTTTTCCCAGACAAACAATGGAGATCCACTGTCTAACATAGTCCTGGTCTAAGGTGTAATCATGCTAGCATAGCTGAAAGAAATCCCACTCACCACAGTTAGCTTCTAACTTTTTGTTAGAAAAAAGGAGGGTAAGACGTCAAAGGTGTTAGGGGAAATAGTTCTTTGTTCCCCTCCCTGTGTTCAGTGTCCAGCAACTCCTCCCTGAGTCAAGCACAAGGATGTTTCACTGCAAATCTTATCAGTAACATGGCAGCTCTGAGCTATCAATCAACTTGCCTAATCAATGAGACAGCTGTAAATGCACCATGATGGTCTTTCTATTCTAAACCTCATTCAGAGAATTTAGGAGTTGGGAGGTGGGGGGGTCTTCAACAGGCAGTTAAAATGGATTGAGAAATAGAAAGTGACAATTTCGAAAAATGCAAAATTATCGTTATATACAGGTTTCATCTTAACTCTTTTATTGTTACAGATAGGTTCAATTTGCATTAAATTAATAGGATTTCTGCTGGGGCCAAATGAAATTTTGTTATATACAGGTTTATCATTATAGACAATATCGTTATATGCAGGTTTACAAATTTAACACATACATATGTAATCAAACTATATGCTCAAACACTGAAATAATCAGAATTAACAACGTTTGTATCATATTGAAATCTTTGGCGATTTCTTCAGCTATTAACTTCTGGCAAGTGGATATGACGAAAGTATTGCTTTTAATAAATTTCAAAACATTATTTGAAAGCATGATTGACATTACACTCCTTATTTAATTTAACTTGATTTTTGTGTGTAAAGATGGAATTCTGTAATCATTTTTCATTCACTTCCTGATATACTAGAATAATAAAAATTAGGTACACAGGTGTGTTTCTGATGACAATAAAACATGTTAACATTTTTAGAACTTATTATAAAATTAATCTTTACGGTAACAAATGTTTACGAGTTACAAAAAGAATGGAGTTAATGATGTATGTATGACAAACCATTCTCACTAAAATAGGCTAACTGGCTGTGAAATTGACACAATAAAATATTTTAAACAATAAAAAATAGAAAATATATATTAAAAAAATAATGTAATACATTTTTTGATTTTATTTTATTTTTCACAAAAAAATGTTTTATAGTGTTGTTAGTGGGCAATCTACAAAACCATATATATATTAAATATAAAAAAACTATTATAGTTTTCAATTAAAATTTGTTTTCACCTATGTTCTATACACTTAGCAATATGTTCTGTTAAGTGGGAATGGATCATTTCGTATATGTTAGTTAATTGCCTATAGATATTAATTTAAAAATAGAAATACAATTAAACACAAATTAAAATTGATTTCCTTTGTTATTTGTATGCTTAAATATTTTAACAGCTTGAGTGCCTCATAATGTCCCACCTCCTCCCCCAACGATTCACAACAAGACATTTCCTGAAATAGCCCTTTGTTCAAACTCAATAGAAGAATTTTCTGTGTCAATCTGCAGTAAGCCAAAATTTTTCTGCAGCCCAACAATGTTAAACTAAGCCTACTATTATAGGAAATAATAGTAAAATACACAAAATTTGGATTTACAAAGAAAATATAATAAAAGGATAGAATAGATTCAATAAATCTAGATGCACAGTAAATGTCAGCAATCTTCTAACAATCTTTATTTGTTTGCAGTTGATAGACAGTATTTATTTGCTTTTGTTATTGCTTCGTTCATGGTTAACGTAAGAAAAAAATTATTACATAAGATATAATAAAGACAAAACTGAGATAACTTCTATCAATCTAACAAAATTAAATGAATTTAACCACAAGTCCATAACAAGAATTATTTATATACAAATAAAAATTTTGATTAGAAAAAAATAAAACAGAATTTAACTATAAAATATTGAATTTTACCAAAGAAAAATCATTCAGACAATGTGTCAAAAGCTATTTGAAAATATAATTTTTAATGTAATAATTTCTGTTACTTATTATTATGTCAACTGCAAATTTTCTTGCATACCAGGTTTGGTAAACCCATATCTGTCAAGCCTCTGTGAAGTTTATTAATAATATAAACTATTACAAGATGATAACACTGTGACAACTGATGGTGATGTATTATCAACAAGTGGTCAGCCATAATCAATACTTTTATGTCTACTATGGCAAAAAAATGGAGGCGTAAAATATTTACAAATAAAAAATAAATACATGTTTTTGGTATACAATCTTATTTCAATATTACCTTCTTTCATTTTCATTTCTTAAACAACTGATTTCTAATTTGGACATCTCTAGTGCTATGAGCATATCCATAGTAGGATCAATGTGGGCTGTGACTGCTTCAGTATCTGAAAGAAAAAAATATAAACAAATAAGAACAAGGCTATTATTATAATCATTATAATGATTTTTCATTTCGCATGCTTTAATATTAAAAAAGGTAGCTTTTTGTTTACAGATTTTAAAATCATAATGTTAATATAAATGGATAGTACTAACTTATAAATTATGAAAAGCCAAAGGTAGTAAAGATTATGAGGATAAAAAAATTACGTGCTCCAGCACACAACATGCATCTATGATTAGAGAATGTTTAGCTTTGTTCTTTATATTAAGTGCATCTCTTTTTTTTTGCATCATTTTCTATTGTTCATTAATATAAAAATCCCAGTTTTTATGCTTAATTTTTAATCTTTCATTTTGATACAAAACTAGCAGGCTTTGCCCGCTATACAGGTCGGTTTCTCAACCTGATTATAGAAATTTCCCCTTTAATTCTATAACTAAGAAACTAAAACAATATGTTTTATGCTAAAACGTTCCCGGAAAAATAATCTGTCTAACAATTCCTACCAAAATCAATCCAGTAGAACTTTTTTAAAAAGGCTAATCTTTAATGATTGGGTTCATCTGATTACAAAAATTCCCCCATAATTGTATAAGTAAGCAATATAAAATGATTTGTTACATACAGTAAACTCTGTCTAAGGCGGAATCGATCAGAACCGAGAAAATTTTCCGCAGTAGACAATATTCCGCCTTAAACAAATTTTACTCTATATCTATGGATTTGCAGGGACTTTAAAATCTTTCCGAGTTAGACAGATTTCTGTCTTACACAGAGTCCGCCTTACAGAGAGTTTACTGTATTAAAATTTTCATACACCCTATACACCGGAATATATGGTATTGTACATTATCTAATTTTTAAATTGATATTCATTTTAAATATTCCTAACAAAAACTTTGTATACAAGATTTACAGGGAGAATTTCTTAAAATTCAATGAGTTTTCATTATATAAATAATTGATATATTTGAAAAATTGCTATAAAGGATTGAGATATAACACACCAGGAGATTTGATAAGATCCCAATGTTTACAGGCTAGGGAACAGAACTCATGCATTTCTCCAGTTCGACAGTTCTTGGCTCTGGGTCTATTGCAACCCTCACGAGAACAAACTCCTAAAATAATTTATAACATTTCAAATTATGAAAACTAAATATTTGAAAGGAAAGAAGCAAAAGAATACTATTTTCTCAATTAAAAAAAATACAATGACATAAGAAATTAAAAAATATTTTCAATAAAAAAATAATTAATTCACAAGTTTTCATAACTGTCATCAACAATTACCTTAATATTCAATATGCTGCCAAAAAACCATTTTTTAACTATAAACTCAAACATTATAATTACAATAAAGAGTACTTTTATGTTAGTCAGGCGCAGGTGATAATCACTAAATATTGTTCCCATTGCTATCATTCGTATTGCATTCATTTAATTTAAAACATAAACCCTTAACTTGTTTCACTTAAAGTATATAACTGCAATTTAAAATACATACATTTAAGATAAGACTTTTAACCATTTCATTTAAAAAGCAAAAAGAAACAAAGGAAAAATAAATAATATCCGAAACCAAAACATTTTAACTTCCTTATTAATGTATTGTTTCTAATTTAAACACGTGAAAAATAAAAGCTGCTATTTGCAAGAAAAAATGCTTTTGATGAAATTTACACCCGACTAACATAAAATTACCCAATAAAGTTTTGAAATATGATTATATGGGCAGTCAATCAGTTTTCAGCACAGAATAAGAATAAATAGAAATATGGTACAACATTCTGCTAGCAGATTACAATTATTTATCTTCATGTAGATTATGTTTAGGCTACATCAAAATATTATGATACAATTGGATGATAATTATAATAAAAGCAAAAAATTTGATTATGATTAGCTTTTAATTATTTTGAAACTGAAACAGTAGATAATAGCTATAATGAGTTTATATGATTTCCTTTTTAAAATTAATTATTGCAACTTTGCTTATGAGGGACATTACAGTTTAGATAAAAACAAGAAGAAATAGAAAAAAATATTTCTTATTACAAAATATTCAGACGTTTCTCACTGAGGCAACTTATTATATAGATTTAGTATGCATATTTACAACAAGACCATGATGATTCATGGCTAGAATTCAAAAAGAATTACCCATTAACGAGCTCAAGATACTAATTGCTCAGATAATGCTTCAGGCAGTGGTACTCCATAAATTGCAATAAAATTAAAAACTGTTGTCCATATAAAATAAGATTTTGTGTGCCTTTAAAAATTTTTATATGCTAAATTTATGTCCACTTCTTGCAAAGTTGATGTAAATCTTGTGCATTTGTGGAATAATATTAAACTAATAATGATTATGCATGTACATACCAAGAACTGAAGATAAAAATGGATTGGAACTTTCATCATCTTCACTATCATAGTCAGGCCAGTCACAAACAGCAGCAACATTTGTGTGTTTTCCATTTTCATCAACAACCCAAGGATCATTGGGATCAATATTTTCTAGTGACTCTAAAATGGCTTGGGATAGTTGAGGCTAAAAAATAAGATTACAAAACTTACAAATTCATTTAATAAAAGCAAAGCAAGAAAGAAAAATCAAGCATAGATTACGAAATATTTTCTAATACATTCAAAAATCTGTAACAAAATTTTGCTGTTTAACAATGTGAAAAGATAATAGCTGAGTAAACAATTTAGAAAATGCATAACACATTTGATAACCCCAGTTCAGCAATTACCATCTACAGTTGGAAAAATATCCAAATTCTTTTGTGCAGTCCTGTACAAAACAGCCCAGTACTCTATATACACTATATAGTATACTAAAATTTAGTACAGTTAGGAAATACGTTAAAAATTCTCTTTTAGCAATTTCCATTAATAAACAGAAATGTATTACTTTTTTTTGTACAGCTCTGTATATTATCTGCAGAATTTATACACAGCAAACAATAAAAAATAAAAAAATGAATACTGAAACTGAAAATCTACTTCTAACAATTATCACCCATAGACAGTACTGCAAGCAAAATCTTTTGTGTGTCCCTGTAAATGAACGATAAATGCTATGCACACCATATTTTACAGCAAGCATCTTTTAATTCACCTCAGTGACATATATGAATTTCAATACATTTGATATAGTGTAACATCATTAAAATAAATCACAAATGATTTTCTCCACAATCTATAATGTAATAGAATTCTTTTGAGTATCCCTGTAAATGAGCTATAAGTACTATACATTTCATTTTCAATAATGAACACGGCCTAGCAAGTTTCAATAACATACATTAATTACATGGTAGTCCAAGAATATTTACAAAAGTTAGAGCATGAACAGACAGACAGATGGTCTTATAAATCAATGTCATAAATAAAAGTTTCAACTATGTTGGTAAGTGCATAATTATGAATAATAATGCATAATTATGATTTTTTAATGAGATATCTCAATGAAAACTATTAAGAGATCAACAACAGTTTCATATAAATCTCAAAAAATGAGGAACATTTAAAAGTTTGAACACAAAAATAAAAATCATTAAACAACCAAATCGCAACATGACAAAATTAATTTCACAGCAAAATTTTCCAGTTATTTCTGAGAAAATAATTTATTAATGCTGTTTTTTTTTTTTTTAAATAGGTACAAGAAAGCTAATATTGAACTGTGATATTTTTAGAAACAAAAAAATTATTTAATTGCATGATTTTTTTGTGGTGCTATCTAGGCATAAAACCAACAGAATGGAAAAGTACCCAAGCCGAGTCTGAAACAGGGTCTATGGCATAGTGTACCAATGCTCTAACAAGTGACCTATTCGGACAATGCCAAGCCTAGTATTCCTCACTGTTATATGTTCGTAAGGCTGCATCTGCAGCACAAGATGGAATGCAGTCGAACCTCGTTAGCCTGACACTCTAATGACAAGTAAAAAGTGTCGTCTTAAGCGGAGTGTCGCGGTAGCCGGAGTTGGAGAAAAATATGTTTATAAAAAGCTGTATTTTTAATTAATTTAAGACAATTTTAAATTCATTACTGTTCTTGCAGTTTTAAGCGATAACACAATATTATTAAGCAAAATAAACACAAAAACAAAATTGAAAAGAATAAAAATCAGATTTATGATGACTTTTTTTTTTTATTGTTACATGAAATTTTGATGAATTAAGGTTTGCTTATCCCTAGATATGCTTCCTACAATAAATTTTTCAACATTATACAACGAATTGTAATCAATATTCATTGTTTCAGAAACATTAGATAATTTCAGATCGTTTCAATGCAATGCAATGTTTCGGTTTTAGTCTGATGAAAAACGTCATGTAAAGAAAGCGTCACCTGACCAGAACAAAAAGACTGCAAGGAGACTGATACATATATCTGGAGCTTAAGTGGTTCATTCATAGTGTGTCGGTTTATTGATTCAGATAAAGGATTGAAGTAAAATTTCTCATTTATCTCAATGGGTATTTTAGACACTTTTGTGAAAAGTTTGGCTAAGACTTACCGCTTAATTTCCGTGCTTATAAGATGGATTATGAAAAATGAATAATTTTCCTAAACTTTTGGGATATCCGGAGTTGAAAATTATTCAACAACATAAAATCCAGAGTTTATTTACATTAAAATCCTGTACAGAAAATCGGGACTTTGAAAAACTGACGTGATAAGCGGAGTGCGTAAAAACTGGATGCTGGGATAACGAGGTTCGGCTGTATATTGGTTGAACATGGGTGCAATATGACAAAAACCTGGGTTTGAGTCCCGGTTTGGACACTATTTCACTCAGTTGGTTTTATGCCAAGATAGCAATGCAAAAAATTCATGCAATTAAATAATTTAATATTTCGGGCATAACTCATAAAACTACAGAAATTATATATCTAAAAAGTTCTTGTTAGGCAGAAAGAAAGCTAAATTCTTATGGATGATGCGCAATTTTAGATAAGCTGTAAGCATCAAAATTAGGAAAATATTAAAATAAATGAATATCGCATCCATTGCTTTAAATTTAAAGTTATTGCGAATACAGTTTAATTAGTTTGGAAATTTTGCCATATGAGTTTTTAGGCGGTCATTTGTTGAATAGGTAAGCACTAAGCAGTTATCACACAGAGATTTTCACAATTGGCTATCTAATATTGTGTGAATAAGCAATGTGAACAAAAGCATATATGCATTTAAAATATGTTATTTTTGTTTCCACAACTTTGGTATTTACTTTCACTCTCTCTCACTCTAGATAAAAAGAAAAGGGGGGGATGGATGTATGGGGGGGGTGGGGGGAGCGAAAAAAGCCTTGGTGAGAATTTAGTGTTGGAAGTATGAAGATTTCTAGTTTTAAATTAACAAAAAGCAATTGTATTGTTTTCACAGCTTAGGATAGTGTAAAACATTATAATTTAAAAAATAATAATAGTGAAAATTGAAGTAAAAAGATAATATAACATGAAGGCATTTATAAAGTGAATATAAATAGAATAATGTGAATTATACAAGATATGCTTGTGATGAAAATATACTGAGAATAATAGTGAGTGAAATCATTGTGAAATATTAAATTAGAAGTGGCTGCAATAAAATAAAAGAGCTGTGAGAATTGGATTAAGATCTGTAAAACTACTCTTGCTTAGGCATAATAAAAATCATATAGCAATAATGTTGTGAATTAATTTAATAAAGTGAGCAACACTTATAAGTATTCTTTTGGTCAAATTGAGAAAAATAAACAATTAAAATTTTCATATCAAAGATGATCTTGAAGTCAGTAAATTGGGGTCGATTCAATGAAGACATTTTCCTGCGCATAAAAAAATATTTATTTTATCTAATAAAAAGAGCAAGAAATGTAGTTTCACTTTTAGCCATAAATTTAAAAAGATTATGTTGAAATGAATTTAAATCCAAACCCCAAAAGAATTTTTAAAAACCAGATAACTTCAAATCGTAACATTCTTTTAATAACAGAAGAAATGGCATTTTAAAAATCAACCCATACATCCAAAGTCTTTCCAATCAGCCATTAATTGCCATAAAAATGAATGGTTAACCTTTTTATCTGACTAGTACAGCAGTTACTGAATTGAATAATAATTTTTAAAAATGTAATTGATTTGAGAAAATTCAAAATTAAAAAACCTCAATGAAATACGTCTCATTTCAGAAGCGACCCAAAACGTAATCAAGCCACAGGTCTGATAGCACACATCATGTGCTGACAGTACATGCACATGCTTCCAAGAGCCGTAGAGCAAGGAAGGAGGAAAAATATCACCAGGAAAAACAACATGATCTTGCTGAAAAAAAGGGCCTCTCATATGGAATAAAAAGAATTCTTCAACCGGTAAAGAAAAGCCAAAAGAATGCGTGAATAGAAAATATGATGAATCAGTGAAGCAAAAATGCAGATTCGCAGCAAAGCAATGTGAGAATTTCCACACTATGCTCTAAATGGGATTAAGATAAACACTGAAGCATATCTATAAAATCTGTTTTAAAAGTACAGAGCCATATCATAATTAAAAAGACAAGAAAGAACAAGAAATATTTTTTATCACCTTGCATAAGTTTATATTAACCCCTTAACTGTGATAGGTGTATATGTACACCCTCGGAGAATACCTGAAATTACAGAAATGGGGAACTTGTAATTACAGCGGGACAATTTTCAACAGCATAGCCATGTTTTGCACACTTATAACATGTGCATTTATTTTCTTACTCTTATTGCAGAAAACTAATCGCCACCTTATTTAATTGTAGAATTATGTTATTAAATAAGGCACTGGAGACTGTGTCAGATTTCGTCGGCAGTTAAATGCTTAACTTTAAGAGTAAACACTTCAGGATTTTCTTACTGAGTAGTAAAATGATATCAGGACATTTTAACATAAAAAAAACTCCTTCTGCAAAAGTCTTGTATTGAAATTACATATAATCACCTTAGTGTATTGGGCTAAATGTATGATAACGATGGCAAGGAATTTTTGTTCCCCTACCAAAGATGATTTAAGTTCTAAATACAGCAAGAAGTTACTGCTTATGTTTTTTTTTTCTGACCCTTTAACAATAATTGTAGAAAATATCCCCCCCCCCCCACACACCTTTTATATCAAAATCTTTTACTGAAATTTCACACAACTTACTTTCCAGGATCTCTAGCTTAGCTTTTACATTTGTAGCTGTCAGTTGCCACTCTCAGTTGATATGATTGCATCACATACACAAACACTTTTACAGACTTGTTTTATTGCTGTTCTTTTAGCAATTTCTTGATCATTTGAAGATTGTACCATGTACCATAGCTTTATTTGTGCTACACTCATTGGATTGTTCCTAAAAGACTACTGAGTAAGCAAGTGCGACAATTTCTAGCATTTAAGCTAAAGATTAAAAAAAAAAAACATGTTTGGAACCAGAAATTTTGTTAAATGAAAATAATTTATTCCTGTGTTGTACTATTTGACTTAATTTATTATGTACACTTTCTGGTTCAAAACATGTTTATTTAATCAGCAGCTTATACACCAGAAATTATACTAGTCTCCAGTTAAAAATATTTCAACTTAGTGCAAACTTTGATGCAGATTCACCTTTATATTTGCTTACTGCAGATACATCGATTACACATTACACATGTTTACTCAATAGAATCTTAAGGGCATGTTTACATTGCAGTCTAACTTGCATAAATATCTCATTATGCACAAGATGTTATCCAATTATGAAACTTATTATAAGATTTTCCACTGGCAACTAATGCTTTTACATTCTCATGCAGAACAAAATAAATGTCCACACGAAACAGTAGTGTAAGGGCATCCTAATTCCAAAATGATACAAACAGGTTGTGCTATCTACAGGGTAACACATAAACTAGTTGTGCAAAGTGAAGAAGAAGAAATGGTGGCATACAAACAATGACAGTATTACACTTCTGAATAGAATTCTTTGAAAAAGTGGGTTTTATAACATCTGTTATAAGATAAGCACTAACTTTCATATTTATTTACATACATAGTCTTTCATGTACAGAAATATGACTTGGCTTACTTAATAGAGTATGTTACTGGTTCCTAGCCATCATGGGAGCCAAATGTGTGACTGCCTCAAATCTTTCTCTTTGAGTCCACGCGTTATCCTACCATCTCCAAAGAAAACGGAATCAAGCACATTGAGAAAAAGGAAATTGATGGAAAGTGCCATTTTAATGGGCAGTCCTTATAAGAATCAACTGTGCTTGGAAACGAAAAATAGAGAACAGAAAGAGAAGATAAAAGAGGCTGCAGCTAAGAAAATCCAATTAAAATATGCTAAATCTAAAATGAAATAGCCAGAACAAGCAAAGAAAAGAGCATGAAGTCAAAGCAAACATGTATTCCCATAAAGAAGAAAAGGGTGCCTAAAAACCACTAATTGGAATATAGTGAAACAGATTCAGACGATGAACACAAGTGTATTTATTGGGATGAACTATTTGCTTCTCTGCAGCAGGTGAAGGTTCGATCCAGTGAGTGTCCAGTGCACCCACTTATCCCATAAGTGGGTGCAAAATGCATTCACAGGAATAGATGAGAATGACGGTTATGTGTATCTTTGGAATATGTGCTTAAATATTCCGAGTTTTGGGATGGGGTGGAAATAGGCATTATTTAACTTATTTCTGCATTTATTATGGGCTATTACTTTTGGATCATAATTTTCAAATATTCCATTTTATTGTTTTTTCAAAATTATTTGTTATTTACATAAAATAAATTATGTATGCTATTGGATTGTAAAACTTATTTTGTTTCATTATGTATTGTCATAATTACTTTTATATCCTTTATTTTGCCGATAAAAAACAATTTACAATTATTTTTAAATGAAGGATCATTTTGTCTTCGGGTGAGGGTAAAATGATCCTTTGGACACATTTTCAAAAATCTATTTGTTTCATTACTCAATTTGGGTTTAAAATATTATTAAAGTATGTTTCTGATGCAAAATATAGTATAAAACACATTAGCATCAGACCAAAGTTTTATTTAAACAGTTATGTTATTTTACACACGTTTTCCCCTTAAGGGGATCATTTTAGGCCACCTTCCCCTATTTACACATGTGCATTACAGTCTATTTTCATAGACTGCCAAATTATATCCCAGCTATGCAAATTATTCTCATTACATTAATACAAGTTTACCTTTGCTTTTACATAGAGACATGCAGAATGACAAAACATAATTTAATACACATGAATGTCATTAATGAAATTTAAATAAAGAAAGATGTTAATAAAATTTTGAAAAAAAAAAAAAAAAAACTGCAACATTTCTTTGAATATTAAAATTTTTAGCTTCCAAACTCGAGTTCTCAAGTCAAGATCCGAAATAGGAACTCATGAATGGAAGTTCTTACACACATGCCTAAAAATAAAAATTCAACAAATCTCAGACCATTCTGAAGAATTTATAACTTTTATAAAACTCACATCTTCTACTGGATCCATTCCCATTAAACCAGGCAATCGACGCTTCCGAGATTTCCTCATGCTAGGTGGAGTTTCAGGCGGAATCAGACCTTTATTAACCGCTGTCAATAAATCTAGTCTCTTTCTTCTCACTTGTGAAGTCATTTGAATTATTTTATTTTTTGGAGTTTGTAAATAGGTGCGAGCTACAGCTTCTGATAATTTTACAGTACTTTCCTCAAGATCATTCTGAAAAATAAAATCAGGTTACTACAATAGAGGGAGGAAAAGGGGAAGAAATCGGTATTGTGAAACAAAATAACTTGTGCATTGCTGCCTGAAAAATTATGTACGATAACAATAATGAAAAGGATTTTAAAAGGGATTAATTTAAAAAGCAGATGATCTTATGGGCATCAACTGTCTGAATGTTTTTCTAATATCCCCTTGCATCCAACAATTACTATGCTATATTTGATATCGACCTGTGTCAGTGCAAAAGCTTCACAACATCTAAAGAAGGGAGATTTATAGGAAATCTCACCTTAATTTATTTTATTTTTGAGGAAAACATTAAAAAAGACAGTCTGAACTAAATTTGATAAACTCAGAATTGGGTCATTTAAGTTACATAAGCAATTTACAAAAATTAAAGGAGTTTTATCTAATCTGCAACCCCCCCCCCCCGCTCCAATATACATGTAATCTTCTCTATCTACATAAAAAAAAAACACACATACACACAAAGCAAGAAAAATTAAAATAGACTTTCTGTGATGAGAACTTCATTCATATGTAAAAGTGATATAGGACCTTATACTCAAAAGATAAATACACTTCATGAAAATTAGTAGAGGGGATCTTTTAATTATTGATAAATAAGCTCCTGGAATCTAAGAAAAATATTTTCAGCATAAAGGAAAACTGAAAACAAATAGATTAATTAGCAAATAATATTTATTAGTAAATAATTTTATCTCCCAGAATTATTTATAATTCTTCAATCAATAAACAAATTCATGAAAATTTCTGTTTCAAAGATAAATTATTTATTACTAGCAGACAGACCTGTCTGGTGTTGTCTGGGCCTTAAACAATAAACTCGGATATATCTGAAACAATCTTACCATTTCCCATGATACTTTAAATATCTGGCACATGCCAAATTAAAAAAATAAGCTCTCAACTAGGAGGTCACATGGATCATCATAGTAACAGTTTTTGAAGACGAAAGGGGTTATTTGGAAAATCGATGCTAGACCTTTCATTGGAATTTTGCAGCATTTAAGAGAAAAAAATGGTGGCTTTACATGGGACATAAAATATGAGGTATCAAATAAAAGTTGATTGATAAAACATCATTTTTAGCAAGACAAGCAGTTTAAGAAAAAAACCCACAAAAAATTTGAAAACTGATGTACAAATTTCAAATAAATTTTATTGAAAAAGTGACAGAATTTACTATATTTTGCAAAAAGATTTTATTTAAATTGGTTTTATGAGTGAATTAAAATCATGGACGGACTAGACAGAAAGGGAGGTATGAGAATTTCTCCATTTAATAAAAAATAACAAAAAATCCAAATCTGAGGCTCAGGTATACTCAGATTTGTCTTCATACACATCAAATTTGCAGACCTCTAAGTATGATATGTCAACAAACAGACAAGGACACACAGACAAAAACTTTCTTTTATTAATATAGACATGTCAAACGAATAAAAATTAGTTAAAAACAAGTGATATTTCAGATAACAAAGACCTTACTTGTAAATATTCAAATATGGTTTTATTATAGCCATTGTCTTCTAAATAAAAACCATAAACATAAGCACCACACAGAATGCGACGAGCACGTAAAAGTTCATAAATAGCTTCTTCAAGGAAAGATAAATCACTATTTCTAACACTTTCAGAATCCACAGAAGCAAGTAGAATTGAAATCTTTTCTTGAACAGTTTTTAGAAAAGGTTCTTCAAACTAAAATGAAAGATATAAAATTAGTTTTTATTTTATTGTTATGAAATACTACATAATTTCTGCTAACTTCTAAAAGAAATAGCACAAAATCTCTATAAATAAGAGGATGGCACATTTGAAATCCACATGTCAAATGATAATTACTTAAATTTAGATGACTTGACAAGGAATAACATTTTATCAACTTTGTAACATAAGAATTTAACTATTTTCTTTCCTTATATCCCCCACCCCCCAAAAAAGAGAAGATACTGTGTACTGTGTGGTTTTATTCCTTCAAAATTCATTTTTTAAATCAAGGCGTGGGTGATATATGCATATTTGGGATTTGACTGAGACATAATATTTGACATAAACAACCACAAACGACTGCATAAATCGTTAGGCGCTATTTTGTATTTAAATTTTCAAAAATATCAAGCAATACACTGTGAAAATTGTGCAATTTTAGCACTAAATATTAGATTTTAATAGAATACAATCTATTTGAAATGCATTTCTCATATTTTTTTCTCTGCAATTGAGGTGTTAAAAATCAGCATGTGCATGTTACATGAAAGAGTGGCATACACAAAAATATATGGTAGTAAATCATTGAAAATGTCTTGATCTTTATATCAATATACAAACAGGTTTTTATGAGAACATCATGTACACCTTGCTGATGATTGTTTTTTCAACCAAATAAACAAAAAGATTGGATTAATATTTTCAGTCCAAAACATACATATTTATTTATTTGTTATCGTATGGTATGGCCAGGGGGCCATACCACGACTTAGGCCAAGGGGGCCCCCGGGACAAGCATCATTCTGGGGGGGGGAGGCCCTCTTCTATCTATCTATAGAATTCTTTTGCGAATAATGTAGAAGTGGCTAGTAAAAAACTTCATACATATTGTATGGATGCATAAATTTTGTCCCAGTACTGCTCATATCTGTATACAGGATATCACAGAATGATGGTCACAACTTAAAAAAAAATACTAGTAGGATATTAGTGGAAAAAAATGATAGATTAGTTGGCATGAGTATCTTTTTGCTGCTTATCTTCTTACATTATAAGATATCTAAAAGAAAATATCTTAAATTGATCATAATTAATGGTTTTAACTTGCCACATTGCGAGGAAAACGTAAATAAAGAATTTCTCTTGAAAACAATAGAATACTAAGTTATCATGATAAAATTTTAATCATTAGTTTTCTAATCATATAGTTTGTTTTTTGCATGGGTCCAGGGGGTACTGGAAGTAGAGAGGGCAAGGGGGGCCGCACTTCTTCCTAAATGTTTGAAAATATATGAATTTTGGTCACTTTTGGCTAATTTTAATCCTTTTGCACCTTTTAATGAAAATCCTGATTACTCTCATGGGAGGGCCCCTAAGAAGGGAGGCCCAGGGTAGCTGCCCCACATGCCCCTGCATAAGTCGGGCCCTGGGTATGGCTAGCAAAGCTGTTATTATCTGTTTTAATGGTACTCACTACGTGACCATCAAGTTCATTTTATACTGCCACAAGTCAGGTACATAAGAGCTTGTGATTGTTTTAAAAATCTGATACTATAAAAATAAACATAAGAGTTCTATTTTGTTTTTGATTATTTAATATCCCCAATACTGGAGTTGAATATTACAATTAAGTCTGATCTATAGCATTTCATCTCATCTATAAGTGAATGGAACATAACCACCGTACAGTTACTATTAAATTAGTAACATTGGTTAAAATTAATAGTATTTACATATTAATAAAAATTAGTGCATAATAGTAGTTAATTACAATATATGGATATAAGACAAAAAAAAAAAAAAACTTAAGTGCAGACTTTGAGCTCATTTCTCTACCAGATTTTGGCTCTAGAAGAAAGTGAGTACCACTGATTTAATTGATACATAATAATACCTTTTACCAAGGTTTCCAACAAAGTTTTTATTATAAAACCTCACATGAAACTAGACAGCTAATAAATATAAATGTAATTTTTTTTTTTTTTTTTTAAACATGCTTTTATTAAAATTTACAAAAATGTAGAAAATATGTTTTTTAAATGCACTAAAAAGTAGAAAAGTCTTGAAAAAAAAACCCCCTTAAATGCATGGAGTTTAAATTAAACTGTGATGAGCTCGATTATGAAAGATTAATGGATTTAAATGGGAATTTTTCCAAATTAGCTATCGCCAAGTTGGCTTCATATATGCAACTTATTTTTGTTGTTAAATTTGGCGACACTTTACCAAGTTGCCCAAAATTTTGTGATATTTCACCAAGTTGCCTAAAATTTGATGCTATTATGGTAACCCTGTCATTAGTAATTTTCAACAAATACACATTGTTGAAGGTGATGCTGATTTCTCCACATGAAATCAAACGTAACCATTAAGTAAATTTGCCTTCCGTAGCTCGAATAAAAAAAAAATCAATGCCCAATTCATGTATTGCCCTCAGAAATGCACATATGTTCCAAATTTCAAAGCTCTATGTCAACAGGAAGTGGGTGAAAAATGAGTCATAAGATTTGACTGCCACACACAAACGCAATTGTAAGTTAAGAAAGCATGTGAATAACAGTTTTGGGGCTTCATAAAACCACAATTTACTCTTTGCTATGATAAATGCAGGGCACTTAACCGGAGACAAAATCAGGAAAAATAAAGTTAAAAC
The DNA here is from genome assembly GCA_963932465.1 of Maratus speciosus. Lineage (NCBI taxonomy): Eukaryota > Metazoa > Arthropoda > Arachnida > Araneae > Salticidae > Maratus > Maratus speciosus. The sequence continues at coordinate 364,207,349 of OZ010792.1, forward strand.
AATAGAACAGAATAGATAAGTATTTTTTGCTTTTCCTTACTATTATTTTATAATTATAATAACTTTTTCTCAAATAAACTAATTATAAGTTACATAATATAATACAAAATATAAAATATATAAATTTTTTTTACCTTGTAACTGTTTTCATGATTTTTAAATCTTGTATAATACTGTAGAAAACGCTTCAATTCCTGCATGTGTTTATTATGTTCTTCAGCCTATACAAAGAAATTCTTTAGATTTACCCAATAAACACAAAAATTTTAAGTAAATGACAGACATCTTATGACACAATAAAGCACATAACACTTTAAAGAGATCTCTCAAAATAAAAGGTTAGTTTGATTTATTTAAACACAAGATTTTTCATTAACATATATGAAATCACAATAAAAAAAATTCATTTAAAAAAAAAAAGAAAAAACTAACAAAGAAGGATTATTATTAAGTAAGACAAAACATTAACATTAAGAAATTGGTGTCAGTGAATGAACCAAGAACTTTTCACTAGAGATGTGTCATTTGTTGAGGAATGATTCCAAAGGAACGATTCTGGCAGTGAAACTGAAGGAACGATTCCAGTCTGTAAAAAGGAATCGGTTCTTTTCAGAACGATTCTGAAAAGGAATGACTCCTCAGAATCGGTTCTTTTTGGAATGATTCCGAAAAGGAACGACTGCTCGGAATCGGTCCTTTTTGAAACGATTCTGAAAAGGAACGACTCCTCGGATTAGGTCCTTTTCAGAACGATTCCTCGGAATCGGTCCGAAATGTACCGACTCCGAAAAGGACTGATTCCTCGGAGTCATTCCAAAATGTATCGATTCCTCAGAGTCGGTCTGAAAAGGACCGATTCCTCAGAGTCGATCCGAAAAGGACCGATTCCTCGGAGTCATTCCGAAATGTACCGACTCCGAAAAGGACTGATTCCGCAGAATCGTTCCGAAAAGGACCGATTCCTCGGAGTCGTTCCGAAATGTACCGATTCTGCAGAGTCATTCCGAAAAGGACCGATTCCTTGGAGTCGTTCCAAAATGTAGCGATTCCGAAAAGGACCGATTCCTTGGGAATCTTTTTCTTGTTCTTGTCGACTGGCCAGTTTTAATAAATTAAAATGTGCTATTTTATTTCAAAATAACAGATTTTGATTCTATTAAAGCTGACTTTATTGCCAAAATATCCTTCTAATGTGTATGCCCCCCCCCCACCCCCCCCCCAAAAAAAAAGAAAAGAAAAGAATGAATGAAAAAAGAAATTGAAGTGCGGGGCGGAGGAGGGCGTTTAATAAACTACAACAGCGTATTATATTCTCTTAAATTTTATGTTTAGATGAATAGAAGTATATTATTTTACTTCAATTAAAATATTGTCTATTATAAATTATTTACTTATCTGTTACTTAATAACATTACTATTGGATCTTCTTGTGCGGAAAGAAATTATGAAAGAAATAATTAAAATAAATATTTTATACGAATTGGATTTTTTACACCTGAGTGAAAAAGTGCCCGGGATGGAATTCGAACACAGAAACTTTACGTGCTTTACCGATTGAGTACCTGGACCCCTAAGGTAATGGAACACCATGTGCACTTAAATAAATACACTAATACATTTTCTAATTGGTAAATGTATTACACGAAATGAATTTTTTCTAAATCAATTCTTAAGGCTGTTCTCAAATCCAAAAGGTTAACTTTGAGACAAAAGTTTTAATTTTTTTTTGTTTGGAAATGCATGAAACTAGCAGGTGTGTTCAGAAACTACGTAATCAAGCTGTTTTTTCCGTCTTTTTTGCAAACGCAATAGATCTTTCAGAAAATAGTGTCAAAGTGGGCGTTTTGAACCGAATTTCCGCGCAAAGGAAGAAAGAGCACTCAAGAGCGGGTGGAAAACGTGTTTGTCACATGATCAAAATTGCTTCTATAGTCAAACTTTCCAATTTTATATCTTTCCGTTAAAAAATGAATTTGTAAATGTGTCAAAATGTTTTGCGTTTGTTAAGCAGATCACTTAAGAACAGCCTTAAGAAAAACAAAGAAAATGCTTGTTTAAATAATAGTGAAAAATATTTTTTTTAATCTGATTAGAAATGTTTTGAATAACATAAGAAATACATCACTATGCCATAAAAATTGCATTTTAATAGGATAATAATAACTGATTTTCAATTATTTTAATAATTGTAGAGTTGCGCATTTTCATGTATATTTCACTGTTTCATGTCTTTTCCTCAAGCATAATTTCAATTTGAGAATCCTCTTTGTCAAAAGAAAAATATGACCAGCTACGAGAGCTCGAGTATCACTTTATTTCCACAGTTTGGTGTCTTGTTTTTCTTTTTTGAAGAAGATGATTAAAAGAAATCTTGAAATTCTCAAAGATTGTTGTTTTAATCAACTTACATTGAGGTTTATTACATAGAATAAAATCTGTTCGAACAAGAACTTTTTGTAAAACGTTTCTTTCTTTCTTAAAATAATGAATATTTCAGAAAACATAATATCTAATAATAATAATAATATAACAGCAAGAGTGGTGGGTGCGATTCAGATAATTCAACCGCGGTTCGCTCTCTTAATGGCCATTTTGAATATAAAAACGGGAAAGAAAAATCATGTGCTACGTATAGATTATCGGACTTTCTCCAACACTGCGACATATATGTAAAGCTGCATATTTTATGCTTGTTTCGGTTTAATATATTTATGTTAACCCTCCGCCTACCAGAGGGGTTCAATGAACCCGACAGGTACATTTATAATGATATTTCTCTCTCTTTTTTTTTCTTAATTGAAATTTCTGTAAATATGTGATTTTTTTCTGGGAGGTTCTATTCTTTGGAGTAGAACATTCCAGAAAAAGTCACATATGTACAAAATTTTCATTTCTTTAAATGTGAAAAATCAATTTGAATGTACCTATCGGGTCTGTTGCACCGGTCTGGTATGCGGAAGGTTAATATTACATTAAAAAAGTTTTACAATATACGAATTTAATTATTGGTTTCCAAAGAATGCAAGTTGTGATTTTGTACAGTTTTTCATGTGTTATTTCATTTCTATTTCTTGCTAAAGAATTATAATTTAAATAACTGTGACTTTGTTTTAATACAACGTAAAATAAAACAACAAAAAAAAAAGTCGTTTATCGTAATAATTTCTTATAATAATTCAGATTTCTCGATCGACGATTAATACTCGCAAATCCCGAAATCAATACCACGATTAATGCCTGTTACTGTGATGATGGATAATACATACCTGAGTTTAATTTCGATCCGAGCAGGCTCCTTTCATGCCAAACTAAATTTAGTGTTTCAAGCCTAATACCAAACTTCCGTTTTTATTGAGATAAAACGTACTGCAAATACGATACTAAATTTTATGTATTTTCCTTTCTTATTGTTATTCTTTTCACTTAAAACATTTATTTATTTCTTTTTTTTTAATTACATTAAGTTTTCTGAAAAGTTCGAATTTAACAAGATGTTTTATCTATTTTAAATAGTTTTGACAATAAAAAGTTTAACTCCGAATAAAAAATAGTCAAATTCTCAAAAAATTAAGGTTGGTATTATCTATAACACGTTTTACAACAGATGTCTTTCATTCAACGGCCGAAACGTCGCCAAAAGGATGTTAACAAAAGGATATTTCTTTATATAATCCTACACTCTGTAATAATAATGGACATACTTTTAATTTGTTTAATTTAATTAAACCAATCAACCGTTTTTCAGTTAAAAATTTAGCAAATTTCAAATTTAAAGAAATACAGAACTTTGAAATTTAGTGAATCACTATATCTTTTGGCAGAGATAATATGTACTATATATGTATAAAATCATACGTATTACTATATATATATATATATATATATATATATTATAATATTAATATGTATAATATTATCTTATATATATCACTAGCCTTGCTGCTAATGAATCTGTTTACAAATCATCTGAAGGAACTTTTACCATTTCGTGCGACACAAGTGTTCCATGACTACATGAGTTATGACATTCCAAAGATCCCAATCCAAACAAACATATTAGCATTGCAATGCACTCACACCGAACTGAGGTTCTGTATGATAAAAGTGGAGAGAGGGTGACGGCGGATGAGGGTGTGAAAATTAGAGAAACTCCTGTAGGTTCTCGTGAAATTCGAGATTCAAAAAGAGTTGCAAGTTTATTGAAATTCTACGTAGTTAACAGCAGTTCACAAACAGCGATGTTAGGGTATAAGACAAGACATACATCAGTCACTCGGGAAGGACAGGGTGCAAAAACATGCTTTACTTTTTAACACTTTCCAACAAAGTTAGTGTTTATGAATACGGTTTGTCTGTCCGTCAGTCCGTCTGTTCACGCACGAAGCGTAGTCACACACTAAGGCGACACATAAGACATGTCGCTTGAATTCGCCAGAAAAACTGGTTTAAAACAAGTTTGAAATAACTTCGTTCTTTGTCTAGACCGGTTTTTGCACTTCATGTTGCGCTTCATGTCGCTCTGTCGTCTCAGTGTGTGATATACGTAACTCCCGTAAATATACTCGGATTCCCATGCAATTGATATATGTTAATGATGTTTACCATGGAATGTTTGGTATTCAATATGAAGAGTGTAGTGTTAATAGTTCATTTACAGGGGCACTCAAAAGTATTCCGTTACATTATGGTCAACAGGGAAAAATTGTTTGCAGTGTATTTTAATGACATTAAGCTATTTCAAATGCATTAAAATTGATATATAATTATATATCACTGAATTGCATTACAAGATGATTGCTATAAAATAGGGTGTTCCACTTCTGAACTAGATCCTGAAGGCAGTGATAATAATGTTGATGAATTATGCGAAATATCCTCTGTGCGTAAAGTTAGGGGACTGAGGAGAAAGACGATAATGGGGATAAAGTTATTGAAGGTACGGACACTGGAACAAAACGAACAAAAATGCAATCTACTTTAACAAGTTACATATCCAAATCAGTAGGGCCATCCAAATGAAAAATGAGATTCAGAATGAAAAATGAAATTAAGATTACCTAGAGGTAGATTTTGAAGAGGAATCTATGAGACTAAAAATTCCTAGACCCTGGTGAGAAATATCAGAACAATAATAAAATTTCCTATACAGGATGTCCAGTGTCCACTCTCAACGATGTCCAATGGCTAATTCCTAAACCGTTAGTCGTATAGTCATATAGTTCCAATTACAAAAAATGTTTTAAATGGGGTAAAGAAGTATTTTAAAAGTGATTTGGGTCAATAAAATCATTTCTTGAAAAATTACGAAATTTTTTACTCTCAACGAAGTCCGATGGCTAATTCCTAAACCGCTAGTCATAGACCTATAGTTCCGCATACAAAAATGTTTTCAATAAGGTAAAAAATTATTCTGAAAGTCATTTGGATCAATAAAAATATTTCTATAAAAGTTACAAAATTTAATTTTTTATACGGTCCCCCGGCCCTATAGGTGATATTTAGTAAAAATTTCCTGTTCCCTTAAAAGAAAGACAAAAAAAGTCCCATTCATCTAATACTAAAATTGACGAAGTTATACGAAACTTTGAAATGCAAGACTTATGCCATTTTTCTGCATCTGAATATACATAAGTTTAGCCATGCTCCTAGGCATCGTAAACAAAGTGCTTAAAGTATTTGAAGGATTTATTTCATGTGTATCTGCGCTTTGAAAGAAATCGTATTACGACAAATTTTTGTAAGGGTTTGAAGCTGTCTCTTTTCATGACTTTTTTAACAAAAATTATGCTATTTTTATAAGCTTTTATTTAACTTGAAACGATCGTATGTAGGTCTTTCCAGTTCAAAATTTATACTCGAAATTCAACTCACTTTAAAATATCCGATTGAGGTTAAATTTTACATACTGACGTAAATCCGATGACAATGTATTATTATGATTTTCAGTGCTTACCATTTGTACTTATTTTACAGGGTAACACAAAAAATTTCGGATAGATTACTGCTAACAAGTTTATGAAAAAGTTTTAGATTAAATAACACAAGACTGTGATGGTTGCGTTTTTTTATTTTCAAAATTGATTTTTATGTATTTTTTAGCCCTGAATCTGAAAATTATCTTCATTTTTAACCATCATGTCAGGACTTTTCGCAAATAGTAAATTTCAAAATTGAAAAAATAGCTGATTCTATAAAATAATGGTTGTATTTTTTAACTTTTACAATTGATTTGTATGTGCTTTTTAGCACTGAATGTGAAAATTACCTTCATATTTAACACTTCATGTTAGACTTTTTGCAAATGGTAAATTTCAAAGTTAAAAATTAGCGAAAATCTGATACTATAAAATGGATGTAAAACTTCTTATATTCAATTTAATTCTATTTAATTCAACAATTTATTCAATTTTTGGCTTATACTGGAATTTTTACAGCTAAGCAGCTCAGGGATCCGATGATGTGGAAGGTGAAGAGGTTCAATTAAGATTTTGAAATTTACAATTTGCGAAAAATCTTGACGTAATGGTTAAAAATGTAGGTCATTTTCGGATTCAATAGTAAAAAATACATAAAAATCAATTATCGAAAGCAGTGTTGATTACAGGGGGTGGCCCGGGGGGGGGGAATGTCCCCCCCCCCCCCCCCCCCCCCGGAGGAAATTTTTGACTTTCTCCTTATTTTTCCTAGTAGTGATATTTTCCTTCGAATCCTCCCGAAAAACCTGTTAAGATGGAATCGTAAGATACCGTTAAAAAATTCTGTCTTAATAGACATACTTGCATAGCATTTTTGTCGTCAATTACAAGGAAATGTTCCTTCTAAGGTATTATTCCGTTACAGATAGGTTCAGTTTTTACGACAGATAACAGCTTTGTATAAGTAAGTCTTACAAGCTATTCGAAAAATCGTACAAATTTAAAAAAAATTACGAAATTAATGTTTATTCTGTTTATTAATATTTAACCTTTCAGCTAACTTTTTGCGTAATAGGTGCTTGTCATATTTTGTGTACAATAGCAGTTATAAGATTTTAAAGAAGAAGAAGAAGAAACAAATTACATAATTATTAATTAGCATACCGCTAATACTTGCATAATATTTATTTAAAGCATACCGGTAGTAAAACTTAAATTTTAATTTTGGTGCCAGATACGAGATTAAACTGTAAGAAATTGTTGTTAACTACTAATTCAATTTTTTTTTTTTTTTTTTTTGTAAAATTATAAAATAACTGGTATAAATTTATTTCATTAACATTTTCGAAAAAATTAAATGCGGTAAAGTCTGGGAAACAGAACCTGTCTATAGCGGAATGCGGAATCCTCTCTTAAACAAAAAAAAAAATACGGTTCCAGCAAAAATAGTGCACTGCGTGATACTTTCTAAGACGGAAATGTGTCTGTAACGGAATTTTTCTTCCACCCCTTTCAATTTTATATTTGCGGTTTAATATACTACAATTACTTTCATTGGGACCGTAAAAGTTTTCTGGTTAGGAGAAGATCCCATTATTGACAGGTGTGATGTCAAATCAGATATTTTTGGCTTACTTACTCTAATTGTATCAATTATTAAATTATTTAGATATTTTTAATTAGACTCTCAATTTCTCTAAAATGTATTTAAATTATACCATAAAATGTATTTTTTCGCTTAATATCCATTATTCAATCCTAACAATAAACATAATAATTCATTGAATGTATCATATCACGCTAATAATTTATCTAAAAAATTTTTTTCCTATCCAGTGAAATATTTATTCATTATATTTTTGAGGTTATAATATTAATTTCATGTATCATAAATAAAACTTTTTCTGTTACAAAGTACTAGCCCATAAAATAAATATTATTACTTCCTTATTGTGAAATTCTAAATTTGTGCATTTCTTAATTAAAATATGATATATTGTTATTATTCCGTTCACTCATAAAATATCTTGAAAGTTAATCCTTTCAGTAATAATCCATTTGTTTATCCCGTATTACACAAATAACTGCTTTATCTAACTGTAATTTTCTCTTGGAAAAACCAAATTCATTTATCGAATGATAAATTGATTATGCTGTCAAAAACATTATTATAATAGATTTTGAGTGGGTATGGACAACTGAATTAAAGGCACAGAAATGTTTTCATACTTAATAGTTTAAAAAAGATTTAGTTACTGAAAATGTCTAAATATTTCTATGCAAACTTTATAAATTACATCCGGTATTTACTTGTTCGCTAACATAAAATATTTTATTTTTCTTATTATATTGTAGAATGCTAGGGAAATTTCATTTTCAAAGACTACCAATAAGCAATTAGGTGACGCTAGTTCTAGACGACACTGTGTCTGGTTAATCTATTGCGCTTTTCTGTCTTGATTGTTACAGATAAAAATTACAGCTTAAATTGAATATTAGATAGGAATTATTTTTGATATTGAATTATGTCAAAACAGTCGAAATTATTTTCTTATATCCAAATTAAAAAAAGAAGACGTAGTGAAGAATCTTTAGTACAGTCATCTGTTGAAAATCAAAATAATAATTCTCAACTAACTTTGAATGAAAGTGAAACCTGCAATGCGATAGTTCCACCCTCGATACCTTTGTGTAGTACTGTTAGTGGACAACCTCAACCGGAAGATAAAAATGTTGGACGCAAGTTCAAATATCAAAAACAGTGGGAAGATAAATATGAATGGCTGTATTTTGATCGAACTCGTGGTGGTGCATTTTGCAAGCTGTGTGAAAAGCATTTAAAAAATGATGTAGAGGTATTCCAAAAAACAAGTGGAGTATTCATATCAGTGCCCTTCACAAATTTTAGGAAAGCAACTGGCAGTACAGGAAAACTTGAAAAACACTCAAAATCAGACAAACATTGCAAATCTGTTTTTATGGAAAATGAAAGATTACAGAATTTAAATGCTCCTATACACACACAAATAATGCAATACAGCGAAGACGAAAGGGATAAAAATAGACAAGCTTTATCTTCATTAATTAGGAGTGTGCATTTTTTAGCTAAAGAGGAGATACCCCATACTACAAAATATGAACCCTTAGTTCAAAGAATTTTAATGAGAGAAAATGAAACTCTTCGCGACTGTGTTAAGTCTCAAAGTGAAAGATCGACTTACATAAGTAAATTAACTGCTTCTGAAATATTAAGCTCAATAGGCACAATCTTAGACAAAGCAGATGACAAAATACTTAATGGTAAGTATTATTCTATAATGGGAGATGAGTCGACGAACATAAACAATCAAAGTGAATTATCACTAATGGTGCGGCACGTCGTCCATGATCCAGTTTGCGAAGTAAGAGAAAGATTTTTGTGCATAATATACAACATATATATAGAATACATATATATAGAAAGAACTAATGCTGAATCAATATTTTTAGCTATAGATGATGCTTTAAAAAAAAGAAATATGTCATATGATAAATTGGTTTCATGTTCTTTTGATGGTGCAGCGAACTTTAGTGGTAGTATAACTGGTGTTCGTGCTCGTATTTCAGAAGCTAAACAATGCGAAGTGCCTTACATTCATTGCAGATCCCATATTCTATCATTAGCTGTCACTAATTCAAGAAACAAGACTATAATGATTAAACGATTTTTTCACACAGTTAAAGATACTATTTATAAACTTTTTCATAGTTCTCCTAAGAGAGGAAAAATTTTTCACGAAATACAGAAAGTTTTAGAAGAACTCGTTCAAATCATACCTGAGGCAACGGATATACGCTGGCTTAGCAATTACCGTACTGTTTATGCTGTACTTTTATCCTTTAAATCGATTATGATTGCATGCGAACACATACACAAGGATGGTGCTGATTTAGCAAGTTTAGCTGGTGGTATTCTCTTGGAAATGATTAATATTAGTTTTATAATCAGTTTAGTCGTTATGGATGAAACACTTAATGCTGTATCGAATTTAAGCAAAATTCTTCAAAAGAAAACTCTTATCATTTCATTTTTTCCTCAACTTGTTTCTGGGACAGTTGATCACTTGCAAGAAATTGCCAACTTTTGTGATACTGACAATGATAATAACGAATTGCACATTAAAATTAAAGGTCTCGAGAGTGATGCATCAGAAATTAAGAGCATAAATTTTAATGACACGAAAAAAAATTGCTTAAAAAGTGCAAAAACTTTTATAGAAAAAATGATTCATCAAGTTAAAGAAAGATTTAATGATAAAGCACTGCGCTTAATAGAACTATGTGCATTTTTTCGAAGCTTTGGAGAATTTGTAAAAATAAATGAAAAGCAGTGTAAGGAGCTGTGCCATCTTTTTGGAATTCAGGAAGAGGATGCAGCAGTGGCAGATCTCCGTTCTTTTAAGTACGTTGCACACAGTAATTTAGATGATACCAGCACAGATGTCGCTTCTTTCATTTTAAAAGTTGATATTGGATACGAAGTTTTGAAAAAACTTGCCGAGTGTGTATTGTGTGTACCAATTTCAACAGCGAGTGTAGAAAGGTCATTTAGCACAATGAATAGAATTATGACAAAACTCAGAAATCGCATGGGGCAGGATACTTTACAATAGTGTATTAAAGTATCTATCGAAGGTGATGAGGAGCCAACAGATGAATTCATCGATGCAGTGATCACACATTATGCATCTTCGAAACCAAGACTCATTCGCTTAGTTTAAAGGTGAGCAATTACAAATTTAATACTGAACTTATGCGATTTATCAAAAACAGTGCTTTATAAGAAGTAAGGATTAGTTTTACACACAAGGTAGATTTGATGGTTTTACATATAGAATATTATAATTACTATTTAGTACATACACATTATATGGTATTATTTATTTAAATTGCTATTAATATTTTATAAAATTAAAGTATTTAAAAAAAGAGTGAAATCTCTATTTCTTTAGTGGACATGAATGTTACGGAAGATTTGTTTTCATTAATATTAAGAAGTTATACTTAAACATAGACGCAGATAGAAGTATACAAATGGGGTTTCAATTTTAAATTTTGAAATGTTACATAACTTTTATCTTTCATAAGTTTGAAAATATTGCGGACGTTACAAAATAATTAAAAAATTAAGAGAAAAAAATATATAAATTTCATCTACAGTAAAAGGTTTTAACATAGTAGGGCGTTGCCCAACTATATTCACCTCCAACGAAAAAAGGGAGAAAAATCTCCCTATTCCATTTAATACTGTCCGCGTCTGTGTCTGAAAGCATTATTATTAAATAATAAGTAAATATCAAATAATAAAAATTTGTTATTGTATTATTTGTAAACTCTGTTTGTTATTCTTGTAACGAAGTTTATTATTTAATTGTGATTTATTGCCATTTTTCGGTGCTGTTTCATGAATAACTGTATATTAATAGAAATATTTCAGAGGTAAATTGTAGCAATGTTGATTGAAAACTTTTCGAACTTTTATTTTGCTTCGTATTATGTTTAGCTCTTTATTACTTAATACAAAAAGTTAAGACTATTATTAATAAAAATTTATAAAATGCCTAAAAACGCTAAAGGTAAGTGATTGTTTGATTAATTAACGCTCCATTTATAAAAATATTTTACCTGCAGATTATTTTTTGCCTCTGAATTATCTGTCGCAGACACTTGGAGAAATTTCTGCTACGGGGGGAGTGACAGTAACCTAAGAATGCCACACTTATTTTTTATCTTTTCAATAATGGTTTGGGCACAATAAAGTACAAGAGTATCTTAAATTAAATAGAATTTTTAAAAGTTTTTTAAATTTTCAATTTGAAATTAAAAAATAGAAACTTATATATAGCATAATCTATGGAAACAGAAGATTTTCAAAATCCCGACTGGAGGGATACTTGTTAAGACAGAAACTTTTTCTGATCCTCGGAGATTCTGCTTTAGCAGGTTTTGGTATATTAATGAAATCAGAGAAAATTTCATGTTGGAATACTAGTGTCCCCCCCAGGGATCAAAATTTCCCCCCCGGAGGTAAAGGTCTGGATTCAACACTGATCGAAAGTTAAAGAAATAACAATCACATCTATTTTATACTATCAGATTTTCGTTAATTTTTTACTTTTTAGCTTCCAAATTTACTATTTGCAAAAACTCTGTACTTTGTGATAAAAAAAATGAAGGCCAGTTTTGGATTCAGTGCTACAAAATACATAAGAACTAATTATCAAAAGCTAAAACACAAGACACAATACAAATTTGCATCCTAGTGTAATCTAATAACATTTCAAAATATGTGTCATTTTGTAAAGAATCGAGGCTGTTGCTTTTCAACATTTTATTTAACGAAAATTCTATTATTTTTTTCCTGTTATATGTTTAGTACAAGCTGTATATTTTGCATTCATATTTCAGAATGATTATAGATTTCAAATTTATAATGCGATGTTAATTTTACTATCAACTATTTTTTTTTATATATCTGATGATTATTTATATTTCTAGTAAATTTGTAAATGACCCCTATTTCGCAGCAAAAAATATGCTCCAACTTCAAACAGCCATTACTTCGGTCAGTTTTAATCGTAGAATAATAGGACTTTTTTTTTGTCTTACCGAAGCTACAGTAAAATTTCCTTGATAAAGTACAGCGGTAAATGAAAGGTCAACCAGGAACCAGGAGTAAATTTTCAAGAGGAATTATGCTTAATGCCATAAATCATAAAGTTAGAAATAACTGCAAATTAATTGCACACAGTGATCAATGAAATGAACTCTTAAAAACAAAACAAAATCATCTGCCCAAAACATTACAAAATTAAGGCGACTGGATGCGTAAGAAAATGGATGGATGCATAAGAAAATAAATTAGTAATAAATATTATGGATTGCATGTGGTTCTCTTTATCTCAGAAGTATTTTTTTTCCATTGGAATCCATTATTTTTCAAAATCATTCCTTTTTTCTCGTAATCGTTCCTTTTTTCTCGTAATCGTTCCTTTTTCTCGGAATCATTCCTTTTTTTGGAACGATTCCAATAGGAACGACTCCAAAGAACTCGTTCCTTTCGGTGAACGATTACGGCTGGAACAATTCCTTAAAAGGAACGATGTTGCCCATCTCTACTTTTCACAGATGCCTTATGAAACACACTATACTATATATGTTTATGGCTAAAAAAAAAAAAACTCTCTTTGTGCAACTGCCACACATGTGATTTGACTTATCATTTTCTCTTGGGCTATTTTAAAAATATATGTAGTACTTTATACGTTTTGTGTTTTTTAACAACTGAAATTATGAAATAATTTATAAAAGAATCAAGAAATATATCCATAAAATACACTGTCAGATCATTTAAAATCCATTGTAATGAGTATTCATATCAATGGAGATAAATAAAGATTCAGCATGATTTGTAAGCTTTCTGTCTCTTAGTACCATAAAAGCTCCTTTTGAAGATTTCTAAATATTCATCTATAAAATCTTTAATCAACTTTATAAAAAATATTTCCAAGGAGTGTTTGTACTCTATTGTAAATGACTCATTCTTTTTCATCTGGTTTGAACGACAGTTCACTAACTTCTTGGTAGTCATAAGATCATACAGGTTAACAGTAGTTGGGCTTCCTGTATATGGCTAATCAAAAGGGTTGCTGCATGTTTTGATGTATTGCAATAAAAATGTATATACATCCTCTAATCCGGCACGTGAAGCATGCCGAATTACTTTTCTGGATTATAGGATGAATGTCGGGAAAAACATGCAGAAAATAGAAAAAAATGACAGTAAAACATGTTTTTTATTTTTTAAATGGCTTGAATAGAATGAAAAAAAATACTCAATAATGTAAAGTACAATATATGTGCATGACTATAAAATGAAAATATGCACTGTCAGTCTACTTGCAAAAGCCATCTTAAACAAATCTCGAATATCAGGTTGTTTGTAGTAGTCTTCTCTCTTCTTTTTTAGGAAGTCATTTCGTATGATGTGGAGTAACAGGTGGTGACCCTACACTCATGCCGATACACTATGTCCGTCCCGATGTCTATCAATCGTGCATTCCAATGTTTTGCGATCAATATAAATTTGTATGTATTTCGAAAATTCATCTAAAATATTTTGTTTATCTTTTGCAAAAATAAAACAAACATTTGAGTCTAATGATCCACATTCATTATTTATTATTTGAGAACTGATACCAATTTCCGTTTGAAGTTGAACAATCTTTCCTGAAATGGAAAAAGTATTTAATTCTGATGACAATTTTTTTTTTCTTTTCAACAGTTTGGTTTTGCAAATTGTTTTTATGAATTATATGCACAGAAATGTTTTTTTCTCTTCCCCCTCTCGTCGGCAGGGTGAATGAGCTATTTATAGATTTGTGATTTTCAACCGTTTGTAATGGGTTTTATGTACTAATTCCTCATTCTGAAGTTCCACCAGATTATTGAAAACACCAGGTGTGATTGCACAAGACATACCATTTTTTTCCGAAAGTCATATCGGATTATCCAGCGTGCCGGACCGTAGGATGCTGGATTAAAGGATGTTTACTGTATATATGAAAGGATAAAAAGCCTTTAAAATTCCAAATTTAAATTAAAATCCGAAGTTTCTTTCTCCTAACTTTAAATCTCATTCTAAAACCAGTTTTACCCCTTGTAACTTTGTTTCTCAGCAATATATCTTATTACTTTCAGATATCATTTTAGACGATTCTTTAAGAGTGAAACTGCTAATCTAAGCGCTTTTTGCAGGCATCTGAGGGCAGGGCTGATACGTCACAGTCCCTGGGAATTGTGCAGGCCTTGACCACAGATCAATCAAAACTTAATGAAACAATTAAATTAGATGTTCCTCCCGAATTAACAATTCTGCCATCTGCTGGAAAATATTAGAATCTTCAGCATATTACCCAGAACACGTGCGAAGAAAGATGGAATTTGGCTATTTGAGAGGCTAGCTAAACTTACGGCCATGTAACCTCCCAAAATCTATGCTGTTGGCTCCGGGACCGGCGATCGACTTGCGAATCAGATGTATGATGAGCGCCTAATAAATGAGTTCGATTCGTATAAAGGTTCCCGAGTCAATTTCTCATCCCATCCCAGCTTAACCATCATCTAGGACCAATACCACCTGGAATATCATCATTATTTTATTATTACAGAAGTCGGTAGGATAAAGGATGCGCGTGAAGAAATCCCAAGCCTTAACCCACACGAAGTCAAATTCAGAGAGCTGAGATCAGCCACGAACAGTTACTTTAGCCCAGTGAATGCTGAATTCGGACCGGATAGATCCCGCTCATATGCTTTGAAAAGTCCCAAGCCTAGCCCGTCACCTGCCGTTGAAATCCAACGAAAATCCCAGCGCCTACATAATCTCTACGCCTGTAATCCCAACCTGAAAAACAACCTGCCATGAAAAGTTTGGACGAAACAAGAAGGGAAACCATTATTTTTTTGTTGTTGGTTTGCCCTCTCTCTCTGCGTCGGTCGTCTGATAACAGAAATTAACAGTCTGATAATAGAAGTTGTGAGATTTTAAAAGAAACATTCTTTTTCTTCCCTACTGCAACACCTAACAGAACTGATCTTTGCACCGCTTTCTCTTTGCGAAATAAAAACTGATGAAAACTATCAGCCGAAAAACTAGGTCAAACACAAAGGGTCACTGTTTTCAAGGACAGAGGTCAACTTTTCGTTTTCTTCACCTATCATCGCATGAAACATGCAGAATCTAAAGAAGAGAGAGAGAGAAAAAAAAAAAGAGTGATTCACATTTGAAATCACTGGACAACTGAACTTCTTTTATTTTTCATTTAAAGTGGTGATAAAGTGTACTTTTTTTATAAATTTATTTACATGTTTTTATTTGGATATGCTAACTTACAGGTATGAAGCTTTTTTTTATTTTACTTTTATCGATGTTTGTCTTTGAAAAATTACGTATAAAAGTTGGAAAAAAAAAAAAAAAAACTGACGTGCTTTCTTTTAAAGATTATTTTCCTTTTAAATTTTTTTTTCAGTTTGTAAATTAGATAACATTACAGATTTCTTTTTATGTTCATTTTATGAAATATTTTGATAATAAGAAAAGTTTTTCTGTACATTAAACAATGTTAAGTTTTTCGTAATAATGAGAACTATGAATGAAAAGATAACAAAAAATACTGTTAGCAATATGGGTATTATATTAAAGGGATTTTAAAGATTTTAAACCAATTTAAATTTATTATTTTCAAATTTTTATTACTTTTATTTTTTAATTTTCTTGCGAGATTTAAAGTTTATGATTAAAATTTTTGAAATAGACATACTGCATGCGCATTAAAATCGTAATAACTAAGGTAACAGTAGTTTTTGTTTTCTTATTCATCCGGTGAAGCACACGTGCGATCACCAAAAAGTAAATTTATTTTATTTTAAAGTTTTTGGGCATACTGTGAATACATGTTGAACTAGTTACATGTTTTAAACAGAAAATTATCAAAAAATACTTGCGCCATTGAATAGTTAGTGTCCTGTTCCAGTAATTATTTTTATAAATAGAGATGAGCATCCTGAAATTTTTACATGTGTGTAAATAGTAAGTTATGTCAGTTTGTGTGTTATTTTCATTTAATCCATATTTTAATCATTTTTGTGTTGGTAAGTAAATTTTTTTGTGCATAATGAGAAAAGATCAGCCCATTTTTCAAGTATTTGTTTTTATATATAGAATTTTATGCCAATTATTATTCATTTTAGAGTTTTGTGTATAGCTAAATATTATATTTTATATTGTTATATTTTAATACTTGAGTTTTTAATTTTTAATATTTTATCCAATATATAGTTTTTTTACAATAAATCCCATTTTATAAATAAAAGATATGAGCAGGTATTTCACCCCTGCCAATTTTAGAAAACAGGTGAAGGTCCTGCTCCCACCATGTTCAAAATATTTCCCATAATTTAATCATTGGTTTAGACATGACCTTGGTAACCCCACTTTAACCGTGGTAAATCCAATAGTGTCTAATTCCACACATCCAATTTTTAAAGATGACCATGGTTCCACCCCATTAAGTCTTAAACAATATATATATATATTTTTTTTTTAAGTAACTTCCACCGAAAACAACCCTCCACAGACAAAGGGGATTCAGTGACCTGTATAATCTGAACAAATGTGGCAACTGTTGATAAAATAAATGTCCGGACAATAACAGCTAGCTAACAAAAATTTGTCAACGGGTTGCCATGCACTTAGAAGTCTTGGTCATAATCCTGTTTGTTTGAACCAGGGTCTATTATTTTATTAATTTTTTTTGTTTGTTTTATTTATTTAATTTTCCTGTTTTATTTATTGATTTTTTTTTCTTTTTGCAAGTAGTAAAATTCTTGAATTCTTAAAAATTTAGAGATTTTTGCTATTTGCCAAGAGCTGAGTGAGATGTAAATGTGGTTTATTAAATTATGACTTTAGTTTATTAATGCCACTGAGGAAAATGAATAATACCTCAGTCTGCAAAATAATAAACACCATTGCTTACAGGTAAACTGCATCTGCATCTTCACACAAAAAATAAACATAAAGCTCATTTTTCTTTTTTTTAATTTTTGCTAAAATCTCCATTGAGATTTAGGATTATGCGAAAACCGTAAATGGTTTAGGATGTGCTAAAACCTCCCTGAGGTTTAGGATAAATATTACTTACCTTGTAAATAGTCTTCAATATATTTTTCTTTATTTTCATTGTGCATTTCAATATTATTGTTATATTTGTTTAATGTTTACAGTTTTTTTTTTAATCAATTTTATATTTCAACATATTTTTACATTTTCACATTTCCAAATGAGTGAAGAAAAGTTTTCAATTTTTAAATATTTCTATAATGTGAATGTTTTGTGCATAAATTTATATTTTTACAGAGTAACTGTATAAAACAAAAGGTGAAATATGTGCTTAAATACTCTAACTGAAAAAAAGCACAAACTTGAGGACTTTCAAGTAAGAATAATATGGTCACTGTTTTAAATTGTATCATTTTATTATTTTTTTTCGATATATTTTTAGTATTATTATTGTTGTTTGTGTTTTCAGCTTGTCTTCATATTTTATGTCATTATATTATTCAAATATTATATGTAAAGTCTGATCAGGTTGTCCCAAGAGCCAAATCCTAAACTTAGATATTTTTGCATTAAAACTTAAAATCTTAAATTTTTTCCTTAAAGTTTACAACTCAAAATTTAAATTTTAAATATGTTTTCCAGCAGTAAAATTCAACCCTCATGTCTTAGTAAACTTTACTTTAACATTATATTTACTTTAAATTTTACTTTAGATTTAACACTAACCTTAATCTGTAGCGTTGCACAATTAAATTCTTGCTCATTCAAATAAAATTCTTGCTCCCCCCAGATTTGCAGGCGAATCTGGTGGACCTCAACTTGGAGGGGGGGGATATGAAAGGACAAAAAGCCTTTAAAATTCCAAATTTAAATTAAAATCCGAAGTTTCTTTCTCCTAACTTTAAATCTCATTCTAAAACCAGTTTTACCCCTTGTAACTTTGTTTCTCAGCGATACATCTTATTACTTTCAGATATCATTTTAGACGATTCTTTAAGAGTGAAACTGCTAATCTAAGCGCTTTTTGCAGGCATCTGTGGGTAGGGCTGATACGTCACAGTCCCTGGGAATTGTGCGGGCCTTGACCACAGATCAATCAAAACTTAATGAACCAATTAAATTAGATGTTCCTCCCGAATTAACAATTCTGCCCTCTGCTGGAAAATATTAGAATCTTCAGCATATTACCCAGAACACGCGCGAAGAAAGATGGAATTTGGCTATTTGAGAGGCTAGCTAAACTTACGGCCATGTAACCTCCCAAAATCTATGATGTTGGCTCCGGGACCGGCGATCGACTCGCGAATCAGATGTATGATGAGCGCCTAATAAATGAGTTCGATTCGCATAAAGGTTCCCGAGTCAATTTCTCATCCCATCCCAGCTTAACCATCATCTAGGATCAATACCACCTGGAATATCATCATTATTTTATTATTACATATATATATCTTTTCTTTACACTGAGGTAACATATGTGTTTGAAAGTAATTTTTTTCACATAAAATTTACGAAATTTTTAAGGATGTCAAAGAGCTGTGTATACTTGTTACCAGGGTTGGCACGGTTTAAACCAATTGGTTTTTTTTGTCAAAAAAACCATTTGGTTTTTTTAGAAAAAAATCTAATATAATATTTTCTCTTTTTTGTAATTTAATTGTTTTAAATTATAGATAGAAGTAATTTCTACTTTTAACACTTCCTCTCAACAGTCAACATGAGACATAATGAGCCTAGGTCATGTTTCTATGCATGTAGAATGAAAATTAGCATGTGCTGATGAACATATCTGATACCCATAGAAGAAGTAATTTCTACTTTTAACACTTCATCTCAGCAGTCAACATGAGACATAATGAGCTTAGGTCATGTTTCTATGCATGTAGAACGAAAATTAGCATGTGCTGATGAACATATCTGGTACCCTAAAGATTTTTCTTAAAACATGTGAAATTAGAAAAGATAAAATAGATAAATAATATTCAATATTTAGCATAAAATATTTTCATTCAAAAAATGCAGATTATTTACAGCAGTTAAAAACAAAATACAATGATCTTTAAGATTTTGGTTAAGTTGTAAAAGAAATTTTTCTAGATTGGAATTGGGGAATATTATCCTTAAAGAATTTAAAAGAGTAACTTAAGATATCAAATTGAATAACACAGCTTGCAAAAATTGAGTGCTAGTTATAGCATTTCAATAATACTAATCAATCTTCTCTGTTAGTTGCTGAATCTAATGGCCAAAAATGTTGACTTGGACACTTGGAGTTATCACTCAACAAACAAAATAACCAGAAGTATTGGGATATTAAAAAAATAATAATAATAACAACAACCACAGAATAATATACTATATTCATGAAACTGCATCAAATGTTTATTGATTGATTATTATATTATTAATCAAAGGATTTTTCATACGATTTTCAAGGTATCGATGTTTCACTGTGTAGAGCAGTTTACTTTGAACATAAGACATAGCTGTTACTAATAATGTTTAAATTAGAAATGATTTCAATTTTCTATATAATTGACTGTAATTATTTAATTTAAATATTTTCAAAAGTTATATTACCATAATTTCGGCCTATAATCTGTGGATTATCTGTTAAAAAACCTCAAAATTTTTAAGTGCGGATTATCTACCGGTGCGGGTTATCTGCTGAAAATGTTTTAAGCAGAAGTTCAGGGCAGACATCCAGTTTCTACCAGCAGTCATGAAATAAAAATGTAAACAGTTATCAAACGATTGTCTGCTATCGACCGTTCATGGAGTTGCTTGTGATTGGTTCACATATGACGTGCCCGTGCTAGTGGGAGTGGCTTCCGATTGTGATTTTATTTTATTTTTAGCCTTTTGGCAACATGTTTCTATGAAGAACAAAACGTTTCTCAACTCATCCCTTTCAAAAATTGCAATCTCAATCATTTATGAAACAGCTCCTTCCAAAATTACGGCAATTTTACAGATTACGATGATTGATATTACGATGCAACCAATGAGAATCCATCACACATTAATCGAATGAATCATTATCGTATCGTAGTTTCATAATTCTACTGCTGCCCTCTATGGATAGGATCATAAAATACAATTATGTCCTTGTAATTTATATTGAAAACCAAAACGTATTTGATGGTATATCACGTTTAAAGTTATAATAATGTCTAAGAGAAAGCCTCTTATTTAACACTGCAGAATTTAAACAGAACGTTATTAAAAAAGTGGAAGGTGATTTAAAAACAGCAATTATTACAGAATTATCTGTATTCACAAGACATTCAACGTTTCAGATATAAGATTCAATGAAAAAAATTATTTGTATTTTTTAACTTGTAAATATTTTATTAGAATTTTTTTTCAGTTATTTTATTATAATTATCATTTAAATAGAGCAACTAAATAAATAGGGAGGTGGTTTATTAGTAGTACTTTGGAATGTTGAAAACGATGAGTAATTCTCGTATAGTCCGGCGTATAATCCGCGGACTATACGCCAATGCGGATTATCTGCTGAAATTTTTTTATAAGGGCTAAAAATTGCGGCTGCGGATTATAGGCCGGAAATTACGGTACTTATATAACATCCAAAAATGTTTATTTTATCAACAGATATGCATCTCTATGCAATAGGAAATTATATTTAAAAAAACCCGGTTTAAACCAAAAAAACCTGGTTTAAACCAAATAAACCGGTTTTTTTGGTTTTTTACAAAAAAACCCATTTTTTTTCCAACCCTGTTTGCTACCTTGAATTTATTCAACTTATCTATCAAACTACTTATTTCTCAAAATAAATGAACTAAAAGTAATTACTTTTCCAAACCAACCAATTTTGATCAATCTCAGGAATGAAATTAAAATAAATATCTTCATACAGTATGGAGAATTAAAAACATTATACATCCAGTTTAAAACTAAAAACTAACGAAGCAAGTTTCATAATTACAACAGTCTAACCTCGTTTAGACGAAAATGCTTAATACGAAATTTCGCTTAAGACGAAGGAAAATAGTTCCCCCATCAAGTTATCTTTGAAAACAATAATAATTGCATCATTTAATACGAACATGAAAAAAACTTCTCCGGTTTACAATGAAGTAAATATTGCACCTAATAAAAAAATTTCCTCGTTGCGACCTTGTCAGTGATCTTCCACCTTGAAACAAGTTTGTTGCTTCTTCTAAGATGAGTGAGGAAGGCTATAAATTTGTTCTCGGAACTGCGGTGGGTGAAGAGAAGTAGGTTTTGGTGTTGTTTATGACGGCCAATTATCTACATGAGGGATACGGGCCTGAAAAGGAGGGGTGCCCCCCATGGGGTCTTTCTAAGGGAACCTACCTAACCCGTATTTATGGAAGGAAGTCAAAGGTTCAAAGAAAACCACGGAAAACTCCGAACGATTAGGCTGACTGGCAGAATTGGGTTCGAACCCAGCAACTCTCGTCTACCAGCTTTGAGAGCAGAACCTCTCGGCCACTGGTGGGGCGTAGAGAGGTAGGTGTAGTGGTGACCGTGAGGGAAGAGAAAAGAGTTACATTCTTTCTCTGCTGATGTTGAAATTCTTTTGTGAGCAATTCACTTTGTTGCTAGCACGGGGTTGATCACTTGATGTGAATAAAGTTCTTTGCCAGAAATATCTTATTGATCGAATTCTAGTTGTATTGGACCTCTAGTTGTGAAAATGAGTGGGAAAAAAAGGTTCTTAGTTTTGAAACCGAGCAGAAGATTTTATAAAATGTTAGTGATGGGATTTAAAAAAATCAGAGATTGCAGCAAAGTACAGAATATCTGCTAGTACTCTTTTGTCAGTTATTAAGAATTAAGAACAAATTGAAATGGCTTGTGCTATCAATCAGTTCAAACCTGCAAGAAAACGAATGGGAAATGCTAAGAATGAAGAAATTGAAGTTGCTTTATTATGATAGATAAGAGAAGAATATATCCCAGATACCATTATACCAGAATATCATTTTAACTAGTGCTGTTTTACAAGAAAAAGCAAAGTTTTTTTTGCAGAAGCTCTTGGTGTCAATGATTTTACATGCTCAAATGGATAGCTGTCAAGGTTTAAAGAACGCCATGGTATTGTCTCCAAAAGGATATGTAGTGAAGAGTCTGCAGTTAATGAGGGTAGTGTAGATTTGTTTTTCTCTAAAGAATGGCCAGCTATTAAAAGAGATTATACACCCTGCGATATATTCAATGCAGATGCAACTGTGCTTTAGCACAACCTTCATCTACTAACTTTTAAAGCAGAGAAATGTTCCGGTGGAAAATATAATAAAGAAAGAGTCACAGTACTTGTAGCCTGCAATATGGATGGTAGTGAAAAAATTACTTATCTATGATATCGGAAAATTCACAAAGCCACGTTCCTTTAAGCGTATAAAGACACTACCTGTTCAGTATACATTCACTAAAAATGCTTGGATAAAAATGGAAATTTTTGAAAAATGGTTATTAGAATTAGACTCAAGACTTACCAATGAAAAGAGAAAGGTATGCATTTTGTGGGATAATTGTACATCCCATAAAGATGTAAAAGGACTAAAATCAATAAAATGCGTTTCCCTCCCTCCAAATACTACAGCAAAACTTCAGCCATGTGATCAAGGTATTATTCAGTGTTTAAAAACTCACTACAGGAAAGAATTTATCAAAAAGCTTTTCGAGTATATTGACAAACAGACACCATTTTCTATTGATCTCTTAGAAGCTATGTGTTTCCTAAGAAATGCTGTTACTCCCACTGTTATAAAAAACAGTTTCAGGTATGGTGGTTTTTTAGAAGAAGATGTTGCACAAACAGATGAAATAGAAATGGACGATGTGATAGAAGAAGCTGAAAAAAGAAGAATAATTTCTCCCCTGTCGTTTGAGGATTATGTTCAAATTGATGAAAATGTTATGACTTCACAACCCATGACAGATGAAGATATTCTGACCGATTTAACTGAAAAGGAGAATGAAGAGGAAGAGCTGAATAAAATTGAGGTTGATGCAGGAGTAGAAATCCCTTCCGTGTCCTTCAATGAAGCGACAGAGGCTTTAAAAACTGCTCAGTAGTTGGTTTCTGTTTTAACAAGAAAATGCGAACTGTGCTTTGGACAATTTGGAAAAAGTGGATGCCTTTATAAACAAATGTAGAATGCAAAAATTGAAACAAAAGTCAATAAAAGATTTTTTTTTTCAAATCTAACTGAAAGAGGGAAATATATTATTTTTCCCTTTTATTTCTCCTTAATGATTTATTTCTTTATAAGAATATTACAGTACATATTGTACTACTATCGTCATGTGTGTATCTGTGCAAGTATGTGTTTTGTGTTTGCATGGTGATGTTAGAAATGTACCTTTTTGCACAAAAATACTGATTAACATAAAATGACTATAAAATATTTCTCTGCAGATATCATTTACATTCCTTGATATCTTTGTTTTAGTGACTTATTTTTAGAATCATCCTAAATGCCTTTTGAGCTTTTATCAGTTAATATGAATTTCGGTTAACATGAAAAGATGTTTGCTGCCCTTCGACTTTGTCTTAATGAGGTTCGACTGTATTTAGATACATAAATATACAAAAAGGAAGAAAGCATCAATACACACTTACTTGATTAATCAATGATTCTGTTTTGACTTCAGCCCTTTTAGCAGCATCATGCCTGTTGCACCTGAAGTATCCACCAGTACCAGGTCCATGTTTTTTCCAAGACTCCAAACAAACCCAACAGTACTCATACTTGCACTAAAATATGTTCCATTTATTAATTCCCAATAAATTTAGATAACTAATGTTCTTTTATACATTTGTCTATAAAATAAACAAAAATAGTAAACATACCTTTGAACATTTCATGTGATTACAACCTTCATTCTTCTGTATTGGACACTTGCAATTGGGACATGGTTTAGAATTTGTGACCATCCATAAGCTATTTTCCGCTGCTTCAGAGTCAGCATAGGTATTTTTTACTAAAAATAAAATAAATAAATACAGTTTTCTTTTTCTAATAGTTTTTTTTTCTTTTTACTTCAAAAATAAACAAACTTAAATCTTGATAATTTAATCTGAACCACATATAAACCATGTATCAAATTATAACTTGGGGGGAAAAGGGAAAATGACACATTATTAATTATTTATTCATTTATTTATTATTCACAAGAAGACTTATACATTCAATTTTAAATACGAAAGGAAGTAAAGGAAATACTTACTGCCCAATTTTAGCATTAAATGATTCATTACAGAACTTATCACCTGTTTCTACTTTGTTTTAATAAACAAACATTATCCTGATTATGAAGTTTCATATCACATGCTAGTATTAAAGAAGACATATTCAATAATGATTTAATAATCTATATATATATTTCTCTTACGTAGCGCTAAAAAAGGGCTGTATTTGTAGATTGCTAGTTGGCAACAGCCAAAGCGACGTTTCTCGGTGGTAGTTACGGTCACATGTCCCAAAACACTCAGCAAATCAAAATCCAGACAGGATCTCTCTTTTAACGCAAACCATTTGTGCAGTACATGAATGACAATTGCTATTGGTCCGTTTTACGGTGACGTAGCTTTTTTATCCAAGGTTGTATTTAGACACAGGCGAAAACGTTTTGTTTACATTTCGATAGCGTGATACGTAGCATGTTTTATAGCGTCTTATTATAGTTTCAAATTAATTTAAGCCGTGGTTTTCAATACTATAGGCAAAATGAAAGGAGAAGGACCCCATCTGACACTAACATGCCATTTAAATTTAAACGGCGTCAATTTCCTGTTCGCTTAGCTTTCTCCATGATGATCAACAAGTCATAGCGCCAAACTTTTGATAAATGAATTTTTATTTATATTTTCAACAAAATTTTCAATTACTTTTTTATGAATTAAAATATTTTTAAATTTCATATGTTGCTTGCTCGGATCTCATAGCGGCCCAACTAAAAATATTTTTTATTTTGTTTTCACTAAGTTTTTTAATTAATTCTGTTTCCAAAGTATGTTTTTATTTATATTTTCAACAGTTTTCCATTACTTTTTTATACATTAAAAATATTTGTAAATTTAATACGTTGTAATGATTTATGATAGCACTCATTTTGGCTAGAGTTGACATAAATAGTGGCGAGCGAGCAAAGCGAGCTGGGATCGCATAGCGATCTCAATATAAATTGCGTAGCAATTCGTGGGGGTTGGTGAGCGTTCGCAAGCAGGGGGTTGAGCCCCCTAGTATTTATAATAATAAGGGAGGAAGTTTGTTTGTGTGTTTGTTGGCTGTGTTCTGAAGAGATGGCTGATCGTAGAGCTACAAAATTTGGTAAGAAGACACCTCTATATATGTAGTTTTGTACCTTGAAACCAGATTTTAAATTAGATTTTTAAATTTTAATTTTTTATGCGATCTTTAGCACTTTTTCACGTTTCGAGGGGATTTTTCTACATTATTAAAAATAAACCAGTTTAAAATTTTCAACCCAATATAGCAAATTCTGTTCTCTATTCATAATGTTTATTTCGTGAAAATGTGCCTGTAATTAATACACATACTAATTAAAACTCATTAAAAGACTCACAAAAAAAGCTTATTTTTTGCCCGAAATGGCACAAAATGAACGGCATATGAACTGGAGTTGATTTCCAAGTAAAAATGAAAGATAATGAAATCGCAGACAATGGAATTTTTTTAATTTTTACTAATTTGAGAAAATTAAGAAAACTATCTGAAATATTAATTTTAAATTATGTATACATATGTAGAAAAATTTTCTGCATCTGAATTTTGAAAAAAATTAGTCTATAATTTTTCTTAATTTTTGCAAACTGACGAGACATTTCAAAAATGATGTAGACAGAGATGGGCATATTCAATAAAAATTGGACTAAAAAGAGATTGTCTTCTGGCCGACCCCTCCATTTATTTCCCGAAAATGAAAGGAAATAATTGCGAACAAATGAGGGAGCATAAATATAAGATATAAATTCGAAAATCATTAAACATATGCATAAGCAAAAGTTAAAGGTAAAAAGGAGAGAGGAAGGGGAGGAGCATATTGACAATGGATTGAATTAATAAAGAAAACTGAATATCTGCAACCAGAAAATTATTAATAACTTGCCCCTTTTAATTCAATTTTCTTCATTTTTGGGGCTCTTTCTCCATTTATTTTATCTCCGATTTTTACATTTCAGTTAAGAACCTGACTCCCATGGGATCTGGGCGATATATCATTTGACCATTCTTTAATATTATTAACCTTCCCCCCCCCCCCCCCCCAATTATGCCACCCAGGAGGCACATTTATACAGTGTCATAGGAACTTTGCACAAATAGGGGGAGCAGGGGCATATTGTGAAAAGCTAGTGGCGGGGATCATTCCAATCATTATTTCATTCATTTCGGAGGATTCCTTCATAGTGTTGCACTTTTCACAAACAGGAATATAAAATAAAGCATATCAAAAGATCACCAACTCTTTAATCCAGTTAAAATAATTTTTATTAGATATACTTGATACATAGAAACTTAATTTATGGACGATCCCGAATACAATATTCAAATTTAAGGCTTCTTCCACTCCCATTTATCAAAAGTTAAAGTTCTTTCTGTTGTTTCGCTTGCAAATTCTTAACAAATCTCTTCCAAATAAATTTTAAAGGTCTCCTCTTTATAAATATGCAGTAGCATCAAGTGGTTGAGTCTCTGTTGACCCATTGTTGTTCGGAGGTGTGTTTGAAGCCGGCGAAGAGTGCTGAAAGATCTCTCAGCTGTCGTTACTGATGTCGAAGTCACCAAAATAAATTCAGACAAAATGCAAACTTCAGAAAATAATTTCTTCCCTAATTACTCCAATGACATAATTTTATTGCGATCGACAACACATTTCTGTCAGTTCCGTCCAAGATTAGTGTTGTTAGAAGTGTCAACTGAGCAAAAATATTTGTCAAGTCAAAATCATCAGCACATATTCCAAGCTTTGTTTCAGATCTTCTGAAGTGGTTGAAGGTGTGTCCGTGAATATGGATTCGATCTTTGTGAGAGAGTCAAAAGTTTTTTGATCAATAATTCATTGGCAGTCCGGTGCTTCTCTGAAATTTACTCGCAAATTTTCTTCCTGTCCAAGTTGAGCTGGAGTGGAGGGATAGCTTATCTGCTCATACCTTCGTGGAACTATCTTTTGTTTGGAGATGCTCGTCATTTTCATTTCCAAATTTAATGTGGACGCTGTTCTCTCCATTTCTTGTATAGAGTTTCGAAATGGCTATCCTCTGATACACTGTAAAAAAAATCTGTAAAGTTACTAAAGTTCTTCTAGGAAACTGGGATTCCAAGAACTTTTTATGTAATGGCAACAACAAAAATTCATGTAACAGATACACTTTTGCACCAAAAATCAAAAAATCTGTAAGGTTACTAAGAATTTTTTAGGAAACTGGGATGCTTAGAGCTTTTCATGTAACTGCAACCAGGGTTACAGATAAAATTTTAGTAAGATTACTGCAATTTTAGCAGATTCATTTGTAAAGCTACAGATTTCTGTAGCTTTACAAAAACTAGTTTTGTAGATTTACAGCTTTTCTGTACAGTTACAGATGAAAGTTTAGTAAGCATGTAACTTTACATCTGTAGAACTACAGATTTTTAGGTAGCTTTCATTACAAAAAGCTACCTATTGCAGCCGTTCGGAGGAAAGCGATTTCAAAAAATTTTGGTATATTTTCATCGATTATGACCCCCAGACCCCGAAACCACCCTCCGTTCAAAATTGACATATATATATATATATATGACCATTAATTAAACATAACCTACCATGTATATATATGACCTTTGTCACACTGTAACTCTCGTATTTATGAACCAATTTGGATGTAATTCAGTGTGTACATAGTACATACCAATGTCTCGACTGAGTTCATTGGCCAGCTTCATCTGCGATTTTGTTTCAAAATGGCGGCCATTTAAAATTTTTTTTTTAATTTAAAATTTGAAATGTGGTACTAAAAAATTGAAAATGGAAAAATATTTTTTTCTTATGTATTTGACCTTTATACAAAGATTCCGGAGCAGTTTTTGTTTGTCTATATCTTAAAAAATGGCTGAGTTATAGCATTTTGAATTTCTAGCATGGCTGACATTAAATAACATTTTGAAACGTCCTGAATTTTGTCATGCGATAAAAGGCGTATTTATGAACCGATTTGGATGTAACTTCGTTTATACATAGTACATACCAATGTCTCGACCGAGTTCGTTGGCCAGCTTCATCCGCCATCTTGTTTAAAAATGGTGGCCATTTAAATTTTTAAGAAAAATTTAAATTTGAAATGTGGTACCAAAAAATTGAAAAAATATTTTTTTCTTATGTGTTTGACCTTGATAAAAAGATTCGGGAGCTGTTTTTGTTTCGTCTATATCTAAAAAAATGGCTGAGTTATAGCATTTTGAATTTCTATTGTGGCTGACATTTTAAAACGACCTGATTTTTGTCACGCGATAACAGGCGTATTTATGAACCGATTTGGATGTAACTTGGTCTGTACATAGTACATACCAATGTCTTGACCGAGTTCGTTGGCCAGCTTCATTCGCCATCTTGTTTCAAAAGGGTTGCCATTTAAAAAAAATTAAATTTAAAATTTAAAATGAGGTATTAAAAAATTGGAAAATGAAAAAGATTTTTTTTATGTGTTTGGACTTGATACAAAGATTTCGGAGCAGTTTTTGTTTCTGAAAATTTGTTCTTTTGTTTATATCTTAAAAAATGGTTGAATTATAGCACTTTGAATTTCTAGCATGGCTAACCTTTTGAAACGATCTTGTATTTGTCACGCGATAACACACGTATTCGCCTATTTCGATGTAAGAAGGCATGTGGATAGTATACATCAATATCTTGACCAAATTCGCTGACCAGCTTCATCAGCCATCTTGTTTCAAAATGGCAGCCATTAAATTAAAAAAAAATATATTTAAAGTGAGGTGCAAAAAAATTAGAAATTGAAAAAGGTTTCTTTCTTAAGTATTTGACTTTGATATAAGGATTCAGGAGCATTTTT
Organism: Maratus speciosus; assembly: GCA_963932465.1. Classification (NCBI taxonomy): domain Eukaryota; kingdom Metazoa; phylum Arthropoda; class Arachnida; order Araneae; family Salticidae; genus Maratus; species Maratus speciosus. Next base: position 364,236,999 of record OZ010792.1, read on the forward strand.
TGTTTGTCTTTATCTTAAAAAATGGCTCAGATATAGCAATTTCAATATCTAATGTGGGTGACATTTTAAAAAATCTGATTTTTTGCCTGCGACAGCACTCGTATATATCAATCGATTCCGATGTGAGTGAGCATGTGCACAGCAATTACTAAGGTCTCGACCAAGTTCACTGGTTAGCCTCATCCACCGTGTTGTCTTAAAATGGCAGGCACTTTAAGAAATCGCCAAATTTGGCAGCCAAATATAAGTTACTTTAAATAAAAGCAGCTTGGATAAAGCTGACTAATTTCGCGAAATTATCATTCATAATGATTTAGTATTGATAAAAATTAGTATTGAATCCCCTATATTTGGATTCCACAAAATTGAGTTTCGTGTGTTTGAATAATATAAGTTGGCTTTTTTAAAATAAGGAATATGAAAGCTACCTCTTCCTCCCGGCACTGGCTGGAAGGACTTTTTTTTTACAGAGAATGTTGTATGGTTTCTTCTAACGTTGAAGTTCTTGATGCTTGCAGCAGAAATTCAGTTGTTTTCAAAACTTTTGCCAAGATTTCGCAAGGATCAAAAAGTTCCTTGGCCATGTTCATGCCACCAAATCTCTTGAATTTTTTCAAGCTTCTTATGAAACCTTTCGTTTCAGACTTTTTCTCATGACGTAGTGCTGTTGGATCTTTCAATAATGCATCAAGAGTCTCTAAAACTCTTGGCTAATTTTCCACGAATCTGGATATTGCAGAAAATCAAACTGCTCATCTGGTCGGGCAGAGATGAAGTAACTGCCTTGGTTTTAAATTTATGTTGCTTTCTTCTTCATTGTTAGTTCGGCAAAGAACGATGTTGTAGACATCTCTTTGTTTGGACAATTCTCTAATCAGATTTGATATCGTCTTGATCAAACTTAAGGAATCTGCAATTAATCTATTGGAACGTGTCACTTCTTGCAGTGCAAGGTCCAAGGAATGATTTGCACAATATACAAAAAAAGACTTTGGTAGCAACTCCTTGAACCTTGTTTGGATGCCTTGAATGATGTCACTCATATTACTAGCTCCGTCAAAACAATGTCCACGGCATTTATTGAGATCGATGTTGCAACGTTGAAATGCATGCTTTATAACTTTAGTTGGTGTTTCCTATGTAGTATCAGGATCATGCAGTGCACGCTGTATTGAATGTGTCAACATTTCCAAAATTTCATTCTGGATGTCCAGCTTTTGTGATCAGACGGCCATGACGTGCAAACTGCATGAAAATAAGATTAAGAACTGATCTCTGAAATGCCAAAATATAAGATCATAACACTGCCCTAATAAACGCAAAAGGTAACTAAAGCAAGCTTGAGGCGGGAAGGGAGGGAAACATCCTTATCGATGCAGGTAATTTGTAGTAAACCTATAAGATCCCCTTTTTCCTGGGAATCGAGGGGGGTTGTAAATAATAAGAATAAGGATGAAGGTACAAACAAGTGTGCTCACCACCCCATCTCTTCTCTCTTTGTTGTTTCTTGTGTGAATTTCTTAGAAAAAGTAGATTTTATTTTTGAATTAAACAATGTATCGTAAACAGATGTGGTGCGAGAATTTCTCCCGGGGAAGCTGAGCCCATCTTGAATATTTCAGGGGGAGCTACAGCTCCCCCAGCTCCTACGCCCTTGCATTTATAACTTTTTACGACCACCTCATGTAATATATCATTGGACAGCCCTTTGACAAATCTGTCATATTATGAACCTCCAGTCCCCTCTCTCCCCAATTTGACCACCAGGGAGCACTTTTCTAATTTTTTTTCAGACCTTCTCAAATGATATATCATTGGACATCCCTTTGACCACTCTTTCATATTACGAACCTCCCATCCCTCTCACCCCCAATTTGCCGTCTAGGATTTTTTTTCTCTTATTTGAGTTCACATCTCCTTGACTAATATATCTATGGATAGGTTGAATAACATTTTGTTCAGATACAAGTTTGTTTAGAAAAGAGTTAAGGTTACCATTATATTACAGTAAGGTTACGGTTAGGTTACGCTTAGGTTACACTTAGTTTACGGTTAAGATACAGTTATGTTGCAGTTAAATTACAGTTATGTTAGGGGGGTCATTCCATGCCAAATCACCCCAGCCATGTAACCCACCATCTCTGATTTGTCTAAAATTTTCAGAAAACATCATACTAATAAAGTTAGAAAAGCACATGAAATTTTAAATTGATGTGACTTACACATTTTTTTAAACTTGACCTTGAATGTGGGTGTACAGCAAAAAAAAATGTGTCACCTTGTAGTGGAGGTCATGGATGTGTTTTGAGCTGCGGAATTTTATTTCTCAGCTGCTACTTAAGATAGAAAGCTGAAAATTTTGCACGTATAGTTCTTTCCATGTGGAATTCAGAAAAAAATACTGTTTTAATGCTGGATCTTTTGTATATAATTAAAAAAATATTTATATTGACAGTTACCATATTTTGTATGAAAATTTTCAAAAATCAATTCTATAAAAGTGCATCTTCCAACCTGAACCTAATATTTTTTTAAATGCTCCATATACCATGTTCTTTCAAATAAAGAAAAAAAAAATCAGTGGTTGCTGTAATAATTTTTTGGAAAAAAAAAAAAAAAAAAGCTAAACTTCTTTAAAGCATTGTATTTGGAATAATGCAATGTCAAACAGTCAAAAAAAAAATTATACTAAATTAGCTAAACAGCTTCATTAAAACACATTTCTTAAATTCTTGTTTGCATAGCTATCAAAATTTACTGTTATTGGTAAAATAAATACATAAATAAAAGTCTTGTTTACTCCAATTCTGTATTTTCTTCACTACATATTTGGAACAAATTACTTCAATATTTTAAATTTTCAGCAAGTAAATACACCGAAAACAAATAGATTTTGATTTTACACGCACCATGTTTAAAATAATAATAAATAATAATAATCAGAGGAGAAAATATATATATCAGTAACTAAATTTATAAGTACTGAAATTAGAATATTCTTACAAAGTTGAAATAGTTGTAAGTAAAATAACTTACAAATATTCTAATATGAAGTTGCATATGATTGGTAATATAAATACAGTAGAACCACTTTTATCCGGAACTCTTTTAACTGAAACTCTCGGTTAACCGAAATCCATTTTTAAAGCTTTTTTTTTCTTTTTTTTACTATCACATTCCTTTTGCGCAAAATCCATTTTGAAAGTTTTTTTAACTATCATATTCCTTATGTGCAAGTGGTCTTTTCCGAACTATGAGTATCTATAAATATTTTCAATCCCCTATCTTAGAGTACCTTTGAATTTAACTTGAGCTCTCGTAAGCTGCGGAGTGGAACGAAGAAAACGAACAAATTAGCAATTCTAAAGGTTTTGAATGGTTTGGCATTGCTGGAGCAGCAGAAAGACTGTGATACTGGTGAACTAATAATATTAAAAAACTCTGTGGTAAAAAATGTAAAACATTTTTTTAAACCCTTGTGATGTATGCAAAAAATAATTTCAAAATTAAAATTCAGGTAACTTATTCTTGTTTCTCTTTTGCTATTGCTTTATTTTTATTAAGCACTTGTTACCCTAATAAGAAATATTGCATATATTTCATCTTAACCTTAAAATTGGAGTATTCTCGATTATCCAAAAATTTCGATTTTCCGAAAGAGGGTCGGTCCCAATTACTTCGGATAATCGAAGTTCTACTGTACATAAATATGTCTTGTTTATCCCAATTCAATATTTCTTTGACTACATATTTGGAACAAATGACTTCAATACAGTAAATTCTGTCTAAGATGGACTCTGTGCAAGCTGTAAATCTGTCTACTGCGAAAATTTTTTCCAAGTCCTGGCGAACCCATAGAAAATAAAATTCTTGTTGCATAAGTCGGAATCTGTCTAACGCGGAAACGGAAATATTTTTAAAGTCTCACCAAAACCAAAATTTTGCATAAGGCGGAAAAAATGATATTTTAAACATGAAAAGCATTCCGTTTATGAAACTATAGAACTGATATACATATGCTATATACTCAATGCCGAGAATTTTAATTAAGTTCCGTAATAGTTTCAAAACGTTTATTTTTAACTAGAAACTGTTTAAATTTAAAGGAATTCTTGCATTTAAAAAATGAAATAATCATTTTTTCCTATATAAATTTGCATGTTAAAATTATTATTATTAGAAGGATGTACATTTATGAAAATAAGTATTTTCTAAAATACAATATATTTATACTTTAAGTTTTTACTCAAATTCAGTGATATCTTACTGTCTGATTTCCGAAGTTATTTTGTTTGTGTGTGTGTGTGTGTTTGAGTGTAAACTTCAAATTTGCAGGTATTACAGCAGTACTAAGAAACTGAATAGCATTTCTCATTTATCTGTAAAGACTTTCAAAATTTCAGTTTTCAACTGATTTTAGAGTCAGGACAATCAATGAAAGATCGTCATCATCGAGCAGTTTATTACAACTCAAGATCCAACCTTTTTATCGAAAACATAAAATGCTATTCGATTGAAGTATGCTTCATTCCAATAAATCGCATGTTCAGAAAACTCAATCACTGTACGGGTTATTTGTTCTTCGTCATTTTATCTTGTCTAAGTATTATTAATAAGTGCATCGTAAAAGTGGCTTCAAAATCTAAACTCAATATTCCATCATGGCAGGATAAAGTCGAAGTTAACAAATTAAAAGAAAAATAATTATTCTGTAGATCTTTGTATTAGGTTTAATTGTGGTAAAACTCAAATTTATTATGCTTAAAAAGAAAGAGTTGAAAACATCCAATAGAAAGAGTTGAAAACATCCAATAGAAAGAGGAAATGTGCTGTGAAAGATGAAGACATTAAATGCATTAACTTTTGAATGTTTTTCGATTGCTAGAGAGAAAATTTTGCTCACATCTGGACTATACTGCAAAAAAATAGGTGAAAAGGATTTTAAAGCTTCAAGTGAATGGTTAATGAGTTCCCATAATCTACACAACATCACCATGAAGCATGCTTGCTGACACCTGAAAGGTGGCATCACATTCGCATCAAATTTGGGAATGGACATCATCAAATTCGGGAATGGAAAGGAAACTTTCATCTACTGATTCAAAGATATCAAGAGAAGGACTATATATTGCAATGAGACTGTACTATTTTATTGTGTGTGCTAAATAAGTCACTTAAGTTAGTGATTGGGAAATTGAAAACGTTGTTATGTTTCAAGAATGTAAATATTGTTAAACTGCCTGTGACTTGGAGATCTCAGAAAAAATACTGGTTGCCGATTCTTTTAATGGAGGGGTGGCTCAAGGAGTTCAATAGACGAGTGATTGAAGAAACTAAAAAATAAAATTTGTACCTCGATAATGCACCTTCTCATGCTGATATCAGACTGTTGAATATAAATTTACAATTTCTTCCAGCAGATACTACTGCAGTGATGCAACCAATGGATCAATGAGTTATTAAAATGCTGAAAACTACTACAAAAGATATTGCGGTCAATTACTGCGTCTTTTGATGATTGTTTTTCAGCCACCAACCTGACAAAAAACATCAGTGTTTTCGATGCTTTTTAATGGATTGCCAAACTTTGCTCCGAAATGCTGCCTGAAAAGACTAACTGAAGAAAGCAAATGAGGATGACCATGCTTCTGAAAACATTGAAAGCAGCGGTGCAATTCAAACAGGACGGTTTGAGAAGAATTAGGTTCCTCGAAATTATTTTTCTTGTTCAGAGAAATTAAAAAAAATAATACCGATAATAACAGGCCTACGCGTTAGTGCAGAATGCATGGTAAACCAAAGAAAAAACAAACATTGATAAAGGATTATTTTTTTTATTTTTTAAACTACCATGCGAAATATAAAGTATGTAATTGTTATTAATTAAATTAAATGATTTTCATTAAATTTCAGAATTAGAGCAATTTCATATAGGTAATATTTATTTTTGTGTTCAAGTAATGTGTTTCAAAATTATTAAAAACAATAAATTTAGTAAAAATAATAATAAACGTATTATTATTTATTATTATTTTAAACATGGTATGTGTAAAATCAAAATCTGTTTGTTTTCGGTGTATTTACTTGCTGAAAAATTAAAAATATTGAAGTAATTTGTTCCAAATATGTACTCAAGAAAATATAGAATTGGAGTAAACACGACTTTTATTTATGTATTTATTTTACCAATAACAGTACATTTTGATAACTATGCAAACAAGAATTTAAGAAATGTGTTTTAATGAAGCTGTTTAGCTAATTTAAATTTAGTATAATATTTTCTTTGACTGTTTATAACATTATTCTAATTGCAATGCTTTAAAGAAGTTTAACTTTTTTTCTTTTCCACCAAAAATTATTACAGCAACCACTGATTTTTTTTCTTTATTTGAAAGAACATGGTATATGGAGCATTTAAAAAAATATTAGGTTCAGGTTGGAAGATGCACTTTTATAGAATCGATTTTTGAAAATTTTCATACGAAATATAGTAACTGTCAATATAAATATTTTTTTAATTATATACAAAAGATCGAGCATTAAAACAGTATTTTTTTCTCAATTCCACATGGAAAGAACTATAAATGGCAAAATTTTCAGCTTTCTATCTTAAGTAGCAGCCGAGAAATAAATTCAGCAGCTCAAAGCACACCCATGACTTCCACTACAAGGCGACACATTTTTTTGCTGTACACCCACATTCAAGGTCATGTTAAAAAAAAATGCATAAGTCGCATCAATTTAAAATTTCATGTGCTTTTCTAACTTTATTAGTATGGTGTTTTCTGAAAATTTCAGACAAATTGGAGATGGTGGGTTATATTTTGAATTTTTTGGGGGTGATTTGGCATGGAATGACCCAGGGGTAGGTTACTGATAGGTTATGGCTAGGTTTAGTGATGGGCAATAACGAAATGTTTTTATCGATTTTCTCGATTGTATGGACATCTTGATATTTTTCGATTGTGAAAAAATTTTCTTGACGACTCCAGTTTGCCAATTGCTTTTATAAATCATAAATTTATCAAGAATCATCTGCAGGTGAATTGGAATGAGTCGGCGTTAATAAGAAGTAAGTGACTTCGCCCGCTAGCGGACCCTTACATTAGTCGGGACCTCTAATTTATATGAAATCTCGAACTGGCTCTCCACTATATAAGGCACCGTATAGCAGACATGGTATGCACACACTACAATATCTTGTAAAAAAAAATCTCGAACCAGACGAACCTTGGACCGGATCCCCTAGGGGGGGGGGTCAAAGTGAGGGGAGGAGCACAGCAGCTGCATAATATGAATAAGTCGTCATAGGGCATTTAGGCCAGGCCCGGATTGGCTCCTTTGGGGGCCCTCGGCTAGAGACTGAAAAGAGGCCCCTTTACCGGGGAACTTATTGAGAGTAAAATATTAGAATATGTAACTTTTTCAAATTAGGTTTATAAGCCTAATTTTCATGTCTAAAAACCACATTGAGCAATTTTTCACTTGAAAAGTAGTTGAGTAAAAAAGTAAGCTATTTTGTGTTGTCTACTTACTTTCACAATAAATATTTATATTATTTTTATACGCTGTACATAAACTAGTTCCATGCTTACAAGGTCGGATCCAACCCTCCATTTAGAGGGGGTCATGGCTCCTTTTTTGAACGGGAGGGGGGGGTCACATCTCTTAATAAGCAATTTTTATATTGAAGGCTGTTCCCATATCCAAAATTGTTACTTTTCTAATACTTCTGAGAAGTTATATTCGTAAATACAAAAAAAAAGCATTAATATGGTAAACATATAAAATTTACACATTTTATTAAGATACCAAGAAATTGGAGACTATTCCATTTTTTTTATGAAGGCAAAGAAGAATGATTCCGAAATTCACCATTTTATCTTTATGCCAATTTTTAAGACTCGACAGTTACAAAAATGCCATCATGAGGGAGTAATTGATTGTCGCGACCTTAAATTCAGTTTAAAACCCCACATTTTACGGAGATTTCCAGAAACATTCTTTTCTTTTATTCTTTACGCTAGTCAATCACATTTGTTCTGAATAAGTGCACTTGCAAATGTCTTGCATCTGAGATTAAAAATGATTTCATTGGATGTGTCAGAAATTACCTACTTTGGATTTAAGCAGAGCTTTAAATAATCAGAAATATATTCTTATTGTTGAGCGAGGGATACATTTTAAAGAATTTAATATGTACTTCATTTTTAAACTGATCTTGAGAAATTTTCTTTGTTCAAGAGGGGGGGGGGGTCATGACACCCATGATCTCCCCCTTGGATATCTGCCATTGCCAATGCTAGAAAAAATAATTATATTAATTAATTACAAGGTTTTTTTTTTTTTTTTAACCATTTTGAAAAATGGTTATTGTTCTCGTCAGGATGGGAAATTAAAAGCATATCTGGAGGTTTTCATTGGTTTAATCCACATTTTATTCGTTTTATGATTGGTCTATACAGTAATCTGTATTTCCCTTTAATTTCAACAACGATGGATACCTTCTCTTGCCACTATGACAAAAAAGTAATAAAAACTACAAAAAAAAATAATAACTCAGAAACAAATTGAGATACAGCTTTCAAACAAATTGCATTGAAAAATACATTTTTTTTCTCTATCCGACGGTGTAAAAAGTAATATTGTCGAATGTTTAGAAGTTTAAGAATGAAATTTCATTTAAAATTGGCCGTCAGATTTCTTGGAAATCTGACGATGGAAAAGCCTTTTCCCGAACAGCCAATGAAATGCTTGGATATTTACGTAAGTTTCAGATGGGTAATACTTAAGTTTCATGAAATCTGACGGGTCACAGGTGATATTTTTGGCTTGCAATTTTTACGTGTAATAACACTATTAATGTTTAATTCATGGCGTACATAATGCATGATCAACTCCGTGTGATTTTTTATGTCTTAAATTTTAGTCTTCAAAAAAATCGTTTTCCAAATGGTCGTTGTAATTTGATAAATTGCTATTTTTTATTTATTTATTTTTAAAGGAGAGGGATAAATATTTTTAGATTTAGGCAGCAAGCGAATCGCATTGTTGAGGCTATAATATTCTAAGTCCTACTGTAATACCTCAGTAATAAAAAAAAAGCATATTGAAAAAAAAATATCCTGTTTAATTTTTATTTAATGGTTACATATTGTAAAATAGATTTTATAATAAAAAGATAAATGGCTCTAAAATACCTGGTATAGATACAGTAAACTAAGAAAGGTAATTTTTTACGCAATTATTCAATTTGCAAATAAATCATAACAGTTGTAAATGTTATGTTATTGTGAATGGCTGTTTACTAACCTAACAGCTTTTTGGCCAATTTTTCACTGGTCCTGGCTACTTCATCTATAGTAACATCTTTATCTAAGTTATAAAATAAGTCTGTTTCTATGTTCATGCAGAAAAGAAGATTAGACATATTATCTTGGCTTAAAGTAGATCTAAGTCGATTCTTAACTATTTTAAATTTAGATAACACCCTTTCACAGGTGACTTGCATACAAGGTATGGTTAGTACAAACTTGTAAGCTACATACAAGTTGGTAAACATCCTAGATTGTGAGAGTTCAAAAACAACAGAAAAGGCGCATGATAAACATTGAAAACTTTTTTTCTTGTCAGAGCAGTAACCATAAAGATTTTCGTCTTCTTCAAATTCAGTTTTTACATCGTCATATTCAATGATTTCTTCAGCTCCATTCAGATTGTCTTGTTTTCTTTTAATGTTAGTTTTTTCAGCCATTGTAAAACTTTCATACTGATCTGCAAACTGTTTCAGCTCTATCAATAACTGACTTCTTTCAACTTTACAAAGTTTAGAAATGTTAGAAAGAACTTCCATAGGAAATTTATCAAGCATTACGATTTCCTTAAACTTCTTTGGGTCTAACCAGGAACAATCTTCTAAAATATCTTTGTTTTGGACTAAATCTTTCTTCGATACTTGTGCTGGCACAATCTAAAATATAATAGAACCTCTTTTATCCAAAACTCTTTTAACCGAAATCCATTTTTAAAGCTTTATTATTATTTTATTTTTACTATCACATTCATTACTGTCACATTCATACTATCACATTACACTTGTGTGTAAAATCCATTTTGAAAGCTTTTTTTTTTTTTTTTTTTTTTTTTTTTAACCATCATATTTCTTGTGTACAAGCTGTCCTTTCCAAACAACGAGTACATGTAAATATTTTCGATCCCATTTCTTAGAGTTCCTTTGAATTTAACTTGAGCTTCCGTAAGCTGCAGAGTGAAACGAAGAAAACGAACAAATTAGAAATTCTGAAGCTTTTGAATGTTTTGCAAAAGGTTTGGGATGGCTAGAGCAGCAGAAAAACTGTGATACTGGTGAACTAATAATATTAAAAAACCCGTGATAGAGCTTCAAAGCAAAGGCAATCCAAACTGCGCCAAACAAAATTTTTTTTCAAACCCTTGGGATATATATGTATAAGGTACTTAATTTCAAAATGAAAATTCAGGTAATTCATTCTTGTTTCTATTTTGCCACTGCTTTATTTTTGTTAAGCACTTGCTACCATAATAAGAAATATTGCATATATTTCTCCTTAATCTTAAAATTGAAGCCTTCTCGATTATCTGAAAAATTCGATTTTCCAAAAGTCGTTCGGTCCCAATTACTTCGGATAATCAAGGTTCTACTGTACTGAAAAAGACCAATTTATAGTTTTGAGCAGTTGAGATTCCAGGAGCTTCGCCAATTGATTTTTCACCAGGCATTAACTTTTTCTTTGAAGTTCTTTTTTCCTTGAATTCTAATTCTAGTTCTACATCAATACTGCTATCATCTAATTTGCCATTAACTGTACTTGTATAATATTTTGTTTTTTCATACTGAGCCTGAAAGTGTTTATCACTCCTTTTATCCCTTACTTGTATAAGAAGCTTCTCTACCAATTTCCAAGCTGTAGAATAGTCGATGTTTCTACTTTGTAAATATTTTGAAATAAGAGATGTAAAAAGAAAGAAGGAGAATAATATTCAAAATTGGTGGTAGCTGAAGTCTGAAAAAAAAGTTAGTGAATCGGATCATTTTTAAGGGAGCTATAATAAAGGGCCCAAAGAGGGACGACTGATAGTTAAGAGCAGAGCCCTAACATGAAAACTTGTTAAAAGGTCTAAGTTCTTAGCACTTCATGTCTTCAAATAGCCAAAATTAAGCATAGGGTATGAATGGGGGAGTCAATGGTCTTATATGGGGAGTCGAAAGGCGAGAATAACTAAATGGAGAAAGTTCGCCCAACACGAAAAAGATTGGATGAAAAGAGGGCACATTATTAACAATTTAGTGCATAAAAACTTCAAGGGGCCCAGGGGCCCCGGCCCTTAAAAATAAAAAATCTGAGCCCCGGTGCATCAGGACCTGTCTTGGACTATCCTCACATAAATTTTCAGACTTTTACATGCGGTAGATTTTGCTAGCCATCGGACACAGACAGAGCAAAACTTTGCTTTATTAGTAGTATAGGTTATTGAGAAATCGAAAAATTTTTGCATTAAGCGATGAAAAAAAAAAGATTTTTTAGGCAAAATTATAATATTTTTCATTCTTACATAGACAAAACTTTCAGGTATACAGTCTGTTACAAAAGTATAAGACCACAACATATTTTGCTGTTTAGGTAATTAAAGAAATATTTCAATCAAAATAAAGAATATTTTATGTTAGTACATCAAGTTTTTAGTAAAATGTAGCAACTTAGAGAAATGAAATTAATTTGGAAAAAATAAAACATCAATATAACAAAAATGTATCAAAAAGAACTGTTACAAAATTATAGGACCACCTGTGGTAAAGAATAGTTTTCTCAAATTTAGTAAGATGTTGCTCCACCATTTCTCTGAAGAACTTCAAACACACGATTTGGCGTAGAGTTTATTAATTTTTTAAGGAAAGATTTGGGAATATTGTCCCTTTTCTCCATAATGGCTATTTCTAATTCATATGTTGAATGATATTGTTTGTTATTTTCATACACTTGGCGAGACAAATAACGCCACAAGTTTTCTATGGGGTTTAGGTCAGGGCTTCGACTTGGCCAAGGTAAAACATCAATATTTTCTCTTTTAAGCCACTCTTTTGTTGATTTCGATGAATGGCTGGGAGCATTATCTTGTTGAAACTTCCATTTTGCACCTCCTAAAAGTGGTCCGAAGGGTATCAGACTTTGAAATAGCATCCGTTGGTAATTGTCTGAGTTCATTTTCCCTTCAACTCTTTGGAGATCGCATTTTCCTGCATACGAAAATGTGCCCCACACCATAACGGAACAGCGTTCCATCTGCCTACTGAAGAACTCGCGAGATCTTTGTCTTAAATCATGCCAGTTGTAATTATTGCCATCTGGACCATCTAGATTGAATTTTTTCTCATCTGAAAACAACATATTTCTCCATGCAGAGTTCCAGGACATGACATTTTTTGCCCACTTAAGACGAGCTTCTTTGTGACATTTCAGTAGTAGTGGTTTACTTTTTAATTTGCGACGAATAACGCCAGCATTAGATTTGAAACTTCATTTACACGGTTGCATGTGATACCGTTTTAGTCATCTGTTGTGCTATTTTACGAGTTGACTGGTATTTTTTTGTTGCCAGTTTGACAATCAGCCTATTATCACGATCTGATAACTTCTTTTTACGACCAGATCGTTTATGCGTTCCATACAATTCTTTTTTACTTAAAACATTATGAATCGCAGTTTTAGAGCTATTAAGAATCTTACTTATTTCACGTTCAGAATTGCCTTTTCCTTTGTAGAACCACACTCTTCTCACTTCTATTTCAGACAGCTCACTCCGATGAGGCATTTTATTAATAAATTCAAAGAATCGGATACTATTCAGAATTTCTCCACTTTATTCTTCTTTTTAAGTTTTTCAGATTGTTTAGGTTACAGTTAAATTCTGAATTCAAAATAAAATCGTCTGCTTTATTAATAATATAAGAGTGGTCTTACATTTATGAAACAGCGGGTTTGCGTAAAATCGCTTGGCATGAAACAAAAAATTATTCAAACTTTTTTTTTCCTGAGCTAAATAAACATTATAGAGTTATTTCTTTTCATACAACTACTTTTAAACTTAAATTAATATTTTCTTTGTTGAAAAAAGGTGAAATTCTAAGTGGTCTTATACTTTTGTAACAGACTGTACTTATTGATATGCTAAGAAATTTATTTCATTACATTATGATGATATTGGATATGAATAAGAATATATGAAAATTTTATAGACATAGGGATTGGAAGAAAAAAAAGATTTCATGAATGTGTCAAAGTACTAAGAGTATTTCTGAAGTATATCCAGTATTTTTGGGGCCCCCTTCGGCTGGGGGCCCTCGGCGATCGCCTACCTGCCGACCTGGCCAGTCCGGGCCTGATTTAGGCCTTTCCAACAATATGTCACATGAGGGATCTTGATCTCAATTTATAAAAATACCCCCCCCATGGGAGAAAATTGGGGGGAGGGGCACGGGAGGTGCATAATGTGGGTAAGTGGCTGCAGGCCTTTCCGACAATTAATCACAAGGGGGTGTCGGGTAAATTTAGAAAAGTCACATGAAAGGTCCCGGCTAAATTTATAAAAATGGCCTCTGTGGGACAAAGTTGGGGTGGGAGGAGGCCGCGGGAAGTGCATAACATGAGTAAGTAGTCACAGACCTTTCCAACGTTATGTCACATGAGGGGTCTTGGCTAAATATAGAAAAGTACCCCCGTGCGAGCAAAGTGGGGGGGGGGGGGCAGACACCGGAGGTGCATAATATCAATAAGTAGTCACAGACCTTCCCAACAATATGTCACATGAGGGGTCTTGGCTAAATTTCGAAAAGTACCCATGTGGGGGGCAAAGTGGGGGGGGGGGTGCATAACATGAATAAGTGGTCACAGGCCTTTCCAATATGTACCATGAGGAGTGTCAGCAAAATTTAGAAAAATGCCCGGTGGCAAAGTGGGGGAAGAGGCAGGTAGGTGCTTAATATGAATAAATGGATTTTCTAATGATATATCACATGAGGAGTGTCGGTAAAAGTTAGGAAAGTGCTCCCTCACAAGGGGCCAACTACCCCACTCCCCAGAATACAACCCAATTTTCTGAAACTTCATATATTATAAACAATATGAGATGGCTCGGTAAAAAATCCGATCTAAAATGATGAAAATGCAAAAAAGTTTGAAAACTATGCCCCCCCCCCGTGGGAGCAAAATTGGGGAGGGGGGGTGATAGTCTCATAATATGAAAGAGTTATCTGAGAGCTTTCCAATGATATATCACATGGCGGGTTTAAAAAATGTTTGAAAATTGCTTCCCTGACCCATCTCTTCAGTGGGTCCACTCTTTCGCCCCGGAATTCACGCAGCCTCCACTTTCAAAATTTTTATGTTTAATAAATAATAATTACCAGAAGGCTCCATAAAAAAAATCCACATCTAAAATGATAATTATTATAGAAATCGCTACGGTTTTAAAAATTTGTTTGCCCCTCCCCACCCCCAAAATTCAATTTTTGGGGAAGAAAGGTTCATAATATGAAAGAGTAGTCAGAGAGATTTCCGAAGATATATCACATGAGGGGTTTCATAACAGTTTGAAAACTGCACCCCTGTTGGGTCCACTCTCACGTCCCTTGAATACTGCCGGAATTCTCCAACTCTGATTTTAATATTTTTATAGTTAATAAATATTATTTTTCTGAGGGCTCTGACAAAAAACCCATTTAAATGATAATTATTCTAGATATTGCTACAGTTTAAAAAATTTGTCTGTGCACACCCCCTCCCTCGCATCCTGAAATTCAACTGTTGGTGGGAGAAAGGTTCATAAAATGAAAGGGTTGTCAAAGAGAATTCTGATGATGTATCACATGACGTGTTCGGTAAAAATTTGAAAATCCCCTCCCCCGTGGGTCCACTCTTGCGCCCCCCAAAACTCACCAATCTCTGTCTTTGAATTTTTTTTATTTAATACATAATATTTATCAGAAGGCTCCATCATTTCACTGCTCATTGTCATACCTATCTCTCTTTCCAGCTCTCCCCTCGATATCTCTTCTCGGCCCTTCTTGACTGAGAATGAGAAATCAGTTTTCTTGACAATCATCGAGAGTGACATGTCGAGAATGGAATAAAATTGATTTCCCATTCTCGGCCTTAGTTAGAACCGAGAAGAGGTATCTCGAGGAAATCGAGAAGAAAGAAATATCTCGAGGTAAGTGAGAAGTTTTCATCGAGGAGAAGATATATGTCGAGGTGTGAGAGAGGTAGAGAGAGAAATGAATGAGCATATTCCATCTACGTCATGATTACGTAGTCTGGGTTGGCTAGGAACTTCTAGCGTAAAGAAGGGAAGTCACTGAAATGAATGTGATGTAAATCCCCACTAGAAAAACAGTAATAGAGCCCTTTCTTATGAGTTAGAAGTTCTTTGGGTATTTATTTAGCTTTCACAGTCAGATTGACACTCAAAGTGTTTTTGGTTTAAATCATAGTTTCTCAAAGAAGGATATAGATTAAGAGGCGTGTGATTTTGTTACATATACTTAAGTTGAAAAGGATTTAATTCAGTTAGTATGGGTTTTTAGAAAATATCTGTCTTTTATGTGACAAAAATTTTGATAACGCTCTATCTCAAGAAGTAATGCACGAAATTTAATAATACTTCATATTCAGTTAGACCTAGATATAAATTGGTGTTGATTTGTTTGTTGTGCAAATAGCCCACCAGGTAACGCTGCTGTATTTCAAAAACTAATGCATGGAATTTAATCAAACTTCATAAGCTATTGCTAGAGATTGGAACCAATTCCTTGTTAGACAGGTTCACCCTTAGCAAATATATTTGCCTGGTTCCATTTCTCGATAAAGCTCTTTTGTTTTCAATCAACTTTGAAATTCTACAGCATTAGACATTTAGGGGAACTTTGATCTGTATTAAATCACTTGCCTTTACCGAGAAAAGGAAAAATGCTGTTCGATTCTAATGAGTTCGTGTATGTCTCACAAAGTAGCTACTTTGAATTCAGGTACAGATGCAGACCTGCCAACCTTTGAAAATGAGAAATCGTAGCACACGAAATTAAAATTAATCTAGAGGTTGGTTGGTTGGTTTTTCGTGTTTCACTGCCATTTTTTGGCATTCGTAAAAGGAATAATGTTTCAGTATTCCAACTCAACTTAGTAAATTTTTTCCTCTGAAAATTTTTATACGAATTTTAGAGTTTCTTCTCGTTTCGAAGAAATTTTTTTTACATTTGTAAAAGGAGCCTGGTTCCAATTTTTTAGCCCAGTGCAGGAAGTTGGACGAAATTCGCGATTTTTTTCCCGCGATCATTTCAAGATATTCACCATTTTTTTCCCAGAATCGTAATTCACATTTTTCTATAACGATTCTTTGTTGAAATCCGCACTTTTTACCACGAACTTTTGATGAAACTCATTTTTTACCGCCATCCTTTCACGAATTTTGCATTTTTTACCACGATCCTTTGACGAAATTAGTGTTTTCTTTCCGCAATCTTTCTGTGAAATTTGTGTTTTCTTACTGATCTTTTGACGAAATCCACATTTTCTTTCTGCGATAGTTTGACAAAATTCACGTTTTTACCACAATCCTTTGACGAAATTTATTTTTCTCTGCGACCAATTGACGAAATTGCTTTTTTTTTACATGGTCATTTGTCAAAATTCGCGATAGTTTATCGCAACCAATCGGCAAAATTTTTGCGACCAATTAGCAAAATTCATTACTCGTTTCCGCGACCTTTTGATGAAATTTGCAATATTTTTTCCTCGATATTTTATCGAAATTCGTAATTTTTTGCGCAATCTTTTGACGAAATTCGCAATTTCTTTCTGAATTCTGAACGAAATTAACGATTTCATTCAGCAACTAATTGAAGATAATCACTATTTGTTTCTGAGATCTTTGACGAAATACCTGATATTTTTACATGATCGTTTGAAGAAATTCTCAATTTTTTCCGCAATCGATTCACGAATTTGGGGGAAATTCCATAAAAGAAAAAATTTCTGGACTTCCAAGAAATTTCAAAATATACTCGCAAAAGAATCATAGGTCTGTGGAAGAATTTGCAGTGGGAAGTACTGCGCAGCATTTTTCATTATGCAGGAATTTCCTTTACCGTGTGCAAATCGTGCCATTTTGCACACTATTTCAAACTTTGCCCCTCAAAGAACCACCTCCCCCTCCAGAAGGTCTTAAAATGGTACCCCTGTTTCTAAGGGAGGGAATTCCTGCATAAATATTTACAGAAACACAATTCACTCGTGGTTAATATACATAAAGGGGGCTTTATGTTAAGAAGTTTGTCTTGCAGCCCAGATTTTTTTTTCCCTCATGAGCTCTTTTAATGTCCGAATTTTCGGACTAATGACCAATTTTTTAAAACTTTCGGAAATGAATACTTTGAAATTTTGGAAATTTCGGAACAGAATCACTCCTGAAAAATATGCTGCACGGGATAAAAATCGCAACTAGAAACAAAAAATGTGTTTGCGTTTTTTGCAAAAAATCGTAGTTTAAGACCGATTTTCGTAGCATCGTAGTTTATAGATCCAAATCGTAGCAACTATGATTTTTTCGTAGCAGTTGGCAGGTCTGCAGATGGGCAACAGTCATGTTAGGGGCCCCTGGAAATCAATTCCGTTTTAGACAGATTCCGTCTTAGCTGGTTTGTCTAGTTATCCTCCCATTTTTTGATAAAGCTCTTTTTCTTTTGACCAACCAGTAAATTCCACAGAATTAGACATGCATTCAACATTTAGGAACTTTTCCTCTATCAAACCTTTTACTTTTATTGAAAATGTGAAAAAGCAAATCGATTCTAGCTAATGCACCTAAGAATAAATAAAAATGAGTTCGAAAGGCGCTACTTTAGATTTGGGTACAGATAATGAAGAGTCATGTTTCAATCGCTAGGGACCAAAGACCAATTCCGTTTAAGACAGTTTCTCTCTTAGCTGGTATGTTTATGCGGTTATCCTTCCATTTTTGGATACAATGCACTGGAGAATAAAATTGAATTTTTAAATGAAACAAAAAGTAAATACTTTAGATTTGAGTACAAACATAAAAAATAATTTTGGAATCATTAGGGAGTGGAAACCAGTTTCCGTTTTAGATAGGTTCCCACTTAGCTGGTATGTTATCCTTCTGTTTTTCGGCAAAGTTCTTTTGTTTTCGATTAATGGTGAAATTCCCCAATATTAGGCATGCATATTTATGAAAATTTGAATGAAATTATGAAAATTATCAAACATTTGACTTTAGTGAAAAAGGAAAAATTCTATTTGATTCTAGCTAATACACTTGAGAATAAAAATAAGTTCGTTAATATGTCAGAAAGTAACTATTTTTAATTGGAATGCAAATTTAAAGAATCATTTTGGCATCGATAGGGAGTGGTAACCAGTTTCCGGTTTAGACAGGTTCCCTTTTAGCAAGTATATTTGTATGGTTTTCCTTTTTTGATAAAGCTCTTTTTTTTTCGATCAACGGGAAATCTCACAGCATTAGATATTTAGGGGAACTTTAACTTGTAAATTTTTGCCTTTATCGAAAATGTGAAATAGCTATTCAGTTCTATCAAATGCGCCATAGTTACATGATTTAGACATCACACTTTCATAAAAAATAAAAGGGAACTTATTCCAAAACAAAATTAGCAAAAAGATATTACAATCCTTGAAAAAACTTAAATAATGTTTTTAAAAGTAGATAAATGAATTGAAAGTATTTCATTAAGTTATTTAGTGTTCCCAAATAGTGGTGTTCTTATCATTACTTTGAACATATTTCTTGATAACATATTGATCTTATATTTGAAAAAACTTGTTTGAAAAGAGCGTTTTGAAAAATTCTGAGAGGTGGGGTTACCGTGTTCAACTCATTTTGCTGGCATCTGGTTCATCTGTAGTGCTCTCAATTTACTGGACTTGCATACATAATACATATTGCCATACATAAAATAAAATTTGATATGAAAATCCATGATACTTATTATTAATATGCTCAAACATTACAAACTTAAAATATTTTACAGTGTTTTATAGAAACATTAGTATGCACATTGAATTATGTATTGGTACATTGCATCATATATTGTGATGCGATACTACATAAATCGAAGTCTACTGATAACATCCTCTATTAATTTTGAAATGTGTTCGTCTGAATGCAGCAGTTATTAAAAAACTTGACATATTAAACAAAAACCTAATTTGCAGAACAACAACAACAACAAAAAAATATTTCCTACATTGTTTAAGGCTGAGAAGGCACAGATATTAAGATATTTCATTCAATTAGTTCTACATTTAATGTTGCATTTTTGTAACAAATAAGTTTAACCAATTGAACATTAAAAAATAAAAATAAAATTCATACAATATGATATTTTAAAAACCCTAAAAACTTAGATTCTGTTCAAATGAAATCGAAATAAATGTTAGACTTTTTCCATTTTTAAGTTGTAAATATTTGTATTGCAAATTTTGTATTACTTTTGTGATAATTATACATAAAATGATAAGATACATGCAAAATACAAAACTTTAAAAAAGTCCAAAATATATTTTGATTTGATTTGAATGGAATCTAAGTTTTTAGGGTTTTTAAAGTATCATATTGTATGAATTTTATTTTTATTTTTTAATGTTCAATTGGTTTAACTTATTTGTTACAAAAATGTAACATTAAATGTAGAACTAATTGAATGAAATATCTTAATACATGTGCTTTTTCAGGCTTAAACAATGTAGGAAATAAATTTTTTTTTTTTTTAATGTGTTCTGCAAATTAGGTTTTTGTTTATTTCTTAAATTGGGTAAGTGCATCAGTAGGAAGGCAAAAGTTTTTTAAACTATCAAAATTAATTTAAAAAAAATTAAATCTTACTTTTACTATGCTTAAAACAAAATCTCTGTTTAATTGTAGCACTACCATGATTAGATTGGATTAAAGCTGCAAAACTCATGCCATAGTAACCACAATATTCATGCCATAATTTTTTTTTTACGTATACTTCTCTCAGTTCATTGTGAGAAATCTGTTTCAGCCTGAAGTCCTAGAATTCAAAAGCTCCACTGGCATTCTACACAGTCTTCACAAAATGAAAAAAATCATACAATAGAATAACCAATTTCTGAAATTATGAAATCACAAGAAAAACAGCCAAAATACCACAGTAATCTCAGTAGAGTCAAATGCTTGGTGCTTATGTTTATGCTTAGATATATGGAAGAAAACTAAATGAAATAATTGACCAGCAACAAATTTCAAGATCAGGAATGAAAGTAAACATTCTTTTAAAAAAGAGGGGGGAAAAAAAAGATTTAAAATAGGGCAAAAGAAAAGAGAAATGTACAGTCAGTATAACGAGAGAGAGAAAAAAAGGTGTATAAAACCTGTGTAACTACACCAAGTATATCTAATACTAAATATTGCAGAATTATATTTCAGTATATTATTGACATGTAATAATAACTCAATTTTAAATTGCATATAAGTTAATGTCATACTGTTAGATTACTAAGTGTAAATAATGATTTTATGATAAATTAATTGTAGGATCACCATGATTAGGTTTAATTAAAGCTGTAAAACTCATGCCATAGTAATCATAGTATTCATGCCATAATTTTTTTTAACATTACTTCTCTCAGTTCATTGCGAGTATTTTTTTTGCTGCATGTTTAAGCATCATGGATTTAAACAAGTATTGTAAGTAAATTTTAACACACAAACTACTATGGGAGAGAATAAGTGTTAAGAAGGGCTCATTAATTTTGAATATAAGAAAGGATAAAAGTATCACTGGACAGTAGGCGAAGAATATTCTTTATATTTTAATAGAAATAACTTACCATCCTGACTTCAATTTGACGAGTCTAAGTGTCAAAAGATAAATTGCAAATTCTTATTTTTTTATGCCAAAATAAGTTTTCTAAAATAAAAAATAATAAATTTAAAAAGTACATCTAGCAGTGGTAATAATAAGCTCCTATTTTAGCTAAAATACATATGAATTACACACATCTGTAGATGAAATGATGTTGTTAATAATTTTGAGTTATTACAAATTACAAGTGATATTTTTTTTATTATTATTATTAATTAGAATGAAGGTGTTTGAAATATTACAAAAAATGCATCAAGCCGTTAAAATTTTTAAACCTTATAAATAATAAAATATCAATTTTATTTTGCATTTAATTTTATTTATAATTTAAAATTTGAGGGGAAAAAGAACTATAATTTACAGGTACTTAAAAAAAAAAAAAAAAAAAAAAAAGGTTATTCAACCTAAAATTTGGCCAAATCACTATTCATTATGTTCCCCACTTTAAATGCACTAATCCCTTTAATAAAAAGCTATGCATTGCTGACAACTGGCTTTTTCGCTTATCGTTGTCACACATTAATCCCGGAAAATGAAACATTTGAAGTTACTGAAAAAAAGAATAGCTCGAAAAGTATTTGTCAGAAAATGTTAGACAAACTGCATTAAAAAGGTAAAAAATTGTATTTTTCTACCAACAACAGATTACCAAAATAAACAAACGAACATTTCAGAAATTGTGATTAATGTTACAAATGTAAACAGTGTGTAGTGAGTCATTCATTTTTGAAAATTCATTGATAAAAATTTTAAAAACTTTCGTGCATTGAATATTTTAACTCCTGTAGTATTAATATGCCTTTGATGTCATTCGCCTATGAACCAATGAAAACAGTTTTTAATTTAAAAGCGAAGTCTTAGAAAACTCAAGTCTTTTTTTGGTACTTTTATGTTATCCGGTGGCAAATAACATGGGGTTTTTTCGCCAATAGTAGTTATTTTTTCGCGTGTGTGATTTAGAAAGAATGTTTAAAGTTTAAATAAAATTCTATGGTATTTATTATTATTGTTATGTATTTTAAAGGAAATGAGTGAAAAGCATGTATTTTAATTGTATGTAATATATGTATTTTGAATGATTGTATTTTAAATAAACGTTATGCTTTTTAAATGAAATGGGTTAAAGGTTTATATTTTAAGTGAAATTAATGCAATATGAATGATGTAAATGGGGACAATATTTGGCGATTTATCACATCGCCAAGCTAACATAAAAGTACTCTATTTTCTGAGTATTTATGTAATAAACATAGTCTTTAGTTTCATAGTTCAGGTTTGCATATTTAATTTATTTTGGAAAAAAATTAATCTATTTTCCCTTTTTTTTCCAAACTTAATTCTCAACATTACATAATTTTAAATTTTACAGCGTTGAATAGGGAGGGTGTACTTTCAAATGTAAATTATTTGAAAACTATATTTTAATTTTCTGACTTTTAACAATTTTAAAACTAAATAGCGCTCGATTATGGAATAATAGTATATAAATATTTTTATCAATTATTTAAAATTTTAAGGGAAAACTACGATTGCTACCCACCATCCTAGGGTGGATGTTTCCTCTAGTTTATAACATATTCTCATTACTTTCAGACTACTAGAGCTTTGTGAAATGATTTTAAAGTTTGTAATGTATTTTTACTTTGTTAACATGCAGGTTACATTAATAATCCTAAATATTAAGAATATGCATACATGAAACATTCATTACATTTTGTCATCTAATTTTCATGAAAATATTATTTTGAAATATTAATTTTCATATACCTTCTTTATCTTTAATAAAGAAGAAACAACTCAAAAACATTTTTTATGTCATAACATGGTAAAATCAGTTATTATAAATATTAGGGGCGTCAACCTGATCTTCCTGGGTTACAGAACAAAGGTGATTTTTTTTTTTCCCTAGCTGTACTAGATTTTTTACATTTATTATTTTTTAGATTGCCCTTTAACAACACCAGAAAGCTTTTTTTATTTTATAAATATTAATAAAGTATGGAAATTTATTGAAAGTGATACTTTCATATTAGCTGCTGCATGCCAGGAGCTAATAGCTGAAGAAATCGGCAATGATTTTGCCACTTACTGCAGCCTTTTTGATTCTGATAATTTCTGTGCATAGTTCGGTTACATGTATGTTAAATTTATGTTTTACTATATCATACTAGTATTTATACTATATTATTAATTGTACTTTTTTAATGATGAAGTTTTAGTTTTGTTCTGGAATATTAGTCAGAAGCAAATGCTTTATTTTTTAAAAAGCATAAACAATTAGTATACTGAGAAACAGTTTTCAAATAAATTATTTTGAAAGTATCTGTCTTTTTTTATCTGTCAGTGTAAAAATTTAACTTGTTCAATTACACATATTAAATTTGTGTTTTATTTTATATTATATATTTACTAATAAAGTTTTAATTTCGTTATGGAAAATTAGCTGGAAAATAAATGCTGTACTATTTATTTTATTTTAAGTGTAAATGGGTAATTATTCTTCCATAATGGAACCTGCAAGTGACAGAGATAAATTAAAATTCATGCTTGAAAATTATTTTAAAAACCGCAATGAATAAGTAAATTGCAATAAAAATTTCAAACAAATTACATTCGAAAGTACATTTTTTTTCTTATACAATTGTGCGATCTTCAGAAGTTTTAAAAATTCAAATTTTATCTTCAGATGCTACCAACCTCAAAATGACGTCAGCATTAGCTGTGGCTGTGGATACTTACTATACTCCTTTATAATATAGATATAGAAATGACACAAATAAAAGGATTTTAAATCACTAAAGATTACAAATAAAAAAAAAATTCTTACATTCCTGAGGCTTTATTTCAGCTATTTTATTGTGCCATTCTCGCCATTTTTCACAACCACTGGGAGCATGAGCTTCTCCTAAGCATTCCCTACATAATATGTATTTGCATGAATTACATCATCAAATGCAATAAATCAGAATAAATATTATTCACTAGATAATTAAACTAAAAAAGAATATAAAGAAGTTATAAGTAAAAAGTATGCATTTTTATTTCTTAGAATTAAATAAAAGAAAAACTATGAAAAAACTAAATAGATATGAATAGTAATTTTTCCATCTGAAGGAAAATGTGTCTAAGCTGGGACACGAACCCAGAACCTTTGAAATTGAAGCCAAAGGTTCTAGGATAGATAAAAAAGAATATAATTTGTGGGAAAATCAGAAAATAAAAGAAACATCAGAAAACATTAGGAACAGATGCATGCTAGAACAGATGAAATAAATGGAAATTGTGATTTTAATTTCAACTTTAATATATGTTTTTTTGTGTGTACAATTTAGAACAGTATGAAAATCACGTAAAAAGTCACAAAGTTCTTAAAATTAATAAAGTAACAGAATTTATATATCAGAAAGTGCATGCGTGCATAATTTTATAAATATAGACTTTTGAATTTGAAAAGAAAGAAAAGTGTACTTACCAACAAAAATAATGTCCATTTCCACAGTCTACAGCATGTGAAACAGTTGGGGGTGGTGCACTAAATGAAATAGCTAAAATTTCATCATTAATCTTTTCAATTTTTGGAACCTTAACAGCTCTAGCACAACCAGGAGAAGGGCACCATTTCATAGAAGGATTGCTCTCCACAAATGCCTAAAATCAATAAAACAATTACCAAAAGGACAAAATTATTCAATATCTTTAGTAAATGCAAATGAGATCTCCAAAATAATTCTGATTTGATTTAAAGTAGCCTATTCTGCAGTAAAATTTTGTTTAAAAAACACCAGACTGCTCATTTTGGAAAAGATAAACATAATACACATTCTATTTGTCTTTTTTTTCAGTCAACTTTGTACTTTATTCAAAAGACAAATACTGAAATTTTGGGGCTACTTTGGGCCATTTTTGGGAACTTGTTAAACAAAACTCATGTAAGACACAATAAATTTGTAAAACGACTTTTGAAAATGTTGGTACATTCTACAGCAATGTACAACATTTTATTATCATAAAATACCATCACAAATATTTAAAAAATATATTTATTAATTTTTTAAAAGTTGTACAAAGTAGACCATAGGAGCAGGTTGCTTACTTTATACCACCTAATGTAAACTAATACAGGGTGACAATTATTGAACTATATGAAATAAAATATAAATTATTTTAAAAGTACTGAGTGCACAAACTTTATTCAACATGTAAACGTCACTACAAATATTCGGATTTAGGTTATGACATGTCTGATATGGCTTCAATCATTGGCTATGATGTGGCGCAGACAAACTAAAATTCTGCATGACCCGCTGAAGTGTAGGAACATCGATGTTGTTGATGACCTCCTGAATGGCAGTTTTCAGCTCAGATATGGTTTTGGGGTATTTCTGTCTTTAATGTAGCGGTAGCCGAACAAAAATGAGCCAAATGAGTTCAGACCCAGAGAATATGGCAGCCAAGTGAGTCCCATTCCAGTGACCTTTGGGTACCCCAGAAGCAGAATGCGGTCCCCTAAATGCTCCTCCAGGACATCAAACATTTTCTTGGTTCGATGGGGTTGAGCTCCACCTTGCATGAATCACAAGATGTGGTTCATGCAAGACAGAGCTCAACCCCATCTTGTCGAAATCAGGGTCACTTTGGATAATAGGGATGAAACCATTTTCCAAAACCTTCACCTATCGTTCAGTAGTCACCGTGCCGTCAATGAATATCGGACCGTTTATTCCGTGACTGGACATTGTACACCACACAGTCACCCGTTGAGGGTGGAGAGACTTCTCGATCGCGAAATGCAAATTCTCAGTCCCCAAATGCACCAATTTTTCTTATTGCCGAAGTAGGTTACAAGTTGCGTGTGCATGCACATACTAATTCTCATCATGCCCTGTGGCCAACCACGAAGTTTGAACTTGATCATGTAAACCGTTCAGAAGTTATGACGGTTTAATTTCATATAATTCAATAATTGTCATCCTGTATTTTGGAACTAAGCATCTACCCTTAAAAATTATTGTGTTACCTCTGGAGATTAAGATACATACAAAATTATTAATTATTTTAAATGATATACATTCTTTTTTTAAACAAATGTATAATCATTGAAATTTATTTATAAAGTTTAATATTAGTTAGATTTATAATAGAGGTAAGTTTGTTTTAATATTAACATAAACAATGAGAATCAAAACATTAAAATAAAATTTATTTACAAATCATATGTGTAAAATATTTGTTTTACAGCTGCTATTAAGTAAAAACTTATTATTTTCAAAGTATACCACAATGCATAAGAAATTAGTAAATCTAAAAAACATTACATTACCTGTCAAAGAAATTGGCTTCCTCCCTGGTTTTGTTGAATAAATTTTATTTTCTAATTTCATAAGTATTGCAAAGTTTTTCAGAAGAAATTTAAAAAAAAAATTCTGACTATTGATGGTAATTGCTGAAACTGAATAGATATCCCCTTTTAACCTTATTAAACAGTGACATTTTGTCATAGTATTCTGAATGTGTTGGAAAGTGTTTCATATTCTATGCTTGACTTATGATTTTTTCTTCGCATTTTGTTTTGAAGTTTTGTTTTTATTGATAGCAGTAAACATGTAAAAACTATTATTTCAAGTTTTGTATGCTATAATAGATAGAATCATAATCTACTCAACTTCTAACTTAAATCTGATGAAGCAGCAAAATTTAATTTTATTTTAAATGTGTTTCTTTAAATTTTCACTTTAAATGAACATAAATTCACAATTTTTCATCACAATAACTTCATTTTTCCTTTAAAACTAAAAATAAATAAACCATGATCATAATAATAACATCACATTAACAAAATAGGCCTTTAGATGTGAAAAGCCATTTTGCATCATCTACAAGATATTAATAAAGTACTTATAAACTAGCATCCATCAGGCCGAAAGTCAGAGCATTGAATCACGTAAAATTAAGAGACACTATCAGGAAAAAATAAATAAAAAATGCTTACAACGTAATAGTATAAAATAAAGTTTGGAATAATAGCTGATAAATCTTCCTTTTCAAGTTGCTTCAAGTAATGTTCTAATGCTAATCTACCAGCAAGTGCCTCTATTCTTCCAATCTGATTAGGAAAACTGCACGCTGAACACACAAGCGACAAAAAAGCGTGAGTTAAGAGCAGGGTTCGTTGATATATATATATATATCAATGGATATATATCCGATATTTTCAGATATTTGGTATTTGTTTTCAAAATATTGTGTACAATATTTTTGATATTTTCAGTCAAAGAAGTCAAGTTGTAAATTAATTTTAACTGTTATTGAATGTGCTGCTTTCTAGATAACGGATTTTTGCTCTGACAGTAGTGGTTTAGACCCCCTACCCCCCCCCCCCCCCCCAAAAAAAAAAAAACAAACAAACATTTGAAGCTGAATATTTAAATGTACAACCAATAAATATGTGTAACAATATTTACTTAGAACAGTTATTGAAAGATAAACTGTCTAATTTAGATAATAAGTTATTTACAGTTTCATTTTAATGAATCTTCTTTTGTTTTGGTTTTGTTCAGTTTAAACTGCACAACAAGTTAGTGAACGGAAAACGCAGACAACCTTACATTTAT
The DNA here is from genome assembly GCA_963932465.1 of Maratus speciosus. NCBI lineage: Eukaryota > Metazoa > Arthropoda > Arachnida > Araneae > Salticidae > Maratus > Maratus speciosus. The sequence continues at coordinate 364,264,566 of OZ010792.1, forward strand.
GTTTAAACTTTCTCATAAAAGCAAATTATTTTGTATTTAAAATTTTCTTAGTACTTGATATTAAATCCTATAGTTTGTATTTTGTGAGTGTAAAAAGCTAACTGTGTCTATTTTTAATAAGTTGATCTTAATTTTTTTTTACTTAAGAGAGATAATAATAATGACGTTTAGAATATTGGTTTCATTATGTTTTCATGCTATGTGCAATATCTTTTGGTTTCTAATTTATATTAGGACTGAAAATATTTATAAGCATCAATAAGTTGACTATTTTGAAAATATCGGATATATATAAAAAATATAGAATATATCAAAATATCAGATATTTTTTATATTTTCGAAAATATCATGATATTTATGAACCCTGGTCAAGAGACATTTCACCCTGTTAACAAAGAAGAAACCGGTTTGAACACTAGAATTTATCCCCAGTCTCACGCTTTTTGTCGCTTGTCTGTTCAGTGCGCGATCTGCCTTAGGTCTATCCTTTGCAAAAGGCACTTCAATGAGAATATCCTCTAAACGATGAATTCTACTAAAAGCGACATAAGTTGACCTAAGTTACAACTCATTTGAACCAATGCCCACAGCAGTTTTTGACAAAGTTAAACACCAAGATTTGTGTATGATGCCAGCATATCTAACTGAGTTTCTGAGCATGAGACAACCTTTTTCTTTTCAAGATATAGAGATAGGTGTGACAGGGAAAAGTCTTTCAGTCAGAAATGGCCCATGGTAATCATCAAATTTAAGCATTACAGCCTGCAGCAAGCCTGGAGCCATGAGCCATAGACAATATCTTTTACTGTACCAAATGAACTGTTTATCAATCTTACCCCAAACCCCAATCCACAGATTGCTACATAACATAACTTTGCATCCAATGGCTAAGAAAAATTCAGTCTGAAGTCCAGACAAAGTTTGAAATAAAAATAAACACAAGTGAAAAAATAAAGAAAAACAACAACAAAAAATCCAATAATGAACAAAATATGATTCAAAGAAGAAATGACTAAACAATTTTTGAAAAAAAATATCAGCAACAAACTATATAAAGTAAACAGCAAGAAATTACATTTTGAGGAGTATAATCTGTATTGCAGCTATTTTAAATTGAATTTTCAAGATAACTTGAAGAAGTAAAAAGAATACACAGTACTACTTGGTACGTACAGCAAACTCTGTCTAAGGCGGAATCGGTCGGGACTGAGAAAATTTTCCATGGTAGACAATATTCCGGCTTATGCAAAAGATCGTGATTTATTAGAATGAAACATACGTCAGTCGAATAGCGTTTTATGTTTTCGATAAAAAGATTGGATCTTGAGTTATAATGAATTGCTCGCGATCTTTCATTTGATCTTTCATCACGATCTTTCATTGATTGTCCTGGCTCGAAAATCTGTCGAAAACGGAAATTCTGGAAGATCCTTTGTCTTTATAAATAAATGAGAAACGGTATTCAATTTCTTAGTACCGTTGTAATAAGTGCAAATTTGAAGTTTACACACAAAAAAATAAATAATAACAACTTCGGGAATGAGACAGAAAGCCATCACTTTGAATTTGAGTACAACCTTAAAGTATAATATATTGTAGACATAACATATTTTCATAAATGTGCTCTCAACTAGTAATAATAACTTTTAAATGCATATTTATATAGGAAAAAAATGGCATAAGCAAGAATTTTTTTAAATTTAAACAGTTTCTGTTCCTTTGAATTAACTTTTTTAAAGTATTACGGAATTTAATTTTTATGCTCGACATTGAGTATTTGACGTATATATATATCACTTTTAAAGTTTGATAAACAAAATGCCTTTCATTTTTAAAATATCCTATTTTCCGCCTTATGCAAAATTTTGGTTTTGGTGGGACCTTAAAATCCTTTCCGTTTCCGCGTTAGGCAGATTCCGGCATATGCAGCAAGAATTAATGTTATTTTCTATGGGTTCGCCAGGACTTTAAAAATTTTCCGCGGTAGACAGATTTCCTGCTTACACAGAGTCCGCCTTAGACAGAATTTATTGTACTTAGTTATCCCGTTGACCAAAAATCTATCGCCAAACTATAAGATTAAATGCCAATAATGATTGATCGTAAATGTCATATTCACTTAACTTTAAGCAAGTTACACATGTTTAAATCATCAAGTGATTTTTATTTCAACGTTTTATTTGTATTTTTATTAAAGTTATACTCATTTATTTATTCTTTTGTAATTTAAAATAAAAATTATGTCAATTTGTATAATTTGGTGAGTGGTTTGGCAATTTATATAATTTGGCAAAATTGATCGATGGGATAACTAAGTAGTACCGAATACACTTAAGAGTATGTATTATAGTTCATTCATCTTATTACTTTCAGTTAATTTTTTAAAAGTGTAATTAGGGTTTCATTCATCTCACGAAACCCTATTCGTCTCGCTCCTCTGTCTGTCTGTCCGTCACAGAGCCCGTTCTCAGAAACTATACATGTTAGAGACTTGAAATTTTGGGTACTTATAGCTGAACACCTCACATCAAACAACAAATCATAAAATTTTGAAAAAGTTGGTAATTAACTGAATTACAGGTTAATTAACTTCTAAAATTAACCAATCCACCTTTTTAATTTATCAAAAGCACCTCTCTGACTACAATTGGACCCTTTTTGCGAGGCTAGCTTCGGAGCACTACCATTGGAGGATTCATGAAAGCTGAACCCCGATTTTATCTGGCGAGGCTAGCAAACTGCAGACTTGATTTTTTATCTCAGACATTACGGCGCGCTCGCGGTTTTTATTTTAATACGAAATTTAAACTTTTTAAATATTAAATTTTTTGATTAAATTTTTTGCCATCCTGATTTGAAATTCTTTGGTGATTTCATACATACCCAGTTCAAACTCCTAGCTTAATTACAAGCGGAGATATTAATTATTATTTAATTAATTAGGTTTCATTTCCATGAAATGCGGGTGGCACATGCTTTTTAAACCACGAAATAATTTAAATTAGGAAATATATCAATTTGCATGAGGTTCAGCGCTATCAGATAAGTATATTCGAGGTGAGAAAAAGCGTGCTTCGCCCGCTATCGCATAATTTTTGTTAGGTTTGTGTCGATGGGAAGGGGGGGGGGGGGGGGGGGGCGTAATACTTTTGATTAAACATCCCAATTAAATCGAATTACAGATATTATTATGACAAAGACCAGCGTTCTTCGCCCATTATCGGATAATTTCTATCTTTCTGTGCGTGATAGCTTATTTGTAAGCTGCGATATTAATTTTTATTTAATGAATCTGCATGTGTAGTGGACAATGGGGTGCGTTTTGGATCCTTTTTAGGCAAACGGGGAGAGGCGCTGGTTTTCTTTTTTAAAAATTAGCTTTTATGACTTTTTTAGATACTGTTTTTGAGGGAGTCCTCAGATATATGCTACTTATTAAATATAAAAATGTCAAATATTTAGTTACCACTATTTCCGAATAGTAATTTTAGCAAGTTTCTTAATTTCTAGCTTAAGACCGCCACCAACTCGAGTAACATATCCACTGATAAGTTTTGTAACACAGTTTCGTTCAGATACACTTTTGTTATGAATAGTGTGCACTCCCTGGTGGTGGAATGCGGAACTAACAAAATTCTTGGTTAATAACGCCACCATTACGACTCCTGTATCTACGGAAAGGTTGCGTGAAGGAGTTTCCTTCAGATACGCTTTTGGTACGAATAGAGTGCGCTCCCTGGCGGCAGAATGCGGAACTAACGTAACGCAATTTTGTTAAAATTAGGAAAAATAACAACTAGATGTGTCTTGAAACTTTAAGATAGTTCATAACACATTGAGATATATGCTACTTATTAAATATAAAAATGTCAAAAGTTTAGTTATCACTATTTCCGAATAGTAATTTGTGCAAATATCTTAAATTCTTGCTTAAGACTGCCACCACCTCGAGTAACATATCTACTGGTAGGTTGTTTAACGGACTTTCCTTTCGACACAGTTTTGTTATGAATAGAGAGTGCTCCCTGGTGGTGGAATGTGGAACTAATAGAATTCTTGGTTAAGACCGCCACCATCCCGACCCATGTATCTACGGAAAGGTTGCGTGAAGGCGTTTCGTTGAGATATGTTTTTGTTAAGAATACAGTGCGCTTCTTGGTGGTGGAATACGAAACTAACATAACGCGATTTTGTTAAAATTAGGCAATCTAACAAGGCGATCTGTTTAACATATCTACTGATAGGTTGTTTAATGGACTTTCCTTCCGATACAGTTTTGTTATGAATAGAGTGCGCTCCCTGGTGGTGGAATGTGGAACTAACAGAATTCTTGGTTAAGACCGCCACCTTCCCGACCCATGTATCTACGGAAAGGTTGCGTGAAGGGGTTCGTTCAGACATGTTTTTGTTAAGAATAGAGTGTGCTCCCTGGTGGTAGAAAGTGGAACTAACATAACGCGATTTTGTTAAATTTAGGAAATATAACAAGGCGATCTGCTTGCGACTTTAAGGTAGTTCATAACACATTGAGATATATGCTACTTATTAAATATAAGAATGTCAAAAGTTTAGTTACCACTATTTCCTTATAGTAATTTGTGCAAATATCTTAAATTCTTGCTTAAGACCGCAACCATCTCGAGTAACATATCTACTGATAGGTTGTTTAACGGACTTTCCTTCCGCTCCAGTTTTGTTATTAATAGAATGCGCTCCCTGGTGGTAGAATGTGGAACTAACATAACGCGATTTTGTTAAATTTAGGAAATATAACAAGGCGATCTGCTTGCGACTTTAAGATAGTTCATAACACATTGAGATATATGCTACTTATTAAATATAAGAATGTCAAAAGTTTAGTTACCACTATTTCCTAATAGTAATTTGTGCAAATATCTTAAATTCTTGCTTAAGACCGCCACCACCTCGAGAAACATATCTACTGATAGGTTATTTAACGGACTTTCCTTCCGACACAGTTTTGTTATGAATAGAGAGCGCTCCCTGGTGGTGGAATGTGGAACTAACAGAATTCTTGGTTAAGACCGCCATCTTCCCAACCCATGTATCTACGGAAAGGTTGTGTGAAGGGGTTTCGTTGACACATGTTTTTGTTAAGAATACAGTGCGCTCCCTGGTGGTGGAATGTGGAACTGACATAACGCGATTTTGTTAAAATTAGGAAATCTAACAAGTCGATCTGTTTGAAACTTTAAGATATTTTATAACACATAAGATAAAGTGTAAGAAAGAATGACACGCGGAATTCCGGGGAGGGGGGGGCGCTAGATTTCTATTTAAAAAATTAGCCTTTCTGACTGCTTTAGGTGGCTTTTTGAGGGAGTCCTGAGATATATGCTACTTATTTAATATAAAATTGTCTAAAGTTTAGTTACCACTATTTCCTAATAGTAATTTCAGCAAATATCTTAATTTCTTATTAAGACCGCCACCACCTCGAGTAACATATCTACTTATAGGTTGTTTAACGAAGTTTCCTTCCGATACAGTTTTGTTAAGAATAGAGTGCGCTCTCTGGTGGTGGAATGTCGAGCTAACATTTTTGTTAAAATTAGGAAATATAACAAGGCGATCTGTTTGAAATTTTACGATAGTTTATAACACATTAGAAAAAGTTTATAAAAAATGGCACGTGAAATTTCCGGAAGGTGGGGAGAGGGGGAGGGGCAAAATATTTCTTTTTTGTTTCATACCATTTCAGGTGCGTTTTTTGATGGAGTCCTCAGATACATGCTACTTATACTTATTAAATATAAATATGTCAAAAGTTAAATTACCACTATTTCCGAATAGTAATTTCAACAATTATCTTAAATTCTTGCTGAAGACCGCCACCCCCTCGAGTAACATATCTACTAATGGGTTGTGTAAAGGAGTTTCATTCAGATACGCTTTTGTTAAGAATACAGTGCACTCCCTGGTGGTGGAATGTGGAATTAACAGACCGCGATTTCATTTAAAGTAGGAAATCTAACAATTCAATCTGTTTTAAACTTTAAGATACTTTATAACACACGATAATAAATTATAAAGAAGAAGGGCGCGTCGCATTTCAAAGAGGGGGGGGGGGGTGGTTGAGGGAGGTGCGCGAACAAAATTAGGAAATATAACTGGATGATCTGTTTGAAACTTTAATATGGCTTTTAAAACATAACAAATTTTTAAAATCAGGCTGCGTCAAAAATCATGGTGACCATCTGCCCACTCCCCCCCAAGAGGGGCACTTTTCTAAATTTGGTAGATACCCGTCATGTGATATATCGTAGCATTTTGGGGGGGGGGTGGGGCAAACAAAATTAGGAAATATAACAAGGCGAATATGTTTGAAACTTTAACATAGTTTAGGATGTGTTTGCCAAAATTTAGAAGGTATTCCATGGCGATAAATGTACTGGACGTTTTGAAAGAAAGTGTTTTGAAAGGAATATTAAACGAAACCCTTTGTGCGATGTATGATCACACTTGCCCACTTGTTTTGTTCTTTGTGTATACAAACCTGATTACACCAAGTGATTGAAACTTGAATTCCCCCTTTTTTATTTAATTCAAAACCTATGCAATAACAAGAAAATATTTTGAATTACTTCTTGGGCCCTGCAACTGCACAAATTTTATTTTTGTTCCATTTCGCATTTCTTCTAATAAATTAAATTTCTCCATTAATAAACTTTTAATTTAATCATATTACAGTTTTAATATATTATATTACATAATTAAAGAAATAATAAATAAATTTAATAAATATTTTTAATATCTACTTCAGTTAGTACAAAATCTGCCATTTATTTTCTCCCTTTCTTTAACGAAAAAAAGTAAATAGAACCAATTAAAATGATTGCAAAATTACAATAATTTTTATTATAAAAATGCTTATAATGATTAGATATTTAAATGATAATAACAAGGAGATATGCAGAGAGGAGCCCATTTTTATAGATAAAAATAGTTTTGGCCGGTGTCAAAGCAAGTTTTTTTCTTGCAGACCATTTTGTGAAAGCAAAAGTTATTTTTGTGAAAAAAAGTTTTCTAATGAAAATTCAAATCCAGTTACTCAAATTCAAAACATGAATAATAACTTTAAGTCTACCTTTAAGTTTCTTCTAAAGTTTTCCTTTCAGGTGAGCTTGCTTTGTTTGCAAATTACACATTTTAAAACCTAACAAAATAAAAATAATTAATGAAGAGTATTCCTTTTAAGGGATGTTATTTTGCAAAGGGTCTAGGAATTTTATAAAGGACATTTTTTATTAAAAGGAATTTTATGAAGGGCCCTATTTTACAGAGGGAAATTTTGTGAAGAGTCCTATTTTACAGAGAGGAGTTTTGTGAAGGTGTTTTTTTTACTAAAAGTAATTTTGTGAAGGCATCCTACATTGGCTCGAATTTTTGCCTGGATTAAAAATAAATACTGTATCTTCTGGTACATAATTCAACCCTTTAAATTCACTCACAAAATAATTTATACATATATTTTTTTTATTTCTTTCTTTTCTTTTTTGAGAAGTTAAAACTGTTGGAGAAGAAGGTAAGGTGTAAAAAATCATGAAAAGAAAATACTGCAATGTTTTTTCATTAAGTGAGTTATTATTTCCCTCCAGTTTTACTCCTATTGAAGATTAAGATCTGTACAATGCTACTGTAAATGAAGATTTCTCTCAAACTTATTGAACCTAACAGTGTTGAAGAAAACTTTGATGAGTCATTGAGTTTGAAAATGGGTTTGAAAAAAATTAGTTAAAGCTAAATTTTATCAAAAATTAACATAAAATTTACATTTTTAATCAAGTCACAATAAATATCTTTTAACATCAGTACAGATTTGTTACTAATAATTTATCTGGTCAACGAAATATCAAATGTGTTGATTTTTAAAATGATGAAAGTCCACTTTGAATAGAATTATTTTTTATGTTGCATAATATTAACAAGCATAATCAGAGTTTAGCAGTTCTACTAAAACTGTAGTGAATAGACAACATTGGTAAAACATTGTTTTATCACAATATATAATTACCAGTGGACCTGTGCGGGGCTTTTGGAGTGCAATCTAAAAAATTTTTTGCTAATACTTTTTCTATTAATGTTTAATTACAAGCAGTTTTTTGTTAAGCAACTTGTTTTAATGAAATTTGAGTGTACTATGTCAAAAGCCTGTTCAAAAACGTGTTATATGATACCTCATTCATCGTTGTGTGTTTTGTATGTGAATAGAAAAAGGTAAGTTGACATCAGAAACAAAATATATGTTAGTGGATCAGTGCAAGAGCTTTCCACTTCAGTTAGACATATTTAATATTTTTTAGATGCAGGTTTAGGCTTTTAAAGAAAATTTAAGGATAAAAGTATCTGCAAACAACAATAATCAATCCGGAAAATAATCTCATTTATTCCATCAAAGTTACAGTAAAAAATGATCGAAGATAGCAAAAGGAATGCGCCAGAAAAAATTAATAATAATATTTTAACTGCATCAAAAAATGATGTCATTTCTTCAGAAAAAACATAGGATAAAGAACAATAAATTGAATATATAACAGACAGTTTAACAGCAAGTTTTAAACAGAAATTCTCAATGCAACAGTCATCAAAACAGATTTTAACTCAAATAAAATGTTTAAGATAGAGAAATGAAATTCAATAATTAATCACAATAATTACCTTTATCTTAGTCTAAAATTAGCAATGCATGAAAGAAGCTTTGGCTCAAAATATTTAAATATACATGTATGCAAAATATAACAAAAATAAAATGAAGATATAAATAAGCACAAGGGGGAAAAAAGAAGGAATTAAATAAAATGCATTAATGAATCAAATGTAATGTAAAACAATATCATTATATCAACATCAACAATATAGCAAAAATGCTTATTTGATATTTCAGTTTTAATGTAATCAAAATAATCTTTAATTTTAAGATATAGAAATAATAAGTTTTTTTAGATCTTCTAAGCAGGAAACTGAAACATAGCAGAAACTTAAAAGATCAAACTGAATTTCTTTGAAAACAAAATTTAAATTAAAGAAACTTTTAATGTCAGCAGAGAATCTATTAAATTATTACATGTAGAAGAAACATTAACTAATTGTATTTAAAAGTAATAAACAAAAACAAAATCTTTACTTTTATATCAAACTGCAAATATCTTTTAACCATATCAGAAGATACCAATCTTTCAATTACATCAACAGGTACTAAATGTGGACATTCAAATGCAGGACAGAAAATGTGATGAGCTTCACCTTCAACAATTTTTGCAGTGAGATAACTACACAGTCAAAAGTAAACAAAATAAATTTAACAATATAAGAATATATTTTAATACATTTAGAGAAAAATCATTTAAAACTGTACTCAGCTTGAAATTGGCTATTTCTGAAACATTCATAAATTTATTTTTTATCTTAAACTTATTAAATTGACAAGTGCTCTGTTTAGAAACTCTGAAATCAGATAGCATTTTTAATTTTTCGATAAAGGCTGATGTCAAAGTTGTCATTTTAAACCAAATTTACAGATGTGAGAGCTTAGAATGGTTGTCATGAGACAAGTGCTATTCCATCCCAAGTCACTTCAATAGTCCTGTCTATTAGTTTCATATAAAAAATGAATATGTGAATATGTCAGAAAGTTTCGCATTAAATGGAGAAAAAAATTGTTTTGTGAACCACCAACAAAAAATTACACTGGACAATAAATTAAACCCTGTATTCACATACTTTTAAGGATTAAAAAATAAAAAAATAAATAGTCTATTCATACAAAATAATAGTCTAATATAGTCTAATAAATAGTCTAATAGTCTCATAAAAAATAAATAGTCTATTCAAATAATAGTCAGTCAGAACTCTATTTAACAAAGTCTCTAAATGCAGCAAAAAAGTTTGTTACATAGGAAATTTGTTAAATGGAGATTCAGCTTTTAAAACTCTTTAAACTACACACACAAACTCATAAACACAAAATTTGCTTATATTAATAAAACAAGGCATTTGTGAGTCTGTCCATCTGTGTACATTCTCACATTGTATTGGATAAGTGCAGCGCTATGACATTGGGTGCGGAAGCACTCCAAGTGTACCCAAAAACCCTTCAAAGAGATTTTTTGAAAATTCAATTTAGATTTTATAAAATTAACTTTTAAGAGATTTTTTACTGGTTTTTTGCACTAGGTATTTTCTTTCATTATCCAGATTTTTGTTTCTAAATATCTCATAATTTCAGTCTTTACAGCACAGAATCGAATAAAAAATGCATTTTCAGATAAAGTTTATCTAAAAACTGTAACATAATTTAAGGATTTTTAATAATTAGTTAAAAAACAAAATACAATAAATTCCAGATTATCCAGCCTATTTGGCAGAAGGGTAGGCCAGATAACAAAAAAACCGGATAGGCCGGAGTTCTATAAATAATTACTCACTTCCTGCTCTCCCCCCGCCCACCATGATATTAAAAATACATGTTATACATTTTAAGATAAAATTTATATATACAGTACATGCAGTTTCAAAGTAAGCAAAACATTAACGTAAAATGTTGTCTAATTCATAAAAAAATGAGTGAATCTATTTTACTGTTTATTAATAAATGATTGCACAAATATGAAAAGTTATGCATAAAATAAAAGAGTCAAAACTTACAGGTTTTAGTTTTTGAAAAAGTCCTTGATAGATGATACTTCTCCCTGTTAGCTATCTTCTGCGACGCAATGTTTCTCCAATTATGCAAGCAGATGATATGAGCTAGCGTCGCTTCTTCCTGCTGACTAATGTAGCGCAGTGCTGCCTCAATCGCCTTGAACCCTTCCGAATGTGGGATGAGATTTTTCCAGCCATCCTCCTCCTCTTCTTCTTCTTCTGTTACTTTTCCCTGTGTCCCCATTTCTACAATATCGTTGTCAGTTAATCCATTAATTTCATTGTTTACCATCCATTCTGTAATGTCTTCTGCATTGACATCGTCAGAGCCCAGTATATTTTTCAGCAACGAAAGAAGCTTATCATTCTCATCTTCCACTTCAGTTTCCAACATGGGTTATGTCCACCTTTAAGGTCCATAAGAATGTTCCAAGACCTTACAATTACCATGTTTGAAATTTCTTCCCATGGTTCTGCCACCCACCTTACGACATCTAGCATGTCAATCTTTTTCAGAGTGGTTAGGTAATTTTCATTATTATCAATCGCTGATATTAACGAATGGAGAAGATGACATGAGATACTTTTTCTTTATCATTTCAAGGATGCCCTGGTCTAACGGCTGACAAATAACCACCACATTGAGCAGTAAAACTGCAGCTTTGATGTCTCCATCTGCAAGTTCATCAATGGATAGATGTGAAGGTGCATTGTTAAGAATTAGCAAAGCTTTTCTCAGAAAAATTGTTGTGTTTCAAAGGTTTTACTTTAGTCGGTGCGAATTCATTTTGGAACCAGTTTTTAAAGATCTCTGAATTCAACCATGCTTTATTTTGATGCGTGTAATATAGGAGTAGTGATTCCTGATTTTTCAGTTTTTGGAAAGCTCTAGGTTTGTTTAACTTTCCTATTAAAGTCAACCTAAGCTTATGGTTGCCGATTGCATTACTACAAGTAAATATGGTGACTCGTTGCTTGATTTTCTTGTATCCTGCACAAGCACCTTCTTCCTTTGATGCAAGCATTTTTGTGGGGAACATCTTATAATTTAAACTGGTTTCATCGCAGTTGTACAACTGCTCCCAAGAAATTTCCGTCTGTTAAATAAACTTAGCAAGATAGTCTTCTAACAAAGGTACAGCTTCATGATCAGCAGATAAAACCTTCCCATTTATGGTAATCTGACGTAAACCGAATTGTTTATTAAAGCGATCTAATCATCATTCACAGGCAGTAAATTCTGAATCTTTTTTTTAATAGTCGGGAAAATCGTAATGCTTTTTCCTGCAATGTCTGCCCAGTAACAGTAAGTCATTTCCTCTTAAGTGTTGATACCACAAAAATAAAGCCTCTTCGACATCTTTATGATTATCTTTCAGAATGGTGTTCCTTTTTTTTATTCCACTTCCACTGGCTTGGGCAGCACACCACTTTTCAATTTCTGATCAATTTTTCTTTCAGTCACCCACTGTTCTTTTACCAACTCCTAACTCCGAAGCAATAGTTTTTGCCGTTACCCAGACTGCAGTTGATTTATAGCGCGTCGTTTCTTTTCCATGGTTACTACAAACTTTTTCGTTTATTACCCATTTCGTGAATCTTCAATAAATAAACACAAAACACACCAAAAGACTATATGAACATAATCAGGAAAAGTGGCAAATAATGTCCGTACTTGTTAACATCCGAAGCACAGCTGACAAAACAGGTTATATCAAACTTTAACCCTTCCTGTCTGTCTGTCTGTCATTGCTCTGCTATTGCATTCTGCAATCTCTTCTTGCTCCTTCCTGTCGTTAGTCAGCACTTTCTCACGGACGGGAGCCTGCCTGTCTCGGCTACTTACAACACATTCCTCATTTTTATTTTTTTTTTTCTAGGCCAGATAGTCGGGAGTTTACTGTACGTAATTTTTTGCTTTTGATTTCAACTAATGTGAAATGCAAACGATTATTTTGGTCTTCCATTTAGTTTCTTTGCACAATGCTGAGAGACTAATAATATTTCCCCCCTCCTAAATCTCAGGAAAATAAAAAATGCCAAACCATATATGCACCATTTTGTTCTTAAATCATTTTTTGATAAATTAACTGGTTGCTAAAAATTATTACAAATTACTTGATTTAAAAAACAATCAAAATTAAGCATCAATACAGTGTGACTCAGCAAAAAATTTAAAATCTACTAAATCATTTCTGATATCAGGTGTTTCATTGGGTGTAATGTAAGTAACGCTGTTTAGAAGTGAACATTTATAAACAAAACTTGATTACCACAATAGTTGAGAAAGAGACAATGCTTCAATTCAAACTTTCTGTACATGTTTGTATGAATTTAGCCAAAATTTTAAACAACTTACTCCTGTTAAACTGACCAATTAATTGCAATGTAAATTTTAATATTTTTTCAACTTTACATACCTTAATGTCAGCACATGTGGAAGCCAAACTGAGTGAGAATTATGTTATTTTTATCTCAGTTGTCAATAAATGTTTGATATGAAGGATACAAATGCACACATTCTGCTAAACACAACATCCCTTTTATCACGGAAGCCTTTCATCTTTTTCATACTAGAACCATAAATTTAATATTTGAAAACATTTCTATCAGATGATGCTAATTTACAGGAATATAAACTGCATACATATTAAGCATTTTAACCGGCTAAATTATATGATAATAAAGAATGTAATTTCCACTATAGCTTTAGCTTTTTATAAAATGCAGCACAATGGTTTTGCTAAAACTTAAAGAAAAAATTGAACCCCCCTCCCCCCTCACACTCTTAAAAAAAAACTTTTTTATTTCCACATTACACTAAGAATTCTGAAGCTTAAACCTCTTCAGACCCCAGGGTTTATTATCATATTTTTTTGTACTTCAGTTATGAATTTATATTAACAAACCGATAATTAAGAAAGATTGGAAAGCGAAAAAAATTAAAATGTATTTTTTGTACATAAAATTCGTTTATACATGGGAACCCAAAAAGTACATTTTTTGACAATTTGTTAGGATTTTTTATTTTACTTTTTTTACATTGCATTGAAAAAACAATGTAAAACATGAAATATTTATACATTTAATTATTTTTTATTTCTAATGGACTCTACAAATGGTATCTTAACGTACTGAAAAACTATTTACGTTTTTGTTTTTGTACATTTAGTGCATTTTTGCTGCAAGCCCTTTTGATATAACACGTATCTCGCTAAAAAAGCACTATAAGAAACAAGTTGCTATTTTGTTTAGTTCTGCTATCTGTAAGGCTCCATACACACCAATTTCCTTTTTTTAAACATTATTTATATACGTGAAAAAAATTGTAAAGATGTGTATCCTATAGGATACATCAGGTCTGAGGAGGTTAAGGGAAAATAACACATTTTTGCACAGCCATAAGTAATTTCTCCAAATTTTATGTATGAAAGCGCATGTCAGGCTCTGATGAGCATATACTAATTTGAATTACTGGTATATGATATTAACCTTTTACTTATATATTGTATTCATGTCACTTTCTATGTACTGAGAGTTTTAAAATAACATTTTTTACTTATCTGGAATTTAATCTGAGTAGTTTGAATGACATGGCTTTAGTTGAAGGAATGTAGCAAATCAATAGAGTGGGGTTTTCCCTGTCATTCAAAGTGCACACCTGAGTAAGTCAGACAAAGGAGTTTCACTCAGTATCTAGCAAGACAAGGGACGTCGCGGGAAGGCACAGTTGGAGGGGACAAGGCCCTGCTGACAGATTGAGTATCTCCGTAGGCTGTGTTGGGAGGAGTGTGATACAGCAGAGGAGTTCAGTCTATGCGTGAAGCTGGGAGTGTGTGGACACTTTTTGGCTGAGTAGAGTCTTCAGAAAGTGTACGTATTGAAATACACGCGAGAGCCCAGGCTCTTGGCGTATACAACGAGTGTAACTGGAGATCTGGAGACCAAGAGTTACCTGCGATAAATCTGTTTTAAGGAACATAGTGTGAGAGGGATATAGAATATTTTAATAAGTGGATCAGTAAGTAGAAAGTATTTTCTATATGTAACTTAATGTCAGACCATATCAGCTATATCAGAGTTCTTAATTGTAAATATTGTTTTGTTATTTGTAAATAGTGTGTAAATAAATCGTTAGTTAAGTTTAATTGAATGAGTTAGTATTTTTTTCAATAAACCTCTCAAAGTATGCCCGATATCACATAATTACATCGGGGGTATCACATAATTACAACAGAAAAAGGAACATTCTTCGAAGTCATGTGGACCAAGAGGAAATCCGACATTGGCGACAGTGACGGGATTGAACCGTCTGGATCACTGACCAGTGAGCCGTGTTACAGTGTGTTAATGCCAAAGCATCCAGCGGAATTTTCAAGTATTAATGCAGGAGCACCCAGCGGAATTTTAGCGTGGTAATGCCGGATCGTCGAGCAGGATTATAGAGTGCTAACAACTGAGCGCCGAGTGGAAGTACAGAGTATGTGTGCCTTATCGTTGTTTACAGTGAATCGAATTATAGTGTGTGTGCCAGAGTGTCTAACATTTTAACTGTGTTAAAAATGAACCATTATGTGTATTTCACCAAAGTGACTCTAAAGTGTAGAATATTAAGTTTATCATGGAACTACTTGTCAGCAGCAGAGTACCCCAGCGGATAAAGTATAAGGTAAGGTGTTTTGATCATTCTATTCTGCTGACATTCTCAAACCCACTGTGTTTTTTTTGTGTAATTGATGGTAATTTAAGATAAATTATGTGTAAATTTTGATAATTTATGTGCAATCAAATAATTGTGTTGAGATAGGTATGAAACAATAACAGTCATATTTACTATTGTTTTAAGAAAAGGTTATAATTCTTTCGCTAGTAATGATTTCCTAATTTTTTTAAAAACTGATAATGGTAGTGAATAAAATTAATGCATTGTGTTAATAGTTGGAAGGAATAATTGAATTTACTTAAATTTAAATTATTATTAAAGTAATATTTAAATTAAGCAATACTGTTTTAAGTTTGAAGGGTTGATAACAAACGAGCAAGGCACATTTGCTTAGAATTTTTACAGGCTGGAAATAAATTTCAGAAAAAAAGAAGCCCACAGGGAGACGGGGAAAAAAAAAAAAAAAAAAAAAAAGGTTGTGATTTTATTTGTTTTAAGTGTGAGAACCAGTATTGAATTTGGAAATATTTTATTGAGGATAATTTTAGGAATTTATATGTGTATTTTATGCATTTTTTTTTTTTTTTTTTTTTTAATGTGGATTAGTGACGGACGATAACGTGATGTTTTTCTCGATTCTCTCGATTGTATGGACATCTCGATAGTTTTCGATTGTGTAAATATTTTCTCAATGACTCCAGTTTGCCAACTGCTTTTATACTTCATAAATTTATCAAGAATCGTCTGCAGGTAAACTGGAATGAGTCAGCGTTAATAAGGACTAAGTGGTTTCGCCTGCTAGCGGGCCCTTCCTTTAGTCGGGGCCTCTAATTTATACGTAATCTTGTAATATGACATCTCGAACTGGCTCCCCGCTATATAAGGCACTGTATAGCAGGCGTGGTGTGCACGGACTATAAAATGTTGTAAAAAAATAATCTCGAACCGGATCCCTGGGGGGGGGTCAAGGTGAGGGGAGGAGCACAGCAGCAGCATAATAGGAATAAGTCGTCATGGGGTTGGGTTGGGTTGATTGTTGATGGCCAATTATCTACACGAGGGATATAGGCCCTAGGGAGTGTGCCTTCCGTGGAGGTCTTTCTAAGGGAACCTAATCCGTATTAACGCTTGGAGAACCAAGGTTTGAAGAAAACCATGAAAACTCCGAACGATTAGGCCGACGGGCGCGTTTGGGATCGAACCCAGCACCTCCCGTCTACCAGCTTCGAGAGCAGAACATCTCGGCCACTGGTGGGGCCTAGTCTTCATGGGGCATTAGGCCTTTCCAACTATATGTCACATGGCACATGACGGATCTCGATCTGAATTTATAAAAATGCCCTCCCAGTGGGGGCAAAGTGGGGGGAGGGGCGCGGGAGGTGCATAACGTCGGTAAGTGGTCGCAGACCTTTCCGACAATATATCACAAGGGGGTCTCTGGTAAATTTAGAAAAGTCACATGAAAGTTCCCGGCTAAATTTATAAAAATGGCCCCCGCGGGACAAGTTGGGAGGAGAGGACCGCGGGAGGTGCATAAAATGAGTAAGTGGTCACAGACCTTTCCAACAATATGTCACATGAGGGGTCTCGGCTAAATTTAGAAAAATATCCCCATGGAGGCAAGTGTGTGTGGGGGGGGGGGGGCGGTTACCGGAGGTGCATAACATCAATAAGTAGTCTCAGACCTTTTCAACGATATGTCACATGAGGGGTCTTGGCTAAATATAGAAAAGTACACCCGTGGGGGCAAAATGGGGAGGGTGGACACCGGAGGTGCATAATATATTAATAAGTAGTCACAGACCTTTCCAACGATATGTCACATGAGGGGTCTTGGCTAAATTTAGAAAAGTTCCCCGTGGGGGGCAAAGTGGGGGGTGTGCATAACATGAATAAGTGGTCACAGGCCTTTCCAATATGTAACATGAGGAGTGTCAGCAAAATTTAGAACAAGTGGGTAAGTGTGATCACAGATCGCACAAAGGGTTTCGTTTAATATTCCTTTCAAAACACTTTTTCTTTTTGAAAAATCTGTTAGTTCCACATTTCGCAACCAGGGGGCACATTCGATTCTAAACAAACATCTATCCGAACGAAAACCCGTTTTACATACTATCCGTAGATATATTAGTCGAGGGGATTGGGCCCATAGCACTCGAGATCAGTAGGCGCACCTGGCAGTAAAAAATGGAACTAAAATATGTAAGGCTATGGTGCATAATATGAAAGAAGGTTCAAGTGTCGGCAAAAGTTGGAAAATTTCTCCCCGGGTTAAAAGGGCGGAGGTTAGAAAAATTACTTAAAATACACAAGTTGGAGACCAGAGGGGTTAATTATTATATAAAACTTTTTAAAGATTTTATGATTTGTCGTGTGGTCTGAGGTATTCAACTATACGTATGTAAAATTTCATGTCTCCAACTTAATTAGGGGCTCTCTTAGAAAGAATTGCTTCAAATACATGTGTGGTAGCTCAAAGGGTTAAACGTAAGACTTTTTCAAGATTTTATGATTTGTCGCTTGGCCTCAGGTGTTCTGCTATAAGTATGCAAAATTTAAAATCTCCAATTTAATTGGGGGCTCAGTTAGAAAGAATTGCTTAAAATACACGAGCTGGAGTTGAAAGGGTTAAACATAAAACTTTTTCAAAATTTATTATTTGACGCGTAATCTGGGATGTTGAGCTATAAGTATGCAAAATTTCACGCCTCCAATCTAAATAGGGGCTCACTTAGAAAGAATTGTTTAAAATACACATGTGGGAGCCCAAAAGTTTAAATGTACGACTTTTTCAAAATTTTATGATTTGTCGTTTGATGTGAGGTATTCAGCTATATGCAAAATTTCACGCCTCCAATCTAATTAGAGGCTTACATAGAAAGAACTGTTTAAAATATACATGTGGGAGCCCAAAGGGTTAAATGTACGACTTTTTCAAAATTTTACGATTTGTCGTATGATGTGTGGTGTTCATCTATAAGTATGCAAAATTTAAAGTCTCCAACATGTATAGTTTCTGAGAACGGGCTCTGTGACAGACAGACAGACGGACGGACGGACGGACAGACAGACAGACAGACCGTCAGAGGAGCGAGACGAATAGGGTTTCGTCAGATGAACGAAACCCTAAAAATGCCCCGGCGGCAAAGTGGGGAAAGGGGCAGGTAGGTGCATAATATGAATAAGTGGATTTTCTAATGATGTATCACATGAAGAGTGTCGACAAAAGTTAGGAAAGTGCTCCCCCCCCACCCCAAGGGGCCAACTACCGCACTCCCCGGAATACAACCCAACTTTTTGATATTTCATGTATTATAAATAATACCGGGTGGCTCCGTAAAAAAATCCGATCTAAAATGATGAGAATGCAAAAAAGTTTGAAAACGACCCCCTCACAGTGAGAGCAAAATTGGGGAGACGAAAGTCTCATAATATGAAAGAGTTATCCAAGAGCTTTCCTATGATATGTCACATGACGGGTTCAAAAAATGTCTGAAAATTGCTTCCCCGACCCCTCTCCCCAGTGGGTCCACTCTTTCGCCCCGGAATTGATGCAGCCCCCACTTTCAAAATTTTTATGTTTAATAAATAATAAATACCGGAAGACCCCATAAAAAAAATTCACATCTAAAATGCTATTTATCATAGAAATCGCTACGGTTTTAAAAATTTGTTCGCCCCTCCCCACCCCCAAAATTCAATTTTGGGGGAAGAAAGGTTCATAATATGAAAGAGTAGTCAGAAAGATTTCCGAAGATATATCACATGAGAGGTTTCATAAAAGTTTGAAAATTGCACCCCTGTGGGTCCACTCTCACGCCCCTTGAATACTCCCGGAATTCCCCCAACTCTTAATATTTTTATATTTAATAAGTATTATTTTTCTGAAGGCTCCCACAAAAAACCCGTTTTAATGATAATTATTCTAGATATCGCTACAGTTTTAAAGATTTGTCCGCGCACACCCTCACCCCCCGCATCCTGAAATTCAACTGTGAATGGGAGAAAGGTTCATAATATGAAAGGGTTGTCAAATTCCGGTGATGTATCACATGACGTGTTCGGTAAAAATATGAAAATCCCCCCCCCCCCCCGCCCCGTGTGTCCACTCTTGCGCCCCCCGAAACTCACCAATCTCTGTCTTTGAATTTTTTTTATTTAATACATAATATTTATCAGAAGGCTCCATCATTTCTCTGCTCATTGTCATACCTATCTCTCTTTCCAGCTCTCCCCTCGATATCTCTTCTGGGCCCTTCTTGACCGAGAACGAGAAATCAGTTTTCTTGACAATCATCGAGAGTAACGTGTCGAGAATGGAAGAAAAGTGATTTCCCATTCTCGGCCTTAGTTAGAACCGAGAGGACATATCTCGAGGTAAGCGAGAGATTTTCATCGAGGAGAGTTATCTCTCGAGGTAAGCGAGAGGTTTTCGTGGAGGAGAGGTATCTCTCGAGATAAACGAAAGCTTTGCATCGAGCAGACTTTAGTTGAGGTGTGAGAGAGAGAGAGAGCGAGAGAGAAATGAATGAGCATATTCCATCTACGTCATGATTACGTAGGCTGGGTTGGCTAGCGTAAAGGAGGGAAGTCACCGAAATGAATGTGATGTAAATCCCAGCTTAGAAAAACAGTAATGGAGCCCTTTCTTATGAGTTAGAAGTTCTTTGGGTATTTATTTAGCTTTCACAGTCAGATTGACACTTGGCGTGTTTTTGGTTTAAGTCATAGTTTCTCAAAGAAGGATACAGATTAGGAGGCGTGTGATTTTGTTACATATACTTAACTTGAAAAGGGTTTAATTCAATTTGTGTGGGGCATTTTTCCATTTTTACGTTCATCGATCTTTACAAGAAGGAAGTATTGGATTCATGATAAATTGGTCAGTTTTTAGAAAATATCTGTCTTTTATGTCACAAAAATTTTGATAACGCTCTATCTCAAGAAGTAATACTGCAAAATTTAATAATACTTCATATTCAGTTAGACCTAGATGTAAAATGGTGTTGATTTGTTTGTTGTGCAAATAGCCCAACAGGTAACGCTGCTATATTTCAAAAACTAATGCACGGAATTTAATCAAACTTCATTAGATATTGCTAGAGATTGGAACCAATTCCTTGTTAGACAGGTTCACTCTTAGCAAATATATTTGTCTGGTTCCCTTTCCGATAAAGCTCTTTTGTTTTCGATCAACTTTGAAATTCTACAGCATTAGACATTTAGGGTAACTTTGATCTGTATTAAATCGTTTGCCTTTACCGAAAAAAGGAAAATGCTGTTCAATTCTAATGAGTTCGTGAATGTCTCACAAAGATACTACTTTGGATTTAGGTACCAGATGGGAAACAATCATGTTAGGGGCCCATTTAGAACCTGGAAATCAATTCCGTTTTAGACAGATTCCGCCTTAGCTGGTTTGTCTTATCCTCCCATTTTTTGATAAAGCTCTTTTTCTTTTGACCAACCAGAAAATTCCACAGAATTAGACACGCATTCAACATTTAGGAACTTTTCCTCAATCAAACCTTTTACTTTTATCGAAAATGTGAAAATGCAAATCGATTCTAGCTAATGCACCTAAGAATAAAAATGAGTTAGAAAGGCGCTACTTTAGATTTGGGTACAGACAACGAAGAGTTATGTTTCAGTCGCTAGGGACCAAAGACCAATTCCGTTTTAGACAGTTTCCCTCTTAGCTGGTATCTTTATGCGGTTATCCTTCCATTTTTGGATACAATGCACCTGAGAATAAAATTGAGTTTTTAAATGAATCAAAAAGTAACTACTTTGGATTTAAGTACAAGTACAAACAGAAAAAAATATTTTGGAATCATTAGGGAATGGAAACCGGTTTCCGTCTTAGGTAGGTTCCCACTTAGCTGGTATATGAGTCCGGTTATCCTTCTGTTTTTCGGTAAAGTTCTTTTGTTTTCGATTAACCACTTCAGGACGGGAGCCTTTTACGAAATTTTTAATCTTTTGTCACAGTTTTTTGAAAACAGAAATTTGTGTCTTTTTGAATCGAGAAAATGCACTGATTAAATAATGCAAATTTTACAGTAAAATTTTATTGGTGAGGAAAAACAAGGATTTTGAGCGCTTCATGCGGCACGTATACGTGTCGCTCGTCCCCAAGGGGTTAATGGTGAAATTCCCCAATATTAGGCTCGCATTTACGAAAATTTTAAACATTTGCCTTTAGCGAAAAAGGAAAAAATTCGATCCTAGCTAATACGCTTGAGAATAAAAATAAGTTCGTTAATGTGTCAGAAAGTAACTATTTTTAATTGGAATGCAAATTTAAAGAATCATTTTGGCATCGATAGGGAGTGGTAAGCAGTTTCCGGTTTACACAGGTTCCCTTTTTAGCAAGTATATTTGTCTGGTTTTTTTCTTCCCCTTTTTCGATAAAGCTCTTTTTTTTCGATCAACGGGAAATCTTACAGCATTAGATATTTAGGGGAAATTTAACTTGTAAATTTTTGCCTTTATCGAAAATGTGAAATAGCTATTCAGTTCTATCAAATGCGCCATAGTTACATGATTTAGACATCACACTTTCATTAAAAATAAAAGGGAACGTATAACAAAACAAAATTAGCAAAAAGATATTACAATCCTTGAATAATTTAAATAATATTTTTAAAAGTAGGTAAATGAACTGAAAGTATTTTCTTAAGTTATTTAGCATTCCAAAATAGCGTTGTTCTTATTAAAACTTTGAACATATTTCTTGATAACATATTGATCTTATATTTGAAAAACTTGTTTGAAAAGAGTGTTTTGAAAAATTCTGAGGGGTTGGGATTAACGTGTTCAACTCATTTTGCTGGCATCTGGTTCATCTGTAGTACTCTCAATTTACTAGACTTGCATACATAATACACATTGCCATACATAAAATAAAATTTGATATGAAAATCCATGATACTTATTATTAATATGCTCAAACATTACAAACTTAAAATGTTTTACAGTGTTTTATCGAAACATTAGTATGCACACTTTATTAAAGAAATTTATACGGAACATATCTTAAAGACATTAATCATTTAGAGTTTATTGGCCTGTATTAAAATATAGAATGGCACATAATATTCGAAAGATAAATACTATAGCGGAGATGTAGTAACATTAAAGTTAATTTCTTAAACGCATTTCTAACAATTTGTTAATTGTCATAAACCATTAGTACAGAAAAGGGGGTAGGTTTAGGGATTAACATTTCTTTCTGATGGCTTAAAAACTGATAAGATGTATTACATAACAAGTTGTATTAAGATTATTAACAAATGTTAGAATACATCTTTCTAAAGGCTTCATATCAGGTGCCCCTCCATCAATTGAAGTTGGATGAAAGAGTTAATGAAAACGATAGCAGCAAACTACATTACTGCTTCTGTTTTTTCACAACCTTTCATTTAGCTTCAAAGGAAGATCTTTTTTCAGAGCATCTCAGTGTTAAATTTACATCGATCTCTTGGTATGTTGTTTTACTCCATCTATCTTTAGTTGCCACGTATTTACTAAAAACTTAAAAATTACTCTATAAGCCTGTAAAATAATAATCAATAATCGATTGTAAAAACATCTCGATTGTAGATTCCGGGAAGTAATCGATGACTGTATCGATTGTATTTTTTTATGATGACGATTTTTCTCGATTGGTAAAATCTCGAGAATCGCCCATCACTAATGTGGATATCTCAATTTAGTGATTAGCATCAGTACTTTTATTCAATTTGCAACATATCAGTATTATTACGTAAATTGTATGTTATTATTTAATTGGATAAATTGGAATCTGTATTGCATAGTAATCAAATTGAAATTATTTTACTTTTTTATTGGAAGTAAATTGTGTGATATCAATGTTTAAGAGAAATTATGTTATACAGTATGTTAATTAGAAATAATATATTGATTATTTGAAATGTATTAATTAGTATAATAAGTGAAGGTAATTGTACTAAAGTAGAAATTTAGGAAATATTAATTTAATAAGTTTAAATGTTATTGTAGATTGGTAATAGTAATCCGTAGAAGGTATGACTTTCTTATTGAAATTAAAAAGGGTGGATCTTCAGATGATATCCGAAGAATTGGGGGTTGAATTTACGGACAATGATACCAGAATTCAGCTTAGAAACAGATAATGGAAAGCAATGACTATGAAGAGGTAGTCATTATGGAATTATATAGCACTATTGTTACACAATGATTAGAATGAGAAAATTTAGAAAAACAGGAAAAGACAGAGCGCAAAAAGTTAGAAAGAGAAGAAAGAGCTGAACGTGAAAAGTTCGAAAGAGAAGAAAGGGCTGAAAAGTTAAGAATAGAACATGAATTAGAAATGGAGAGGCTAAAAATTCAAAGTTCGGCAAATAACTCTAATGGGGCTAGGGAACCTAATAATGAAAGTAGCATTCATAGAAAAATTGATCAAAAGTGTTAAAACTCTGTCTATCAAAGTACCAGAAGGGACTGAGGGATGGAATTTGTTTTTTAACAGTTTAGAAAGGGCATTTCAAAACTAAAAATGTACCTGAAAACCAGCAGGCTGAAATTGTATTAAATACGTTAGGAGATAAGGCAGATAATTTGTTAATGTATACCACTAGGGAACAAATTGAGAGTTATGAGGAATTAAAGGAATAAGTTCTAAGGGAACACAAGCCGACATCGAAGGCGTGTTTGGAAAATTTTAAGAAGGCTAGAAGAAACCAAAATGAAACTCGTATATTATTTGCATCCCTTTTAATAGCAACGTGGGAAAATTACTGTAAGATTAGGGGTGCGGACTCATATGAAAAGGTTGATCAGTTAATAATTACTGATAAGTTGTTAAATACGTTAGATGAGGAAACCGCATCATATATTGGGTTAACTCAGCAGAGTAATTGGTTAGAAGCTTCTAAAATTGCTAAAGGATGTGACAATTATTTTGACGCTAAACACAAATCTTATGCAATTACATATAAAAGTTTTAAGGAAAGATAGATATGTAAACAGTGAAAAAGTGAGATCAAAAGAGGATAGTAAATTTAGTGGTAATTGGAGGCAAAACGGGAGTAATGAGATTAATTCTTTTTCGGGTAGGAAAACTGATTCTACGAAACCTAGTGATGATTCAGCTCCTAGATGCTTTAAATGTGGTTTAAGAGGTCATTACCAACGTTTTTGTAATAAAGTGAGTAATGAGGGAAATAATAATACTAGTAAAGGGCGAGAACAGAAAGCAGTAGTAAATAAGATTGTCGTGAAAGGAAACAAAGAGTTACCTAATTAAAAATTTAAAAAGAGTAACATTTAAAAACATATTAAAATTAATCAATTTTTTTCATTTATAAATATTTTGCAATTATGACATCGAACTGAAAACAAATGTATTTTCAAATAAAGTTTGTTTGAAAGCTGTAACTTAATTTATTAATTTTTGATTATTTTTTTAAATAATTCTCAAGCACATAATTTAAAATTTTCATCTAACATAACTAACAAACATTTGCTTGCTACAATAATGTAAAGCAACACTGGCAATGGCATGAAATATGCAAAAGAACTAAGGAGAAAGTAGCACAATACAATAGGCAATTGATTACAAAAGATATCAGAAATATATATATATATGATAATAATTTAAATTTAAGGAAAAATTATAAAACTAAATTATTTTTTTTCTTTAAAAAATATAGAGATAGTTAATTAGAGAAAAGCATAATTTCAAATAAAGAAAAATCATTAAACTTTGTGATCTTCTATATTTAAGATTTATCAGAAACTTTGTTAAAAACACGTAATATTAAGTCATAGTATGCAATAATAATAATAATAATAAAAAGAAACACCCAAATAAACAAAAACAACTTTGCAGTGTCTTTGTTTTACATATAAATTTAAAATTATTTTTAAAAAATCAATAGTAATAATTCAGAATTAAAAAAAAAAAATTAGTGATAAAAAATAAAATCAGTTATCTAAAATAAATTAAGTATTATACTAATATTTATAATTATCTTACGCAAATAGAAAACTTAACTTACGTTGTCCAGCAATTTTTGCAAAATTGATGCAGGCAAGGTATTTGAATCAAATCTTCAGATGAATTAGATATCAGGCAAATATCACACTAAAATATAAAATCAATAAAAAGAATATAGTAATTCACAGGCGGGAAAATATTTCTTTAAAAAAATAAGAAATCTAACATTTATAAATAAAATTACTGAAAAAAAACAAAAAAAAAAAACAGAATACTATTTTGGTTATTATTTAGACAGTAGTTGAAAAGCTTAATGTCAAATATGTAAAACAAATTTTTATTTTACTGCATATTTGAAAATAAAATAAAAAATTAGTAGGAAATAGAAAAGAAGATAGAAAAAATATTTTTATTTGTTTTACATATATACTGTAATTTCCGACCTATAATATGCAGATTATCTGTTGAAAAACCTCAACATTTTTAAGTATGGATCTACCGGTGCAGATTATTTGAGGAAATTTTTTTAATCAGAAGTTACGTCATACATCCAGTTTCTACTGGCAGTCATAAAATAAAAATGTAAACCATTCGCGGAGTTGCTCATGATTGGTTCACATATGATGTGTGCATGCCAGTGGAAGTGACTTTGATTTTTATGTTATTTTTCTTAATCTTTTGGCAATATGTTTCTATAAAGAACAAAGCATTTCTCAACTCATCTCTTTCAAAAATTGCAATCTCAATCATTTATGAAATAGTGTATCATTATCACGTTGAAAGTTATAATAATGTCTAAGAGAAAACGTGTTATTTAACACTGCAGAATTTAAACTGAACGTTATTAATAAAGCAAAAGATGATTTAAAAACAGCAATTATTATAGAATTATCTGTATTCACAAGACATTCTACATTTTAGATATAAGATTTAATGAAAAAAAAAAAAATTGTATTTTTTTAACTTGTAATTTTTTTTTCAATTATTTTATTACAATTATTTAAACAGAGCAACTAAATAAATAGGGAGGTAGTTTATTAGTAGTAGTATATGTTGAAAACAATGAGTAATCCTTGTATAGTCCGGTATATAATCCGCGATGTGGATTATCTGCTGAATTTTCTTTATAAAGGCTAAAAATTGTGGCTGCGGATTATAGGCCGGAAATTACAGTACTTTTCAATCCTACATACATAGTATAATTAAGTGTTCGGCGATGACAAGATGTTTTTTATAAATTCTCTCGATTGTTTTAGATTGTGTCAGTTGTTTCTCGATGACTCCAGTAAACAACTGCTATTTGTAACTGATCTGTTCTTAGCAAGAATCATCTGCAATGGATGAATCCAGACAATTTATGAAGCCTTCGGAGTCAGACACAGACTGTTTTTTCTTTTGGTTTCCCCCAGTGCTGTGATTCAAATTCATTAGCGCAAAGTTGGTCTTTTTTTTGTTTGTTTGTCTAAAATACAGCAAACAACTATTTGCATGATATGTGCTATATTGAATCTCTTGCTTTTTTATATGGCAAATATTTAAAAACAAAACAGAAATCATGTTATCTTTGCTGTGTGAGATATCATTTGTTTTATAGAAGAAAATTCTGTTGCATAAATGTGCGACGTATTTAATTATTACAGCTTTATGTATATTGTGTCATTGTGTGTGTGTGTGTGGGGGGGGGGGGGGGCTGGAAATGGGTTTAAAAAAATTGAAAGTAGTTATCCAAATGACAAAAATTACAGTTTATTGGAATTTAATGAATATGTTAATAGATAATTATTTTAGGTAATTACTATTATACTTATTATTATTACTATTACTATTACTATATTATTATTATTACTATTACTATTAATTACAACAGACTATAGAAGAATTTTTAAAAGCGTTTGGAAAACAGGATTGTAAGGGTATACAGGATATAGGATTGATATTTGAACAGAATATATATAGACATAACAGATTTGCAGTATTTTTTATTTTCTTCTATATACATAAGAAAAAAGAATTAGAATTGTAAAAATTTTTTATTTCTGTTTTTTGATGGATTTATGCATTTTCAGACGTCCTGAACAATAATTAATTATTTCTGGAAATGTCTCTCGGTAAGCGAGACAAACTTTGTGGGTACTCTACCTCAAGAACTAATGCACAGAATTTCAACAAACTTCATATTCTGTTAGATTGTGACATAAATTTGAATTGATTAGATGTATATCGCCAAACATGTGGCATTGGTAGTAGTTGTTTTTTTTTACAATTTCCGTGACAGCTATATCTTAGCATCTATGGGATAGAATTTTACCAAATTTAATACAAGATGTTTATTAAAAATTATATTGATTCAATTTTTGCTATGTTTATTCAAAAGAGAGAGCTGCTATGCTATTTTTTGTGATGATTATTATAGCTCAGTATCTACTGGGTAGAAATGCACCAAATTTTATATTTGAAGTTATGCAGTATACTTCGTAATTGTTGGTGTGTAACATGGCATTTAAATTAATATATTAGAATATTATAGATTGTAATGGAAGGTTTTGTGATGGCTACATCACACAAGTTTTACCTTTAAAAAAAAACAAAAAAACTTTATGCTTAAAAAAAAAAAAAAAAAAAAAAAAAAAAAAAAAAGACTTATTTGTCTGTTTATCTCTTCTATATTTTGAAAAAAAAAAATGCAACTTTTTAGTGGATATGAAGGATAAACGTTTATTTGAAAACAGTAGATAGATGATTTAAATGATGCTCCATTACGTAGTAATAAGGTTAGGTTGACAATTAAGATAAAAGACTTTAAGATTTGAAACTTTAACAATTAGAATAAAAACTGGATTAAAAACATAATTTCAACAATAATATAAACACTTTAAAAAATGCATAACTCATTTCACACACACACTCGTAATATAAACTTTAAACAATACTCTCCATGAATGTGAACATTCAAGATGTCTTAAAAATTCCCCATGAGAAGAGAATAACAAGTGTGATGCATTCCACAGACAATGAGGTATTTAAACTGGTTCGAGTGGCGAGTGCAGAGTAACGTCTCTTATAACATCCAATCAGCGACTATAATTGTTTTGCTTTATGCAAATTTAGAGAACGATGAACTGGTTGAATTTGATTCAAACTGATTATAAAGTCCTGTGTCACCATCTAGTGGAATCTAGTTAGAATTTAGAATGACGTGTGATTTAACCAGTATTGCGTGAACAGAAAAACAAAATGGTTTAACAATGTTATAAAGAAATAAACAAGATGAAAATAAATTATAAACAGTTTTTTAACGATAAATTAAAATTGAAAATGGTAAGTAACTATAATAATAAAATGTTTAACTGTAAATAAAGATGTTTTAATAAAGTTACTGAATTGTAACTAATATAAATAAATTGAACATATGAACGATGCTTAAACTTAGAGTAAATACAGAAATTTTAAGAGGCGATGAGAACAAGAATGTTTGATATTCTCATCATTTATTCAATGTGCTGTTACAACAAAAATCTGTTGCGCAAAAGCTTAAGAAATCATTCTACATCAATAACTGTGTAACCTCTGTATACAGTGAAATAGAAATGGAGAATTTTATAAACAATTCAGTGGAAATATTAGGACAAGCAAAAATAGACTAGTGGATGTGGAAATTTGGTCCAGTGGAAAGGTGTGCAAATGTAGTAATAAACGATTCAAGTGATGATTCTACTTCTAAAGAACTGATTTCAGTTTTAGGAATTGTATGGAATAAGGAAAATGATTGCTTAGCGATTCATGTGAAACATGGACCAATTTCCAAAAATCTATCAAAAAGAGAAATTTTTCCCTTAACACAAGAGATTTTTGGCACCCGTTCTGCTCTCTGCTAAATTACTGATTCAGAAAACGTGGACGACGAAATCTGACTGGGATAGCCCTTTGACAAAGAAAATCCAGTCAAAGTTCAAAAAATGGTACAATTAATTACAAGCTATGCCTGAATTTAAATTACCTCAAACAATAAGTTTTGATGACAAGAATGTGGTCTTTGCATGTTTTCTGCAATGCTAGTCAACAAGCGTATACCAGTGTAATTTTCTTGAGATGTGAGGAAGGGAATGAAATTTATGTGCAGTTTGTCATAGACAAAACTCACATTGCATCTCTAAAAAGATGACTATTCCTAGGCTAGATCTGAGGGCATGGGTTTTAGGTTCTTGCCTTTTTAAATGTGGTATCGAGGCTATGTCTCTTGGAGAAACTCAGACAGATTATTGGACAGATTCTACAACTGCTTTATCATGGGTAAAGAAAAATTATCAGTGGGGTACATTTGTAGGTAATAGGGTAAAAGAAATTTGTTTTCTCACAGTGTCAAGTCAATGTTGTATGCATGTGTCGGGCCAATTAAATCCCACAAATTTGCCCTCTGAGGAATGCCTTCCACATCAAATTATAAATTCACTTTGGTGGTGGTGGTGGTGATGGGGGGAGTTGCAAGAAATAGCTGGTCAATTCTTGAGATGAATTCTGATGAAGAGGTAGTTAATTCGGAAAGAAAAGTGCTTCTTTTACAGTTAACAGTGTAACTATTAACAAACCTAAATGATACGAGAAAATTTTAAATTTTTCTAAATTGTTAGAATTTCAGCCTGGGTGTATAGGTTTATTAAAAACTCCAAAAAGAGAGAATTAAACAAAAATAAATTACTTTCCACTTCTGAAGTATAGGGATTATAACGGCGTTACTGTTATATATTCATTATTCCTCCTTTCCCCTCCAAAAAAAATCAACTTTTAACTTTACTGGTTTTTTATAAATTGTCATTATTCTTCCATTTGTATAGAGGAGATTTAATTAGAGATTCCAGGTTCATGAATAAATGAAAAAAAACTCCAACACGAGGATTTCGAGGACTTACTTTTTTATTATGAAACTTTTTAAAAGGAGAGCCATGATAGTACAGTGGACAGGAGAAGTCAAACGGAAGGCTGCCCGACGGGAGCGACCCTGAAGGGCAGCGAGCTGAGGTCCGTCACACTCAAGTTCAGAGGCAGTAGTGGTAAAATATTCATTACAATCACTCACTCATTGACGAGATGAATAGCAACATATGTACTGTATTGGCGATGAAAATTGATGGCGTGGACAAAGGAATCAGAGGCATCCCGAAGTATTACATAGAATTCAAACTTACGCCATGGCGAGCTATTTATGGTTACACGTGTCCTAACATTCTTGCGGTAAGGGAAAGTGGTTAGAGAAATAGGAACACGTGATTTTCATATGCACGTTACAGATCTGACTACAGCTGCAAATTAGTCAGCACTGGGCATATGGTTTGTATCCGACAGAGTACAAGGGTGAGAATTGACTACTAATGCAAGCCCAGAGGCTGGGAAAATATGCATTAGATAACGTCGGCTGCAAAGCGAAAAGAGATACATTTGTATTTTATTCTTCTACTTTATTTCAATGGAAAATAATTGCGGTTAAGATCTTTTTCTATCGTGTGAATTTGAAAGACAGAAAAAGGAACCGAGATAAATGATGTCTGCATTTGAAAAGAACTTTAAAAAGTAAAAGCGAAACTTACAGTAGTGAGAGGGGGGGGGGAGAGAGAAAGAATAAAGACATATGAAATTAACTCTAAAATGTCAAATTTAAACTAAATATTTTATTTGAAGGGGGGGGGGGAAGAATAATGACAATTTATAAAAAACCAGTAAAGTTAAAAGTTGATTTTTTTTGGAGGGGAAAGGAGGAATAATGAATATATAACGGTAACGCCGTTATAGGGATCTCTTCACACCCTTTGTTGTCTTGTCCAGAGAGGAAGCTTCCCAGACACCACAAATTCCCAATAAATACCCAATTCTTCTACCTTCAAAGGATTATCTTGATTTTAGAATTATCACTTAAACCACTCCCACGCAGGCATTCAAATGCTGATGGTGATATTACGAGAACAATACTGGATATCTCTAATAGGCGTATTATATGAACAGTTCTTAGCAAGTACAGTAGAACCTCTTTTATCCGAAACTCTTTTAACCAAAACTCTCGATTAACTGAAATCCATTTTTAAAGCTTTCTTTTTTTTTTTTTTTTTTTTTTTACTATCACATTCCTTGTGTGCAAAATCCATCCTTGCGTGCAAGAGCGGTCCTTTCCGAACCACGAGTACATATAAATATTTTTTATCCTCTTTCTTTGAGTTCCTTTGAATTTAACTTGATCTCCCGTAAGCTGCGGAGTGGAACTTAATTTCAAAATTAAAATTCAGGTAATTTATTCTTCTCTCTATTTCACTATTGATTTATTTTAATTAAGCACTTGTTTCCATAATACGAAATATTGCATATATTACTCCTTAACCCCTTAATTCTCGCTCCCGTGATATTCGTGGACTGTGTCTTATACTCAGATTGTTTGATTCCCACCAGTTTTATAAAGTAGTGTAACTGGCTATATTTTGGTATCATTTTACATGTCATTAAATAAGATGAATAATTCTTTTTCAAAAAAGTGGTACAAATGACCGATATGAATTTTAAAACTGCAATTTAATGCGACCGTTAAGGGGTTAATCTTAAAATTGGAGCATTCTCGATTATCCGAAAATTTCGATTTTCCGAAAGAGGATCAGTCCCAATTACTTCGGATAATCGAGGTTCTACTGTATATATAGTGCAAAAGATTCAAAGCAAAGGCCCCATCTACTGTTTTTATTCAGTTGCCTCTAGATAAAGTTAGAGATGCAAGAGTGTTTGAAATTTTGGGTATTAATGCGTGATTCTCAGAAACAAGACCAAAACCTGGGTTATTTACATATGGAGTGTACCACATAGTACACCTTGAACTAGTCGCAGCCATCAATACAGAAAGTTTTCTGCTAGCTTTGCAACGATTCACCGTAAGGAGAGGCCGTTCATCTGTCATCTACAGTGTTCGTCAGCGGTGCTAAAAAAGGTGAATTGGGAAACAGTCGTCACTCACCAAATGCTAACCCCCATCAAGTGGAAATTTATACCTTTCACTGCAGTGTGGTGGGGTGGATGAAGGGAGCAACTAATTTGCATCACTAAGGAGTTTCTGGTCAGTGTCCTAGGGCGTGTATCTGTGAATTGAGCTCCTCACAATCATGTGTGATACTGAAGCAGTGATCATTAACCGTCCCCATATGTATGTTTCCAACGATTCAGAGGAACTTTCTCTTTTGACACACTTGATGTTTCTCTGTGACAGTAAGGAGTTTGGGACATTTGATTTAGATGCTTTACATCGAGATAAACTTCTAAGACGACAACGATATTGCAAAGAACTTCGAGACCAGTTAAGAAGTAGATTCCATAAGGAATACCTCAGGCAGTTAGTACAAAAGGCTACACTATAAAGTGATGTCGTGATGATGGGTTCAGAAAATGAAAAGGGACAGAACTGGCCAATTGTTAAAGTGGAAGAACTCTGTCCCAGTAGAGATGGTTATGTAAGAGCCGTTAAATTAAAAACAGCCAATGGTCATGTAATTCGGCCAGACAGAAAACATTATCCTCTTAAACTTTCTTCTAGTGCTAAGGACTATATCCCAGATGGTCTATTGAATTTTGATTTACCTCCCACAATCAAAAGGTGGGAGGATGTTACAATGTTATAAATTTGAGAGTGTAGTAATTTAAGAAATTATTAATTTTTAATTAGGTGATTTATTATAAATACCAGATGATCTATAAATTATATCAAGGCCTCTTTATCTGTTAAGTGCAATAATTCTTTTCTTTTGTTTACTATGTTTTTTGCTAACACATCATTCTCCTCACATTTCTGTCAGTAAAGTGTAATATTCTCATTCATGATGTTTTGGCATAATGCCAGCTTAGTCAAAATTATAATCATTTATTGTTTCTTTAATACTTTAACTACTGGATAATCAAGTATAAAAAATAACCCTAGTTATTTTATTATAAAATATACATAATTGATAAAATTGATTACATTCATGATTTATTATTGAAATAATGAGATTTAGATAATCTAATATGTTGTGATAAAGTACTATGTTTGATGTAATTATGTTGGATGATATTTTTATTTTTAGTTTGAACTGCTGATCTTTATATCTTCATGAAAAAACTCAGTTCAATCCTGGCTATGTATGAGACAAACATGTCTCTTGAAGAAAAGATGATTAAAAGATTATTTTTTAGATAATTAAAAGAAGTATTCTTCTGAAACACTGTTTTATTGGATTATGAAGAAGCAAAAACATTTTTTTTACAGGGAGATAAACCACCCAGGTAAAAGGTTTTCACTAACTAAAACTGGATATTATTGCATCGTTATATGGAGCTGGACAGCATTTTCACTCATCTCTGGATGGGGGAATGAGGGGATTTTATTAATGATTGAGGAACATCAAAGTCGGATAGATTTTGATAGTTAGATTTGTTACTTTTAAAATCAGCATGTAACAACTATAACGAATAGGAGAGAAGGGACAGAAATCAGTTTTTGCCACGGGTTTTCATAAACATAGTTATGCTACAGAAGATGATACATTAATTCATTTTAAAGAAAATAAATGAATGAATATTTAATTACCATGACTTCTTCTTTGATAACAACTGTACGAGCAGGACTGTTTAATGTTTCATTTTGATACTCATTTTGAATCTGTTCACAACATAACTTAAGGGAGTCTTGGGTAGTAGAAAAATTTATAGCGCTTGAAGGGGGTGGCACACCAGCATCTTTACAGCATGCAATAGGATCCTTCATCCATGAATCTAATAAACTTTGCCTAGACCATTCTACAAAAAAGTAAAAATATATGTTGAAACATATATCATTATAAGTAACAACATGGATTAATTACATGAACTGAGTAGAGTAAAAAATTATATGTGACACATTTATTCATGCATCTCATTAAGCTATAGGATGTGGCAGGTATTTGAGAACAAATTAACATCTGCTTTTAAACCTGGACAGAAACTAGAGATAGAACATTTTTTACATTTTAATGTTCTGTACCGGTGACCACATACGCAATTGATGACATCATTCAGTCAAAACCACTGTCAGCTGCAATAATAGTCCCTACATGCTGTCGAAACCAACTGTTGGGAACGTTTGCCAAAGAATACAAATGGCTGCCCTGAGAGCCGCAATAGTGTTGTGTGGATGCCTATTGGAGTCCCTTTTAAAAACGCCACATATACAATAGCCTGTCTGGTTAATACTTGGGAAGCTAGGAGAAAACAAGTTGTGGATGACATGGTTTTGAAAATTTTTGGCGATCCATTATTGGGTTGGTGCAGAGTCTGAGTTGGAAAACATATGGCCTCTCACATGTTATAGAAGTAATCCAGAGCTTTTACACCTCCATATAAACAATGTCGATTACTCTGACATGTTGAAGCAGGAAATGTGGAGACATCAGGTCATCTTCACTGTTTACGACACACCACAGAATCATCAGTGAGGCTGGAGATTTTCTTTTCATGACTGTTAGAACCTTTTCGGGGATTTTACACAGTCACCGATTTGTTTGTGGTTCACTTTCTGAACCTAAATAAAGATTTTCTCATCTGAGGAAAACAATGGCATTCCTGGTTACTCTTCATGTTTAAGCTTGTTAAGAGAGCTCTTGGCTTTGGTCAGTCGGTTATCCCTGGCTCTCTTGGGCAAGAACTGTCTTCTCTTCATCATGCACGACCTCTAATGAAGGTCTCATGAATTGCACATCGGATAGTGGCCTCATCAACCTGCAGCTCCCTAGCAAGTGCCCTGAACAACTGCCTAATATTTTCATCAATACGAATATTGAATCCCAGTGTCTTGATAATGTCATATCACTGACAATGTCGTTTCCTGCATGAAATGGTTGCCACATCAAACCTGGTAGCCTTCAGTTCACTTCTTACTTTAAAGACGAATGACCTGGCGAGTTTAAAGAAAGCAGCAGTCTCTAAATCAGAGTGTTCTTCAGCCAATGAGATAATGACAGCATACCTCTTCATTTCCTCAGTTAGTCTAGGTTCTAACCTGTTTACGTGTAATAGAAAAGGATTTGTAACCATGATATACTGGGTGGTATTTCACCTATAATGTATGTTCTCAAATACTTACCACACCCTGTATTATCTATACTACTAAAAAAAAAAAATATGTTTGTCTGTGTGTATATGTCAGTCTGTTGGTGATATCTAGGGAAATCTACTGCATGTAAAGGTCTGAAATTTTGAATGAAGATAGACGAAAGTAGGCCCAAATGCATCTGAGGCTCAAATTTTTCATTTTTCGATAGTTAGCTGAGACAGTGATGCCAAGAATGCACTATAGTGCATCATTTAAGCAAAAAGTCAGACAAAGTATGCAAAAAAAATTGTGATGGGTCCTTCAGGGTGCATAATATTTACCCTGAAAGAATACCAAGAAGGAATATTTCCTATTAAATACATTCAATATGACTTATTTCTAGAAGAACCTACTTTTATGAAAAAAAAAGAAAAGCCCCAATCTTTTGGATCCTAGGGACCCAGGATTTTAAAAGCATAGTGATATCAAGGTGACATATTAAGTAAAAACCATAATGAACATCACAAATGGCACACTGTCGCAGTCGTCTAGCTTAAAATAGCATTTTTAAGTTTCTTCAAGCTGACGGAAAAGTAGCATGGAAAAAGTTCCATTTTTTTTCATATTTTGAAATTGCTGCATCTGTTTTCAATATTCAAATATAAAAAAATAACAAAAGATACTCATTTATTCTAAGTACTTTCCTGGTCCTAATGGTGTTATTTGTATAAAAACTATATTAATATTTACTATTAAAAAAAAAACCCTTGAATGTAATTTTTTTTTCACTGCATGTTTACAAACCTGCACTCACTTTTCTGATTGAAATACAAAAATAAACAAAAGATACCCACTTATTCATGACACTTTTGCCGTTCTAATGATGTATTTTGTTAAAAAAAGCATATTACTACTTAAAACTTAAAAAAAAAAAAAAAAATAAATAAATAAATAAAAATCAGAAGGTTGATTTTTGTTTTTTCTGCATTTTTAAAAAACAACATTCACTCTCCAGATCAAAATACAAAAGATACATTCAATACTGGACCAGTCAGCTACTAAAAATAATGAAATATCTAGTGGGGAAAATATTTAAAAACTTTACTAAGTTAAATAAATAAATATTGACAGTAATAAAACCAAGTCAACTGTAAAATTTACGATAACACTCATCTTTCATCTAATTTTTTTTTTTTTTTTATTTATAGTTTTGATTAGAGATGGGAATGCTCGAAAAAACCCCCGGAAATTACGGGGAAAAAAACCATTTTTTTCGGATTTTTTCCAAAAGATTATTTTTCAATTTTTCAAATTGGAAAACTTAAAATTTCATTTATAAAATAATATTTTCAACATTTTGCAATAGCTATATTTTGATACTTTTTATTATATTTATTTTTATGTTAAGTGTCTCACATGAAAACATTAATGTGGGATATCTGATTTGTAAGCAGAAATCTGTTTAAGAAAACTTGATTCCTGTAAAGGATCTTTCAGATTTTTTTTTTTTTTTTACCTTAAAACACAAGACTCTTTACAAAATTTCTCTTAAAAATAGACATTTCAGAAAATTTTTTAATCTCCAAATTGAATCTTTAACAAATGCAATGATTGAAAATTTTATGTCATATAACAGCTGGTGCTAACAAATAAATCTTATCTAGTTGTATACAAGTATGGAGGAACTTATTAAAAATGTCTAAATAGGAACCTAAATACAACGGTAATTTTTAATTCACCAAATTCGGATTACATTTTGTACAAGTATATAAAAAAGTTCACGATTTTAGAAAAACAGGATTATGCGGGAAAAAAAACATGTAGAAAGATGCCTAGTAAGATAATTAAATGCAACTTCTCTTGTTAAAAATGAGTTCATGTGCAAAATTATTTTAATAATAAGCCAATTAATGGTAAAGTTGAAAAATTGACATAAAAGTTGAAACATGCATTAATTTTTAATGCTAAAGCTGCAATTAATCATGTAATTAGATGAAAATTGATAAAAATATTTAATTAGGAAAAAAATATTTTAAAATAACAACATGTGTTTCAAATTACTCTGTCCAAGCACTTTTACTTAAATATAAATTCTCAGGTGTATTTAATTCTCTCTATATTTTTAATATAGTAGACGCTCTCAAATCTGTAACCCTAAAATCTGCAAATGCCTAAAACCTGCACATCATTGCAGATGTAAACAATGAAACTTTCAGTTCAGTTGTAGGGGCAAAATTACAGAATTTTTTAGTTTTACATAATAACTATATGTATTTTAATATGCAATTCTCAATAATATGACTAACCTTTTGTTTTTCATGAAATATATAAATTTATTTCTGAATAAAAAATCAAGATATTGCTGATAGTGCTGGTAATCACAATCTTTTTATATTTATGTATTAAGTAAGCTTTTTTGGTTATCAAACCTGGCTAAACTTGAAATAAAACTCCCTTACTTTATGATTTTTATGTGAATAAATAGGGTACCTTTATGAGGAAAGTATCATTGAATAATTCAAAGAAAATGTATCTCATCTTTTTTATGCACATTTTATTATACTTTATTGATTATTTACTTGACCTTTACTTTTAATAATTTAATTATTTTTTAAATTATTTTACTTTTTATCATTTTAGTTTATTACTTTACTTAATTATTTTAATATTTTACTATATTGCGTGAATTCATTATAATTTTAGTTGCATTATTACATCCAAATTACTGTTTAAAAAAGGTAAATAAAGCAATGACAAAAAAAACGCAAAATTCTAAAATTCGCACAACCTCTGGTCCCAAGCTTTGTGAATTTGAGGGAGTCTACTGTATACACATATATATTAAATCAATGCAAAAACCCTTGATGGGTTAAAAGTTTCTGACGCAGCACTTTATCTTATGCTCTAAGAATTTTAAATATGGAACTTAAAAATACTGATATCAAATTTTGAGTGACGTTATGCTATTTCTTAAAAAATATATTTGTATTTATTTCACCATTTTATTTTTGTTTTATTTATAATCGCATGTGCAAAAGTTATGTTCAACATGAAAAGCTGCATAAAATTTTATTCGCTGTTGCTTTATCATTTACATCTCTCATAAATTCAAAATATGTGTTTTAAAAGATATGATATAAAATTTAAGTGACGCCTTGATGTGACTTTAAAAGGTTTGTTTTTTAAAATTCAATTTAAATTATTTTTGACTTGGTTAAAATATTTTTTTTACATCTACACAATACTTTTAATTTTCCAATTCACTGTTAAATATATCACTTTCATTGAATCTATACTATGCATTGAAATGTATTTATTTCAATAAATTGATTTATCTTTTGTGTCACGCTATTCAAAATTGTGAGTAAGATTTATGTAAATGGTTTATTTGCGTCAAACTATCCTTTTTCATACATTTCATGTAGTTTGGACACAATGACGCAAAGAAACCATTTACATAAATCTTACTCACAATTTTGAATAGCGTGACACAAAAGATAAATCAATTTATTGAAATAAATACATTTCAATGCATAGTATAGATTCAATGAAAGTGATATATTTAACAGTGAATTGGAAAATTAAAAGTATTGTGTAGATGTAAAAAAAATATTTTAACCAAGTCAAAAATAATTTAAATTGAATTTTAAAAAACAAACCTTTTAAAGTCACATCAAGGCGTCACTTAAATTTTATATCATATCTTTTAAAACACATATTTTGAATTTATGAGAGATGTAAATGATAAAGCAACAGCGAATAAAATTTTATGCAGCTTTTCATGTTGAACATAACTTTTGCACATGCGATTATAAATAAAACAAAAATAAAATGGTGAAATAAATACAAATATATTTTTTAAGAAATAGCATAACGTCACTCAAAATTTGATATCAGTATTTTTAAGTTCCATATTTAAAATTCTTAGAGCATAAGATAAAGTGCTGCGTCAGAAACTTTTAACCCGTCAAGGGTTTTTGCATTGATATCATTACTTTTTTGAGGTTAGTGATAAAATGATTAAAAAAAAGATATTTATGGAATTTAATGCAGATTTAATTTTTACTATTTTATTACAATTTTCCTTATAGCAGTTTGTATATAAAAACAACTGGGTAAGTATAATCGCAGATCGCACAGAGGGTTTCATTTGATATTCCTTTAAAAACACTTTATCCTTAAATTAATAAATCCAAAATGTTAATTTATAATTATTAAATCCTTACATAGATGTAGCACCAATAGTTCCAATTTTCATGGGGCAGGGAACGCACTCTTTTAAACAAACCACCTTCCAATTGAAGTCATCAAAAACCAAGTTGAATAAGCCAGATCCCGTTGTGTTGTTTGACAAACAGCAGTCTCATGTCCCCTCCTTCCCCCCTTTTTCAAAATTTTTCAGACCAGCACTTAAGAATGGAACCGAAATAATTTTTTCTCTTCAGAAATTACGATAAAAAAATAGTATGCACTACTCATAAATTTACTTTAATGCTATATAGGGTGATTATTAAGTTAATTATAACGTTTGGAATCTGTTGCATT
Source organism: Maratus speciosus (assembly GCA_963932465.1). Lineage (NCBI taxonomy): Eukaryota > Metazoa > Arthropoda > Arachnida > Araneae > Salticidae > Maratus > Maratus speciosus. Next base: position 364,304,487 of record OZ010792.1, read on the forward strand.
GATGTCCGAAAGGTAGTTTCTGAGTTATGGAAGCTGGACCTATAAGGCGCCATAGAGGGGCGAAGCCCGCTAGTGTCTATCATAATTATATCTGCCATGTAGACTAATTGCGATATTTAATCAAAATAGCCCCCCCCCCTCCTCATCCCCGGAAATATAACAAATACAAAATGTGTCTTTATAAACCTATCGTCAAATAGGTTTTTATTTCTTTTTCCCTAAAAAAAAACATGATTTTTATATCCGTAACGTAAATAGCGGACGAAGCCCGCTAGTTCCTATCATAATATATATTTTTAATAATTTTATATAGTCTATAATAAAAATCAGACTTAAAATAGTCTAGTTCCATGAGTACTTGTAGTGTCAGTTACATGCTACGATTTTTGGATACCAGTATTTTAGAACGGGAAAATGTGACTTATTTTATCGGAGATATCTCATTAATTGAATAAGGTGAAGCAAACTTTTTGAAAAAAAGGTGGCCAACAAGCATGGCAGTTATCAGCTATGTGACTTTGTGCTAAAGTCCATTAATTTGATCTGCTTTAAAAAGATTACGGAAGATTGAATTATAGTAGAACCTGGATTAACCGAGCTTCGATTAATCGAGGTTTCTGTTAACCGAGCCGATAACAAAGTCTGATTTTTTTTTTCCTTTTGAATGAGCCTTAAAAATAACCACACTCTTTAGCTCACTGTCCGTGTTATACAGGCCCTTCTGCCCCCAAAAGCCCTCAACTCCAAAGAAACATTGGACCCTGAGAAGTCAATAGCGAACAATGCTTTGTTTCCAGTGGCTGTGTGAACTTTCGTAAATTTTTCAATTTGCATTTTAAAATTTACTACTGGTAGTTGATTTTCTTTTTAAATTTGTTAAGCTGTGAAACAGAACTTTACATATATTTACTTTTATTATTTAAAAAACGTTCTATATATTTTTTTAAAAGAGATGTTAAATTCGCAAGCACGGCGAGTTTTTACACACAGTTTCTATTAACCGAGATTTCCGATTCCGATTTACTAACAGTCCCAATTAGCTCGGATAATCGAGGATGCTCTGTATAATTAAAAAATCAATGGCGATCTTACTGTAAACGGGTTTCCCTTTTACTGAGGGATTTCAAAACCGAATCAGCTGATGTTAGTTGCTGTTTCCCTGCTTGATTAAATAAGATTAGTTAAACATTTGAAAATTACCAAATATAAAAGGAACTAAGTCAACAGAGTCTTTGCTTTATGGTATTTTTTAACAACGCTATAAGAAAATGATTTTAAATAAGAGATTTTAAATGTACCGTTTTAAATCTGATATAATTTTCACCAAACTTTCCTTTCTCTTTGTAACATTCAACTGAAAATATTTTTATTATTAGAAAGATAATATTATTATTTGCGCTACCTTAAAATTAGCAACTATAGTTAAAAATATCATCTCGAAATTTGAAATAAATCTCTCATATAAATATATTTTTTAATTTACACTGTTTTGCAATATGTTTTGCAATGTGTTTTGTAAACTGTTTTGGCCACTTTGGCCAATATGACGTAATTTCCTCCATTTACGACTTTTAACACATATCAATGAATTTATTATTTAAAAATTTTCTTTTTCTTTTAATATTCACGTGTAAATATAATTTTTATGACGTAATTTTCAATGTTTTCCTTCTTTTAATGCGTAATCATTTAATTCTAATTTGAAAATGATTGATTATTTTATAATTTTCTTTCATTTTAAGTAAGCATGTGTAAAAACAATTTTTATGACGTAATGTTTAATATTTTCCTGCTTTTAACACGTTATCATTTAATTCTAATTTAAAAGGATTTTTTTCTGTTTATAATAGTCACGTGTGAATAAATTTTTAATTTAAAGGATATATTATTCTTTGCACTGTTTTAACATTTGGCAACAATTTAAAAGAACCTTTTCTAAAATATGTAAAAAATATCTCTGGAAATTCTGAAAATTTTAATTTAAAATTGAAATAAACCGTCAAAAAATTAGGCAAGTTAAGAATAATAAATGCACTCTGCAAACTTCGAGTTTCTATTGAATGATTAAATTGAATGAAAATGATTAAATTCCCATGTATATTTTTTTTCCTATGAGACTTTTTTAATGAGACAATTTTATCCAGATTTAACATTAAATATCTCTTAAAATAATTCTTCGATTTAAAAACTGTCTACTTCTTTCTGATCGTGTGATTTATATTCAAATAATAATTATTAATGTATATTTTTTGTAAAGTGATTGAAATTAAATATATTTATAAAATTTATGGTAATATTTTTATTGTTGAAAAATTGCCAAGAAATAATCATCATCAAATTGGCGTCGTTATAATTGTAATTTTATTTAACTTAATAGCAATTAAAAAAATTACAAAGGAACTGAGAATAATGGTCAACTAGCAGACTTTAAAAAAAAAAAAAAAACATTCACATGTGAAAACACGTACCAGTGAGTATCGAACTGCCTATCTTAAGGTCAGTAAACGATGGCCCTTAGCCACTCAGCCAGTGGGAAGACAAAATTTTTCTCCCCAAAAGTGGTTAAAAAGAAAGCATGTGTATGAATACAGTGTCATGCATTTTCGGTGAAATTTCCATAGAATGGCGAAGAAATATAGTCTGATTTTTCATGCGCATTATAAAATGAACAAGAGTCTTGCTGGAAACAAGTAAATTGTTATTTGGTTCATCTGAAACATATTTATTTGATTTTTAAAAAATCGCCCGTGTCATTTTCGAGAGAAAAAAAAATCGAATTATTTAACGAACGAGAGTTTTCCCAGAAAAAAGAAAAGTGTTATTCACCTCGCCTTAATCACATTTATATTATGTATCAATTTAAAAATAATCGTTAGAACCGTTTTCGAGATTTTCAAATTAGGAACTTCCTCGATATTATACCAACGTTTTCACTTTAAAAATGGCTATTTAGATCTCAAAATATACTGCACGTAGAAATGCAAAAATTTCAGTATACGATTAGACTGCAGATATAAGACTGTTCTAGAAAATTCAGAACAATAAGACATATATCTGCTGAGTTATTAAAAGGCGGCTTTTCGCGTTTTCTTTGATGTCGAGTTAGCTGTATATATGAGTTCCGCCATCTACGAATTCTATGATACGATACGATACGATACGATTTTAGGCTTAAGGCTGCGTCACTCAAAATACTACCGTCTTCCATGATAAACTTTTCAAAGAAAATGTAAATAATTGCCCGAGAAAAATTTTGTTGAAGGCAGTTTTTATACTTATTAAAAAACACACCTGTTTTTATAACTTTCACTTAAAATTTGTATTGCATTTTTATTACTTTCATATTAAAGAGAAAAAAAAAATTAGTTTCTAATTTCTCAAACTTATTACAAAATTTATAGTTGATTTAATTAAAATCTTCATTCTGAGTCACAATCTGAATTTAGCTGATTCTGCACTGCTAAAACTGTGTGTCTCAAGTCTGAACTAAATGTTTGTAAAAGTATTTATAAAATGTTTTGGTTTAGTTTTATAACATAGGTCTGGAAAAAAAAAATCAAATGCATGGGATATTTTTGGTTAATTGTAAGTTTTTTAGGGTGCTGAATCTAAAAATGACCTCGATCACATACAATAATCATTGAAAAACAAGGAGAGTTTACATTAGAAAAGCACAGTTGCGATGAAAAACATCAATATTTTATTCTAAGTAACTGTGTTCCAAATTACTTGCATCCTTGCTTTTCACACTTTGTATTTCAGTAGTTGTGTGAATCGTAGTAGAAGCTTATGTCTGTGTGTAACTGTTTTTGTTCGTTCCTCATTTTCTTCACATTTTCTATTTGTAGTGTTGTGTTTTGTAGTTCATATTTCTTGAGTGTTGCTAAAAGAAATATGAAATTAATATATGGAATCATTATTGGATATGGTTTTCTACTTGAGAATAGGAAACCAGATTTCAGATTAAAAGAGAAATTTTACACTTTAATTAAATTAAAGGCATATGGTTTGCAAGGAAAACTGATGCGATGAAAAATTTTTAAAATCCTATGCAGTTTTTTATTTACAGACCTGTGTAATCCAAACTTAAACTTTTCTCTTTGGTTTGACTTTAGACTATAAAACTAAACCAGAACTTTTTAATACTTGGTTTGAGTTTAGAATAGAAAGCTATACAAAAACTAAATATATATTTTGACAGGAAATTAAAATTATAACTGTAAGAAAGAAAAATGTAATACTGCAAAAATTACTATTTTAAAACAGTGGAAGATTTGAATACTGATATTTATAACAATAACAGAATTACAACAATTTGTTTATTTAAACTAGCATCATTTACATACTTAAAAATCAATACTATGTAAATGAGATGTATAGTACATTAGATTTCAAACTGCATAGATATTGGCTGAAAATTGCGAGGTTTTTAGATTAGCTCTACTGGTAATTGAACAAATGTAATTGAAAAAATCATTTCAACAGAGACATGATATAATAAATAATAGTGTTAAATAAAGTGTGAATGCTACTGTGATAATTCTGAGACTGAAAAACTAATTTTTTAAAAGCAGGCCTTGCTCTTTTTTTTTTCTGTGTAATATAGTCATATAAAGTGAAATAGTTATCTTTTAGTGTGGATAAATGAAAAAAATGTTTATTATTTAATATTTTCTGGGAAAATATAATGTATTTGGGAGAAACATTTGTAATAAAATAAATTTTTCCAATTTTTTCCAAAAAAACCCATTTTTTTCTGCCTCTTCAATTTTTCCGGAAAATTTACATCTCTAGTTTTGATACAAGAGTTGAAATTAAAAACAATCAGTAAAGCAAATTTCTGGTTATTTGTAGTAGAGATCTGCATGGGCCTAAGCCTGGCCCAAAGTCCCAATTTTTAATCACAAGACTTGGGCCGCACCAGGCCTGGTCTTCACTCTTTTCAGGCCAGGTTGGGTCTGGGCCTTAATTTTTTTTCTGCAGGTTCAGGCTGGGCCAGACTCTTTTTTTCGGGGTCAAACCAGGCCTGGGTTTAATTTTTTCTAGAGGTTTGCACAAATTGAAGTTTTCAGACCTAGTGCCAACCCATTCCATATGAAAATATCATTGGCCAGGCCCAGCCTAACCCGTGTATTGTATAAAAGTCAGTAAAATGAGGTTCAATCCAACAATTTTTGCCAAAATGCATATATTTTTAAATCACCATTATTCTACAATTAGAATTTTAAAGAATAGTACATGTATTTCTGCAATTTTTAAATTAGTATTTCTATTAACAAAATCCAAACTAATTCTGATTTTTTTTTTATTTTTTTTTATTTTTTTTTTTTATTTATATATAATTATTTACCTTTTTATATTTTAAGCACAATTCTGAAATAATATATATACAGTATGGAACCATTTATCCGGAAACGAGTTAACCGGAAAACCAGTTATCCGAAATGATATTTCTGATAGACTGATTTCAGGATCAGAATCTTTGCAGAAAAAGGCGTCATATACTGCCCGTTTGACATAGGTTTTGCTTGAAACAACTATATAATTTGATGACAACATCTAGTATTTGAAATGAAAACATATTTAGTTGTATTTTAGATGTTTTAATTTTAATGCAGAGGAAACAGAAGAATTTTTGTTTCAAAGGGATTCCCATAAATTACCTTCTTTTAAACTCTGGTTAACTTTTGATCTTTCTTGCATTGATTTTTAATCCAAGTAATCTAATAATTTAAAATCAGAAATAATGCCACAACCACACATATTCCACAAAACTTATCAAATGGATGCTGCTTTAATGCACAACCAGTTATCCGGAAAAACCAGTTATTTGGAATACATCTGATCCCAAGTATTCTGGATAAATGGTTCTGTACTGTATATACAGTCGAGCCCCGATTTAACGAATTTCTCGATTTAGCGAATTTTTTTATGGTCCCAACGAAAATGGAACAAAAATACTTCGATTTAACGAATTTATAATCCCAATTTAACGAATAATTTTTGATGTAAAAAAAAAAATGAAAAATTGGAGAAATTTTCTAATATTTATTATAAATTTTCAATGTCCTGATTGTTAATTTTATAAATTTATATCTTGTGATGCAGAAATATCTACATTCGAAAATGAACGTTACACCGAGGTTAATAATATCAGTAGTAGTGGATCGGATGAAAAATATGAAATAGAGATGAAGCATGTAACTTTCAAAAAAGTATTTAGCAGTTTGGATACTTTGAAATGATAGTTGATGACACTGTTTTCACAGCTTAAAAAAAAAATCGATAAAGAAGTTTGGAATATTATTAAAGTAAATGAGCATTGTTCTTCTTATTTATTGCCATTTTTTAACTTGTTCTGTTATATAAAAATTATTCCTTTGATTATTCCGATTTAACGAATAATCTCGATTTAACGAACAAAGTTGCTAGTCCCGAACGATTCGTTAAATCGGGGTTCGACTGTATATAAAACCATTATAAACCAATACAAATACACTTTTACTTTAAGAAGTTTTAAATGAAAATATATCCATTGTTTGTGTAACTTATGCAAAATATTTTTCACATTGAATCTCCCAAATGCAATTATTGTTATATAATAATTCCAATAGCACATCTTCAAAAGAGTATATTAAAATGCTACGAAAAAAATTCAATTCATTGCAAAACTGACATATTTGCACATGTGTTACATTAAATTTAGAACCTGTTCAATTGTAGAGAAAGTAGGACGAGATCTGGTTAATCATAATGATCAAAGCAATGTTAAATGATTTTGAAGAAAAAATAATAAACAATTCCATGTAGCATTAACAAATATCTGCATTACTTACATATTTACTTTAAAAAAAGAAAAGAGATATAATACTTAACATACCATGATTTCGAAGCAACACTTCAGCAGTAAACAAAGGTACATGAAACATATCAGATGTTTCAACAAGAAGCTGATCTTTAGCTTCTTGTAAATCTTGCGCTCTTAAGCCACTTTCAAGCTGTAATATGGAAATAAAGAAGTAAAAGGTGTGTGTATATATATATACCGGGTGTCCCAAAAAGGACTGACTGATTTTAAAATTCAATAACTTGCAAACGGTGACAGATATATAAAAAATTCTTGCAGGAGGGTTATGCATAAGGTCAAAAGTTTTTTTACAGTGATTTTCAATTTTAGTTCGAATTACAAACAATAGATGGCGCTGCGATCAATAGACGCTGAATTCAGGCTCGATTTTTGGTACTTCGTGGCCCGGATAATACATTTCCATCTCCTTTTTCAGCATGGAACAAGAGAAAGGACCAGAAATCGAGCCTGTATTTAGCGACTATTGCTTACAGCGCCATCTATTGTTTGTAATTCGAACTAAAATCGAAAATCACTGTAATAAAACTTTTGACCTTATGCATAACCCTCCTGCAAGAATTTTTTAAATATCTGTCACCGTTTGCAAGTTATTGAATTTTAAAATCAGTCAGTCCTTTTTGGGACACCCGGTATATACATACAGTAAAACCTCTAAATAACGGACACCTCGGGAGCGCGGAAACTGTTCGCTATTGGGAAAACCTCAGAGATTCAAAACCTGCTAAGAAATGTTTAATGTTTCATCAATTGATTTACATGTTCGAAAACTTCTGTTATTTATATGATTACTGAGAAATTAAAATTATTTTTTTAAGCAATAAAATTTATATAAAATTTTACATACCTTGCACATTGTGCATAATTGTGCGTTTTCTTTCTTGGACGTGTAGTGTTGCATTCAAACATTTTTCTGCGAGAGGGATGTTTGTGGCTCCGTGTGTGTGTGTGTGGGGGGGGGGGGGAGGGGGGGGGTTATAGAGTTCGATATTATATCGTTATTATAGAGTTCGTGGGGGGAGGGGAAATTGGACTCTTTGACCATTAAAACATAAAATCTCAAATCCCGGGGGGTTGGGGGGGGGGGGGGCATGTCAATCCTGGTTCATCCACTGAATGGACTCTATGCACACAACCTGAGGTCGAGACTAAAATTCGTCTGCTGGCAGTATTTACTGGCGGTGTTTAGCATAGCAGTCTATGGAGTGTGATTTATTAATGCTTGTTTGTTAAAAATACTGCAAAACAATTCTTTCTTGTAGCAGCATATTCTTAATATATTGTAATACAAATTCAAAATGTTGTTCTGTTTGTGAGAAAATTTCCTAAGTTTGCAAATTTTCAGTTAACCCTCTAAGTGTTTGGGGCGTATTATTCCGTTCACTAAGCTCCAGGTTTCACAGCAATACAAGCAATATTTAAGATAATATAATTCTATAGATTTAATGAATTTTAAATACATTGAAGAATGATTAATACTCTCGAGGATTACATCCATATTTGTAATTGATTTTTTTTTTATAATGTTGAAAGAATCATATTTTCTCAGCATTTAAAACAAAATGCAAAGAAAACAACATTACAATTTTACCCTTTTGCAAAACGCTCGGAGGGTTAAAAGGTGTTTGCGCCTGCGCATACTGGCAAGAATAACAGATCAACATACTGCCAGCTCTGGCGTTTGATGTCACCTGAATAGGGTCCATTCAACACTGGATATGGAAAGGGGAATTATCCCCAGCCCACCCCTTACATTTACCTGCAATCTCAAAATTTGCGACACATTGCCCTGATAAATTTAGAGGCTTTTTACTTTTTTCCCATTTTTTTCTTGTTAAAAAATAATTTTTCATCATTTATCGCCAAAATTACTGTCTGCTATTCGGAGTGTCCATTATTCAGAGGTTACACATACAAAAATTTAGGTTTTGGCAGTGGGGATTGGAAAACTGCCCAGAAAAATAGAGGTGTCCGCTATTCGGGAGTGTTCCTTATGGAGGTTTTACTGTATATATATTATTGTAATTTGCTCAAATACTATTCAACACAAGAGTTATAATAATTTGCTTACTTCTTCAGTTACATTAGCATAATAACAAGGAACGTTGTCCAGATCATCAGTCTAGGGGAGAAAATGAATATAAGAGAAAGCATGTGTAAAAAAGTAGAAAATACAGGAGAGATAATAGTTATTATATAAAAAGAAAAAAAAAGGAGAGAGAAAGAATAAAATTGATAATAATAAGAAAGGCAATTTAAAAAAAAAAGGCAGAAAATTAAAAATCCAAATAAAGTAAGACCATGCAGAAAAATTTTCTCTTTTATATCCCAGGTGATTCAAAGTATAGATTATGATGATTATCTCTTAAGTCAGTGGTCACAGAATTAAAAAAATTAAGGTACTTTTCTGTTATAAGGGCTTTGCAAAATAGAGAAAATGGCATTGGTGAGAGATGAAAAACTTTCACGCATATTTTCTGGTAACCCATTCACTGTTTCATATACACAAACAATTTTTTTCAATATTTATACAATTTATTTAATATAAAGAAGCCATTTATAATTTTTTATATACAAACAGGAATAAATTGTATATATTAAAAAATATATATGTAAATAAAAATGTTTTTATATATAAATATATAAACAAGCATAAAAGTTCAGCAGGTTTGTTTTCATAGCTTCACACTTTCTGAAGCCCGAACTGCACTAAGCTTTTTTTTTTTTTTTCTTTGAAAAGAAATCTGCTAAGGCCCCTGTAACAGAAATGTACCCAAAACAATTCACATATTCAAATCAAGTATAATTGCGAGATATTATGTTTTTCTTAAAAAGCTTTGTATATGTATTAAAATACAAAATTTATTTTATTATAATATGGTTGTCTTTCCCTAAAATTTACATTTAAAAAAAATACTACAGTAAACTCTTTGTAAGGTGGACTCTGTGTAAGACGGAAATCTGTCTAACTTGAAAAGATTTTAAAGTACCTGCGAATCCATACACATAGAGTAAAATTTGTCTAAGGCAGAATATTGTCTACTACAGAAATTTTTCTCGGTCCCAATCGATTCCGCCTTAGACAGAGTTTACTGTACATTGATTATAAGAAGGAAACAAACAAATAAATAAAACCCATTCTTCTGAGTGAAATATTTGCTGACATATTACACACTGAAAATCTGAGTATTTATCTTCAATTTATTAAAGATAAAGTTATTAAGTGAGAAAAAGTATTCAATTTATTAAGGATAAAGTTATTAGGTAAAAAAAAGTAATCTCTTGAATTAAAATGCAAATAAAAAGAATTGCACTCATGGTGGCACTCAAGAGATGCTTTTGGTACTTTTTTTTAACAAAACGAAAAAAAAACAAAAAAACAAAACACATTTACTGTTGTACAGACAACATTTGTTGCACAAAAACACAGCATATAAAATATAAAAAATAGTTTTTTAATAAATACCGCTTTTAACTTATCGAAGGTCCCCAAAATACTTTTTATTAACAAAGCGCACAAAACAAAAAAAAATTACATTTACTATAAGAAAACATTTATTGCACAAAAACAGTTTATAAAATAAAATAAAAAATAATTTTCTAAATACCAATTTTTGAACTCTACATTTTGCAAAGAATTTTAAGGTTGCAATAATGTCTCATTAGCTGGCAACCTGCTTTCCACGAAAAGAAAGGGGGGAAACAGGGGAGATTCTGAGTAAAAAAAAAATTCCTGAAATTTGCAGCAAATTTTCTGAAAGAATACAACAGAGGAAGGGGGAGGAGAAGGAATTCGCTCCGGGCATTAACTATGTGTTTTTTTTGCGATCTTTTGACAAAATTTGCTGTTTTTTTGCAATCTTTTGATGAAATTTGTGGGGAGTTTTGTGATCCTTAGACAAAATTCGCATTTTTTCCATGATTTTTTGATGAAATTTGCATTTTTTTGCATGATCCCTGGGCGAAATTCATGTTTTTGCACAATCCTTTGACGAAATTGGAGATTTTTCTTTGAACGATTGACGAAATTGATTTTTTTTTTGCAACCATTTGTCGAAATTCACAAAACATTTTGTGTCGAATTTTTGGATTGATAACCGATTTTTTTTTAATTTTTGGAAATGACTGCCTTAATTTTTCAGAACAGAATCACACCTGGGGGAAGATTCTTGGAAATGCCTGTGGTTAGCAAGTAAATGACATCGAATGCAGTTATTGCGACACTACAATTTTTTAACCAAGGGATTGATTTTCTGCATTATATTTTTACAGACCCTGGGCTTAACAGGCTGGATGCACGTCCTCCCGGGTTAAGTAGTTAAAGGTCCTGACAATAAAAGTAGACACCAGAGTAGATATTCATGTTTGTCAACAGTATTTTTGCAATAAACACTTATGATATTTAGGTCAAACTGCTAAAATTAGTATCTAATTGGAGAAAAATTAAGACAGAGAATTATTAGTTAGAATTCTACAAAATGAAATAAAACAGCAACTCTTACATAAAATAGCATTTTTGTCTCCAAATATTGGGCTATGTCTTCATGTCTGTTTTTTTCAGCTAGATCACAGACAGTTTCAAATGATTTGTTTACAATAAACAATGGAGCCCCATGAGCGATTAGAATCTGAAAAATAAATAAATAAAATAAAAAAAAAGAAAGAAAAGAAAGAAATTCCATAGAAACTCATTATATATATATAAAAAAAAGTTAAACCTATCTAATTAAAGAAAAATCAATTTAAAAATACAAATTATTTATTAAACAAGCAAAAATCATGATTACTGTTGCATAACATAAATATTATATAACAATGAGATGAGATACGTTTAAATCAAGATGTAACAGGAAAAAAAAAAAAAAAAAAAATCAAGCATACTTCAACACATTTTTTTAGTCCAGAGGCAGCAGCATAATGTAAAGCTGTATTTTTTTCCTGCAAGAGAAAATTTTATTTTACTAACCTATTAAAAATGTATTAAAAAATAATGACAAAAATTTTATAATAGTCAATATTAGGAAACAAGAATTTTTGAACAACTTTAAAACAAAGTAATCAAAGACAAATACTTTGGTAATTCCCTGTTATAGAGGCCTTGGCAAGAGAAAGAAATTTTTCATGTATATTTTTTGGCAACCTACTCTCTGTTTCACACAAACAAGTAATATTTTTTTATTCATTTGATTTATTTAAATACAGAAGCCATTTATCTGTTTCTATATGCAAACAAAGCACAATAGTTTATCACTTTCGTTTTTGCAGCTGTTTACACCTTTTGGAAACAAATCTTACTTCCTTAAGCCCAAATTGTGCCAAGCAAAAAAAAAAAAAAAAAGGCCAAGGCAACAGGAAATTACGAACTTTTCTATACTATGATCAAAACACATATTAAAAAAGATAAATATACCATACAAATTTAGATACATAGAGTCTAATTCAAGATTTCGAGTACAGATGATTTATGTAAACCAAAGTCTTATTCTCTAAAAAGCAACCTGAAATATATTTAGATATATTTGTTCATAACCCAATAAGAAAATTTTCTATTAAGCAATCACCAAAGTACTACACTATGGAACAGTTTATCTGGAAACCAGTTATCCAAAATCATATTTCCAAACGACAAAATTAAGAATCTTTTCAGAAAAAAATGTCATATAGTGCTAATTTGACATGTGTATTGCTTGATACATACATGGCATAACTTGATGTCAATATCTAGGATTTTAAATGGAAGCACTTACATATAGGATATTTTTATTGTTATGCATAACAAATTATTATTTCCAAATGATTATGATAAAGTGCCCTCTTTTAAACTCTGGTTAACCTTAGATCTTGAGTACATCAGATTCTTTATTTGATTAACCTTTAAACGGGGGCTCGCACAGATTCAATTTGAGGCCTCGTGTAAAGGTTAATTGAGTAATTAATTTGAAATCAGAAACAATTGCATAGTCACATATAGTCTAACTCTGTAGAAATGAGTGTTATGTTTATTCCAATCTGTCATCCAGAAAACATCTGGTCCTGATAATTTTGGATAAATGGTTCTTACTGTAATATTATTTAACTGATCTTTTAAACTGAACTAAGAAGAACATATTAAATTTTCATGATACATTTAAAAAAATAATAATATAATAAATTTATTTATATAGCAGTGGTCAACCCAACCCAATTCAAGCAAAAATGGGGTCAATTTTGTAATTATTTTACAAGATTTCACTTCATAAAAACAGTTCTTTTACAGATTTCCATCTTACACAAAGAGTCTGTCACAACCTATGGGTCACGAACCACTGGTGAGTCTCTGCGAGTGTTTTGGTGGGTCGCGAAACAATCGAGATTTGCCACAAAAATATATTTTTTATTTCATCTGTTTGAAAAAATATAACAAATACAATATTTTACAAACGCAATAATCATGAAAGCTATTAGCTTAAACTAAAATTTCGTGAAAAGACAGTGTGTTCTTAAACAGTCAGTCAGTATTGTGCTATGATCTCGTTGTGAGATATGTCAGTAGATGCGCAATCGTTATGGCAACCCTGGAAAAATCTTTAATTTCCTTCTGTATGAACATAGGAGCGGAATATCCAGAAACATCTAAATCAGCTTTGAGATCCTTAATGGAGTTCAACACGACATACTTGTGTGAACATGTTTTTTCTGCTTTACTGTTTTTGAGAATTAAGTACAGAAACAAACTGCGTGTAGTAAATGACTTATGGTTAACATTTACAAGTTTTAGATGCCTTCATAGGTAAACACCAGTGCCAAAAATTTCACTGATTGTACAGTTGTGTTCTGATAATTAAATGTATTTTTCCTTATATTTATTGTTTTAATTATTATTCAACTCTCACACATTGAGTTTACCAATTCTTGTTTCTGTTGATAGTGCATGCTTCGTATGATAATTTGCCTTTTTCATAAGATAAGATAGCCGATAGCTTATATATAAAATTTCCATATTGACATTAGATACACCTTCCTATTAAGTGGGTCGAAATTTTTTTTCTACTTAAAGGTGTGTCGCGTACCAATAAAGGTTGGGAGCCAATGGTCTACACAAAATACAATAACATAAAAATGGCTGTTTCACAATATTGTTACTGTGCAATGATTTTAATTTTGTGATTCCTGCAGACAAAATATGCTATAAACATACATTTTTAAATATAAAAACTTTTCCCTTTAATTCTGAGTCTTATTAATCCTTTCACTGTCTAATAAAAGGGCAAAATTGTACTCCTTTTTTTGGTAAAAATTGCTGTTTAGCTAACAAGGTTATTCCAACATGATATCAAAAATGAATTATGCATGCAAAGATAAGATTAGAAACATTTGACCATTATTTAATGTTTTAAATTTCCATTAAAACTGTATTATATAAATTTAAATAAAAATGTATTGCAGTGAAAATTGCACTCTTTGAACGAGTTTATTAGGTTTTAACAATGAGAATGTTAAGTTTTGAAAATATACACAACCTTAGTTTTTTTGTTTTTCTGTAATGTTCTGAGTGCTGACAGCACTAAGGTGTATGAAAACAATCTATATATAGAAACTTCTTATACCATGAAAAGTATTAAAATTGTTATTTTTCAACACTATAACATTAAAAAAAGGGGGGGGGGGGATTTGCTGATTTAAAAGGAATTCAGATTAGGATCTGTTATCTAGAATGCTTGGGACCTGAGCTATTCTGGATAAGGGTTTTTTTCCATACTTCAAAACACTTTACTATAAGTATTGAGAATTATATAAAATAATGATATGAGATGTAAAAAATATGAATAATATATGTAAATACATAATTGCAAATTTTCAAAAATCACAGAGGAACAAAATGTTATGCTAAAAGATTGAAATCAGATTCCTTTTTTTTTTTTTTAATTTACGAACAAAATTGCACAAAAAGGGAAAAAAACTGCATTGTAAATCGATGTATGAATACGAATAAACCTTAATGAAAAGAGGACAAAATTTGCTGTATTGGGGTATTGGGTGAGATTAAAATCTTTTACGAATGTCATAAAATCACAGCAAATCGCAAACCCCCTCCCCCTAAAAATCACATAGATAAAAGCTCCAAAAATTCAAATATAGCTGAAGGAGTTCCGAATAAAATTTGTTGAGTAGAAGACAAAATTTACTATACAGGGGTAAAAGATTGAAAATGGATTCATTTTACTAACATACTAATCTGAATAGCTCACTCAACAACCCTAACGCCCCCTCAAAAAACTTTTCCAAGCTATTTATTTGAAGCTGAATTTTTTAAATGTAGAACCAATAATTATGTGGGACAATAATTATTGGCTCTTTGATATTTTTTAAAGCTTAGAATAGCCATTATAAACTAACTAGCTAGCTAACTGGCCTGGGGTTGCCGGGTATGAAAAAACACAGAACGAATTGCAAAAAAGCTCTAAAAATCACAATAAGATATCACGAAAATATTTTAAATTGTTGCACAAATTTTGAAAAGAAAAAAATATATATATTGTGTTCGAAGATTGAAAATTGATTCCTTTCACTAATGTGAAAAAATGATAGGAAATCGCTAAATTACACTAAAAATCACATACAAATTTCCCGAAAAATTTGAAAATTGCTATACGAAATCCGAATAAACTTTATTGAAATGAGGGCAGAAATTACTTTAGTATTATAGATCAAAAATAGAATGTCAAAAAATTTCAGCAGATTGCGAAGAAACATAAAAATCACAAAAAGTTCAAAAATCACAAAAGTCAAAATTTACTATAATTGGATAAAAGTTTCAAATCTAATTCCTTTGACCTGTGGGCTCTCTTAAAATTTATGTTTGAGAAAGCATGCTGTGCAGGATATTTACTTTGCATATTCTTTTAATAGTTTTTCCCTTTTCGCCCCCCTCCTCTTTTAAAATGTCATTTTACTAAATTTTTATATTTTAAATTTGTCTTGAAACGTAAATTATATTTATTTTCCATCGCTCATTTTCTTTAGAAATACATGTTTGTTTCACACTTTAATTCTCAAAATTGCAGCAGACTGTATTGGATTAAAAGAGGCATGCTATATTTATCTCACATGGCGACAATTTACCCTTTACATTAGCACGCTTAATTCAATTAATAGGCGGTATCTTTCTCATGCCTTCTTTCTTTATTTTTTGACTGTGTCTCTACAGCTGCATCATATTTTTCCAACGTATAATTTCTTGTCATAAATTTTGTTTGCAATATCTTTTATTTTCAACTGCATATGCCTTCAAATGGCTTGGCACGCCTAATTCCTATGGTTTGGCAACCCCCCTGTAAAATGTGGTTTTCGGTAGTTCATATTTACCCGATTATCTGGTTGGCGTTAAAATTCATATTATGACCTTTCATTCTTCTCATTGGAAATCCATTAACGGAAATTAACTTGTGTCTCATCGGAACTTAATTCTTGCCAGATTTCTACTGATTTGATGTTTTTTTTGTAAATTGCTCCTCGCCAATAACCCTGCTCTCTCAGAATTGTAATGACATCACTTCTCTCTTGACTGTCAGGCTGACAAAGTAACTATGTAGCACTTTTGTCTCCCCTCCAGCATCGGCGTTTGCGACCGAAAATCTCTCGAAGTGTGTTAAAGAACCTGGTGATAAATAAATAACTTTCAGATATTATTTTATTTTCGTCTACTGAATTAAAATGGCCTCCTGTCCTTTATTCGAATAATTAATATTTAGTTCATAGCACTCTGATGTTTCTAAGATATCATCAAGAATCACCTATACAATAAATATCAACATAAGACATGCTAAGCATTGTATCATGTTACTTTTATTCATAATTTAATTTACTTGGATTCCCTTAAATATAATTAATACAATCCCTTAAGTTAATATTAGTTTTTGTTGCATTAAAATATCTCAATTTGTTGATTTTCTGTGAGCAAATAAACCTATTGGTTACAATGGAAGTCTATGGGAATTTGGCGAAATATTAGACATATTGTCAAGTTGGTGACAAATTTGGCAGTATTTGGTGACAGAACTGTGTCCTCCCTATGGTAACCCCTTATAGGTATGGAGGTGCATTAAATGCTGTTCAATAATCGCATAAAAAATTCGCTAAAAATTCAAAAATTGCTGTACGAATTCCAAATATACATTTTTTGAAAAGAGAACAAAATTTACTATATTGGGTTAACCCATTTTTGGCCAAAGGTGCGTAAACGCACCATTTCAATAAATATTTTTTTATTAACACTGTGACGAATATTTTTCACTAATTTTATTTTTCTGTTATTTTTAAGGGTATTTTTAAGTAATTAAACAATGTTTCTGGAGACATCCATAAAACATCAGTAATTCAATGGGAGTAAACACTTTCTGTTGAGAGTTTTTCAAAATACGCTAGACTTTTAAAATTGAAATGGTTATTGACAAATTCGACTTTTAGAAAATGTATAATTATTCCACTTGAGATTAGTCACATGTTTTTATAATGGATTAAAGTTGCAAGTTCTGTAAATAAAATAATAATAAAACAAATGTCATAAAAAATTAAAAAAAATTATTAATTTTAAATTTAATGGTGCGCTGGTGCACCATTGACCGAATGCATGAAAATGCCGAATAAATTTTATTTCTCAAATAAAATATTCTTCATGCATGAAACTTTTTTTTTATCTTAATGAATGTAATTTAAGCATATTTCAATGAAAATAATACTACATTTTTTAAAATTTCTATGCTTGGTCTAAAATGGGTTAAAAGAAAGAAACCGTATTCTTTTCACTAATGTGGAAAAAACGCCTTGAAACTTAAAAAAGCACATAAAAAATAAAATTTTAAAAAATCTAATCAAAAAATCAAAAATCGGGCTTCGAGGTTCATAACTTCATATACAGACGAACCTTTTCCCCAAATTTTGTAGCTCTACATGCAGCAGTCTCTTCAGAACACCATCAACACACTCACACACAAACTTCTTTCCTTATTATTATAGATTTAGATAATCAGTTATTTAATGATAAAAAGAAATAAAATGTCATTTTATGACTTAAAATGCTAAAAATTGTCACAATGATGCATTTTATATGTATAGGTTCTTATTAGATGGACCACTAAATGAAAATTCACAAACGTCGATTAATACACAAATTTTGATCGGTCTTTTGATTCGCATATTAATGGGGTTCAACTGTGTTGTGAAATTCACCAATTGGTAGAAGGGAAAAAACAAATTTAGCATTACCTTCGAACGAAGGGAATTCAGCATTCAATCATGAGAAAAAATAGCAAAATTTGTCAGTCGGTTGGGGAAAAAAAAAAAAAAAAAAAAATGCGAAATTTGTTGGTAAGTTGCTGAAAAAAAAATCATGAAATTTGTCAGTTGATGGGTGGGGGGAAGGGGAGTGAGAGAGAATTATGTATTCAACTGATCGCGGGAAACATCACAAATTCTATTAGAGGACTCTAAACAAACCAGTTAAGAATATTTTACAAGGTACAAGCATGCTTTTTTGAGAATAGTGTGCCCTTTTTGAAAAATTCCCGCCCGGCAGCCCTTTTTTTCTAGAGTTAACACTATTTTTAGATTATAACAACCGTGGACCTGGTTAGTTCCATGGCTGTATGTTTATTTTAGATTAAAATCCCTGCGAATCCTATAAAAGAAATTTAAGGAGCACCAACATGTCCTTCTTGACATGTCAATGTCCAAGCCTAAAAGAGACAGAGAGCAGCTTAGTGTCACTTCCCGTTCCCTCACATTTGGTAGGAAGCAATTTCACTGGACAATCGGCATACACTACAAGCGAAAGATATGGGAGGATATTCAAAAGAAATTAGACTTGTGGTATGCAAGTGTAAAATAAATGATCGCAAGTTGCACGAAAGAAAATTGGTGAATTGGCTCACGATAAATGATGATTTGTGGAATTGGCTAAGAAAGTTTAAATTAATGGTAAACAGAAGATTGCAAGAGCAAAGGAATTTGAAGTTAATTTAATGAAATATGTTGGAAAATATTAGAATTTTGAGGAATATATATATTTAAAGTTATTTAATAAAGCTATTCTTTTTATTTATGATGATCGTTTTTTAGGGATAAATAGCTTTAATGTTATTTCATAAAGACATTATTTTTTATGACAATTTAATAAAGATATAATTTATTAATTTTGAAGGCTACAGATTACAAGAAAATTATTTAATAGTAAAATATTTTGAAAAAGAATTTAAAATTTTGAAATTAAATTATATTTATTTAATTAATTTGATTATTTTAGATTTTATTAAAAAATATTTAAATTAAGAAATTGCTGTCACATAACAGTCCTATTTAAAACTAGATTCAAGGAAAGAGGAGCAAAGCTGAGTGACCTCACAAGGTAATTAAACAATATTAAGTATGCAAAATACTTAATAATTTCTTTATAAATACAAACAGTCATTTGTAAGGATGCTGATGATCTTTCCCAGGGCAACATAATTATAGTCCTTCCATGAAAACTTGGACAATGACATTGAAAGAGTTTGTGGTGCGACAGGGAAAGAGAGTTGTTAACAAACAAAATTGGTGCAGGAAATGTATTGTTTAATTAAAAGATAAATTCTGCTAGTTGCTACTAATGATTTTCACCTTAATTAACAAATAAATTCATTTAAATCTGCATCACACAGTAGGCCAAGATATAAA
Source organism: Maratus speciosus (assembly GCA_963932465.1). NCBI lineage: Eukaryota > Metazoa > Arthropoda > Arachnida > Araneae > Salticidae > Maratus > Maratus speciosus. The sequence goes on from OZ010792.1 coordinate 364,324,042, forward strand.
GAGAGGAGTACATTAAGCCATCCCTGAATAGACTTCAATGATGATGGATACCAACAGGCAACGTGAAATTAATAATGAAGAGATATAATAAAAAAAATTTGAAGGGCGAAACAAGAATATACTCACAGAATCTTCACAAGCTAAATCTAATTTTTCGTCCTCAGTATGCCATAGTAAAAGTGAGCTTAGGCATTGAGCCCTACGTTCAAGATTTGCCACACTCCTTGTAACATCACATTGACAAACTAGGTGCAATGGAGTTTCTCCTAGAGCATTTTGTTTGTTAGGATTACCATTCAATTCTGTTAAAAATATTCTGAAAATAAAAACAAGTATGTTAAATATGATACAACAAAATAAGCTTTTTTTATTCATCAAATGTAAGCATTTTTAAGTACACTAACAGAACTCACTCGGCATTGCCCGGACCCATGATAATAACTTTAAATGTACCTAAAATCAGTCAGTATTGAATGATTTTATATTTTTAAACAAAAATCTTTCCAAACGAGCCTATTACTGGGAGCCTCACTGTCTTCGGCAGTGTGCATCTTCAAATTTGTATAATTTTATACTTTTAAAGGAAAATCTTTCCAAACAAGCCACAAGTTCCTGTCTGATTTGATTTTTATACTTTTAAATGAAAGACCGGTGAAACCTGGGACTGTGATAATAACCTTAAAAATATCTAAAATCAGTGTTGAATAAATTTATATTTTGAAATGAAAATCTTTCGAAAAAAAAAACTAATGTTGAGGGCCCCAATGCCTTCGGCAATGTACACAATCAAATTTGTATGATTTTATATTTTTAAATAAAAACTTATTCAAATGAACAAAGGGGCCCTCATTATAGTGATTGCCGATTTAATTTCTGAGATTTAGATATATTAAACATTCAATTCTGACTGAAAGTACTTAAGAAAACCTTCCTTCCTCCACCTGTCTCTATTTTAAAACTTGAAGTGTTCTCACTGTTGAACATGCATAGGTTTCCCAGGACATGCACAGAAACGAAAACCCTCTGAAAAAATTCTAATGTTGATTAAAGTGGGAAACTATCTTTAAACGCATAGTATAAAAGTAAGTTTGCAATAACAGCTATTGTATCTTCAATTCAAAGTGTTTATTAAGTCATAGCTGCTTGAGGTAATGCTCAAATGCTAATCTATCAGCACGTGGCCCCATTCTTCGAATTTAGGCAGGCCTATCCTTTGCGAAAGGCACTTCAATGAGAATATCCTCTAAACGATGAAATCTACTAGAAGTAGGGTGTAAAAAAATCATGATTAAAAAAAGAAAAAAAAAAAAAAAAAAAAAAATTAAAAAAATCGGATTTTTTTTATTTAAATCAGATTTTTTGATTTAAATCGGATTTTTATGATTTTTTTTCACAGCGTTCAAATACTGAATTTCTACCAAGAGTTTTAGGTTTCTAAAACAATTAAACCACTAATTGCTAACATAATCTATGTTTTTACACTTTAATTAATAAAATTATAATTATTAGTTAGTAATTACAGAAATTATGAAAACTCCAAATTAGTAGTTTCATTAGTGTTAGTATCATAAAATAATGTTATATACATTAGTGTTGTAGTAATTAATTAAAACTTTATTAAATACTAGTGATATTTAACATTTATTAAAATTATTAATAACTGCATTTAATATTCAATAGTTAACACTACTTCAAATTAATAATTATTAAATAACTAACTCTCTAATTAGGAACATATTATACATTTTTAAGCTTTAATTGTTAAAATTCCTTTTAGAAAGAAAAAGAGCAGGATGCTAGTTCCAAAAAAGGACACTATTTCAAGGGGAAATATATTAGTAATGTGTTTATATTAATGATATAAGAAAAAAAAAAGAATTTTTTGTATGATAAATAAAGTGTTTTTAATTTTTTATAATTTTATGAATCACAAATTGAAAAATACCATTAAATAACATGTTTTAATAATATCCGTTTTTTCTAAAGAAATAAAGCTCTATTATTTTAACAAGCACATGAATTTAGAAATGTTGTTTAGTCTTTTAGAAGGAATCTCTGGCTACAACTACAGGTAAGTTTTTTTTCTTTTTTTTTTTTTTAAAGTTAGGGTGCATTTTGCCAATTACAAAAGGGACAGCGTACAATACCCTTAAAAAAATGGCCTAGAAGAAACAATAAGTAATTACAGAATTAATAAAAACTGCAAATAAGTAATTTCATTAGCTAGTAGCACAAATAACAAAACTAACAAATATTATTTGCAGCTCATTTTGCATTTGTACTTAGAAAAATTACTGTTAATCATCACCAAAATCTAAACTTACACACATGTATGTGTATGCTAACCAAACAAATTATGAAAATGAGTTAAACCCATTCAAACATGCTACAGAATAAAATATAAGGATAGTCAGTTATAGCTGAAATTCTCAAAATATTTATATAACACCATTATTACCTCTCAATGGCGATTATTAGCTTTCATTGGTTCTTTAGGTTCCCATCCAGGTGGGTGCCAAAAGCATGGGAAGAAATTCCAAATATAGTAATTGCAGGGTCTTGGAACATCTTTTTGGACCAAAAAGGTAGCTTCTTCCATTTCTGAAAACTATATCGTGCTCTGACGATGTCAATGCAGAAGACATTACAGAATGAATGACAAACGACAAAATTAATGAATTAATTGAAGACGAAACTGTAGAAGTGTTGACAGAGGAAGAAATATCAGAAAAAAAGATTAAAAGGATTACAGGAAAAACCTCATTCCACATTCGCAAGAGTTTAAGACGATTGAGGTAGCACTGCAGTACCTTAGTCAGCAGGAATGACGCCACTTGATATCATCTGCTTGCGTAAATGGAGGGACACTGCATCGCGGAAGAGGGCTAACAGGGAAAAGCAGTCATCTATTGAGGACTTTTTCAAAAACTAAAAACTAAGTTTTGACTCTTATCTTATGCATAACTTTTCATATTTGTGCAATCATTTATTAATAAACAGTAAAATAAGATTTATGATTTATGATTATGTTTTATGTTAATGTTTTGTTTCGTTTGAAACTGTATGTACTGCATATATAAAATTTATCTTAATATGTGTAACATGTGTTTTTAATGTCATGGTGGGGAGAGGGCACGAAGTTAGTAGATATTTGTAGAACTCTGGCCTATCCGACTTTTTCATTATCCGGCCTACCCTTCTGCCACATTAGGCCAGATAGTCGGGAGTTTACTGTAGTTCTCTTTCTCTTATGCATTCATTTACAATTTAGCTGTTGAGCAGATGTCAGTCTTTCATTCTTCTTTCACTCAAGATTGCTTTGAATTTATTATTACAAAAGTAGTACGAAAAACTAGGACACTGACTATTTATTCTTTTATTTGCAGAAATTTAATACACTTACTGATAATTTTACATAAAATAATGCATAAATTGGTTACCTAACGGAAATTATGACACTGCAAATTATATTAGATTTAAATATCATTTTTAAATTAAACTGTTTTATGTTGGATAAAAAGAATGCTTTTACAAACTTAATGGTTTTTAATTTTTTACAATACTCAGGAATTAAGTTTAGAAACAATTATTTAAAGGTCTTTTTTTTGTTTATTCATAAGTCAAAATACCTGTTAGAAACTTTCAAATTATGTTCATCTTAGATTTTAAAACTTTTTTTAATATTTTAAACATTTAGAAATTTTTTTATTTTAATCAATGATTTTAAAAAAATCAGTTGATTAAAATCACGATTTAATTGCTTATTTAAATCAACTGATTAAAATCATTGACACCCTAACTAAAAGTAACATAAGTTACTTCAAGAGACAACTCTTTTGAGCCAATGCCCACAGCAATTTTTGACAAAGTTAAACCCTGGGATTTGTGTATGGTGACAGCATATGCAACTGTTAAATGCATCTGAGTTCGTAAGCATGAGACTTTTGTTTCTTTCCAAGATTTAGTAATTGGTTTGACAGGGATCTTTCAGTTAGAAATGGCCCATGATAACTATCAAAATCAACTATTACAGACTGTGGCAAGACTATGTGGAGGTCTAGACAATATCTTTTATCGTACCAAGGACACCACTTACTAATTCTCCCTCTATCCACAGATTGGTACGTAATATAACTCTGCACCCATTTGCTGAGAAAAGTTTAGACTGAAGTCCAGATGCGCGATCAACTTCACTTTATCTTGCTATTTGATTATCATAATTGTGGTCTGCTAATATTTTTGCCACTTGCCATTTTGATTTACAAAGTATTTCCTGATTATTTTCTTCAGCTTGCTTGTTTGTGGAAAAAAAGCATATGGCATTGTGAAATCTTTAAAGTTCAGCCGGAGGCAATATAGCTTTGTGATTTTACATAAGGAATGAATATTGGTCATCTGTAACTTTACCCATGGAAAACAAATCAAGAATATCTTGATACTGTCTTTGCTGATTGTTGCTTTTTCCAAGCTTTATTTATTTATCATATAACCCCTTGAGGGGCAGTGGGATAATATATCCCACCTAATTTAACCAAGATTCTCACCAGAAAATTTTAACTAAATTTTATATTTTTAACTTTGGAGGAAAATCGTTGAAAAATTGCTTTTCCTAATTTAAAAATAAAATTCTTCGATTATTCCAGTGATAATTCAATATTTAGAGACATTTTTGCTTGCCCCTCAAGGGCTTAAATTGCTTTCAGCTCATCTATTATTGTTTCCTTCTCTTCATCTGAATTCACAAATATTTTTCTCACAAGCATCTTCTGGCAATTAGCTTTAAATCTATAATAATAAGAAGGAAAGAAGTTTGTGTGTGAGTGTGTCGACGGTATTCTAAAAAGCCTGCTGCACATAGAGCTACAAAATTTGGGGAAAGGTATATCTATATATGAAGTTTTGCACCTCGAAGCCCGATTTTCGATTAGATTTTTTTAAATTTAAATTTTTATGAGATTTTTTGCGCTTTTATAAATTTCAAGGTGATTTTTCCACATTAGTGAAAGGAATACCATTTCTTTCTTTTAACCCAAATAAATTTTGTTTTCTTTTCAAAAAAGTTTATTCGGAATTTGTACAGCGATTTTTGAATTTTTAGCGAATTTTTTATGCGATTATTGAACAGCATTTAATGCATCTTCATATCTATTAAGGGGTTACCGTAGGGGGGGGGGGACACAGTTATGCCGCCAAGTTTGTTGACAACTTGGCGATATATCGCCAAATTTGTCGACCAAAATTAGTCACCAAAAGTGACACCAACTTTGCGATATCTCTAATATTTTGCCAAATTGCCATAGACTTCCATTGTAAACCAATAAAAATTACTGGCTTACAGAAAATCAACAAATTGAGATATTTTAATGCAACAAAAACTAATATTAACTTAAGGGATTATATAATTATGTTTAAGGGAATCCAAGTAAATTATGAATAAAAGTAACATGATACAATGCTTAGCATGCTTTCCGAAACATAAATTTTAAGAGAGCCCGCAGGTCAAAGGAATTAGATTTGAAACTTTTATCCAATTATAGTAAATTTTGACTTTCGTGATTTTTGAACTTTGATTTTTAATTCGAATTTTACATTTCTTCGTGATCTGCTGCAATTTTTTGACATTCCATTTTTGACCTATAATACTAAAGTAATTTCTGCCCTCATTTCAATAAAGTTTATTCGGATTTCATATAGCAATTTTCAAATTTTTCGGGAATTTTGTATGTGATTTTTAGTGTATTTTAGCGATTTTCTATCATTTTTCCACATTAGTGAAAGGAATGAACTTTCAATCTTCGAACACAATATATAATATTTTTTCTCTTTTTAAAATTGGTGCAGCGATTTAAATTGTTTTCGTGATATCTTATTGTGATTTTCAAAGCTTTTTCGCAATTCGTGCTGATTTTTTTATAAACCCGTGCAAGTTTGCTAATGAATGAATAATTCTTTTTTCTAATGGTTGTATTTTGGATGCAGTGTTTGGTGGCAAAAAAAATAATTTGATACATTTAAGACGAACAGAACTTAGATGCAAAGAGACACTGTCTAAAATAAGCAAAACTTTTGTTTTGGCATCTGTTTGTCAAAATCTAAAATCCATTCATCAAAAAGACATTTGGTCATCCAAGCTTTGCTGTTATGCCTGTACATTACAGGCAAAGTTTTCATTATGTTTTTCGGGATACACCGTGGATTGTTTGCTTTTCCAATTACAAGAGGTTTTTGTCTTTCAGAGCTGTAAGCATTGCAGCATAATGCTAATGAAAGTAGATCTTTGCTCCTTTTTCCCACCTTGACAAGTTTCTTTTTTTAAAGTTAAAATTTTATGTGGCATTCAACGGAAAACAAGCCAGTTTCATCCATGTTAAATGTCTTTTTGATCACAATCCTGAAAAATTTTCGAATTTTCATTCTTCCAATTTCCATTCTGAAACAGAGGCTGCTTCTTGACATAATTGTTTACACACAATTTCATATCTTTTGAATTTAGTCAGGCAACTATCACATAGATGAAAGTCTTTATCCAAGTTTTTGGCAAACGCATATGCTTTTTGTTTCAAAATACTTCCACTAATAGGAATGTTTTTAGATCTTGCATCTTTAAACCATGAAAATAATAAGTCCTCAGCATTAGCATTTTTTACTGTGCATATACATTTAAATGCTAAAGAAACTGCACCCTTTTCGAATATTTTAAGAATTTTTCCTCGATCTTTCAATATTGTGCTGAGAGTGCAACTTGGAATCACAAAATTTTTCATTACATTGCTTTCTTTAATGTTATTATTGGCACATTTTATAATTTACTTTCTCTTCTAAATTAAAACAATTTTTTTGCCGACATAGCCAGTGTATAAAGAGTTTTAAAAATTAACATGCAATAAATTTACAGGAAAAACAAATTTCAATTAAATCAGTCATCGAATTAAAATGAAACATAATCCAGTTCAGCTAAGTTGTTACCTCTCTGTCTGTCTGTCTTAAAACACCGCACATCCCTAAAATCTCTATTGGAAATATTGAAAATATGTGATTGGCCATAGAGAAAAAGATTGAAATTTACATCATGGAAAAAATAGCTATAATTTTCCGTGTCATTTTTTAAATTAAAAAAAAAGTGAAAATTGGCTTTATCTTTTTTTCTTCTCTTTTCATGCTCGAATTCTTTTCATTATAAATATTTTGTTATATTGTTTCGAATTCAGTATTTTTCAACATACAGACCAACTAAATGGTTATGAATATTTCGTTATATCCTGCTTTTCATTATATGGTAATTCATTATAAAGAGCTTCAACTATATTGCCAAACAGTTTCATCAATTAAAAAGTATATTTACTTTTCAATAAAAAAATTTATTTTCACATAAATATTATAGAGAAGAAGAAAACTTTAATGTAAATTAGATCATATTGAAAATGATATATTTAAAACAATTTTCGGTATTTTTCGGTTAACCGAGCACCAGTGTTATATATGCATATGTATGTATATCTATAAATATATATATGTATATTTATACATATATAGAAGCTATATGTATACATATATACATATGTGTGTATATGTACATATATATATATAACCATTAATTAAACATAACCTACCACCATCAAAAACCGTAATATTATGAATTAAAGCTGTAAGTATAAAAAAAGTGCCAAATAATTTATTATAAGAATTATTATGGAAGAAAAAATAAGAAAGTGGACACCGACAAATAATGGAAAAGCTTATATATTGAATTACGTTTTCAAGGGTACAGAATTCAATGATATAAGCAATATGGTTGTTTTCTGTGAGAAAAATAAGCTAAAGCTAAAAATTATTTTTCTCTGTGCCCGAACAACCGTATAGATAGATAGATATACATACATATGTATATATAACACTGGTGCCCGGCTAACCGAAAAGTACCCAATTTTCTTATAGCATCATTATAAAATTCCGGGAGGCAGCAACATTGTTTACTTAGCCATTTTATACAAGCTGATTTTTAAATGTTTAATTGCTCTTAGTTAATCAATTACGAAAACAGCCATTAGCTGTCATGAAAACAGTTGATTCGGTCTTAAAATCCCCCATTCAATAGGAAATAAATGAAAACCGATTACAGAAGATTGCCACTGGGCGTTTAATTATAATTCAATCCTCTGTGATCTTTTTAAAACAGAGCAAAGTAGTGTGTTTTTAGAAATTACTATGTCTGAATGGATTTTAACGAGTTTAGCTTGCAGGGGAGCAGAGCCAGGGTTCTCGTTGCCATTCGCCATTGTGCCAAATCATGACAAAATGTTTCATTTGGCGAGTTAATGGATGATTAGAGTCACCAAATTGTGAGTGTTCAATATTTGCTCATCTTTTTTTTTGTATGTGTCAGTACACTCTTATTTACAGTACTGCCAGTTATGTTCAATCGTACCATTATTTTTAAAGATACTAACACTTAACCCATCACCAGTTCAATTTAGCATCAGCCAAAAGGCACAGTAAGTGTTATGTGGATGGTGTCAAATCACCAAATCACCAGGTGCCGTCTAATAGGTGTTTCGCTATTACCAGTTAATCACTATGTCTGTGCTGGCTTTGCAAAAGTGGAAATTTAAACAAAATTTTTTGCATAAGGTGCCAAATATACAGAAAAGATTTCCTGGGATGCGGCTCTGGAATTAGTCATTCACCACTTATCACTATTTATTTGTTGTATCCAAAGTGTCATTGACTGGTATTTTTTTTCTATCAGTTAGCAGGCTGTTGAAATCTTATAGCAATTTTTAGCAAATATTTTTATGATGTTAAATCAGAGATAACTGGTTTTAATTTTTCATTAGAATTTATGTCAAAATCTGACGGCTTGACATGAGTCAGCTTTTATTACAATAAATAGTTGGCTGGGATTGTATTTGACATCCACAAAGACCAAAAGAAAAATGAAGATATACAAGACAAAAAAACGACAACACCTGGATTATGAAGCCGATAGAAAATAGAACCTTTCTAAAGCATTATTCAATAAATGACATTTAAGCTGTCTTTGGCTTGAAAGTAAGAATACAGGACAATGACTATTTATTCAAATTTAAGTGATATGTCAAGGCTGTCAAAAATAATACCTTTACGATATGTAAGTGATATTTTTCTTTCATAAATATTTTTAATAGTGGTAAATATCAATGTAAAATTAAATTAGTTTTTTAAGAAAATGTAAGCATTAAAGTAGTTTCCTTGACTAAGCACGAGAAAACCAAAGATCACCAGTTTGCCTTTACTTGTCAAAATCCATGCGACAATTAAGAATAATAAGAATTGCAATAAAGCCATGATTTTTGCCTACTCTAAAGACATAAAGTAGCATACTTATTGAAATATCAGGGCATTCTAATTAGAACCTACAGGTAACAATAAAAGGTTGGTGCTAATAACGTTGTTTTATCTATTTATATAGAATTGATAGCTATTTCAGTAAGTAGGATAACCACATAAGACTGCTAAAAGAAATGCATAAAACCAGGGCCGTGCGAAGAGAAAACTGCGCCCGGGGCAGTGTGTAAATTTGGCACCCCCCATCCTTCAAAATTGATAAAGGGCAGAAACAGAAATAAATTACATTGAATAAATATTTTGCATTTATTTTAGAACTTTAAAAGATTTAATTTTAATTCAGAAATTCCAAACAACTAAATAACAGAAAAGAAAATTGCACTTATTTGTTAATGAGATCATGATGCTTTGCGACAAATTTTTCTTAACCTTTCTCACATATTTTTCTAGCCATTTTTAGTTGTTGTTAGCCCCTTAATTCTCGCTCCCGTCAATATCACGGGCTGAGGTGTCGTTCGTTATTTCTCGTGCCCATCATATTTCCGGGGTAGAGATTTATTGCTGGAAAAAACTTCTGAAACCAGAAAAATTTAACTGGCATTTCCGTCTGAAGTCTTTGAATATTAGCGTTTGGGTTTAGTATCTGACGCTGATTGTGATGTTGGGCTTTGCATTGCATGTTTCGAAATATATCACACTCAAAAAAATTATTAATAATCAAAATTTAATGTATGTTATATTATTTCAAATATTATATGTAAAAATTCGTTTGATAATGATAAATAAAGATCTAAGATGTGAAAAATAAAGGTCTATTCGCATTAATTTGTATGGTGTAAAACAAACATTAAAACACAGAATTCTCGCATGATGGATTTTCCACAAATATGAATTCGTTCTATAACATCTTTTTTTTTTCGCCTTAAAAAAAAAAAAAAAAAATGCATATTTTATACAGAAACCTTATAATTACTCAATTTCTGTAATAGAAAAATAGGTACTTTTTTGATGGTTTTTCCAAATATTAAGCGACAGTTAAGTTGGTCTTTAAGCTGCAGAAAATGGGTAAAAATCGCTAACAACGAGATTGAAAACAAGTGGTCCCTTCAACCGATAAGTACTAAAAAACAAAACAAACAAAATGTAAGAGATAAAATTAAATTATAATTTCAGTACATTAATTAAGGAAGATAACTGAAACAATGTTTTAATTAACATAAAATAAAATATAATATCAGGCAAATACATTTACTTCCATTTTATTTTTCTTGCGTTTAGGGTAGCAAAATCATTTATTATTTTATGTGTAAAGATTGCAGCACACTGAATTTTATACAAAGTAAATTCGGGTTGCTTAATCTCACGACTCATTGTAGATCTTTAGTTTTTTACTGTTTTATTGTTACTGGAATACTTATAAATTATGTACGCTTCCATGTTTTTGTAATTCCTTGTTTTTCCTAAGTTAAAATTATGGAGCAACTAAAGGATTTCTAAATGATCCATTTTATAAAAGTTCTTATCTAATGCTAGAAATAATGTTTGTGCGTTTAAAACCTCGCTTAACCATTCAAATTAGCAATAAAAGGCAAGGTCCAGGCAATATTAGCAGATTTTCGGTAACTGATTTTAGATTCACACCTGCCAGAAACTCAAATTCTTGTTATACATATCTCAGTTTCTTAAACCTCCAGTTCAGTTGCAGCTTTACAGTGTCTCTACGTAACACGAAATCCTTCACTTTCATGTAAATTTCCACTTTCATTAGGAGCTTCGTAGTCAAATTGTTCTGCGAATTTTACGTTTTCTGTTTTGCTCAAATAAGGACTCTATATTTACGGACTTAACCAAATCTTTGCTTTCTTGTTCAAAAATTTCCTCTCTTACTGTCTGAAATGTGTTTTTTAGTGTTTCAATCAGTTTGCTGGCGATCAAATCATTGACAGTTTTTTTTCTGCTTTTTTTTTGTGAGAATAATATTAACTTTTTCTATTTCATTTAAAATGCTATGTCACTAAGCCGTAAATAAAGGGGAATTTCTTTATTTGCTTTATTAAGCTTTTTGCTCCTGAGAAAGTTTACTAATTTTACTTTATTTCTATAAGGTCTTTCAGAGCTTTTAAAATCTGTGGCAATTGTTTGTAAACTGCAGATATAGCTTTATTTTTTCATGATCATAGAGCATCGCAATGTTTCTTTAAATAAACTGATAAGTAGGACATAAGTATATCCCATCGTTCAGTAGAAGAGAAGAAAAAAACAAACACATTTTATGCAGTTCTGGACATTTTTGAACATACACCAACAACACGAACTCAAAGTTTAGAGAATGTGCAAAACATGGTAAAAAATAGACGAATTTATTTACTTCAACGATTCGAGCTTACACAACATTATATTGGGAAGCCATTAGGCCGGGGCCATAAATCCATTTAAGTCTTAAATCGATTTAAAGCTTACATCAAAAATCCGATTTAACCATTGGTCTTAAATCGATTTAAGCTAACATCGGAAAGCGCGATTTAGCTAATGTCTTAAATCGCGATTTAGCCAATGTCTTAAATCGCGATTTAGCCATTATCTTAAATCGCGATTTAGCCATTGGCTTTAAATCGCGATTTAGCCATTGGCTTTAAATCGATTTAAAACAAAATAATAATTCAGAGCTAACATCAGAAAAACGATTTACCTACTTTGATGTATCTACTGCTTACATGGCAAGTTGGTGCTAAATCGATTTAGGAGGATCCGATTTAAGCAAACATCGCAAACCTCAATGCTTTCCGATTTAAGAAAAACAAGGCAAGCTGGTGTTAAATCGATTTAGCAGGATCTGATTTAAGCAAACATCGCAAGCCTCAATGTTTCCTGATTTAAGAAAAATAAGGCAAGCTGTTGTTAAATCGATTTAGCAGGATCCGATTTAAGAAAAGATACAGGCCTCAATGCTTTCCGATGTAAGGGAAAGGCGATTTAAGTAGAATTTGATATTTATTTATTTTGTAAACGAGATTCAGAGTTTGAGACTGGAATGTGTATTTTTTTTTTTTTTTTTTTTTTTTTTGTTTTTGGAAATTAAGCACTTAAATGGTTGAAAATTGAAAGGAAAAGGTAAAGTTTAATTCTTAAAATCCAAATTAATCTAATTTCAGTTTATATGCTAATGCAATCTTTAGATGAAAAATTAAGTTTTCACATATTTGGGTAACATTTTAATACATATTTTTTATTTTCTATTATTCTGTAATTAATTAAAATACTTTAAAGTAGAATCCTGCATCAAGATTTTTTTTTTTTCTGACAATTGAGCATTTATGGTTGAAAAAAAGAATAAAGTTTCATATTTAAAATCCAAACTCATCGACTTTCAATTTATACTTTTATGCATTCTTATGATGAAAAATGCATTTTTTACATGTTTTAGTAATATTTTAACATATATTTTTTATTTTCTGTTATTTTGTAATTAATGAAATAATTTTAAAGTATAGATACTCATGCATTGATTTGTGTGTTCCGATTTGGCCGTGATCCGCATGAAATATTTTTCTTTTGCTAATAAGATTTTTTTTTCTGAAATTGATTAAGTATTTATTATTAAAAAAAAAAAAAAAAAAAAAAAGAATAAAGTTTCATATTTAAAATCCAAATTTATCTAATTTCAGTTTTTATTTTTATGCAATCTTTTAATGAAAAACTCATGTTCCCCTTGTTTGTTTAATATTTTAATATATATTCTTTATTTTCTATTATTCTGTAATTAATTAAAATATTTTAAAATACTAGTCATGCATCAGGTTTGACATCCGATTTCAACACCAGCCGTGTGGATTGACTATCTTGCTGAAATTGATTCACTATTTATATCCAAATTCATCCAATTTTAGTTTATATTTTTATGCATTATTTTGATGAAAAATTAATTTTCATATGTTTGGGTATTATGGGAATATTTTATTTTTAATTTATTATTATTTTGTGATTAATTAAAAATACTTTAATAAAGTTCTGTAATGAGTCAAGTAACTTGATTTTTACAGCAGAATGGAGGGGTGGAGGGGGCATTCATTAGATTTTTTTGCAGATCTGCGATTTTCTGCTTTTTTAACATATTGTTATCATTAAAAAGAGATATATTTTAAGATTACATTTTATTACTAATCTTACAGGGTGCCAACAGGCGCGAAAAAATCAGCAATTTCAGTAATGTGCTCCAAGACTCAATCCTTCTGCATCCACTACATGAATGTCAGGATTTATGTTACACAAATCTTATTATAATCTAAAAGTTAAAAATATATAAAATTGCACCTTATTTTTTATATCTCCCCCTCCCCCTTTTTTAGGGTTTCGTTCATCTGACGAAACCCTATTCGTCTCGCTCCTCTGTCTGTCCATCACAGAGTTCGTTCTCAGAAACTATACATGTTGGAGATTTGAAATTTTGCATACTTATAGCTGAGCACCACACATCATACGACAAATCATAAAATTTTGAAAAAGTCGTACATTTAACCCTTTGGGCTCCCACATGTGCATTTTAAACAATTCTTTCTATGTGAGCCTCTAATTAGGTTGGAGGTGTGAAATTCTGCATACTTATAGCTGAAAACCATCATGCGACAAATCATAAAATTTTGAAAAAGTCGTACATTTAACCCTTTGGACTCCCACATGCGTATTTTAAGCAATCCTTTCTAAGTGAGCCCCTAATTAGGTTGGAGGCGTGAAATTTTACATACTTATAGCTGAACACCTCACATCAAACGACAAATCATAAAATTTTGAAAAAGTCGTACATTTAACCCTTTGGGCTCCCACATGTGTATTTTAAACAATTCTTTTTAAGTGAGCCCCTAATTAGGTTGAAGGCGTGAAATTTTGCGTACTTATCACCTCAGATCAAACGACAAATCATAAAATTTTGAAAAAGTCGTACATTTAACCCTTTGGGCTCCCTCATGTGCATTTTTAACAATTCTTTCTATGTAAGCCTCTAATTAGGTTGGAGGCGTGAAATTTTGCATACTTATAGCTGAAAACCATCATGCGACAAATCATAAAATTTTGAAAAAGTCATACATTTAACCCTTTGGACTCCCACATGCATATTTTAAGCAATTTTTTCTAACTGAGACCCTTATTAAATTGGAGATTTGAAATTTTGCATACTTATAGCAGAACACCTGAGGCCAGGCGATAAACCATAAAATCTTGAAAAAGTCTTACGTTTAACCCTTTGAGCTACCACATATGTATTTTAAGCAATTCTTTCTAAGAGAGCCCCTAATTAAGTTGGAGACATGAACTTTTGCATACGTATAGCTGAATACCTCAGAACCACACGACAAATCATAAAATTTTCAAAAAGTCTTATATTATTTACTCCTCCGGGCTCTAACTTGTGTATTTTAAGCAATTTTTCTAACCTCCGCCCTTTCACCCCGGGAGCACTTTTCCAACTTTTGCCGATACCCCTTTGACCATCCTTTCATATTATGCACCATAGCCTTACATATTTTAGTTTCACTTTTTACCGCCAAAAGCGCCTACTTATGTCGGGTGCTATGGGCCAATCCCCTCGACTAATATATCTACAGATAGTATGTAAAACGGAGTTTCGTTCGGATAGAGGTTTCTTTAGAATAGAGTGCGTCCCTGGTTGCAAAATGTGGAACTAACAGATTTTTCAAAAGGATAAAGTGTTTTGAAAGGAATATTAAACGAAACCCTCTGTGCGATCTGTGATCTCACTTACCCACTTGTTTTTACTACTTTTCTCATCATGGTAAATGAACAGTTAAATTCGTCATTGAATTCTTTGAATCTGCTTCTGTTTTACCTCAATAATTTTTTAATTCTGTGTCTGTAAAAGAAAGTGTGTGTATGTTGTTAGCATTGAAGTGCTATTTGGGTGGGCTAGGGGAAGTTGTCGCCCCCTCCCCCCCCGAAGGAATTTAGATTGTAGCAGGCATAACAAGTCAGACCAAAATATATATATATATCATTTTCTTTTCCATTACTTCTTAAAGAATGAGTTTATAAAATGCATTAAAATAGGTCACTAATTTTTAAAATGGAAAAAAACTAGTGTTTTGGGCATTCGAAGATTTTTTTATGTGTAAAATATACCTCTTTTCAAAGGTATTTGAAAAATTAAAAGCTAAGTATACTAAATAATACAGGAGGCGGGGGTGTGGGGGGGGGGGGGGGTGCATAAAGATCGTATTTTGTTACTAAAAATTAAAAAATAAGCGTCCATATTCTAAAATGTAAAATCGGTGTTAAATCGCAATTTAGCACTAAATCGCAATGTTAGATGGATGATAAATCGATTTAAGAAATTTCTACGTCGTCCAGTCCTAGAAGCCATATTTGCATCATATCACAACATTGAGCTCTGAAGGGTTGATATTGGTATTGTTTATGACAGCTGATTATCTACAAACCTAACCCGTACTTACGCAAGGTTCGAAGAAAACTACGCATAATTTCGAACGATTAGGCTGATGTGCACGATTGGGCTGAACCTACCGTCTACCATCTTTGAGAACAGAACCTCTCATGCAGCTGTGAATGTCGAGATTATCGGACATTAGCTTATCTTAAATTTCTTGCGCTAATTTCCCACCCTTTCTTTTTTTTTTTTTTTTTTTTTTTCTTTTCGTTTATTCGATGCAGTCAAGAAACCTTTCCACAATTGAAAATTTTCTATTTTCGGTATCATATAATTTGCGTCATTTGTTCTTTGTGAGGTATACTGGATTCCTAAACTGGACTGTGTTTAAAATTCAATAGCTTGCAAATGGTGTCAATTATTAAAAGAAATTCTTGCAGGAGAGTTAGGTAAGATATCAGAAGTATTTTTATTGCAGCTCTCGGTTTTAGTTCCAAATAGCAGAGATAGGTGGCAAGCAATAAGCGATCAATGGAGGTCTAAACTGAAATCCTCTAGCATTATGCGAAGGAAGGAGGTTAAATATATAGAGTAGGCCCCTAAAAATAAGATTTTATTGGAGAATGAGACCCACTCCATATATTTAACCTCCACTTTTCGCATCAGTGTTCGACGATCTCGGTTTTGGCTTTGATTGAGCACCTATGGTGCTAGAAGTTGTCTTTATAGTGCTTGTGTGGTTATACATTGCTGGCATAATTGTCAATTCAGTATAAACTTGATTGATTTTCATGAATATGGTTTAATAAAGTATACTGCTGTAACCTAAATTGACTATAAACCTGTTTAATTCTTCAACAAATCATCGATATTTATGTTATAATGTGAAATTGTAAAACTGCAGTATAAGAATTGAAAAAGTCATTTGTAATGCGAGCAGCTACTGGATTTGGTCTGCCCCTCGGGATTGCACTATCACTCTAAAATGTAAGCTGAGTTCCCGAGGTGGTCATCCCTGCTTGCAGTGCCATCTATATTTGCTAACTGGAACTAAAGCTGGGAATCGAGGTAACAACAACAGAAAAAAGATTACTGACATTTTACATTACCTTCCCGCAATTTTTTTTAATAGCTGTCACCATTTACAGGTTATGGAATTTTAAAAACAGTCAGTCCATTTTAGGACACTCGGTATATATGGAGTGCGATTGAACGGAATTGAAAAATACCTTGCTCTATGAATTTCTTCTACAATCGTTTTTCTTACTTCATTGGCAAGAAGGTTCATAATTTCATCCTGAATATATTTCGCCATTTATCTTTTTCGCTTTCAATAATTTTCACTTTTGCTCTTTTCAAATTTGCTGTCGATTACATGATTTAATTTTAAACATTTCTCAAGTTTCTTTTAGCGAATGCATGCATTCCAGTGTTCTAGAGCATTTTTATGCTCAGGAATTTTAGGATTTAATTTCTTCCACTTGAAAAACCCACAATATGGATTGGCTAACTTTGGAGGGCGATCATGATAATTGGTGAATAATAAACAGAGAAAACAAAATATAGTGATTCTCTTAATTAAGTTATCCAATAAGCCGCAATCACGATTAATAATTTCTCCACTATACTTTTCTTGAACGTTAGTTTGGAAAATTGTCGTCCTTCTGCAATTGCAGATTTCATGTAATCAGCATTTTCATCCTGTGCTGGACCTTTTTTTAACAGCAAAGTAATAACCAAATGACTATAAGAATGATCCCATAGTGCAATCAAAATAGTTTAGCAATTCATATTCACTGAGTGTGGGAGATGGCAGAAACTTTCGTATACGATGTAAAAGGAGCCGCAGAGTGCAGACGTTTAAAAAACACTGCAATAAGATACCACAAAAGCATATTATAAAATCATCAAATCTAAAGAGCTCAATGAATAGTAAATGTGAACGATGCAATAACTTTGAAATGAAAAATGTACATACTTTCATTGGGAAAAAAAATTCCCGATATGTAAATATATACACTTTGTTTTACAAAAAAATAGAATATCAAAGAGTGAAAAAAAAAAAATTGCAATTAAAATGATCAACGACAAAAATAAAATAAAAATAAAAAACCGGAAATTAGTAGAAAAATTTGGCGCCCCCTAAATTTCCGCACCCAGGGCGACCACCCCCTTCCGCATAGTGCTGCATAAAACCTTGACATTGAGAAAAATATGTTTGGGCAGGCATCTACAACAAAATGACAGTGCTGATATTTTCATTGATGCAAGAAAGCAGTGCTCAGTGGTGTAGCGGTAAAAAACCCAGCTATATGTTATAAGCAAAGGGCAAACACTAGAGAGTTTATTACGCTATAAATTTATTTGAGAAATTGAGGGTGTACAGAATTCATTTAAAAAATTCAGAAGCTGTATAGCATTTACTACTGTATGATGCTCTCCACTACATTCCTGGTAGTGCTGTTGGGCAGGGTCT
This sequence comes from Maratus speciosus, assembly GCA_963932465.1. Lineage (NCBI taxonomy): Eukaryota > Metazoa > Arthropoda > Arachnida > Araneae > Salticidae > Maratus > Maratus speciosus. The sequence continues at coordinate 364,342,239 of OZ010792.1, forward strand.
GCTGAAAACAGTTATGAGTCTCCGATTTGTTTCTGTGTCTGCTTTCATTTCTGATGCTTTATTTAATCTCAACAAATTATGTTTGGCTTTTCAAAAGAAGAATGATGATTTTTCTTTTGTAAAATGTCAAACTGACATTACAGTTAAATGTTTAGACAATCTTTCTTCTGGTTATGGGGAAAAACTATAAAAAGTTTATGGAGAATGTAGTAAAATATGATGTATATGAAATAAACTGAATTATTCTTATTAAAAATAATATTTTATCAGAATTTCAGGAACCTTTATATACAAAAATAAATTGCGTTCAGAATAATAACCCAGACCTTTCTTCCAACCTATAATTCCATCAAATTGTGAGCTCAGAATAAAATACTTTTTTTTATTCCTTAGAGGAATTAGTGCTCACATACACAAAAAAAAAAAACAACTTTTGGTGTCACATTTTTACTTAATATCTTCAAAAATGTAAAAGATAATGACTGCCATACTTAAATAAGCTTACACATCACATAGGTAAATAAAAAAGGACAAAAAAAAAATCACTTATAGAATTGTTTATTCATTCATCAAACAAAAATTGAAATTTCCTTTTTTTCATTCCTTTATAAATGGAATAACAAGTTATGAAAATGCAACATTTCCAACATCATTTTTAACTAATCATGAGCAATGTTTTTTTGGAACAATTATTATTCATACAATCATAAAATTTTCCTTTACCAGTGTAATAATATTATACGGAAAATACATAAAAAATACTTATCACTGCTGGACTCCACTCCTTGTCCTTGCAGACAGGAAGAACAATTTATCATGGATATCATCACGCACCTTTTCTATATTTTTTAAGAACAACAGAATGTGCTTATAATTGGAAATTTATTCTAAGCACCACCGTGATACAATTCTAGCACATTCAGATGCTTGTTTTTTTACCCTGCTGCTGAACCAACCACTGCACATATCACTTTACGTGCCAAAGCCTCCGATATTACATGAAATTCCGTCATTTTGATACATAAAAATGTATATATAGAGCTCAAGCACCTCCACGGCCTGTTGAGACTCTGTCCACATAAATCCTTAGACTCATACTCACAACGACCTATATGCAAATCCATTCGAAAACAAACAAAAAAAAAAAAATGCAGCTGACACTTGGCGAGGAAAAAGGGTTGCCAGACAACAAAAAATTCGCCAAACAGAATGCAAATGACACCAAACCAACACCTGAGAGTGTAACAGGTTGCGGAGATTGCAAAATATCGGGATGCCAACAGGAGAAATAAAGTAATTTAAATTAAATTGACAAAGATATCTTAAATCTGATTTTATACCAAAATCCAGTGACGTCATGTAAAGACAAAATTGAAACAACTGAAATGAAATAATGTTTGAAGCCATCGGGCTAAATAAAAAAACGTAGAAAAATGATTGAAGAAATAAAGATAACGATGACCGTGCTAGCAGGGAAACAAAGTAACAAGGGGTACAGAAAAAGGAAGGGGAAAAAAAAGGAAAATGAATTAAAATGGCCTAAGCAACCAAAAGAAGGAAATAAAAAAAATGAAATGCGGTAAAATTACCACAGAGAACATGCCTGAAGAAATCAAATATTTTGTTTATGAAAATTACACAGTTCGTGATAGTAAAAAAGAGCGTGGATGTATTAGAAAATTTAAAGCAAGACTACATAAGTATATTCATCAAATAGTAAATGAAAGTTTTGTTCATTCAGACAAACTAGAGATATTTATTTTGTTTTTTTTTCCCATAGAATCGCCTGTTATTAATGGATAAGAACAATTTTCAAAACTATGGTATAAAAGAAATTTAATTAAATTTTAACCTTATACAATTGGATGATACAAACACTTCTTTATCTGAGGAATTATCAGAATAGAAATTATTTAAAACTTTCTTGAATTCTTGTAACAGGAACCATGAATGTTGGAGATGCCATAGATTTCATTTAAAAAAAACAATTTGCAGTAACTTTATCCAATAACATGCAATATGCTACAATTTGTTAAAATCTTGCCACTAGATTCAGTAAACTGTGAAACCTTCAATGTGATGAACCCAAGGCCAACTAAATTGAAAAATCAAATGTATATAAGAACTGGCAAAAATCTCATTTCAGTAAGTGTTAATATGACCAACAGGCAACAGCAGAATCTCTTTTATCCGAAACTCTTTTAACCGAAACTCTCGGTTAACCGAAATCCATTTTTAAAGCTTTTTTTTTTACTATCACATTCCTTTTGTGCAAAATGCATTTTTAAATCTTTTTACTATAAGAGACTGTATGTACATGATAAGGGAAGCTTGGAAATTGTTACAACAACACACATTCATTCAAAGTTGGAGAAAACTTGCTCCCCGTTTATCTATTGAAATGAACGAAAGCTTTACGGATGAAAATGAGAATGATGCTGCCGATTTGGAATCAGTATTTAATAAAATACCTGGTTGTGATGGCTGTGATATTGCAGGAATAAACAATTGGCTAAATTTTGACTTAAATGATCCTGGATTTTATATATTGAACAATGAAGAAATCATTGACGATATCCGAGGAACACATGCTGATCAAAGCGAAGAAGAGGACAACGATATGGGTGAAGAAAACGAACAAATTAACAATTCTGAAGTTTTTGAAAAGATTTAGCATGGCTGGAGCAGCAGAAAAGACTGTGATACTGATGAACTAATAGTATTAAAAAACTTCATGATTGAGCTGCAAAGCAAAGGCAGTCAAAACTGCGACAAATGTAAAAGGTACTTAATTTCAAAATTAAAATTCAGGTAATTTATTCTTGTTTCTATTTTGCTATTGCTTTATTTTTATTAAGCACTTGTTACCATGATAAGAAATAGCGCATGTATTTGTCCTTAATCTTAAAATTGAAGAATTCTCGATCATCCAAAAATTTTGATTTTCCGAAAGATGGTCGGTCCCAATTACTTCGGATAATCGAGGTTCTACTGTATTTTAAAATTGCCTTTGTAGTCTGAAACCGACACAAAGTTATGTTTGGCTAGAAACTATTTGCACAATTATTATTACATATTATTAACTATTTTGCAAACTTTAATTAGTAATAATTAGTATAGTTAGTTTATAGTAATTTTAATACAGTAGACTCCCTCAAATCCGCAAATGCCTAAAATCCACATATCATCGCAGATGTAAAAAATGAAACTTTCAGTTCAGATGTAGGGATAAAATTATAGAATTTTTCAGTTTTATATTATTCTGTATGATAATATGGCTGAACTTGTGGTTTTTCTTGAAGGAAATATATACATTTGTTTCTGAAAAAAAAATATCAAGATATTCCTGATATCACTGTTAATCACAATCTTTTTACCAAATATTCATAATTCAAGTATTAACATTATGTATAATATTAATACTTATATATAATTTAATATATAAGTATTAATCTTAAGCTTTTTTGGTTATGAAGACTGGCTAATTCTGAAATAAAACTTCCTTACTTTATGATTTTGATGTGAATTAATGGGGTACCTTTGTGAGAAAAGTTTTATTGAATTATTCAAAGAAAATGTATATCATCTTTATTATGCATATTTAATTATACATTATTAATGAAATTCGTATGATGAAATTTGTATAATTAGAAAAACATTCTGTGTCATTGATGAATTAATTATATTTTATTTTACATGACAGTATAAAGTTACGGCCAGAGGCATTAGACAGCCAATTTCGGTCATGCGTATAATTAATTAAAAATTATGCTTATTTAATAAACACACATAATTAATTAATAATTATGTTTATTTAATAAACACATATAATTAATTAATAATGATACATATTTACATATGCAATTACTTAAAATTTTTTTGGACATTTCTGTTTTCGTTTTTGGCCGAAAATAGGCAGATTAGCGAAATTCAGTTTCTGTTTTCATTTTAAAAACCTGTTTCGGTCGATCTTTAATTAAGATATTAGTCCAAAGCATGGCGTATGGGGAAAAACTACCTTCAATGCAAAGCTGAAGAATTTTAGAAAAATAAAGTTTTTCACACATTTTGTTGTTTATATTTTGAATTTTTCAAAATTCATTGAATGTAATAACGGAACTTTTCAGTTAGCCGGGCACCAGTGTTATATATACATATATATATAAGTGCATATACACATACATGTATATATATAACTGCATAGATATGTATATATACATATACACATACATGCAGAGTTCATTCTAGGCATTTTTCGCGGAGCGGGCCGCCCTGCCTGCCCTTCTTTACAAAATTTGACACCCCGATGCCCTCACTGTCCCAAAGCCCCGCCTCCCGATCCCTATCACTCGGAAAATCGACCGAGGGAAAAATAGCACCCTTTAAGTTAATTTCATCGCTTATTTCAAGCAAACTCTAAACTATTTGTAAACATTATATAACTTCCTAGCCCCATTTTGCTCCTAATCTGTTCCTTTTCACCCCTTCCCCCCCCCCCCCCCCCCACATCCTCATACAGACACCAATAATTTTCAGTAAAATTCCAGCACCGACGCTGTCATAAATCTGTCTCTATACTCTGTTTCTCGGCTACCGTGAAAACTCAGCCGAAATAAGAAAAAAAAACCCGGAAAGGTCCTTTGATGAAATTGGCGTTTTTACGCTATTCTCTGACAAAATTGTTTTTTTTTTTCGGCGAACATTTCTCAAAATTTGCGATATAGCTTATTTTCAAATTTTCGGATTTATGACCGTTTTTTTTTTAAATTTTCGGAAATGACTGCCTTAATTTTTCGGGAAAAAATCACCCCTGCACTGCAAAGTGTCATGGATGGGGTAAAGGGTTAGTAGCCAAGACTTTTTAGGGGGTGGTGTCAGGGTGGAAGAGTTATTAGTTATTTATCATTACATTATGTGCCTTTTTTTTTTTTCAAAGTGCCCTTTTATGGCAAAGTGCACCCTGCCTGCCCTTGATCCTAGAATGAATTCTGCATACATGTATATGTATATATACATATATATAACCATAATATAATTACAAATCATCATCTATTCCAATTATGATAATTAAATCAATAAATTAATAAATTTAGCATCTAATCATAACTGTAACATTATACAAAATACAGATGGAACCCTATACAAGTAATACAAATTAAGCAAAATACACTAATTGACAAGCACATTGCATACGATTAATCCATATAAAGATATGAAAAACCACCAAATTTTGAAAAAATAATCTATTAAAGACATAAGAAACAAAAACCAGCAAAATAATGTTGAACCATTAAAAGACATATTGTAAACAAATAATAGATCAAATGGAAGGATGTAGCCGGAAGCTTATATAGCATTTCACTTTTTCAAGGGTACATGAAATACCAATATAAGCAAAAGCATAGTCGATTTCTGCAATAGAATCCAGCATTAAGCTAAAAATTAGATTCCATATGTACCCAATCGACCACACATCAAACAGCATAAATTTACCATGATAGATAAATTGAATAAAAAAATATATATATTAATCAATACAAGATCCAATATCTATATATAGTTATACATATACATGTATGTATATATATATAAGACTGGCGCCCAGCTAACTGAAAAGTGTTGTAATATCTTAAAATCCTGAGTTAACTGGGATTAAAAATTTTATTTCATAACATTTTATTGAGTTAAATCAGATGTTAAATTTTTTTCTTGATTGCACAAGACATTTAGAATAGGGTTTTTTTTGTGTGTGTGTGCGTCTGTAGTGGATAATTAAATTTAGATGAATGACTGATCTATAAACAGTTACAAAAACTTAGGTTATTTAAGAATATATTGAGAAAAAAGAGGGGTACATTAAGGGGTTGAAAATTTAATTTTCAATGTTTCACAATGAATTTATTTTGGTAATTTTTTTTTTTTTCATTTGGCGAATGTTTTTTATTTCTGATTAGCCAAATTGCTAAGCTTTGTAAAAAGTCAGCGAGAAGACTGAGCATAGCCCCCTAGGTTTAAGAAAATAAAGTTATAAAATAACATTCTATTGTTTGTAAAAATAAAAAAAAAATTAAAAAATGCTAATTTTTTTAAAATATTTAAAAAAATACCTTAGTAATGGCTTCATAGCATGTTTTGCTGCTAAATGCAGAGGAGTATTATGTTTCAATGAATCACCATAAGATGAATTAGGATCTAAATTATGCTGTAGTTCAGGGGAACTTTGAAAAACTTGCAAAGCAGCATATTCATCTCCATTTTGCAAATAACGACGGAATTTGCTTGATGAGCTGCCCATTGTACTTCCAGCTCCTAAAAATTATTAAAGTTTATTAAGCATTTCACACTGTAAAAAAAAGAGTCTAAAAAATAAATGAACACAATTTCCTCATTCCAACTAAGAGACATTATGCATAAGTATTTTTGATGAACAACAAGTTTATGATTCTATTTTCAGTATTAAAATATTAACATTAAAATTATATTGAATACAGGCAAAGTTGTTTAATCCGCACAAGTTGGGACTAAAGGTTGTATAGATTATGGAATATTATGGATTACATGTCATTTTCTTATTTCTGGACATTATTTTAATTTCATATTCAGTATGACATGAAAAGAAAAATATGAAATATAATAATTAGTTTAATATGCTATCTCAAAAAATGCATTTTTCAAATTCTTGTATTTAAAAATTGATTATATTCTCTTTTAGATATAATTTTTTCAGATATTTCTTTTAAAAAATCATTTTTGGATCAAGAATTTGCAAATTTGTTTACATTCATTAAACAATGCAAATTATAGAAATTGCAGATTATGGGTGTGCAGATTATGGATCCTTGACTGTATATAAAAATAAAATTTAGTTTCAGAAAGCTTAAGTAACATAAAAACCCAGTCTTTACAAGAAATATATATATTTTTAAGTATATTTCCTTGTGTGTTGTACGCAATAAAGAGGTAAAGAAGATTTTTTAAATTTTAAATTTCTGGGTTTTTTTTTTAGTTAATATTAGTAGATTAGTAAGTTTCTATAAACACTTCTGGTTTCATATGTTGATTAACTTATATGGAATTTTCTATTTGATTCAGTAATCTTTCCCTACATTAGATAAATATTAAATCAAACTCTAAAACTTTGAGTACATGAATACCAAAGCCTTAGCACCATGGTCGGCAACAGGTGGACCGTGGTCCACATCTGCACTGTGGAAGATCGAAGCCTAGCCCACCAAAAATTTTCAATTTGAACAAACAATTTATTGATATTTACATATAATAGATACATTTGAGTGATAGCCTTAACAATGTTTCTTCGTTGGAACGCATGCGTGAGGCTTCGTTTTGTCACTTGTAGATTGTGATTAGGGATGCACCGAATATTCAGTATTTGGCCATATTACTGAATATTCGGTTTGGCCAAATATCAAACTATTCAGTATGCCAAATATTCAGCCTGCTGAATATTCGGTTTGACCAAATATTTCAATATTCGGCTGAACCGAATACTTAAAAAAACTTTTAAAACATATTTTTTTAAATCTTATACAACTTCTACATTTAACAGCCAACTTATAAAGATATTTAGAATAATTAGAAACAAAATCATATTTAAATAAAAGAGAATGTTTTTACATTATTTATTTGCTGTTTGTTAAGTATTATTTAAGAAAATTAACCAATTACGAGGATTTTCATAGGAATTAATTATGAACAAATGTAAGGTCCTGAAGATTGTCCAGTAAATAATTTGTTTCTTGCTAAGATTTTAAGAACAATGTTTAAAATCTCTGAAAATGATTGCCCACTGCAGACATCTAGGATGCATTTAAAAACTCCCTTGCTTTAATCAAAGGGAGTAGAACAGTTATTCTTGCTAAGCTGCCACCATATAAAATTTGAATATATTGTACTATTTATTTACTTTCATTTTAGTCTCTTCCTGACAAACAACCTGTACAATTTTTCTTCCAATTTTTTTCACAATTTCTCTTTGATTTTAAAATGTTTGTTTTAGAATTTAAGAAGATTTTATTCATTTGCTTTAATTCTCAGAAGAAGACATGAAATTAAAAATTTTATTAATTAAAAAAGTTTTATAACTATCTTCTTCTTAAATAACTCAAAGCAGATTTTTTTCAGCATAAAGTTTACTTTATGCGTTTTTACAGCTTAAAGTTTACGTAGCTCTTAGTTTGAAAAAAGCTCTTGTTTATTAGAATAAAGGTTTCTGTTTTAACCCCTTCAGGACGAGTGCTTTTTACAGAATTTTTAATCTTTTCTCACCAGTTTTTTAAAACATAAATTTTTGCCTCATTGAATCGGGAAAATGCTCGGATTAAATAAAGTAAAATATACAATAAAAATTTACTGGTGAGAATAATCACTGATTTTGAGCATTTTACGTGGCATGAATACTGGTCGCTCATCCTCATAGCGTTAAATATTATGTAAAATTGTTTTAAAATGTAACATTTTAATGCCTTTAAACTTTAAAATATAAAAGTATTCAACAAGCTGAATATTCAGTATTTGGCCAAATATTCGATATTCAGCCTAGCAGTTACTATTCGGCTAGCTGAATATTCGGTATTCAGTTCGCCTGTAGGCCAAATATCCGGTATTTGGCCAAAATCACTATTCGATGCATCCCTAATTGCGATCTTGTGTGGAGCTTTCGTTCATTTGATTTGTCTATTAACCTAGTTACTATGTTTGGCTCCAAATAGGTATGTGAAACAACTCTCTCCAAAGTGAATTTTTTGAAGAACAAATATCGTTCGAGATTAACGGACGCACACCTTGAAGACATTCTTCACATTAGCTGTTGATCAAATGAACCAAACTATAAAAAACTGGCTCAAGACCACAAATGTAAATTTTCGCATTAATTTTACTACGAATACATGCCTTTTCTATTTTATTATGTGTATGCAAAAATTTTCAGAATATATACCTGTGTTTGTAGTAATTTTGGCACAGATGTCATATTCGCCCCATATTGGCGCGATTTTTTTCAGTTGCCAATTTGGAGAAAACATCAACAGCATAAACAACATAATCCGGGGTACCACATCAAGCAAAATAACGACACTTTGGCGGCAGTTAAGTACCCGTTGCATATATCACATTGGCGTCAGAAAAAAATCGCGCCAATATGGAGCGAATATGACATCTGTGCCGTAATTTTTCAGAACGAATATGACTTTTCTATTTTCAATTATATGTATGTGTATGTAAAAATTAAAATTTTATCGTAATAAGTAATATGTAATGTGTTTTTTTCTCTGGACCTCTATGAAATTTTTCAAAGGTATTCTGACCCCACTTAAAATTACTTGCCGACCCCTGCCTTAGCACATAAAAATGGAGGCAGTGCCACTAAATGTTTTGCAAGCAATTAGAAAAGGATCAATCAGCAAGTGTCCCAAAACTAGCACAAATATTCTTAAAGTCTGAAATATTGTACATAAGTTCTCAAATAAGTGTATTACAATTTTCTAAGACAAAAAAAAAAAAAAAAAAAAAAAAAAGGTATTTTTACGTTAGCTGGGTGCAAATTTAGCAAATAACATTTTTTTTTCTCTTGCTAATAGCAAGTTTTGTCTTTTACATGTGTAAATTAAAAACAATGCTATGATGTTCAAATAAGATGTTTATTTTATGATATTACTTTGTAACTTTTTTCTTTTAATAAAATGTGTGAAAGACATGAATTTTAAATAAATTGAATGTTATATGTATTTTAAATGTATGCACTTTAAATATATATATTTGAAATGAAATGGAAAATGCCTGTCTGTGACACAAATTTTTGTGTGTGCTCTACCTCAAGAACTAAAGCTCGGAATTTCACCAAATTTCATGTTCTGTTAGACATTGGCATAAATTGCTGTTGATTAGGTTTGGCTTTATATTGACCAAGAAGTGGCTTCTGTATACCGTGTAATTTATGATCTCCATGATAGCTATATCTTAGTATATATGCTTCCTTCCATTTCTCCCCTATGCAAATCCTTCTATTTTGAATGTTATTTTCTTCTCGGGATTCATTCATGCCCTCCTCTCTTCCCCCCCCCACCTTGGAAATGTAGCTCCTTTTGACAACCAACCAATGAACCTTAGTTGTAGGATATCTTAATATAAAGACATTAGGCTGCCATTCTTAAATCTGCCTTTAGATTTTCTCTAGGGGGCATAGTTTCCCAGATTTAAGTGGCTTTTGCCCTATACTTTTCTTTTTTTCCCTTTCTTGCATAATTTTTATATCACATTTGCAAATTTTTATTTTAAATGGTTTAGGATTCAACCCCCTCTAAATTTTTGTTTAATTTGGACAGAAAGTTCTATCTAAAAACAGGCTTTTCCTCCTCCATCTTTTCCCTATTTAAATTGCTCTTATTTTGAACATTATTTTCTTCTCGGGATTCATTCTTGCCCTTCTGCCTTTCCTCCCTTTGTGGCTCCTTTTGGCAAGGAACGTCAGTATATTTTATAACTAAATCTTCAATGGACCTTACTTCTGAAGTATCAATATAGGGACATTAGGTTGTCATCCTTAAATATGCCTTTAGTTTTTCGTAACAAGCTATTTTCCCAGATTTAAGAGGCTTTTGCCCCCACTTTTTGTTTTTTCCCTCACCCTCTTAATTTTTATATCACATTCATGATTTTTTATTTTAAGGAGCTTGGGTCTCAGCACTTCTCCATTCTATTTTTTTAAAATTTGGACAGGAAACTCTGGTTAAGATATAGTTAGCCCTCTTCCCCCCCCCCTTCCCCCCCATCATTTCTTCCCTATGCAAATTGTTCTTATTTTGAATATTATTTTTTTCTTGGGATTCATTCTTCTCCTTCTCTCTTTTCCCCTTGGAAACATGGCTCCCTTTGGCAAAGAATGTCAGCTCCATTCATGTCACAGTCCCTCCCCATCTCAGTCCCCCTCTTTATAAATACAGTGAAGCACCGTTTATACGTTTTTCAAGTCGCCAAGAAAAAAAACGTATAAATGAAAAAACGTATAAACGAAATTCAAAAAAGTACAAACATTTCCGTAATTGCCAACAGTAAAAAAAATCAGTGATAAATTAAAATACATGAAATACAAGAAGTATGTAATACTAAACTTCCTATTCCAGATATAATTTATAACTTACCATATCCATATTCATTCACCATGTACAAAATATTTTGTTATACGGAATTTTTGGAATGCACAGAAAAAGTTCATTGTTCACATTTAAAAGTGCGGGAGTTGAGAAACTGAGGTTTAAATGTGCATATTTTGTCTTCTTGAATTGTTGAAAAAAACGTATAAATGAAATTTGCGATTTAAGGGAAAACATATAAATGAAATTATTTAACGTTAATATCCATTGGATTTTGCCGGGACCATTAAAAAAAAAGGTATAAATGATAAAAATGTATAAACGAGAAACGTATAAGTGGTGCTCCACTGTATTTGATAACTAAAATAAATCTTCAATGGACTCCACTTGTAGGGTATCTTAATATAGTGGCGTAGGTCGTCATTGTTAAATCTGCCTTTAGTTTTCCGTTAGAAGCTAGAGCTAGGCATACTTTTTGAGATGTAGGAGGCTACTGCCTCCACTTTTTGTTTTTACCCTACCTATAGGTGCAGATTCCCAAAATTTTTAAGGAGCCTAAACCCAAATAATCCAGTCGCCACATTGTGAAAGAAAGGCATAAAAGCAATAGCGTTTATATGGGCAAACTAGTTGGATGTGCCAATCCCAAAACTTTCTTCTATCTTATACATCTTAATATTTCAAAACCTATTTACACATGTTAATACTTCAATATTATTAGTTCAATACTATACCAACTATATTAATACATGGAAATTATTCCAGAGAGAAACATTCGCCTTGGATACAATATTTCAAGTGACAATCAAATTTCAAAGTAATTGCTTAAAAGGCACAAAGGCCAACATAGTGAAAAAGATTCCAAGCCGGGATTCGAACCCGGGCCATCAGTATAGCGCACTGACGTTCTACCGACTAAACCACTTGGAACGATACACAGCTCGGAAAATTTCTCACTATTATATGTTGGCAAGGCTACAAATGCAGCACAAGATGGAATATTTATCGTGAGCCGCCAACCTGGGGCTAACACAAAATATAATTAAATCCAGCATAGATATAAACTATATTAATACATGGAAATTATTCCAGAGAGAAACATTCGCCTTGGATACAATATTTCAAGTGACAATCAAATTTCAAAGTAATTGCTTAAAAGGCACAAAGGCCAACATAGTGAAAAAGATTCCAAGCCGGGATTCGAACCCGGGCCATCAGTATAGCGCACTGACGTTCTACCGACTAAACCACTTGGAACGATACACAGCTCGGAAAATTTCTCACTATTATATGTTGGCAAGGCTACAAACGCAGCACAAGATGGAATATTTATCGTGAGCCGCCAACCTGGGGCTAACACGGAACATAATTAAATCCAGCATCGATAGAAACTATATTAATACATGGAAATTATTCCAGAGAGAAACATTCGCCTTGGATACAATATTTCAAGTGACAATCAAATTTCAAAGTAATTGCTTAAAAGGCGCTTGCACCTTTTAAGCATAATAGTGATATTAGCTATATTAGCTAGTGATATTAGCTATAATAGTGAGAAATTTTCCGGGCTGTGTATCGTTTCAAGTGGTTTAGTCGGTAGAACAGCAGTGCGCTATACTGATGGCCCGGGTTTGAATCCCGTCTTGGAATCTTTTTCACTATGTTGGCCTTTGCGCCTTTTAAGAAATTACTTTGAAATTTGATTGTCACTTGAAATATTGTATCCAAGGCGAATGTTTCTCTCTGGAATAATTTCCATGTATTAATATAGTTTCTATCGATGCTGGATTTAATTATGTTTCGTGTTAGCCCCAGGTTGGCGGCTCACGATAAATATTCCATCTTGTGCTGCGTTTGTAGCCTTGCCAACATATAATAGTGAGAAATTTTCCGAGCTGTGTATCGTTCCAAGTGGTTTAGTCGGTAGAACGTCAGTGCACTATACTGATGGCCCGGGTTCGAATCCCGGCTTGGAATCTTTTTCACTATGTTGGCCTTTGCGCCTTTTAAGCAATTACTTTGAAATTTGATTGTCACTTGAAATATTGTATCCAAGGCGAATGTTTCTCTCTGGAATAATTTCCATGTATTAATATAGTTTCTATCGATGCTGGATTTAATTATGTTTTGTGTTAGCCCCAGGTTGGCGGCTCACGATAAATATTCCATCTTGTGCTGCGTTTGTAGCCTTGCCAACATATAATAGTGAGAAATTTTCCGAGATGTGTATCGTTCCAAGTGGTTTAGTCGGTAGAACGTCAGTGCGCTATACTGATGGCCCGGGTTCGAATCCCGGCTTAGAATCTTTTTCACTATGTTGGCCTTTGCGCCTTTTAAGCAATTACTTTGAAATTTGATTGTCACTTGAAATACTATACCTACTTTGATTTTCATCTTAAATTTCTGCTCCAGTCAATTAAACGGACTAAAAACGAGTTAATCTATATCATGATACTTGTTAAAATTATTAATTTTTCCTTATTCTGTTGTTATCAGGTGTTTGCGAATAGCGGGCTTAGCAGAAAGCGAGTTCCCGCTGCTGCACGAACCGCCGATGCACAATAGAACAACGAAAAATCAAGAAAAGTATACAAAAATCGCTATCACAGAGCCCCTTTACCGCACAATATTTCCAAATTCAAGGAGGACCTGTTGGCCAAATCCAAAAACATGCACAAAAAATCTTGGTTCAATTGTATGCACAACTTTTCACGCTGTTCGATGGTACAGGAATGAAAATGGCACAGCGATCGCAGCTATAGTGCCCCCTTCTGGCGAATTTTTTTAAGTTCAGGGAGGACTTGCTTGCCATAGCCAGAAACATATACAAAAAATTTGGTTCAATTATATGCATAACTACATACACTTCTCGATATTACAATATTGAAAATGGTACAGACATCGCAATTATAGCGCCCCCTACCGGCAGAATTTCTCCAAATTCAGAGAGGACCTTCATGCCATGACCAAAAACAAACACAAAAAATTTGGTTCAATTCTATGTATAACTTCATACACTTTTCGATGGTACAATATTCAGAAATTCACAAAAATCGAAGAAAAATTGCTATTACAGAGCCCCCTACCGGCGATTTTTTTACAAATTAAGGGAGAATCTCCTTGCCATAGCCAAGAACTTAAAAAATTTTTTTGTTCGATTCTATGCATAATTTCATACACTTTTCGATGGTACAGTATTCAAATTCGCTCTTACAGCACCCCCTACCGGCGAATTTTTTCAAATTCAGCGAGGACTTGCTTGCCATATCCAAAAACTTAAAATAAAAATTTGGTTCAATTCTATGCATAACTTCATATATTTTTGGATGGTACAATATTCAAAATTGCACAAATATCGCTATTACAGCGCCCCATACCAGCGAATTTTTTCAAAATTCAGGGAGGACCTGCTTGCCACAGCTAAAAACATAAAATAAAAATTTGGTTCAATTCTATGCATAAATTCATACACTTTTGGATGGTACAATATTCCAAATCGCACAAAAATCGCTATTACAGCGCCCCCTACCGGCGACTTTTTTCCTAATTCAGAGAGGACCTGCTTGCCATATCCAAAAACTTAAAATAAAAATTTGGTTCAATTCTATGCATAACTTAATACACTTTTGGATGGTACAATATTCAAAATCGCACAAAAATAGCTATTACAGCGCCCCCTACCGGCGAAATTTTTCCAAATTCGTGGAGGACCTGCTTGCCATAGCCAAAAACTTAAAATAAAAATTTGGTTCAATTCTATGCATAACTTCATACACTTTTTGATGGTACAATGGCGACAGACAGACAGACAGACGGACACACGAACAGACAGACATTTTCTATAAACATGTTTTTTGGAATCTCTGACCCCTAAAACGTATAAATCCGTCGAAAACCGGAAGTCGAAAAAAATTTCGATTACAATACTTTCTTCTATTGAAGATAGAAGAAAGTAAAAAATCAGGAATTCAAAGTGAAAAATATTCTACATATGTACAAAAGAAACAGACTAGTTAAAATGTGTATATTTCATTTAATCACACAATTTTTTTAATTTGGATATACATTACGTGTAATACAAATCTTAAGCTATGTATTTAGAAGATAAAGTTGGCCAAGATAAAGGTAAAAAAAAAAATATCTATAAGAATAAGTTAAAGCAATCATGGGAGAGGGGAATATTAGGAACAATGTCTTATTTTCATTCGCTCACATAAGAGTACATATAAAAAAAAATTATGAATGTGTGAGATTATTTTGTACTACAAAAATCAAAATACAATTCAAACATTTGTTTTTCTAGATCACACAAGAAAAATTATCTTTAAAAAAATCTTATTACATATTAATACAGGGGTGGTTCTGTTCTGAATTTTCAGAAAATTCAAGGCATTTGGAACTGAAAATTTGGATATAAAAAATATTGAGAATTTCGACAAATGGTCGCCAAAAAAATCAATTTTGCCAATCGTCAGCAGAAAAGAGCACGAATTTCGTCTAAGGATTGAAAAAAAACCCCTTGTAAATTTCGTAAAAAATCCCACAAATTTAATTAATGGATCGCAGAAAAATGCTAATTTTCTCAAAAAAATCATCCATTTTGTCAAAGGATCAGGGAAAAAACGTGAATTTCATCAAAGAATCCCCCCCCCCCCCCAAAAAACGCGAATTTTGTCAAAGAATCGTGAAAAAAAAACTCGTTTCTCGTCAAAGAATCACAGGAAACTGTGAATTTCGTCAATCTTTGCAGAAAAACTGTCAGCTTTGTAAAAAGAACAGGAGAAAAATAAGGATTTCCTCAAAGAATTCCGAAAAACCCTGTAAATTTTGTCAAAGAATGATGAAAGAAATAATCCTTAAGGATCAGAGAAACAATGCGAATTTCATCAAAAGATTGCAGAAAAAACAAAAATTTTATGAAAGGATCTCAAAAAACCCCGCAAATTTCATCAAAGGATTGCAAAAAAAAAAAGGATAAAAACGGGATTTTCGTCAAAGAATCGCAGAAAAAACATGATTGCCGACTAAGAATCATGGAAAAAATGCGTTTTTCATCAAAAGATTGCAAAAAAAACCACAATAGAATCTCAGAAAAAACACAATTTTCGTCAAAGGATTGTGGAAAAAATGCGAAATTTGCCAAAGGATGGCGACCTAAACGCCGAAAATTAGTTGCCAAATCAAAAAATTTAGTCGCCACGTGGCGACTGCTGACCGTGGATCTGCACCTATACCTCTACCCCTATAATTTTTTATCTCACATTTGCAATTTTTCAATTTTAGCGGCTTGTGTCTGAGCACTCCCCGCCTCCCTCTCTGCCCTATATGAATCATACTTATTTTAAATATATTTTTCTCGGGATTCATTCTTGCCCCCCCCCCCCCCCCTTTCAGAAACTTCTGACAAGGAATATCAGCTTCATTCATTTCTTTATCTCTCTCCCCATCCCTTATATATGTATATGCAATTTATAACTAAAATAAGCCTTGAATGGATAAGCCTTGTAGTGTTTTGTAGCTCACTCTAGTTTCCTTCTTTGGATCGTACCCTCCATACACATAACAAGCCATCATTCATCACTATTTCCTTTTTTTCAAACTTCAACTACTGCAATAGAAGAAATATTGACTTATCCCCGTCATTATGATCAAATTTCCTGCTAACTGATTGGTAAGTTTTGGAATTACTGTTTTTAGCTTATCGGTATGACTACTGATTGTAGAACATTCAATAGTAGAATTTGGGAATTGATTGTTAGTTTTATCGATAGTTATTAATATGATTGTGATATTTATCAATAGTTGAATATTTGAGAATCACCCATCACTATTTTAAATTAAATAACTTGAAGCTTTATATTTTGTATAAATCAAATGCAATGCGAATGATGACAATGGGAATAATATTTGGCATTTTATCACCAATCAACATCACTGTGATAACCCATCACTCATAACCATGACTATGAAGCGATTGTGATAGTGAACAACTTGCGTTGCAGATGACTGAACTTTTCTCGCCCTGTTATTTTCTGACCCAAGTGAAAAGTGAACAACTTGCAGGAAGTTAATTGTAAATTTATTCTTTGTGTTATCTTTCTTGTGATTTCTTATTGAATAGTTGAATATAGGATTATTTACAGTTAGACATAGGATTTAATAGTCCTGCATGACTGGTGCATTTATCATTGAAGTGTTTTGTGATACTTTTATAGTGTATTTAAACTGTCATTAAAAATAATTTGATTTTCGTAAGCATTCCACCATATATAATCGATGCTGATATGATAATGAATGAGACTGGCTAAAATATCTTCAAATGTAAATAACATGTGTACTCTGACTGCCTACTCCAAGTAAAATGAACAATTTAAAAAATTGGCTAGAAACCGTAACAAGCAGTGAAGGCAATTTTAGTCTACAGGAATAGCATTCTGGTTTGTAAATTTTCCCATTTCAAGCCCTGCTTGTTCCAGTTATTTTTGGCCTTTTAGTGCACATGCTTTCTGTGCAAAAAATGATGTAATTACAATGATGAATGACAATTCAGTTACAATACCAATAATGTTGCTGTTTATGTAACTAATTGATATACTAAACATTGTTATTAAATTTACCATTATATATACTTATGTTAATTTAAAAACCTTTAAAGGGAGTTATAAGTTTTAAAACTTTAAAAAAGGATTTTTTTTTTTGTTTTTCATATGTATTTTTTAACTTATACAATTATTAAACAAACTAATTGGAACTGGGTTAATTTAAAATTGATAATATATACTTTAACACACATTCCAATTGATTTTTAACTTCGCTCGCATTTTTCTCAAAACTGAGTTTTTGCTACTTGTGTGCACCGTAAAAAAAAAAAAAAAAAAAAAAAAAAAAATGTTTGCAGACAGATAATTTCTTTTGCACAGATATGTATATTATACCTAAAATCTCTACCTATTTTTTTGCCAATTAAACAACAGAAACTTTATTTGTTGTTATTACAATGTGTTTTTTGATGTGACTGACACAGTTTTAATGTAGTTTGTTCTGTTTGATTCAAAATTGCATTTAAAAAAAAAAAAAAAAAAAAAAAATGATAATTTGAAGGCTTAAAACTCATGATGCCTCTTAAGCTAATTTACCGAGTGTAACTACTACAATAGCCTTCTGCTTAACCGGCCTAAATGAGACCAAGAGTTAGCCGGTTAAGAAAAAAAACAGGTTAAACCAGAGAATTAAAAGTAATTAAATATGTAACTGCATATTTAATTAATTAACCCCTTGGGGATGAGCAATTTGTATAAGTGCCGCGTAAGGTGCTCAAAATTCATGATTATTCTCACTAGTAAATTTTTAGTGTAAATTTTGCTTTATTTAATCTGAGCATTTTCCTGATTCAATTAGGCAAAAATTTCTGTTTTGAAAAACCGTTGATAAAAAAAATTCTGTAAAAGACGCTCGTCCTGAAGGGGTTAAATGCATAGTATACATTTAGTTTTTTAACTTGTGCAGTTTTAAAAAAAGTATATATTTTCTATATTTTGTGAAATAATAGTTGCAATTAACTGAATTGAAATAAAAATCATCACTAATAACAAAAAATTATTTAATACAAATTGTTAAAAATTACATCACATACCTTTATAAGAAGTTGAAATTATTCTACATTATGTAAATTTGAGTTATTTAACCATAAAGAAATGAGAACCGAAAATTTCCTTTCTGAATTTCACCTAATGTTGGGGAAAAAGTCTCGACTGGTTAAAGCGGGGTTCCGGTTAAGAAGAAGGCTACTGTATATGGATATTTCAGTTTTAAAGTTAAATAATTATTTTTTTCCCCTAACACAAAGTTTATGATAAAACACATTACTAACGAATAAAATAATAAAGGGGGAGGGGGAGAAGAAGTTGAAACAATCAATAATTAAATGTTTCATTCAGCAAGTGATCTTACCTTAGCAATATGTTGAATGACAGTTCAGAATTCTTAGAGATGAAGCAATGGACTTTTGTGAAGAGAGAATAGGATATCTGTAGCAGGAGTCATAAATTAACTGATGTAGAAAAATGTCGCTGAGGAAATATGCTAGAAATAAATGTTAAATATACAATTTTATGTATTTAATGTTGTATACAATTAAAAATTTGTTGACATTAATATTTTAAGGAAGAGTTATGGAGATCAAACATTACATGCAGGATAAGCAATGTAACAGGGAAAGGGGTCAGGTGCTAGGAACCCACACTTATAGACATAGAGGCTCCTGAACAAGACCTTTGACTAAAAAGATTACAGCTCAAAAATATTGCACACCAGGTTTCTATAAATACATTTTGTAAAGGTCCCCAATGAGACTTAAAAATTTTTGGTACTTCCTTGTTATAGTGGCCCCCTTAACTATGATTATGCAAAGGCAGCAATTAAGAGTTTCCCAAGGTTGTTGCTAAACTTATTTTTACATCATATATGCATAACATTTATGTTTTATGTGTCATATATATGCCATATATGTCTTATACATGTGTAATTAATCGTACTTATCAATCCAGAAAACCGCCATCAGTTGTTACAACAGCGAAGGGTGAGGCCATTGTAATTGAAAAATACCCCATTCAAACGGAAAAGAATGGCAACCCGATTATAGAAGATAGCCACTGCTATAATGATAATAGCATTCAATCTTCCATAATTTGGCAATATTTCTTAAACAGGGCACATTACCATGTTTTTGGAGTCTGTGAAGCCTGAACGGAGGTTGGCAGGCATAGCTCGCAGGAGGCAAAGTCCCCTAGTTATATTATATTTATTTATTTGACCTTATTTACTATTTTTAACAATGTTATGCCTTAAATAATGTTAAATTACTGTTTTAAACATGACTGGTAACGATAAACTGGCAACCATTTTTGACAATCTATCTCATGGCCCAGATAATACATAAGTACCGAAAATTATATAGAAATTTTGAATTTGTACTGCCACACAGGACTGTAGGATTCAAGCAACATTTTTAAAAATCTCACTTACAATTTATCCATTTTTCAAAAATCCCATTTTTTCCCCCTTGGTGGTTAAAAAGTAAAAAGCTGTTACTTTCAATTATTTTACTACATATAAAAAACTTAATAATTCAGTATTTCAAATAGATTTACTCAGTAAGCCTTTTAAAAATTTGAGCACAAAGAAATGAGTGAAATTGTTGGAGAACTGAATATAACACAAGTTATGTACTAAAAAGTACAATCTTGCACGATAGCAAAATTTTGACTATCTCAAATAAAATACAAGTTCTTTAAAGCTGTTCTAAAAAAATGTTTTTTGTTTGCTGTAAAATTTCTGCTACATTTCAGGGCTGAAACTAAAAGGGGGGCAGAGGGGGCATGTGCCCCGGACGCCAGAACGAAGGGGTGCCAAATGAAGGATTATATCTTTGCAATGGATCATTTTCTTCTGAAGGACTGATGGCTTTCATTTTTATGAAACAGCCATTATAAATGAAGTGTTAAGTGAAGATGAAAGAGCAGCCGTAAAAAGTTAGAACTCTGATTTTTTGGTCAGAATGGGGAAAAAAAATGGCCATAATTTTTTTTTGTAAAAAAAACGCTAGTTTCGGCCCTGTACAGACTCATTTTAAAACATAAAATCATGATGCATATTAAAGTGATTTTGAATCAAGTTTTTTCACTTTTAAATAAATGAATTACATCTTGAGTTATATGTGATTGTTTACAGCCAGGGATCTTACATACAAAAATGGAGGCTCAGGGAAAAGCAACAGAGTTCCAAGATTAACAGAGATGAAAGACAACTAGATCAACAGAGATTCAGCTTTTGCTTGAAGCCAAAAGTGTAACCCTAACAAAGGAACAATCCGTCCCACACACTTGCAGTTTGCTTTGAAATATCTGTGGGGCCTGTCACTAATTTTAGGAGGATTAAACTTAAACGGGTCACTTTCATTTAGAGAAATTCACAGGTGACATCAAAGGTTAAGCACAAAAGGCTTCAAAGAATGATCTTTAAAGATCTTCATCAAAAGAATTCAGTCCTAGTTCCTTGTGCTTGTCTTGTTTGGGCCAACGAGGGTGTTGAAATTTGAGCGATAATTGGCTTCATATTACAAACGTTTTGACAGTATACAGCATAGTGATGGGCGATTCTCGAAAATTCGACAATCGAGAAAAATCGTCATCGTAAAAAATCACAATCGATACAGCCATCGATTAATTCCTAGAATCTACAATCAAGATGTTTTACAATCGATTATAACGAGAGAGCTAAAAACAATTGTTGGAAAACTTAGCTATTATTCTGGCCGAAATTTTCATAGTAGTGCTAGGGTTTGCTCGATAATTCTGCTATCGTAATTATTTTCTCCTGATTTAGGCTTAAGGCAATTGAAAAGACCTGCTTGCTAATGCTAATCTTATGGAAGAAATTTATAAAGATATCTCATTTGAATTTCAGTAGTTTAAAATGATTTTCTTTGCATTGGAATAAATTTCCCTTTCTTCTTTATGAAACTGCAATGTCCAAATCACGTAACTATGGCGCATTTGATGAATCAAATAACCTTTCTACTGTTTAGATAACTCCAAAAAGTTTGATACAGTTTAAAGTTCCCCTAAATGTCAAATACTGTGGAATTTCTCAATTGATCGAAAACAAAAGTTTCTTTCGAAAAACGTAAGGATAGTAAGATAAAGATACCTGCCAAGAGGGAACCTGCCTAACACGGAAACTGTTTTCCAGTACCTAGCGATTCCAACATGACTCTTTAAGTCTGTATCGAAATCCAAAGTAGCTACTTTATGACACATTTAAAAACTCATTTTTTATTTTAGACGCATTAGCTAGAATCAATTAGCATTTCCCTCTTTTTGATAAAGGAAAAAGGTTTGATACAAATTAAAGTTCCCTAAATGTCTAAAGTGTATCAAATGCTGTGGAATTTCTCTGTTTATCGAAAACAAGATAGCTTTATCGAAAAACGGAAAGATAACCAAACATATATAACTACTGAGAGGGAACCTGCCTAACACGGAAATTGTTTTCCAGTGCCTAGCGATTCCAACATGATTCTTCAAGTCTGTATCGAAATCCAAAGTAGCTAGTTTCTGACACATTTACTAGCTCATTTTTTTTTAGGCGCATTAGCTAGAATCGATTAGCATTTTCTTCTTTCTGATAAAGGCAGAAGGTTTGGTACAAGTTAAAGTTCCCTAAATGTCTAAAGTGTGTCTAATGCTGTGGAATTTCTCCGTTTATCAAGAAACATAAGGGCAACCAGACAAATATAACTGCTAAGAGGGAACCTGTCCAACATGGAAATTGTTTTCCAGTGCCTAGGGATTCCAACATGACTCTTCAAGTCTGTATCAAAATCCAAAGTAGCTAGTTTCTAACACATTTACTAGCTCATTTTTTATTTTAGGTGCATTAGCTAGAATCGATTAGCATTTTCTTCTTTTCGATAAAGGCAGAAGGTTTGATACAAGTGAAAGTTCCCTAAATGTCTAAAATGTGTCTAATGCTGTTGAATTTCTCCGTTTATCGAAAACAAAGGAGTGTTATCGAAAAATAGAAAAGTAAACAGACAAATATATCCGCTAATAGGGAATTCTATAACTAAAATAAAACATCAATGGACTTCATTTTTGGTATTTTGGATAATTTTAATTTTCCAATCCTTACCAACGTGGTATTAGATGATGGGTCTGGAAAAGATAGAAGAAATGCCCCCCCCCCCCCCAAAAAAAAGGGGCTTTAGGCCCCAAATTGACAGGGCAGACCAAGGATGAAAGTTAACTTCATGTAAGAGAGGACTAGGGGAAGTTGAGAATGATTAAAAAAAACTAAACCATTGAATAAGAAAAAAATTGAAGAAAAGAAAAATGGTAAAAGAACAAGTGAAGCGTGTGATTAGAGCCACACAAATGAAGAGGGGCCCGATGGATCACAGCTGGTCCAGAATGAGTGCCCAAGTAGTCAGAATGGGTCAAGAACTTGGAGAATAGTATCTACAATGAAGAAAAACAATGAGACAAAACATTATGAAAAACAGATGAAAATTACCAATAGCCTGAGACTAAAAGTAAAATATTTCACTGGGCGGTGTCCCCTGGTGGTAGTAAAAATAAAATTGATACGAGAAGATAGGAGAGAGTGAGAAGACTTTATTTTGTGAATTTTATAATTTTTGGACAAACAGTATACTAAAGGTTTGAAGAAACAAAACTTTAAACTGCCCTCTTGAGGCGAAGAATGAAGATAAAATTAAGAAACATATGTCCATATTTTTTATTCGATTTTAGATACAATTTGATGTTAGTCTTATAATTTTCCTATGAGTGCCAGGTACCGTACCACAGTACGAAAAAAACCGCCGCTAAGTATATTCCTTTAGAGCATTTTAAGCCCAGGGGTCTAAAATTAATGGTGGATTGACAAAAGAAAGGTAGATTTAGAAAGGTTATGAGATTACCCTTATTTTTATATATTATATGAGTGGGGTAAAATAATTTTGAAAAATCCTCTTTCTGAGGCGAGACTTAAAATCTTGAAAACACATAATTTGCAGTGCAGTTTTGTTTTAACAATAGCATTCTAATATTAAGAGATATGGGACAGCTTAGGAGGGTTAAAATAAGAGAAACATTGAAAATCAAAGACAAACTGGCGCCGCCAAATTCACTAGAAAACTTCTATATCAACAACTGAAACCTGAACTGATAACTTAAACCACTATGCCTCCTAACCCATATCGGTTAATAACAAAAGCGAATGGAAAAGAACATGTACTCCTTTGGGAAATCATGACTTACACCAGAAGCGCGGTAAGTTTGACTCTTCTGAAAGCTTCCTTTCTCTCGCTCTCTCTATCGCACTTCGAGATATATTTTCTGCTGCTGCAAACTGTTCGTTTACCTCGAGGAGAGAACTCTCTCAATGGCAAACCTCTCGCATGCTTCGAGATATCTCACCGATTGTAACTCATCGCTTCCCATTGCCATTCTCGTTTCTCGCTCTCGGTCTCTGTTCAACATTTCATATGACATTGTCGAGAATGAGAAATCAGTTTTCGTCCTTCCTCGAAATGTTACTCTCGATGATTGTCATTTCACGCTCGGCCAAGAAGGGCTGAGATGAGATATCGAGGGGCGAGCTGGACATAGAAATAAGCATGACAATGATCTGTGAAATGAGGCTTTAATTTTCAATGTCTTTCTTATTTTAGCCCTACCAAGCTGTCACATACCCGGAGCCCTCCGATAAATATTATTTATTAAATATAAAAATTTCAAAGAGGAAGGTGGGTCAGGTGAATTCCGAGGACGTGAGAGTGGGCGGGGCACAATTAAAAAAAAATTACCGAACTCTTCCTGTGACATATTATCGAAAAGCCCTTTGACAACTCTTTCATATTATGAACCTTTCTTCCCCCGAAGGTGAAATTCGGGGGGTGGGGAGGAGGCGAATAAATTTTTAAAACCGTAGCTGATTTCTATAATAAATTTAAATATCATTTTAGATGTGGGTTTTTTGTGCAGTCTTCCGGTAAATATTATTTATTGAACATAAAAATTTTAAAGTGGGGGCTGTGTAAATTCCGGTGCGAAAGAGTGGGCCTAAGGGGGGGGGGGGAGCAATTTTCAAACTTTTTTTGGACCCGTCATGTGATATGTTATCGGAAAGCTCTTGAATGACTCTTTCGTATTATGAGACTTTCTTCCTCGCCTCCCCAATTTGGCCCCCACTGCAGGGTATAGTTTTTTCTGTTTTTATCATTTTAGATTGGATTTTTTTATGGAGCCCTCCGATAAATATTATTTAATAATATATGAAATTTCAGGACACTTTTCTAAATTTAGCCAAGACCCCTCATGTGACATATCGTTGGAAATGTTTGTGACTACTTATTGATGTTATGCACTTCCGGTGGCCGTCCCCCCCACTTTGCCCCCCGGGGGACACTTTTCCAAATATAGCCAAGGCCTCTCATATGAGATATCATTGGAAAGGTCAGTGACTACTTATTGGTGTTATGCACCTCCGGTGACAGCCCCCCGGGAAACATTTTTCTAAATTTAGCAAAGACCCTTCATGTGAGATATGGTTGGAAAGGTCTGTGACTACTCATTGATATTATGCACCTATGGTGTCCATCCCAACCACTTTGCCCCCCGGGGGGCACTTTTCCCAAATTTAACAAAGACCCTTCATGTGAGATATCGTTGGAAAGGTCTGTGACTACTTATTGATGTTATGCACCTCCAGTGACAACACCCCCACTTTGCACCCCCCCCCCTGAAGGACACTTTTTCAAATTTAGCCAAGACCCCTCATGTGAGATATCTTTGGAAAGGTCTGTAATTACTTATTGATGTTATGCACATACGGTGTTCGTCCCCCCTCACTCCCCCCCCCCCCCCCCCGAGGGGCACTTTTCAAAATTTAGCCAAGACTTCTCATGTGAGATATTGTTGGAAAGGTCTGTGACTACTTATTGATGTTATGCACCTCCGGTGACAGTCCCCCCCCCACTTTGCCCACCGGGGAACACTTTTTCAAATTTAGCCAAGACCCCTCATGTGGGATATCATTGGAAAGGTCTGTGACTACTTATTGATGTTATGTTCCTCCGGTGAGTCCCCCTCACTTTGCCCCCCCGGGGGACACTTTTTCAAATTTAGCAGAGACCCCTCATGTGAGATATCGTTGGAAAGGTCTGTGACTACTTATTGATGTTATGCTCCTCCAGTGTCCGTCCCCCCAATTTGCCCCCCCCCGGGAGACACTTTTCCAAAAATATAGCCAATACCTCACAAGTGAGATATCATCGTTGGGAAGGTCTGTGACTACCTATTGATGTTATGCTCCTCCGGTGTCCGTCCCCCCACTTTGCCCCCCGGGAGACACTTTTTCACATTTAGCCAAGACCCCACATGTGAGATATTGTTGGAAAGGTCTGTGACTACTTATTGATGTTCTGCACTTCCGGTGGCCGCCCCCCACTTTTCCCCCATGGGTGGTGAGGGAAACTTTTCTAAATTTAGCAAGACCCCTCATGTGACATATTGTTGGAAAGGCCTATGACCACTTACTCATGTTATCCACCTCCCGCACCCCTCCTCCCTCTTTGCCCCCACGGGAAGGGCATTTTTATAAATTCATATCCAGACCACTCGTGACATATGGTTCGAAAGGCCTAAAGACCTGTGACGACTTATTCATATTATGCAGCTACTGTGCCCCTCCGCTCACTTTGACCCCCTCCCCCAAGAGATCTGGTCCGAGGTTTCGTTTCGAGATTATATTTTTTTACAAGATTTTGTAGTGCATGCACACCACGCCTGCTATATGGCGTCGTATATAGCGGGTAACCTGTTCATGATTTCATATTACAAGATTACGTATAACTTGGCCCCGATTAAAGGAGGGGCCCACTAGCGGGCGAAGTCACCTAGTCTTTATTAACGCCGACTCATTCCAGTTCACCCGCAGACGATTCTTGATAAATGTATGACATATATAATATATGAGCATAAAAGCAATTGGCAAACTGGAGTCATCGAGAAAAAATTTACACAATCGAAAAATATCGAGATGTCCATACAATCGAGAAAAACATCTCGTTATCGCCCATCACTAATACAGCATACCTATCATACTCAGAGCTGTTTGGGGAAAAGCATTTATCAGGGCCTTACTCAGCGTTAGCAGTGTAGGAAGAGGAGGGCAAATAGAATGGTTTGCTGTTGGGCACATGCATTCTGTGAAAAGGAGTGACTTTCAGTTAATTATAATTCATGCCCTGTGGGAAGGCTGTCTCTGTATGCAGCCATAATATTACAAAACATAATTCTTACTAAAGTATAGCTGTGATTTTAAATCATCAATTATTATTTGATGGAAATTGGTAGGGGAGAATGGGGTGGAATGGGACAGTAGATTTTTCTCTTTATGTATCTTTCTAAACATTTCACCAATTATACATTAGATGAAGCAATGGTACCCTGATCTTCAGTTGAAAAAAGTTGCTGATCTGCATAGGTTTACAATTGTATATAGAAAAAGATTATTTCAAAAATCAAAAGTAAATTTGCTTCATATACTTTTTATGCTTTCTGTATATTAATGACTTGTTTACACGTATATGTAATAGTTTCTCTATTTATGGAACATTACCGTAATTTCTGGAAGAAACGCCGCAACGCGAAAATTCCCACAAAAAAAATAAGAAATGGTCGTAAACGCCGCAAACGCCGCAGGTGAAATTTCCGCGGTAATCGCGATTGACATGCTAAACAGAATACGGCAGTTCCTCAGAGTAAAGATAAGAAGTTATATGAGAAGTATATGGGCAGTTCACTCTCCGAAATTATTCACTAGTGTTGCCAAATAAATTTCCTAAAAGCCATTGAATGGGACAAACCGGAATTTGTCTTGGAACTTTTCTATACATTGAAAAGCATTATATGAACGAGAACATTCTAAGTCGAAAATCTTAAGATTGGGTTTTAGCAGACTCAACTTTAACTCAAGTATCTTAAAAAACGTGTTTGAACGGAATAAAATGACATTTATTTTCACGTGCCATATATTAAAATTATTTACAAATAGATAATAAACGTATTAATTTTAATATTTACCACTACGTACAAATAAAATAACGTTATCACATCCTATTTCATCAATTGAATAAGATATAAAATTTATCTTTTTAATCATTTCTAAAAGAATCTGTAGATCAGGAATGGAGGCGGGATTTTTTTTCTTTTTTTCAAAAAAAAAAAAAAAAAAAAAAAAGGAATTAAAAAGCAAACTCGCTCAATAAATAATTCATCGAGGTCCGGTAATTTAAAACGGAAAACCGTGGAATCTGCTGGCATATCTATCAAAGTGATTTGAAATTGAATACGTTTTTCCGTTTTCGATAAATGTATTGTAGCTTAAATTATAAGCTATTGCCTCGGCTATTGCTATTTAATGATGACCTTCCCCAAGCTGTCTCATCCGGAAATTCAGCTCGAAAAATCAACTTTTATCATTTTCTAAATGTTTGTTTTTTCCCTTATCAAAAACTGGAAAACGCTATTCGGTTTCGTAAAACATTAATAAATGCACCAATAATTTTATGCTACTAATATTAAAAATGATTTATAATGAATGCAGCCGTTATTTATGTGTGTATGCGTGTTTTATAATAAAAATAAAGTTCTCAAAAACAAACTTTTTATTTAATTCCTATCGGTCTATCTGCAAGAAATTTCATGACGACCTACTTTTATTATTTCTCTGCACGTGGAGCGATAAGGATTATAAACATTATGCTAACTGCACCGAAAAGACATCACGTGCGGTTCTAAAACTATCTTCTCCCCCTCCCCACCTTCTTCTATCGCTCTGTTTGGAACATTTTAGCTGTCACAAACTCAAAGGAATAAATATAGATTTCAATTAGAAGATTTTGTTTTAAAAGACACACGAATTCATAACTAAAAAGGAAAAAAATATACTTACCAGCACTGTGCTGTTTCTTAAATGCAAGATACAGAACAAAGTCTAAAATCCGGACATCCGAAATTCTCCAAAATCCGGACGTTTTGCTAATCAACTTCTTTTTTTAATTTTTATATAAAATAAAAGTATTATAAATTTGGAATTCTTAAAACCGGATCGAAAACCTCTTCACTCTTCTAACATTTTTTAAAGAACAAAGATATTCATACTCTTTTCATTCCACTAGTTTCGGCAAAATGATCTTACGATCTGTTTTTCCATAATGATTTTCCAGATGGCTTTTTAAAAAGCCCTGATGACTCAAAACTATTAATTTTTTTTCTCATTTTTTGCGCAAGAAAAAACTATTCAAATTCTATTCTTTTAAATATAAAAAGGACTTCTTGAATGTGTCAACTAGTTTGCGTTGCTTAAGTGCAGAAAAAAAATATTGAGATGCAAGCAAATAAAAAAGAAAAAGAATGAAAACCGAAACTCTTATAATCCTTACTGTTAGAAAAAAAAAAAAATAATAATAATCCTTATCTCCTATGTAAATTGACCGATTTCTTTCAAATTTTCAGCAAGTTGAAATAATAGTGAATTAGGCTGCATAACAAATTTTTATTAAAATATAACCAGTTATTAGAAAGTTAGAACAGCTGCCCACTTTATAGAAACTGCCCAGAAAAAGTAACATTTGCGGTTTGTTTTCATTTATTCACTTCGCTCCGTGAAATCAGAATCAATGTTTACACAATTGGATCATCAATGTTGGGTGGATTATGTTTTGCTATGCAGAAAGAAACCGTGAATAGATTTTTTCCCTTTTTAACTAAAGATTAAAAAAAAAAAAAATACAAAATACAAAAGCATACCATCCAAAATAAGACGTTTATAGTTTAATTTACAAAGCTTAGAAAATCAATAACGAAACTTTCTCGAAAAATGAAATTTGTTGAAAATTGGAGAGGGGGGAGAAAAAGAAAAGGGGGAAATTTGAGAGAAAAAGTGCTCAGTTTATTAGATGTTATTATCAGTTTATTAGCAAAGGATTGGAGCAGCGGAACGTCGTTACAGGAAAGGAACTGGTGTCCGTTTATGGAATACAGGAGAATGTTATTGTCGAAAAATCTTAATTGATGAAGCAGTGCAAAATAACGGACATGTTCAGTGAAAAAGCATTGAGAAAAATGCTCAGGCAGGGCCAATATATTTCGATCGCCTGGGTCTGAAAATTTCGGTTCGTCCACATTATTTTAAAATTTCATTAATATGAGATTTCTCCTCTTTGGGAGTAAAAAAAAAAAAAAAAAAAAAAATGCGCGTAAACGCCGCATCGCTTGAAATTTTAATTTAAAGCATGTAAACGCTGCGGCGTTTCTTCCGAAAATTACGGTATGCTGTTTATTATCCATAATTTAAACTATGCTTAAAAGCAGCATTTTGTTTATACAAGAAGTTTAACATAAAAGAAGGTAGAGGGAGGAATGGGACATTCCAGCAAAGGGAGGAAAGGGACAAGTCTAATTCCTTCTTTTTAATAAGGTTAATGTAAATTGCTAATATGCAAATATTTTTAGAGGATAATATATTAATAATGACATTAAAAATATATTCATTTACTTCAAATTGTAAATAAATTGAACTGGTGATTTGTTAATGTCATCTCTGACTGACAATCTTGAATTTTCCTTCCAGCGATAAAAATACTTGAATTTGATATTGTAGCACAGACATTATCAACCTATAATCTTTGTTAGACTGTGTATATAGCCGACACTAGACTATTTGTGCCTTATCATACATTGTTTTATAGCTGTCCCATACCTCCCTGTTAATGGGGAGGTATGGGACACATTTTGAAACTTACAATTTCTTTAATTGTAAAATTGTTTCGGCTAATTATGTTTCTATATTGTTCAAGAACATTAGAAAGTGTTTCATCTTGTATTCTATAAATCGAAATTTTTGTTTTTGTGTCAAGCAAAGTTGATTTTCTTATTTTTGCAAAAAATGTCCCATTCCTCCCCACTCTCCCCTATATATATTAAAAATTTAAAAAAATAGTGAATGAGAATAAAATTTAATCTTTGGAAATTTTAATTTATTTTCTTTTTTTATTAGGAATGAGAAAATAATTAAAACTAAGCCATAATTTAAAGCACATGAAACACGTTATAAAAGCTTTTTTTTTTCTTTTAATAATGAAATACAAAATATTTTTCAATCTTATTAAATTATTGATGCAAATAATCAATTTTTTTTCTCTCATAAAACAATATTTTGGAGGGAAAAAAAAAAAAAAAATATATATATATTACTATATAATTCTCCAAGCAGCAGTTAAAAATAAGGAAAACTTTGAAAAGGAATATATTGATTTATATTTCGCAGCACACACACACACAAACACAAAAAATATATATTAAAAATGTTTTTTTATATTATTACACAATTGTAATACAAACTCTCTATTAGGTCAGTGACATAAAATAACATAAAATATTTTTATATTTTAATAATCATAATTCACTCATACATTACTAATTTAAGAATTAGCTGTCTATTAGTAAAAATGCGCAAATTCCCAGGCAATTAACAACTACATGATTTACAATTAAACGATAATTAATTCCTCTTTCTGCTTGTCAAACATGCTACCAAAAATATCAAAACAAAAGGAAAACAAATTCATATTCATGTGATGAGCGCAGAAACTGCGCATATAAACTGTTGCCAAGCGAGAACTCGAAGAGAAAAAATTTTGTAGTAAACAAACAGCATATTTTTTTTTCTATTAAAATATTCCTCGCGAATCGAATATTGGCAACAGATCTTTGTTTACGTTTAAACGAAAACGTGTGGCTGGTTTTCTGTTTCATTTTATTGTAAAAATGAACAGAACTTATTCGTGATATTATCGTAACACAGCCAGAGCTTTCAAAATACATGAGTAGATTACTGTAATTTTTGTGAATTGTATTTCGTTTAATAAAATAAAGTAGGAAAACTTTTAAACACATTAATGCTGTGAGCATAATTTTCGTAATACTTATTAGGCTTTTTTGAAATTTAACATGTTAAATTATGCAGATAAACTTATTCTTGCGCCAATGGTTCGCGTTGGAACACTTCCAATGCGTTTGTTAGCCTTAGATTTTGGTGCTGATATTGTGTATACTGAAGTATGTGATAAATATTTTGATATTCTAATTAAAATATTTCATTATTTGTATAGAAAACTTAATGAATAATTTGTTTTTCAGGAGATCATTGATTTTAGATTGCTCAAGTGCCAACGAGTCGAAAATCGTATGTATTTGCTATTGATCTATCTCTTTCCACTAGTGACTCCCCGAAGCCCTGTGTCACTACCAGAAAGCCAAATTTATAACCTTGGCGTAATTTAGCCAGCGTGACTTGGCACAAATTTAATTTCGTTATTGTCACCAGTCTTGCTAGGGAAGGGCAAAGTTCCCCACCCCCTGACAGAAAATTCTTAATTCTTTTTAATATTAATGTTCAATAACTTTATATGCCACTTACTAAAAACAAAACTATTATTTTTCATGTACCTGTGCGTAAAATTTTCAGACAATGCAATTCGAATTCCATAAAATGTAACAATTTTCCTTCACATTTTATCCAGGCTTTGGACTGGCAGCTAAGAAACCTGGCGTTTTTAAAAATTGTTTCAGCCTTTCTTTGTATATTGATAGTTAGGCAATACCTATTAAAATGTTCCTTTTGTGCAATGTTTAAATTTATAACTATGCAGAATTCTTTCATACATATATATATATTATTAATTGGATTTTTAATTAAAAATATTCAATATCACTCAAATCTGAATGTGATTAATCATAATTTTCAAAAATAACTTTGGAAGAACTTCTTGCACTTTCAGAATTGGAACTGACTATAAAAGAAATATTTGTTTTCTCTTCAACTATGCTATCAGTTTTCCAGTGTTCATTCTCATATTTTCACCTTCTGACAGTTTTTTGTTTCGGTATTATTCTTTAACATTTTCACAATTGCTTCACCTGGCAATTTCCTAAGAGTTTGTAAACTAAGTTTGGTTTGGTATTCCTCACTCTAATATAGCCTTTTATAGCTAATTCAATAAGTTTAGTATCACAATCATGGAAGAAGCTTGATGATATCATGGCAATGGCATTTTAAAAATTCATCAATGCACAATTTTTTTAATGGATGTATTAGCCAATATAAGTTCAAAAAGCTCTATTTTATGCATTTTTCATCAAATTTAATTTCTTTCTATTTTATTCAATCACACATTATTTTTCTTCATTGCATATTGCACTGGATCCAATAATTTTGTATGATAGGCTGTGTTATCCATATAAATGATCGATCTAGAATATTTGGAATTAATTTTTCTGTTGGTCATTTTACAAAGCTATTCAATTGATTCAGGTAGCCACCAGTTAAAGGGCAAAATCGGGAAATTTCATTAGTGGCCAGTAAATATGTTAATATAAACATATTGCAACCAGAAAAAAAGTAGAATGCAAGATAATTTTATTCTCTCCTTCTAGGAAAGTGGCCATAAGGTGACCACTGACAAACAATTTTTTAATAGCCACTTTTTCTCATTTAGTGGCCCAGTGACTAGTGCTAATTTTGCCCTTTATCACCAGTGGCAGTGCCAGCTTTGAATATCAATTGTGCATTTGGCACAAATCCAATTTTGAATCCGGCATACTACTATCAAGTGGTGCCTGTTTTTTTTCTTTTACCAGCCAGCATGGTACCACATACAGTTGAAAATCATTTATGATAAAATTTATGCGACTGCAAAAATAATTCATTATTACAATCCATTTTCATACTGACATTTTTTTTCATATTTCTAATTTTTTCAAATATAAAGTTAAGAAATATACACAACAGAGGAAAGTATAGTGGTAGAAAAGAACTTAGTTCTATGTATACGTTCTGGCAGTTGGGAGTGTTACAAAATATGACTGACAAATGAAAATACATAGTTTTTGGTATATTTTCTAATAGCCTGTAATTTTTAAGAATACTTAAAAATTCACTTGCACCGTCAGAATATCCACTTGCCAGTGGCTGGTAAAGTAGTGTAATTCTGCATCCCTGATCATTTCTATCAAAGGCCTATTCAATGGAGAATTTTTCTAAGTTTCTTCCTTGGAAAATTAATTCTGTCTTTAACAACAGGGAGTCATATTGTAACAAATGGTGTTCTGCCTGAGGAGTAGAATTTACTAACGATCTTTCACATGACAGAGGAATAAAAATTATCCAAAGTAGCAATTCATTGAGCTGGATGTTTACAGTGTTTTGCAGGTGTTGAAAGTTGCTCTGGGTTAGCATAAACTTCTTTCTATATTCTCTTAATAGTCCTGAGGGATACTCCAGTGGCAGCAGCAGCCTGCTTCTGTCCCTGACATAAGGGAAGCAATGCTTTCTGAGTATTTGCCTCCTTCTCAAAGAAATCAATAACTTTGTTTACAGTCATTATGTTTTTAGAATGAATTGTTTTCCCTTTTGAGGGCATGATTATTAAGAAAATAACAATTTGTCTCAGAGAAAAAAAAAAGGTTAAAATAAGACAGAGAAAAGTAAGACACAGTTAACCAACGGTGGGAAAGTGGGTTTCTGTGGAGAAGCGATGCAGAAATTATTGGTGAGAAACTTGTTTCATTGTAATTGTCTTATTCTTTCAGTGAATGGAAGACACTCAAAGGGTAGAGTTATTTCTCCCCTCCAGTTTCAACTAGCATACCTTCCCCAAAGTTGACTCTAAAAGAAGGTGTTTCCCAAGTTCCAACTCGTAATGGGTCAATAATAATCTCACAATAACTATATTGCATTTATGAACATTTTGCAACCGTGGAAAAAAGAAATTACAAAGATCGATGCAGCAACCTTTTTGTATCTCAAAAGTATAAGAAATTCAATAATGCTGCAATTTTAAAAATTTCCTTCTTTCTGGATTTTAAAACTTAAGGCTAAAAGTAAGACACACATGTGTATTTAATATTAAGTATGGCTCTGTAGTAGGGTGCCTAATAGGGAAGGATAGAGGAGGAGCAGTTGTTTTATTCCTCCAAGGAATTTTATAATTCAGAATGTATCGGTTATCACAAGTCAAACATTTTTTTTTCTTTTCAGAAATTGCACAAAGGCTAAAATAACTTGTCAGATTTGATTAAAATAAAAACATCAGCAATAACACTATAAACATACCAGGAATTTTACTCAAGTTTTCTAAAAATATTTCACACCAGAATTTTTATTTAAAACTTATTTTTGTGTGGTTTATATTTTATTTTGTAAAGAAATTTCTGGTTCAAATTGACATATTTTCATTTGGTACTGGTCAAATGACAGGCTGTGGTATGTTTCGTGTTAAGTAAACCGTTTAAGTAGAGTAATGAACAATTATCAGTGATATTTACTAAAGCTGTGCTATTGCAATATTCTCAAAGTGAGACACATTTTTCATTCATGAGTACTTTGGCTAATTTTAAACATGTAAAAGAAAACTAAACTTGTGACTATATGATCCATGAAGGTCCACAGTGCCCAACCCTGTTTACTTGACCCTGAGTCCTGTACAGCATATATTCTGGTCAGTCTAACGCGGGATGGCAGGACCCTCAGATTTTAGTTCCCAAGCTAGCTTGGTACTCATTTTATTGACCCCGAAGGGATGAAAAGTTGAGTGAACCTTATCCAGCTGGAAGTCAAACTCTCGACCTGTAACGTGGCAGCAAACATGCTGACCACTGCGCCACTGAGCTTTGATTTTAAAGATATATGTGAGTATAAATTTGTATCAGTTGCATCTCAGTTGTGCACAACAAGATCAAAAGAAACTTTATCCCCCCCCCCCAAGATAGCTTTGAAATGGCATCCCTAGTAAGGATTAAGATCGCTGACAATAGTCTTTAGTAATCAGCTCATTTTATTGTAACCAGCATCAGTTACAATAATTCGTCAGGAATGATTCAATGTGTTTATTAATATGTTAACAAATTTTATATAGCTTTCTCGGTCTCTCCCTCTCTCTCTTTTTTTAAAATTAAGATTTTATTTATATTAATACACATTTTTATCACCTTTTGAATTATATTATTTATACAAATTCAAAATTAATTCTGTCAATAAACTTTACGTATGACTCTAATGATGACTATGTTATTTCAAATGCTGTTAGATAATTTATTTTAAAACTTTATTTAAATTTATTATAATGTTTGCCATACAAAAAAACAAACAAACCATGTTATAAGAATGAGTTAAATTTGCACCAAGTCCTGCTCTTTAAAATATGCCAATTTAGCTCTCTCATGGGGATCTGCGGCTCCAGGGAAATATTGGTTTTCTTTCCTACCTCTTTGTATGTATGTAGGGCAGAGGGGGGCACATGTGAACAATTTTTACATTTTTGACTATTTCTCAAAATTGTTATGAGAATTGAACCAAAAATTGATTTATATGAATATTTACAATTTGTTTGTTCTTTTGGGGAAACTTTTGAATGCATTTATCAAGAATTTCTAACTTATATCATCATTCAAAAAATTGTCTAAATTTGTTCACATGTGCTCCAGTGGAGGGGTAGTTGTGAACATACCTGGGGCATATGTGAACGCATGCATAAATAAGACAAAAATAATTTTTTGTAAATAAAAACTGTGATAAAAACTAATTAGATGCCCTCTTTCTAGTTGTGTGAATAAATCAGATAAATATTTCAGTATAGATATAAGAAATTATTGGTAAAATTATACACTAATATACCTAATCCTTTTGAGTCAAGCATAACAAAACTGTGTTACTTTTAAATAAGTTATTGAATAATTCTGTTATTGTGTTTTTATTTTTTTTCTAAATGCTGTGCAATGTGTTTATCAAAATTGTGCGTCATGGTTTTAAAAATTGGTAAAAGTGTGATAAAAAAAATCAGTGATTATTACAATACTACCTACTTATCGCTTTTTTTTTTTTGGCCAACTAAATTTTACTTTCATGAAATAAAATATCTTACAAATACTTTAATATGGGCTAAGAAAAAATAAATACGTTTAAAACTGGAGATCACTAAATAATAACAAATAAACATATTGGTTTTTACAGAAAGCCAGCACTTTTAATTGCTATCTAACTTGCAGTAAATTAAAACTGTGAAGCAATCCTAAAAACATTGAATTTATAGCTCAATGTTTGCCAAGGGTAATTAAATTTTAAACTAAAAAACAAATGCATTCACAGACTTAAAAAATACACTTGTGAACTGTTCACATTTGCCCCCATATGTTCTGTTCACAAGTGTCCCTTCTACCAACTTAAGCTTAACTTATAAAAAAAAAATATTTTTAATTGAAATAAGCTAACAAAACTTCTTGTAGACTTACCTAATTAATGCCACTATAGAATGCAATGCTGATATTCTACTTTAAAAAATGTCTTGAATGAATTTTTACTTCAATAACTTAGAAGACTTTTTTACTTCACACCTTCTAAAACAAACAAATTACAGCTACCAGAAATCAAAATGGCTTATTGTTCTGAAAATTCAGCCGAAAGGTGGTACCAGTACTACCATCTATTGGTAATTTTTTGAATTTTTTTATTTCAAATTAACTGAGTGAAATATGTACTGTTCACATGTGTCCCCTCTCCCCTATGTGTGTACTAATGTACTTTGATGTAATGCTTTACACTTCATCATCTTACCAAAAAAAAAAAATCTAGAATGGTTCCACTCAACTTTACAGAATATCATGTATTCAAATAAATAGTAAAAGTAAATAAAAGCTTAGATCCTAATTTTACAAAGTTATGTTTCCACTTGTGCAAATGACTTCATATTCTAAAGAAAACATCACTTTCGTTCATAAAGCTCAAACTTTTTTCTAAAGTTTTGAATGAATTTTTATTTTCCACTCCTGCTGAAATTTAAGGCCTGTTAATTAAAATTAATTTTGAAACTGAATTTCTATATAATGGGGGCTTTAAATGTAGATATTTTGTCATTGTTTCTCAACAACATGCAATACTTTAATTTCCCTGTGTTTTTATCACATTAATAAAACTTTCTCTAATTTTTTTTCTTTGCTTTTTAAGGGAAAAAAAGTTTTACTAAATTAATTCATGTTCTAGTGAAATATGACTGTTGTATCAAAATAAGATAAACATGTCTTGTCTAGTTGTAGACACAAAAATAATCCTGTCTCATCTAAATTATAAATATCTGATGGTTTGTAATTGGATAAATTTTCTTTTAATATTGAATTTACCCAGGAATTCATTTCGCTATTACCAACAGCTGCTGATTCTCAAAAAATTTTCTTAAAAGAAAGTCCATATCATTCTTTAAATTGCTGTATCCATCTGTTACTGGCGTTTAAGTTTTCAACATTGAGTTATTTCACTACTTCCATTGCTTTTTCTTTCCGATGTCTCCCGATATTGAAATATTGTTGGATCGGACATTTTTGAACCAGTTGATTAGGACAACTTCTGCATCATCAAAATTTGATGTGTGCATCCTTTTTTGCTTACAGCCAGTTTGGTCGCTGCTGAAAATTGCTTGCTTTGGGAACAGAATCGTGTTTAATGGCTTCTGTGGATAGAGTGCGCTTTAGAAAATCCAGACTTAGTCATTCCTAAAATCATTAACTTGACTTTTTCTGTTAATGTTCATGACTTTTTATTAGCCAGTTTAGTTTCCGAATTTGTGTTGTCAAAACTAAAATGAGCACAAAAAATAACGAATGAACTATCCAGTGCAAGCAGGCTTTAATTAAAAAGTAAAGTGGTTACCTGTCCTGAATATAAGAATCTCAGACAATAAACTAAGATCCACTGTCAGGGAGCTTACAAAGGCCAAATCATTCTTTCCCAACCCCTCATAGTGACCTTGTGTATCCCCTCCCTGCTGACCCAGTTCCCCTCACTGGGCAATTAACACTCCATGGATTAGCAAAGAATGACTTCCCACACATTCACATGCCAGTCTTATCTGTTGTCAAACAATGTGCTATCCCCACACCTCACTTCTCAGAAATTCAGTTTTTGTGTGTAAAGTCTGGGTGAAATTCAGAAAATTTTCTGATATGGCAAATAATCTTTATAAGGAAAATTGCTGCCATCTGGAATATTTTAAAACCTAAACTTACAGTCATGTTCATCAAATCTAAATGTTTTTGGAGATATCCTTGACAAAGAAATGGGACTGAGTTTGCATATTGTACTCTTAAAAGTGATGTCTTAAGCAAAGTGGTTGAAAAAACAGCGATGCTATAAGAGGAGTACAAAATGTGAAATGGCGTATATGAAAGGTTGGGACTTCAGAAACATGATGTAATATTTGAGTAACATCTTACTTATGAGACTTACTAACAAGGTTTGACTGTATATACATTTAAGGGCATGTAGGAAATCCTTAAATGTAATCTGTACCAAGCCTATCAATTTCTGTACATGTTCCTGCATGTCATTAATTAATTTTTAATTGTTTTAATTAATAATCTCAGCACAAATCATGTCCTGCCAATATCAATATAGCCCTCATAAAATAGTTCACAAAAAAGTTTGTTTTAAAAATTTTGGTACTTGTAAGATACCAATTTCCTATGTTTTGCCAAATGTGTCAGAGTACTTGTATTGGTAAGAATAAATATATCAATTTTCATTGCAAGGTTATTTTTTGTTGAAGTGGTTTTAATTTTTAAGAAAGGAATCCTGTAGATTACATGATTTAACAGCTGGTAGTTTTACAGAAATAGTTTAAAAATAATGATATGTTGTAAATATGTATCAAAATGCTAAACTCTGACACATGGTAATTTATTTTGTTGTTTTGAAAAAGCAATCCAAATTGTTCTTTACAAAAAAGTTGCAATTCATATAAAATTTAATAAAAATTTTGTTTAGAGTAATTTAGGTAGAACTAAATCTGGCTATAGATTCATTAATGTTTAACTAAGATAAAGTGGTATTTTTCTTTTATATGGAACCACTTTATATGCCAAGTGCAAATGTTGACGTAAAAGTTAACAAAGGCATCATAAGCAAATATAGTAGGCTTCCTCAAATCCGCAAACACCTGAAATCTGCACATCATCGCAAATGTAAACAATGAAACTTTCAGTTCAGATGTAGAGGCAAAATTACAGAATTTTTTAGTTTTATATCATTCCTTTTGCATTTTAATATGTAATTAATTCTCTGTAATATGACTGAACTCATGGTTTTTCATGAAGAAAGTACAATTTTTTTCTTCTAAAAAAAAAAAATGATTTAATTTCTAAAAAAAAAAAATAAAGATATTGCTAATATCTTTGGTAATCACAATCTTTTTACCAAATCTTTTTATGTATTAATCGAGATTTTTTGGTTATTAAGACTGGCTAAACCAGAAATAAAACTTCCTTACTTTATGATTTTGATGTGAATTAAAAGGGTACCATTATGTGGCAAGTTTCATTCAATAATTCAAGGAAAATGTATCTTATTTTCCTTATGCAGATTTAACTTTACTTTTAATAATTTAATCATTTAAAAAATTATCTTACTTCTTATCATTTTAGTTTATTACTTTACTTAATTATTTTAATATTTTACTATATTGCAAGGATTCTTTTTTTTTTTGATTGTGCAATCAAAATTAAAGAATGTAATAATGCACATTATTACATTCAAATTACTGTTTAAAAAGTGTAAACAAAGCAATGACCAGAAATCTGCAAAATTCCAAAATCTGTACAACCTCTGGTCCCAAGCTGTGCGGATTTGAGGGAGTCTACTATATTACAAAAGTATATGTTGTAAAAAATAGGAATGGTAGTTCTAGTGGCATACATATAGTTTAATGAAGTGAATATAACTGTTTTATTGAATGTAAAATTTAGAGAAAATTCACAACATTTCATTACAAATTGGCATAAGTTGATAATTTTCATTTAGTATTACCGGGTGTATCTCATATGTTTTTCATACCCACTCTATAAATTCTGTTAAGTATGATTCACAGAATATTCACAAAAATTGACAGATGCACACCAGAAGAATATAACTTGAGTAACAGTTGTAAAAAGAATGTGATAATCTTGAAATCAAGTTTCAGTGTGCATATATTCTTTCTTTAGAATTCTTTCTTTGAATTCAAAGCACAAAAATGACACTTTAGTGTCATTTTTGTGCTTTGAATTCAAAAATGCATTGTTTTATCGTATACTTTTATGAACAA
This sequence comes from Maratus speciosus, assembly GCA_963932465.1. NCBI lineage: Eukaryota > Metazoa > Arthropoda > Arachnida > Araneae > Salticidae > Maratus > Maratus speciosus. Next base: position 364,383,102 of record OZ010792.1, read on the forward strand.
ATATCACAATATGAATTGTACCTTTGCCTTTGAAAAATTTAATGGCAGAACATTCATCATTTGGAAATTTCCGAATTGTATAAGCCATATTAAAATTTATTTTTTAAAGTATCGATAAATCTTGCTATTTTCCATAAAATGATGACTAGCCAGTTGTATTGCTTTGCTATCCCTTATTTTCATTTCCTTTTACTTATTATATTTTTATTGGAATTCTGAATTATTCAAAATTTTGTTAATCTGAATTAGAGCAAAGTTAGTTAATATTAGTAGAAAGAGCACCGAAAACTGGCAATAACTCACAATTAAAACAATAAAACTTTGTAAAAATCACCATAAAATCAAAACAATACATAGAATAAGACGTGTTTCGAGCTTGAAAATTAACAGCCTGTCATCAGCTAGTACTGTAAACATGTGCTATGCTATGCATTGTTTTGATTTTATGGTGATTTTTACAAAGTTTTATTGTTTTAATTCGTTAATATTATTTGGATTCTACTGTAACTATTAAATTAGTCTTTTGTAAATATTAAACTCTTTTTTTTCTTTTTTTCTTTTAATTAGAAATTTTAGATACCATTGATTACATTGATGAAGATCAAAATGTTGTTTTTCGTACATGTGAAAAAGAAAGGAAAAATTTAGTTTTACAGTTGGTAATTATCTATTTATTGCTTATTTAATTATCTGTTTGAACTAAATATTTGTACATTAAAAAATTATATGATTTTCAATAATATTATGTGAAATGCCATAAACACATGTTGGGGAAATTTTAATATTTGATTGGAGTATGAATTAGAGTTCTACATTTGTTGAAATTTTGAATTTGTGTCTAATTTTACTAATCTTGCCAAGTAAAAGTGTTGAGCCTAGCTTGGTCCATTTATTTTTTCACAGTGTTCATGCCTTGTACAAAAATTAATGAAATCAGGCCTGTCTGGACCTGCTCAGTTTGTATAAATAAAATCAATATTTTGTAATTCACACTATCCTAAATTAAAAATTCTGTTAAACAAATACTGCATATAGTTTTATGCAAAAATTTCAAAATATAGCATTTTTCAGATTCTTACATCTATTGTCTACGATCTATGAAAAATGGAATAACAGTTAATATTAATGATAATTTGAAACAGTTATATATAAATAAAGGATTATTTAGAAAAGTATGTATAGTTATATGAAGCATAAAAGTAAATTAAAAAAAATATATTTTCTTGTTGTTTATTAAACCAAGATAATTTTTTTACACAATAGTATAGAAATTTTTAAAGTGTCTGTTACAGATATATACAATGTCATGAATTTTACTTTCTTCGATAACTAAGGAGGAAAGCTGGCTAATATGACCCATGAAGCAAACAAACAAACAAACAAAAAAAAAAAATCAGTGCAGCACAGACTGGAAAAATGAAATCCAAACCAAGCCTTGTCCGAGAAAAATAAGCTTAGGCTCATGAAAACCAGTGTAATTCTACAAATCCATATAAAAGTTACTTCAACTAGGTGAAAATGTATGCATGTGACTCTTTTACTGCCTTCCACAGTCTGTCATCAAATAAGGAGTGTCATTTCAGGTTTTACTTAGAGATTGAAAATTCTGTCATTGGGAATAGCATATCCAGATTTTCTATCGATTTGAAATGAACTATTTTTCTTGCATTTAGTTTTCATATTTATTTCCAAAGGATTTTTGTATGGTTACAATTTATTTAGATGTAATCATTAATTCACTGGTGGACAATTGCTAAAGATGAGTGACATATCAACAGAGATGGTCACAAAATCGAATGCAGCAGCATGTGGAAATTAGCATAAGTGCGGGAAGCAGTAAAAAACACTGTGTATGCAAACATACCTTGGCCATGTGTTAATGTTGATATGGCATTTGAAGGATTTGGTTGTGCAATGACAGTTGTTATTTAAAGTAAAGTTTGAATGTCAAAGAATCAATTGAGAACTTGAAATTTTAGATATGTGTTCCCAACATCACTTAGATGATTTTACACATGACTAGTGATAAGAATGCTCAGAAAAGTTGGGAAAAAAACTGTTTTTTTTTTTTTTTCAGTTTTTTTCCAAAGGCTTATTTTTCAATTTCTCCAAACTGAAAAAATTGAAATTTCATTTATAAAATAATGTATTCAAAATTTTGTAATAGCTACATTCTGATACTTTTTATTTTATTTAAATTAAATTAATTTATTTAAATTAAAATTTTATTTATTTTTATGTTAAATGTCTCACATGAAAACATTAATGTGAGAAATCTGATCTGTAAGAAGACTTGAAAAGATCCTTTAAAGGATCCTTCATTTTTTTCTACTTTGAAACCCTTCACAAAATTTCTCTTAAAAATAGCATAATAAAAATTGAATCTTTCACAGATGCAATGATTGAAGAAAAAAAATCTCATGTCATATAACAGCTGATCTTATCAAGTTGTATGTATATGTGTGAAGAACCTTATTAAAAATGTCTAAATAGGATCCTAAATATAACGGTAATTTCTAATTCACAAATTCTGATTACAAAAGTTCACAATTTCACAAAAACAGGATTACATGGAAAAAAATCTAGATATATGACTGGTAGGTGTAAGATAATTAAATGCAACTTCTTGTTAAAAATGAATTCATGTGCAAAATTATGTCAATAATATATGCCGATTGATGGAAATGGTAAAATTGAAAATTTAACATAAAATTTGAAACATGCATTTATTTTTAATGCCATAGCTGCAGTTAATCATGTAATCGGTAATTAATAAGAATATTTAACTAATTAAAAAAATAATAATAGCAGCATGCATTTGACATTAATTACTCTGTTCAAGCTCTTTTCCTAAAATATAGATTCTCAGACTTATCTAACTATACATATTTTTTTATATATAAATGTAGATTAAATAAACATTTCGAAGAGAACGTAAACAACTTCCTGTACAAAATTTCGTTGAAGGAAGCAGAGTTGCTACACTACCTGGAAAAGTCAGGGAATTTCTATATTTTATCCAAAATCCTGGAAAGGTCAGGGAATTTAATAAAATTTCATGGAGATTGCCAAATAAGTACAACCTTTGTCCCATGGCAAATTAGAAATATCTTCCACTTTTCTGCAAATTCCAATTTTTAGAAGTTTTATTTAATTGCCTCTTAAAACTTCCTCTTCTCTTTTCTTCCTCTTTTCTTTTTTCCAACTGTCATCTTCGACACATACTTTAAAAATTTTAACTGTTTACTATAATTTTTTTTAATTTTTCTGCAATATTTTTTTATTGACAGTTAATGTAACTAATAAATCATTTCAAATCTGCTTAACCTCCACCCTGAAATGTTTGCTTCTCAACCCCCTTTGCCTAAAGTTGAACTTAAATGAGATAGATAGTGAAGTGAATTATCATTCAATGGGAAAATATTGTATATATATATATATATATATTTCCACTTTACAGGACACTTACTTTGAAATACTCAGAAATTATTAAGGAAAGCAATTTCTATTGCAGTCCTAAGAGCATTTTTTTGTGAGGGGGGGGGGGGGGGGTGCATATGTGAAAATTTTAATCAATGTTATATATATAGTTGAAAATTTTTATATTTTCGTGAAGTACAATATTTATTTTACTCTTGGCTCGTCCATGTCCAGTTCACATGACACCACTAGACTGAAATTTTTATAAAATGCACCTGGAAAAGTCAGGGAATTTCATTCTCCTATATGGGTAGCAACCCTGAGGAAGATTTTATACTTATTAAAAAATACCATCTGTTTTTATAATGTTACGTAAATATATATATATATATATATGAGGGCAGTTTGATAAGTCCGTGACTTTGAAATGAAAAAACCAATATACATACCAAAATGCATTTTATTTTTCGACATAATCTCCTTTCATAATGATACGCTCTTTCCAACAATGTTCTAACTTTTTTAATCCTTCCAAAAAATAAGATTTCTCAAACTCCCCAGAATAGGGATTTGTGGCATTAATGATCTCAGAATTTGAAGAAAATTTCTTTGCACCAAGCCATTTTTTTTAATTTGAAAAAAGAAAAAAGTCACTGAGGGCCAAGTCAGGAGTGTAGGGTGGATGAAGGAGTAATTTGTATTGTAATTCAACCAATTTAGCGACTCCAATTTTAGATGAGTGCGCTGGCTCATTGTCGTGATGAAAAAGCACTTTATTCTTGGACAAAAAGGGCTGCTTTTTTTTAAATTTTGCATTAAAACTGTCTAATAAATCAGCATAATACTGTCCGGTGATCATTTTTCTTTTTTTTTTTTCAGATAGTCAATGAGGATTACATATTATGTTGAGCAGCATAATACTGTCCGGTGATCGTTTTTCTTTTTTTTTTCAGATAGTCAATGAGGATTACGTATTAGGTTGAGCAAAAAGTTCTGGGAAATTTTTAATCTAATAGTTACCAGAATTTGTATCATATATGATGGTCGTGCCTTGAATGCCGAGCTTTATTGCCAGCAGTTGGATCGCGTCTACGACAAATTGGTGCAGAAGTATCCAAGATTAGTCTGTCGAAAGCACGCTTTGTTTCAGCAGGACAATGCCAAACTGCATGTGGCACAGAGGATCAAGGACAAGTTTGCACAACTGGACAGCGTCGAAATTCTTCCACACCCTGCCTACAGCCCAGACATGGCTCCATCCAATTATGGCCTTTTTCGATCAATGCAATACTTTTTCAAGGGCCGTCAATTCGAATCCTTTAATGAAGTTGAAGAAGCATGTCAAGAGTTTTTCGATTCCAAGGAGCCGCCATGGTATTTCCAGCAAATCCAGAATATGGAAGAACAATGGCAGAAAGTCGTGGACTATGATGGTCTCTACTTTGAAGAATAGTCCTTGTTGCTTTTGTTGCTAATTTGCGCATAACAATGCAACTTTCACAAATTTCCCAGAACTTTTTGCTCAACCTAGTAGTTTGAGTCCTAGAAAACTGTAGCCATAATCTTTCCGGCCGATGGAACTGCTTTTGCCTTTTTCGGAGCACGTTCATTAGAAGTAGCCCACTGTTCTTTCACTTCTGGTGTGTAGTAATGTATCCATGTTCCATCAATTGTAACATAGCGGTGCAGAAATTCGCTTGAATTGCACTCGAACTTGTCCAAACATTGCTTTGAAATGGTTACATGAGTCCGCTTTTGATCCTCTGTCAGCAATCGCGGCATCCATCTTGCTGATAACTTTTTCATGTCCAAATGTTCATGCATGATATTGAATACACATTCATTTGAAATGTTTATCTTCTTAGCTGTCTCGCGCACTTTCACTTGGTGGTCTTTTAATACGATATCATGGATTTTGTTGACAATTTCTTCAGTCGTGATCTCAATTGGACGTCCAGAACTTTCTGCATCTGTTGTGCTCGTATGTCAACAACGAAATTCCATAAACCGCTTGTGAACCATACCACATAATGGAGCAGAGTCCCCATAATATTTTTTCAACTTTTCTTCAGTTTCGGTAATTATTTTACCGAGCAAAAAAATAGTGTTTTATCAAAACACGAAATTCTTTTTTCTCCATAATCAAAACAAACACGTCAATCGTTTGCTTTTGAATCCAATAGGACACAATGTATTTAAAATATAGTCTGCAAATTGCACGAATGTTGCCACAGATAATAATAAATTGAAACCATGATAATAAGAGTGCGATCAAATCGCCACCATTTTTAAAGTCACGAAGATATCAAACTGCCCTCATATAGATATATATATTACTTTCATATTACAGAAAAGAAAAACAAATTTTTTAGTTTCCATTTTTTCAAACTTATTACAAAATTTATAGTTAATTTTATTAAAGTCTTCATTCTGAGTCAGAATCTGAAATATAAGTAGGAGCTTGGTGCAATATAATAAAAGCGTAAAAAATAACAACGTTAAAAACACCAAAATTTTAAATTTTAAGCATACCGGTTTCGGTAGCATATAGTATATCTTCCTCAGTGCTAAGGATGGCGGAAATTTGCTCACATATAAAGGAGAGATGGGAATTCCAGTTAAAGGTTTATTGACCAATAGGAAAACAGAGGATTGCAGACAACAGCCAACAGGAAAATAGATGGGAAATGGAACCAAAGTAGTGAGGGAAAAAAATTAAGAGAAAGAAGTTTTTATGTAATATTTCCAACAATCTGGTAATGGGGGAATAGCGAATTCACAATTAACGATATTTTTTATATTTTTATAAATATGAAATGCTTCAAGGAAGTTAAGTTCGTGTATAGAAGTAGGTTTAGAGATTATTTTAACCTAATTGAAGTCAAAAGTATGATTCATCTCCCAGCAATGTTTTGCAATAGAGGATTTATTGATTTCTTATTTTTTAATACATTGTTGATGTTCTTTGATACAAAATTTTAAGCAGCGTTTGGTTTGTCAAATATAGGAAAGGCCACACTGGCAATTAGTACGGTAAATACCCCATGAATTGGATAATTCAATAGGGTCTTTGAGTTTGGAGAGGGTGAGTTTATTGATAGGGGGCAAAAATTATTTTGAAGTCATATTGTCTAAGAATTTTAGCAATGGGAAAGCTTGTTTTAGAAAAGAAGGGTAACACAATGCTAATATTGGAAAAAGTAGAAGACTGAGGAGAGTTTGAGGAATGAGGATGCTGAAGTTTGAATAAAGCAGTATCAATTATAGGAGGGTTGTAACCTCTGTCAATTGCAATGGATTTAATGTATTGAATTTCACTATTAAATGACTGAAAATCAGAGCAAACATGTATGGCACGATTTATAAAGGTATAAAAGGCGGCCATTTTTTGGCTTGGAGGATGACAAGAACGAGCATGGGGTGGCAAAGAAACAACGAAGCTTTTGTGATAGACGGATGTAGTGAAACCGTTTACAGTGCGAGTGACAAGGGTATCAAAAAATGGGAGAGAACTATTATTTTCAGTTTCATAAGTGAATTGAATATTGCTATCAATAGAGTTCATAATGTTAAGAATATTATCAATATTGTGAAGAGAGGTGAGGGAGCCCATGATTCAATCTGACGGTTTAGCCACGGCCTGCCCCTTCTCCCCCATCCTCGCAGACATCTATATGCATTATTTTGAATGCTCCCTTTTCAATAAATTATTTTTCCCTTTCTGGATTCGCTATGTTGATGACACATTCATCTTAATTGACACCTCTCTTCACAATATTGATAATATTCTTAACATTATGAACTCTATTGATAGCAATATTCAATTCACTTATGAAACTGAAAATAATAGTTCTCTCCCATTTTTGGATATCCTTGTCACTCGCACTGTAAACGGTCTTACTACATCCATCTATCGCAAAAGTTTCGCTGTTTCTTTGCCACCCCATGCTCGTTCTTGTCATCCCCCAAGCCAAAAAATGGCCGCCTTTAATACCTTTATAAATTGTGCCATACATGTGTACTCTGATTCTCAGTCATTTAATAGTGAAATTCAATGCATTAAATCCATTGCGATTGACAGAGGTTACAACCCTTCTATAATTGATACTGCTCTATTTAAACTTCAGCATCCTCGTTCCTCAAACTCTCCTCAGTCTTCTACTCTTTCCAATATTAGCATTGTGTTACCCTTCTTTTCTAAATCAAGCTTTCCCATTGCTAAAATTCTTAGACAATATGACTTCAAAATAATTTTTGCCCGTACCAATAAACTCACCCTCTCCAAACTCAAAGACCCTATTGAGTTATCCAATTCATGGGGTATCTACTGTATTAATTGCCAGTGTGGCCTTTCTTATATTGGACAAACCAAATGCTGCTTAAAATTTCGTATCAAAGAACATCAACAATATATTAAAAAACAAGAAATCAATAAATCCTCTATTGCAAAACATTGCTGGGAGATGAATCATACTTTTGACTTCAATTCGGTTAAAATAATCTCTAAACCTACTTCTATACACAAACTTAACTTCCTTGAAGCATTTCATATTTATAAAAATATAAAAAATATTGTTAATTGTGAATTCGCTATTCCCCCATTACCAGATTGTTGGAAATATTACATAAAAACTTCTTTCTCGTAATTTTTTTTCCTCACTACTTCGGTTCCATTTTCCCATCTATTTTCCTGTTGGCTGTTGTCTGCAATCCTCTGTTTTCCTATTGGTCAATAAACCTTTAACTGGAATTCCCATCTCTCCTTTATATGTGAGCAAATTTCTGCCATCCTTAGCACTGAGGAAGGTATGCTATATGCTACTGAAACCGGTATGCTTAAAATTAAAAATTTTGGTGCTTTTAACGTTGCTATTTTTTACACTTTTAGAATCTGAAATTGTTGATTCTGTACTGCTAACTCTGTCTGTCTGAAGTCTGAACTAAATGTGTTGAAAGTACAGTAGCATCCCTCTTAACCGGAACTCCGCTTTAACCGGCCGATTTTTTCCCCTAATATCAGGCGAAATTCAGAGATGACGGCCTCAGTAACTCACCTTACGCTTTCGAGTTGAAGTACAATCCCGAGGGGAAGGAGGCAAAATTCAAAAAGGAGAACGTCGGTTCTGGTTCTTTGTTGACCTTCACCAGTGTTGAATTCAGGGTGTGGCCTGAGGGGAGGACATCCCCCCCTCAAGAACAATGAGATGTCCCCCCCCGGAAGATTTGAGATTTTGTGTTTTTAATGGTCAAAAGTGCAATCTCTCCCCACTCGGAAATCTATAATGTCTGATCTATCTGCAAACTGTGTTGAAACAACACTTTTGCCAGTGTTGAATTCCGGGTGTGGCCTGGGGGGGGGGGGGGGGGCATTTCCCCCTCCCCAAGAAGAATGAGATGTCCTCCCGGAAGATTTGAGATTTTGTGTTTTTGGCTGCGTACAGACGCATATTTTGCCTACTTCTCTAGTTTTCTTGGAAAATCTTTTATTCTGAGCCCATCTGCGGTTTATTCATAAAAGAATGAGGGGAATCAACAATGGGTCAGGAGGTAAGGAGCTCGACCCTACTTGAAGGAAAGGTTTCCTCTTTTGCCGGACATCAGTCCCTTTCAGTGGCTTTCAGTGGCCACAAAAAATGAAGCCGACACTGATAACAGTTAGAAGGATGGTGCGTGCGCAGCCTTTAATGGTCCAAAGTGCATTCTCCCCCCACTTGGAACTCTAAAATGTCTGATCTATCTGCAAACTGTTTTGTACAAACCTTTAAAATGCGAGGGATGCGAACAGATCGCCGTAGAAAATGTAAGTTGTTTGAGTCTGATAAAGATCTCAAGCATGAAACATTATTTGACGAGGATATAATTAGGACTGTAACTGATGTTGTTCAATACGAAGACGATCCTGATGATCCAGTTTTAGTTGACACTGCTAAAATTCCTCATACGGAAGGAGTAAAAGCATTAGAGTTGGCGATACGCTATGTTGAGCAGCGGCTAACAGCTTCCTCGGTTAAACATGATGTTAAAGAGATGGAGAGATAAAGCTGAATAATGTCGGGCATCTTGCATTCAACAGAAGAAGGTCACTGATTTATTTGTGGTTGATTAATTTAAATATACATAATGTAGAACAATTTCAACATCTTATAAAGTTGCATAATACGATTTTCAACAATTTAATTTGTGTTAAATATTTTCCATTGTTTGTTATCAGTGATATTTTTTTTTCAATTCAATTAATTATAACTAGCATTCATTTAACAAAATATAGAAAATAGTGCTGTAAAAGTAACGACTAAATGAATACCCGTATGATGTCGTTACTTTCGAACTCGCTACCCGTTAGAAAGTATTCGTTACTCGTTACTGCTCAAAAACCGAGTATTAACAATCATCGTATGTATACTACAAACCTGCAGCAATAGCAAATCTAATTATATACCGCACATGAGTCTTTTGAAGAATTCGTTACTATTTTAACGTAAAATATGTGCTGCCATCTGTACGTTAAAAATACATTTAATTTTCTACGTTTTAATGAAAAACAGGCAAACAAAATTAAAATACGATGCATAATTGAATATAACATGTCTAAATTGTATAATTTCTTACTTATGAAATAAGATATAATCGGAGAAAGCAATTTAGGAAGAGTAAAAGTTCACTAAATTTATACGAAAACTATGAAATATAATTACACAGACAAAATATTTTACAAACAAATTTACTTATTAATTTTACACTAAAAGTAATTATGTATTATGAAAATTTAATTTCTGGAATAATATGAAAATATTTAAATATATATATATTTAATTTCTTAAGTGATTATCCTATCAAATGACACTGTACTTCAGTCACATTATTATTTCTGAAATTATTGATTTATATTTAAAAATACCCTTTTTTCAAATATGAAATTTAAAAAGATAGCAACAAAAATATTTGGCACAGATGTCATATACGCATCACACTAGCGTGATTTTTTTTTCTGATGCCAATTTGGTGAAAACCTCGTTTTTTAATACAAATTACACATATATATATTAAATAGGGAATAAAATAAATAAAAAATGTGTCATTAATAACTATAGAACAAAACAATTTATATAATTAAAAAAAAGAAAATAAAAGTAACTATACAATTTATTAACAAATAAACAACATCCGAGTTACCATATCAAGCAAAATAACGGCACTTTGCCGCCAGTTAAGTGCCCCGGTGATTATATGACATTGGCCTCAGAAAAAAATTGCGCCAATATATGACATCTGTGCCAATTATTTTTACAAGCCAAACAGAAAAAAAAACGAAAAAAAAAAAGCAATTTAACAAATTACAACGACCATTTGGAAAATGATTTTTTCAAAGACTAAAATTTAAGACATAAAAAATCGCACGGAATTGATCATACATATTTCGTACTCCATGGATTAAACATTAACATTCTTGGACCAATTTTAAATGAAATTTCATTTTTAAATTTCTAAACATCCCACAATATTACTTTTTATATCGTCGTATAGAGAAAAAAATACATTTTTAATTGCAATTTGTTTGAAAGCTGTATCTCAATTTGTTTCTGAGTTATTAATTTTTTTTTGTAGTTTTTATTACTTTTTTGTCATAGTGGCAACAGAAGTATCCATCTCTGTTGAAAGTAAAGGGAAAATACAGATTACTGTATAGACCCATCAGGAAACGAATAAAATGCGGATTCAACCAATAAAAAGCTTCAGATATGTTTTTGATTTCCTACCCTGACAGAGGACAATAACCATTTTTCCAAATGGTTAAAAAAAATTAGAAAACAGTAATTCTGCTTTTTCAGAATTTAGTGTAACACCTGATGAAAAAAAAAAAAAAATGTACATAAATATAGATAGTTCAGTTATAAGACTTAAAACACACGCGTTTATTTTATATAAAATGACGTGACCCGCATCCGCTGAAGAATTTCTTTCGCTATTTAAGAAATTCGACAAAAAAAATGGCTATCTCATGATTCATATGCTTTCATTTGTTTGTAATATTAATGTAGATACTTAAAATTAAGTTCAGTTTATAAAAACTTCATGTTTTATCAGAAGTTATTAACTTATATTTTTTCGAAACAGCAGGTATTTTAATTACCCTTTTTTTTTTTCAGTTTTTATGAGAAAATGGCAACAAAAAGATATAATTGGTACTTTCCAACTATTTTTCCTGTACTTTTACTTTCTACAGAAATGGAGTACTTGAGTTACAAAAATTATACAAATGGCATTTAAAGCTACAAAAAAAAAAAAAAAAAAATAATAATAATAATAATAATAATAATAATAATATCTCAAAAATAAATCGAGATGAAGTTTTCAAACAAATTGCATTTAAAAGTACTTTTTTCCCCAATACGACAGTATAAAAATTGGAAATGTGCGATGCTTAGAAGTTAAAATAAATGCGGTAGAGATTATTCCGTACAATGATACCTCTGCTTTGTTTTACGGCTGGCTTATACAACGGGGCGTGTTTTTTTTGGGGGACGACACTTTATTAGCTTAGCTGGAAGAAAGAAATAGCATACTGGAGGTTAAAAAAATTAAACTTTATCATAAAAACATTTTTACAAGCAATCTAAAAACTCGTCTTTATCATAAAAAAAATATTTTTTTTTAAATTTAAAACATAAATACACGTACAAAGATATTTTTATAGGATAAAGAATGCACTGAAAGCAAACCTGTAAATTTTAGAACAGAATTTCTTAAAAATTTTTAGAATATTTAAAAGAAATGTGTTTCATTTTAGACTTTATCATCTTATCAACCAACAGTTTACGTCAATCGCATTATTATTTTAGAAATCTTTGATTTATGTTTTATAATAATATTTTTTCCATTCTTTTTAGTTTTAATGAAGCACGCCTTTCAGATAATATATAACCTGATTTTGAAAAAAAATTCTTTCATATGGTACTGCAAGCTCAGAGTATAAAATAACTATGCTTCTTTTTCTTTCCATAATGAAGGAATCAACAAGTCCCTACGAAATCAAAATCGTTTGAGATTTGAGAATAAATGATACTAACAGAATGATATACGTAAACAACTAACGCCGAAATATCCGAGTCTGAATACAAATTCGCATCTTTTACCGCATCCGGCTATCTGCTCCATTCATGAATTATACAAACGTAAGCAGCGTTTGAAGTTAGTTTCATTTTGTTCGGCTGCGTATTGACGCAGTAACGACTAACGAGTCGTACTTCGAAGTACCGATTCGGTATTTCGTATCTTAGAGAATACCCGTTACTTAGTAACGAATATGTGCGGTTTGCTACAGCTCTAATAGAAAATATGTACTTTTTTAAAAGTACACAAATTAAAAAACTAAACACATTGTATGGATTTAATTAATTAAATTAAGCAAATACTTCTTTCTTTATTTTTTATTTTTTTACTTCTCCACTTTAACCGGTTTTTCTCTTAACTGGCTTACCCTTGGTCCCGTTTAGGCCGGTTAAGGGGGAGGCTACTGTATGTGTAAAAAGTTTTGTATTAGTTTTATATAGGGTGTCAACAATTTAAATCACGATTTTAATCAAGTAATTTTTAAAAAAAAATTGTTGATTAAAATGAAAAATTTTCTAAATGTTTAAAATGACATAAAAAAGTATTCAAATCTAAGATGAGCATAATTTGGAACGTTTCTGCAGGTATTGTGACTTATGAATACACAAAACAAAGCTTTAAATAATTGTTTCTAAGCATAATTCCTGAGTATTGTGAAAAAATTTACAGTAAGTTTGTAAAAAGCATGGTTTTTATCTAACAAACATAAAAAGCATTTAATTTAAAAATGATATTTAAATCTAATATAACTTACAATGTCATAATTTCCTTTTAATAATCAAGTAATTCATTCTTTTATGTACAATAAACATAGCAATAGAGTGTCAATGATTTTAATCAATTGATTTAAATCAGATGATAAAATCACATATTTTCTGATTTTTTAAAATAGTGTGAAAAAGCATTATAATCAGTAATGAAAATGATCACTAAATCACTTGTAAAAGATATATTTGTTATTGGTAATTATAACAATATTAATCTGCATAAAAAGAAGTATTATACATTTTAAAAACATCTAACTAAATAACTTCAAAACATTATAATATATAGTAGCTATTCACATATTTTAATATTGTGTGGAAAAATCTGATTTAAATTTCAAAAATACAATTTTTGTAATCTATTTATAAATTATGTGTGAGTTTGCTGTATCCATTGCTACAATTTTTGATCAATTTGATATACATATGCTTTAGAACCTGTGTAAAATTACTGGCTGCTTTATGAATTTATCAAGCTATTACTTGTCACCTTTTTTCAACCACTTTTTCAAAAATGTAGATTGTGTTCTAAATTAAGCAGTTAATTGTTTAATAATTACAAAATTTAATCTGTATCATCAGATCATAAATGCAATTTATCAATAACTTTAAAATATAAGCAGTATTTAATATTGGTTTACATAATTATTACAAAATTTTAATGCACATAATGTTGTATGTTACTAAAGAAATTTTTAATTTGCAGCTTTTTGTAATTTCTGTAATTACATAATTAAAATTTTATCAATTAAGGCAAAAAAACATAGATTATGTTAGTAATTGGAAGGGTTATTCATTTTTGAAATGCTTAATTCTTGGTAGATGTTTAATATTCATCATAACACAGGGAAAAAAATAAAAAAAAATCAGATATTTTTTTTTTTTTTTTTTTTTTTTTTTTAAATTATGATTTTTTTACCCCCTAGTTTTAACACAGGTCTGCAGAAAAATAATTTTTTTCAGCTGCATAGATATTTTTGGTTAATTGTGTATTTTCTTAGGGCACTGAATCCAAAAATGACCTCCATTTCCCTCCATCACATGCAGTATTGTTGCAAAACATGGAGAGTTTACATTAGAAAAGCACAACTGCAATGAAAAAAATCAATATTTTATTACAAGCAACTATATTCCAAATTATACTTTCCCTCTTGACTACACTTTGCATTTCAGTAGTTGTATGAATCATAAAAGCAGCTTACGTCTGTGTGTAACTGCTTCTGTTTGTTCCTCAAATTCCTTTCATTTTCTATTTGTAGTACTGCATTTCATATCTCTTGAGTGTCACTCGTAGAAATATGAAATTAGCATATGGAAACATTTATTGGATATGTTTTTTTACTCAAGAATAGGATACCAGATTTCAGGTTAAAAAGAGGAATTTTACACTTAAACTAAAAACATTTTTGCAGAAAAAACTTGATGTGATGGATTCCCCCCTCTCCCTCCCCCCGGTTTCAGTGTGTAAAAATCTAACAGTTAATAAATCCTATGCTGGTTTTTGATTGCAGACTTATGTAATCCAAACTAAAACTTAGTTTTGGTTTGAGTTTAGACTGTAAAACTAAATCAAAATTTTTTATATTTGGTTTGAGTTTACACTGGAAAGCTTATACCAAAACTAAATATATTTTTTATATGGAAGGAAAATTATAACTGTAGAAAGAAAAATGTAATATTGTATTAATATACATTTTTTAAACAATGGAAAGTTTGAATACTGTTATTTATAATAATGACAGAACTACAACAATTTGTTTGATTAAACTAGCATCATTTATATACTAAAAAATCAATACAATGTAAATAGGATGTATAATATATTTGATTACCAAATTGCAGAGATATTGGCTGCGGTTTTTACATTAGTTTAATTGGTAATTAAACAAATGTAACTGAAAAATCATTTCAACAGAGACGTGATATAATAAACAATAGCGTTAAATAAAGCGTGAATGCTACTATGAAAATTCTGAGACTGAAAAACAAAACTTTTAATAGCAGGCTTTGTTTTTTTTTCTTTTGTAATGTAGTCATATAAAGTGAAAATAATTTTCTTTTAGTGCGGATAAATGAAAAAAAAAAAGTTTATTATTTAATATTCTCTACGAAAATATAATTTATTTGGGAGAAACATTTCTGAAAAATCAATTCCAACTTTTCCAATTTTTTCCGAAAAAAAACTGCGGTTTTCTGCCACTTCAATTTTTCTGGAAAATTTAGATCTCTACACATGACTTGAAAAAAAGCGACAGACAACAGATGTTTCCAAGACATTTAAAATCGCCTGCAGTGATATTTATTGGCTTTGGTAAGCATTTCAATGAGCTAGGATGTGAAGCAGGTGTCATGGGCTAGACCATCTTCGTAATATGATGACCTTAGAAGTGTCCTATCAGCAAAAAGAACTGCTTCACCACAGCTAGTCAATTGGAAAATAAGTTTCTTGCTGCCACAGGCAAGTAGATATCTCAAAGAATTGTTGTTAAGTATTTACAATAAGGAGAACTATACGCCCAGGGACCTGTTGTTCATGCCACATTGTCAAGAATTCAGCATAGTGTCCATTTCCAGTGGTGTCATCAGCATTGCATTTTGACTGATATTACAAGTACTGTATCGGTTCCTTTATCATAGATATTTTCTGACGATAAGTACTACCACTCTTGTGCAAGCTTTTTAGTCATGTACGATCAGATGGCCGACTAAATCGACACTCACCTGAGAGGCACACAGTTCAGTCGTTTTCAGTCCAATTGCTATTCAATGCAGACAACATCATGAAACAGGCACTATGGTGAGCTCTCAATGATGGGGCACATACAAGAAGTCTTCAGGCATATAGTCATTCTTGTACAAATGCCTGGCAACAGTTTTTCAGGATATCTGCTTATTATGACTACAAGAAACTGATTTCCTACTGGACTAGCTGTGGTGTGCCAGTCATTTTTTACCAGTGGGACAATACATCTATTTTTGGAGGCCTTCATTCTGTGAAGAGGACCTCCCCCATGATGCTTGCCACATATCCTAGTTTTTTTATATGCCTTCCAAAGTCAAGTAACTGTGTGGTCAAGTTCCTATTGCCTGGCAGCATCTGTTATTTATTGCTTTTTTTTTTAGCTTTCCAATAATGCTGCCATGTGTAAAATCATTTCAGTGATGTCAGGATGACATGTCCAAAATATTCAAGCAGTCAATTGATTCATACATGCTCAAATTTTACTTTCAACAACAACTGCCGAAAGGTGCCAAATTTTTTTAAACACTTTTCAGTGCTATCATGTGACCAACACGTATAAAAATCAAAATTTTGCATACTTATAATGTTTCTTACTGCTTCTTGTACTTATATTTATTTCTGTGTGCTTCTGCCTTGGATTTTGTGGCTGTTGTCATTGATAGTTCCATCTGTCTTTGGCAATTACCAGCCAGTGTATATTGGTTAAAAAAAATTGTCTGTCCGGCTATATAGTTTAATGATAGCCAAAATGATTTCTGAATCTGCTGGATTTAGATTATGTATTGCATGAGAAAAACAGCTGAATTACTAAAGTTTGCGAAAGAGGTAACAACTTCTGTTCTCAGTTCTGCATCAGAAGAAGGTCTAGTTACCTGGATGGCTTCTCAGAGTCAAGATGAAATCTTGGAGTCAGAAAAGTTACTGATGCAAAAATAATATCTTCTGAGTTGAATTCAGGTGATACAGATAGCGATGTGCGTTGACAGTACCTGCTTTGAAGACATGCATTGGTGTACGACTGTCCAACATTATGCTGCCCCAGGCAAGAATCCCTTTGCCACCAAATCTGTCGATTTCTTTTACGCACGAGGTATTATAGCAAGCTCTATGTTTTTTCCAGATGAAGATTCGACGAGAATCACTCTGTGTGGTGAATCTCGGCTCATCACTGAAAAGAACATGCCCACATTCTTGTTGTGTCCAAGACTGATATCTTCGGCTCCACAACAAACGGGCTTTCCTTTTGGATGCAGTGAAAGGTAAACACACGACTGGATGCCAGGCGTTAGGGATGAGGTCTTTGAAGCCCATGTGATGTTGTACCAAGTGCTGTAGGCCCGGACTCCATGTTTATGGATGATAATGTGAAGCCACACACAGCTTACGTTGTTGATGATTTTCTTGAAGAAGAGGAGGATATTCGCTGTATGAATTAGCCCTTGTGATCTCTGGATCTCAGCCCTATTGAACATGTTTGGGATGGTCTAGGAAGACCTATTGCACAGCTTAACCCCACTCCCTGTCGGGAGTTAGAAGCTGCACTTTTGAAGAATGGACTTTGTTGCCACAAGCATTTATTGACACCCTCATTAACAGTATGAGAACTCATTGTATAGCAGTGCACTGTGGTCACACTCCATATTAGACAAACTTTTCCCGAGATAAGTGCTTTATCTCTGATTCATGATTTAACACTTTTTGATATATCCTGTTTCTTAATTCACAATTAAAGTCTTTACCATATTGTTATGTTGCTATATTCTTTCTCCCATTGTAATATATCTCTGGGCCAAATTTCGTGGCAACACAGTGAATAGTTCATCAATTTTCACAGATTTTATGTTTGTGACCTTAATTTTGTATATGAGTGTATTTAAAATTCACAACATTCATACTCTTGTTCTATCATGCATATAAAAGAAAATAATCTCTCTCTCTTGTTTGTTAGTGCTTAAAATATTTCTTATTTTTTTTTCTGTTTCTAAATTCATAATGTTAGTTCAATATCTTTTAGTTATTGCCAACATTTAAAAAAATAAAAAAAATGTAGATTTTACTTATCTCTAAACTTTTCAAATGATGCTGTTATTATTATTTCATTTTGAATATACTTCTTTTAAATCACAAATCCCTGATTATATGCTTGTTCATTTTTAGGGCACTTGTTCACCAGAAAGAGCTTTGAAAGCTGCAAAAATGGTGTAAGTAGCTTAGCTTTTTGATTTATTTTAGTTTGAAATTATTTTAGTTTGTGCTTCAGAGGAAATTTAGTAATATTAATACATATTTATTACAGAGAAAATGATGTCTCAGGAGTAGATATAAACATGGGATGTCCTAAGGAATTTTCAATCAAAGTAGAGTTTTTATATTTATAATCTTTTGTTTTTAAGAATGTAATTCATTTAACACATTTGAGACTGATATTTTAAAACTAGCTCCCATAGTTGGATTTAGGCAAAACTATTAATTGTCACTGGTCGTAGGGCAACTAAATGGGGAAAAAATGCTATTAAAAAAATATCTGTCAATCCTCATCTTTTCTGTTTTAAAATTTCTCATAAACTTTCCCAAGATGCCTCAATATATGTGCTTTCAGTTCCTATTGGTTTTTTGTTGTTGTTGTTGTTTCACAGAAGGTCTGCAGTCCATTTCCTCTCCTGTCACTGGAACACTTGAGGTCAATCAACTATGTAGGATCTTTACTGACCTTTGACCTAGGTTTTACCTCTGCCTATTTGTTTCGAATTTGGGTTTAGTTTGGTTACGAGTTTTTTAAAAGAGTGTCCTCAATATTGTTTAAGATGATAATACTATGTATTTCTTTTAATATAAATAAGTATATATATACAGAAATGAAATTACACTAAATTTCACTCACAGAAAGGTAGCGCATTGGCAACCCCATCTCCTACAAACATTTAAAAAAATAAATTAATACTTGATCATGTTTAAAGTACAACACACTTTTCAGACCTATACATTTTTAATGTTCAAGATCTTTTCTATACCAGTACATTGTATGTATAGCATTAATTTTATTTTAACATTGTAACTTAAATAAGGATATAATATTAAAATTATAGAAAAAAATGTACTTATCTTTTAATTAAAAAATTATCTTAGGAATGTTTTTGCTCCAAAAGTTTTTATTACAGAATCATAACATAGTTTGCAAGCTATAAATACTTATGAAATATAAATTAATTAAATTTGTTAATTATTAATTTTTTATTTTTAAAAATTCCTCACTTTTTTTAATGAGCTTTAGTAAGCTAAAACTTTCATTGAAGGCAACAGACACAGTCACTATAAGAAAGGTTTTGAGACATGTAGAATGGTTTTGTTTTGAAGCCCCAGTAACCTTAGTGGTCAGTCACTCAACTCCTCATCCCTTCGGGGTTCAGCTAACTAATGTATTTAATATAATGTGTGTAATACATTTGTGTATTATACATAATGTGATATGTGTATACAATGTAATGTGTGTAATACATTTGTATGATATGGAATTAATTAATTCCTATGAAATGTTTAAATAATTATTTCTGAAGATGAAAAATACATATTGCTTTATTGATAAGAAAGTATCACAACCTAAAATTGATTATTTTTTATTTGTGTTTTTCTAATCGATCTTGCGAAATTGTAGAATGTAAAGGAGAATTTATTCCATTGCACTCCTTGAAAAAGTTCTGCTATTTTTATTTCTCTTGCCAGTAGTACACAGAAATTTTTCCATTGTTCTCTTAAACGGGTTGATTTTACTAGCAAAGGGGTTAATAATTACTACTGCCAAATGTTGTAATTCTCCACACAGTGGTCTCTTCAGAACACAGCAGACAGACAGACACACAAAATTATTTTTCCTAAAATTATTTCCTCGAATAAAACTGTATATAAGCAACATTTATAAGCAGATAGTTTGAAAAAAATTAATTTTTGTGAAAGAAGTTATGTTCACAATTTCACATAGCTATGTATTTTGAGATCTTCATTTGAAATTTGCCTGGCAGCCCATTATTTCATTCCATCGAAGTAAACACGAGATTCATTCTTCAGTGAACAAAAGAAAAAATTAAACCATGGAGGTAATCATTCGCAAAGCAAGCTCACTGGCGATAAATTTTGCAGCACTCTCTGTCATCAGAAAGTAATTTGTGTAACACTAATAAATGAGCTTGTATTATGCTAGTAATCTTTTCTGCACATGTCTGGGGATTTATCCATCTCTCAAGCAGACAGAGAGAAAGAAAATTCCATTTTTTTCTGCATTTTTAACTTTCAATCATTTGGTCCCACTGTGGAGTTACAAAAAGATATGCACGTTTTCAAGGTATATTTCTGATTGCAGTGGTATCTTTTGCTTTAAAAAAAGATATTAATATTTGCTACTCCCCCTCTCCCCCCTCAAAAAAAAGAAAAGGAAACAGGGTAAGTTGCATTTCGGCAGTGACTTTTTCTTTTCTCAGTGCCTTCAAAAATACAAAAGGGATGAAGTGTGTTTTTTGTGGATACGATTTCTCACTGATATTTCTTAATTTAATTTCTCTGTCTAAATACATTTTTAATTATTTTATTTTACCCTGCAGGTAATATCCTACTACTTTTTGTTATTTTTAGTAGTTATTAGTAGTTATTTTTTAAGCTTGGGAGCTTCTATCAAAATTTTTTTAAGGAGGCACATGAATAAACTTTATTTTATTTATGCCACAAAATCTTTATGTGCTTTTTTGATATTTTTATTAATTATTTTCATGTAATTTAAAATAAAGTATTTAATTTATTTATTTTCTGTTTGCATGTAATTGCATTTTGGAGGCTTCTGAAATGACTGTTTAGATGAGCAAAGCTTGGCTAGTATTTATGTAATTCCTCATTTCTTGCTTCTTGCCAAATCTAGTGTCTGAGGCAGCTGCCTTGCTTATCCCCTTAGTTTCGTCACTGTATATATATATATAAAGGTCCCATTGAAATTTTGGAGATATGCTAAATGGTACAAATTAAACTTACCAACTCATAGGAATGTTTAAAGTAGTTCCCCCGAAGATCAATTTTTCAAAGATTAAAGCTGTTGATTTTTTCGAATCAATGAAAAGTGTGCTTTTATAGTATTATCAATCTCATCTTCGGGACGAAAACGACATCCACGTAAATTTCTTTTTATTAAAAAATAGCCAAAAGTCACACATAGCAAGATCATGAGAATAAGGTAGATTTCTATCACTTTGATGTTTTTTTGTTCAAGAAATTCAACTGTATTCCTTGCTGAATGAGAAGATGCCTTGTCATGGTGAAGCATGTCTCATAATAATCACATTTTGAAAATTTTCTGGAAAACACTTTGTGGTGTACCAGTTAGCTGTAACTGTCTTTTGTCCCTCTAATTTTAACAGCTCTATACTTTTGAAGAAAACACAGTGTACATTACTTTTTTCATTTCTCATGTTCTTTTCACCATTGTTGGTTTTGTGTCATAACTTCCAAGACCCGTAACTTTACTTATCTTTCCATATTGAAATGTAAAAAAAAAAAAAAAGGGGGGGGGGGGTATGTATGTCTCATTACCAGCTATGCTTTTAGGAATAATGCAAGCTCCTTTTGTATCATTTGCTACCTACAGCAATTATCATCAATTAACATTTTTGTACACCTGACACCTTTTTTAGGGCTACAGTCGACAAAAGACTTCTTGTGTATTCTTCATTCAAGAGAGAATTTTGAGCTCTTCTAAATTCTGTAAACCATATGAATACAGTGGCACTGGAATTTCATTTTCATATACTAATTGTGAATGTTGAAGGCACTCTTCTTGATTTAAATTCACTTTAAAATTGTAAAATCATAGTTTGATAATGCTCTCATGTCAACTGCATTTCCTCTTCTTTCAAAATTTATTCATCTATGGTAGCTATATTATAATTGCTGCAAGAATTTATCGTCTGCGGATGTAAAACAATTCAAATTTTATTTGATCACTATATATATATATGTATAAAAAAATATATATATATATTTTGCTGCATATCGTCTACTTTTGTCTCAAAAATGTCAGTGTTACTCTCATATATATGTTTATCTTTCAACATAAAAAAAGATAAAATTGATATTTAAAATTAAATTATTTTTCATAATTGAGTTCTTTTTCATAATTGCATTAAAATATGGATTAATGCTTAAAAATATAGTGTTGAATGCAAGAAACAATCCCTTAAAGTCAGTTTTATTTTTTGTTAAAAATTACTTGTTTAAGCTGTTTAATTTTACATTAATCACTCAGAATTTTTTTAAAAAAGTGAACAATAATGAAGGTCACTATTTGCTACTAATGAAAATTTTTGGCTTTGTCCTTTGCAGTATTCCCACTGTCCTTTTATAAAATGTTTATAAGTCCTTATTTTTACTTTTCATTTTTAATGCCCTTTATCTTATTTTTCATAAAGTCTTTTAAAAGGTCCTTATTTTTACTTGAAAACTAAATGCAGATTGATATTAAAGAAATGATTGATTGAATGCAATGATAAATCTGTTTACTAGCATGGCAATAATTGTGGAATGTATTTGTCGCCTGAATAGAAATCTTTAATATGCAAAATAAAAAGTGAGAATAAGTGGTCAAGTGCAGTACCTCTTCATTGTTGTTTGTTGCATTATTTTGTTTAATACAACCCCTTAAAGGGCTTAGAAAGTCCTTATTTCTTATTTTTAAAAAATGGTGGAACCCTGTTTTTAATAGTTGGCTTTGTTTGTGCAATTATAAAGCAATTATGGAAACTAAAAAATATAGGGAAAAAATACTATAGTACTTTTTAAATATTATATTTTTCGCGCCGTCCTCTTTTGAAACAGATTTTCAGAAAAAAAAGAAAATGAGATAATTTGTGTCAATGGGATACAACTTCATACAAATCTAAATGCATGTGGAAATTGTCATGTTTAAATCTGCACTGAAACTAACTTTCAATTTGTCTTTATGGTTTCAAATGAACTAATTTACTTTTTTCCCCCATCACACTTTATTCACATGTGCCCCAAGAGCGAATGCGCATGGTTTTTGTTCATAATGCTTCATCATCATTCATATGATCTATCCGTTGAAGGTTAATTTTAGTTAAACTTTAGAGTACTCTTGAAAACAAAATAAAGGATTCTAAAAACTTTTGAGACTCATACATTTGACTTGAAATTAATTATTTAATTATTAAAATATCATGCTCATCTTAAAAATGGTCATTTACTTTGTTATTGCAAGTTTTTCTTTAAGAAAAATAAATATAAATAAGGACTTTTAAAAAAAATTGTGTAATTTTCCTTTTCTTAATTTTGGCATTATATTATAGAAAAAACACACCCTCCCTCGTCCCCACAAAAAAAAAAAAAAGGTATGAGAAACATGCAAGTAAGTACGTTAATTATATCATTGTTATCGCTTATCTGCGTGATTTGCTATTTATGCATGATTGACTGTAGGGAGCAATTTAAAAATTGGGTGAAATTTTTCATTGCCTGCACAGTAAGTCATTTGTCTCAAATGTGTTAAATATAAAAATGGATATTCATTTATTAAAAGTTTAACATGTTTTAAATTTATGCTAATTAAAATATTTTGCAATATCATTTATGTAAGTTAAACTTTTTTGCATTTGTGTTTTATTATAATTATACTGCAGAACACAATATCTGTCTTTCTCAGTCTGTTTATTTTATTTGGAAAAAAATCTTTTATCTTATGTTTTAGTTTGTTTGTACATTATTTACAGTCAAACTAGAATCTAACAGTAATACTAGTTCAATCTGTCGATACATATCTTTATAATAAAAGAAAAATAGCTAAACAGTACTACAGTGTTTTCTCTTTGTTGGCTTTAGCAACTCCATTCACATTGGCTTATAGTTTTTTCGAATACTGAATGCAACAGATTATTTAACCTTCGAGCAGGGCCATCTCAAAGGTATAGGCACTTTCTTTCATTAACTCTTCTTTACACTCTTTATTCAGAATCGAATTCAGATTGAATGGAGTTACCAACCTATGAAATTTATAGCTTTTTGTGCTCCAACGGTATTTATAAAAAGGAGGGGGAAAAGTTACAATATATGCATCTAAATTTTTATCCATGAAGAATGATTGAAAGAAAGAAAAATAATACTTTATTAGATCCATAAGAAGTGTCCTAGATTTCACCTAGCGTAGAGCCACTCTTACCTTTAAAAGGCAAAATTAGCACCGGTCACAGGGCCACTAAATGAAAAAAGGTGGCTATTAAAAAAATTACCTGCCAGTGGTACCTTACGGCCATCTTTCCTACGAGGAGAGAGTAAAATTGTCCGGCATGCCATCAAAATTTCTACTTTTGCTTTTTACAATATGTTAATATTTATATGAGCCATTTAATTTTGGATTAATACTAATAGGAATTTTAACAAAAGTTTATTGATTAGCACTTTTAAATAAAAAAGTGGCCATCAGTTTTAAGAAGTAGCCACTAATACAATTGATACTACTAGCCACTAATGAAATTTCTCAGTTTTGCCCTTTACTTACCTTCAAAACTTTTAAACAACATTACTAGATTGGATAAATCTGCAGAAATTTGATAACATCCTTTAAAATCTAAAATTTCAGTTTTATTTGCTAATTGAATAAGATTTGTAACAATTTTGTCTCATGGAAGTTAAAATCTCAATATTCATGAAAAGTAGAAATGCTGAAAGTTTATCTCAATATTTTTATGTGGCAACCATCATGAGATCAAAGGATTTTCCCTTTGCCACTATAAATAGTTCTGATAACTTCTTAACCTTTGAGTTGCCAGAAATTGTTAATTCTATATTGCTGTTTTTTCATTCGTTTCACTTGAAATTTCCGAGAGCATTTCTAAAACAGCCATGAAAACATAGGGATTAGGATATGTTATTATAAGACAAATTTTAGATGTCAATAAAAACAAAGGAGTTAGAAAAGATCGATTAATGATATGAGTTAATTTTTATTTTGCAATCTTTACTATCTTTTGTCTTGCAAATATTGGAATATTTTGAATAAAAAAAAATATTTAATGATTGTATTAAGCAATATCTTATAAAACTAAATATATCTAAATATAGATTAGTTTATGGAAAAGATGTGTTGCATTTTCGTAGTGAAAATGTTCACAGCTTAAAACTAGATTTTTTTTATACATTCTTCCATTTTATATGTCATTTTTAATAGTTTCTTTAGAGACATATAAACAGTACTTTATAATGATATGAGTTAATTTTTATTTTGCCATCTTTACTATTTTGTTTTGTAAATATTGGAATTAGTATTGGTGTAGTATATGTCTTTTAGTAAATCTTTTTAATTATATTTGTGCAGTACTTTTCTTTATATGATTAAAATCTAATAATTCTAAGATTACCTAATCACATGTATATGAGCAATTGATTTTGAATATGGGACAAGTTTTTTTTTATGTTAGTGCTAAATATTGAATGGTTTGTATTTGAATGGGATTTTACATTTTTTGTGATCATACTTCATATAAATTTAATATGCAATAATTAGAATGCATCGAATATTCGATATCTATTTAAATATTGAAATATTCAACCAAACTGAATACTTAAAAAACTTTCTTAAAAATCTTAAAATAACTTCTACTTTTAACTGTAAATTAATAAAGATATTCTGAATAATTAGAAATAGAATTATATTTAAATAAAAGAGAATACTTTTACATTATTTGCTATTATAAAAGTATCATTTAAGAAAATTAACTAATAATGATGATTTTCATAGGAATTAATGATGTACAAATACAAGTTTCCGAATATTGTCTGATAAATAAGCTATTTCTTGTTTTTTCACAAACCGTGTTTTTAAACAAAATGGAAAAAACTTTCAGGTGTGATAATGATAATAGACATCAAGACAATTCTTTTCCACGAAACTAGGATCATACTTCACTTATTATTACACAGTCAAAAATATAGTATATTTCACTCCAGATCATTTTTGTTTGTTACTTTAACAGTAATGAAGATATTATAAATATATTTGCAGATGAGTTTCTTTGATTTCTGTGAAATATGATGACATGGGAAGAAATGCTGGAAATTGCTACCATGTACATCTAAACAACACTGAGCTAGACACTCCTTTATTATGAATGCAGCTGGCAGCACTTATACTTTGTCACTGGTCAAAATTCAGTCACTTCCAATGGCATCATCACATTACTACAAGCAAGATTATTACTATGCATATCTTGCTAAAACATCTTTATTATTGTTAAAGTTGTGAAAGAAAATTCTGTGCCAGCTTGTAGTGACACACCCTGTATTTTTGATGGAATAAGTGAATTGGGGTGTTTCTTGTTGAAAAAATGCTTTATCTCATTATCTCCCCTGAAAGTTTGTTCCATGGTTCTATGAACACTTTATATGTTTCATGGCTTTAAAAATTATTGTCCACTCCAGACATTGGTCTTTGGTGCATTTAAAAACTTCCTTGCTAAATCAAAAGGAACCAGATCGTTATTAATTCTTGCTGAGTTACTACCATTTGAATAGATTGTTTTATTTTTTGTCCCTTCATGACAAATAAACGATACTACTGACTGTAAAATTTTTCTTCCAGTTCCTTCAAAATGTCACTTTGATTTTAAAATATTTGTTTTAGAATATAAGAAAATTTTATTAATTTGTTTTAATTCACAGAGGAATCCTTGACTGCAGTTTAAAATTTTATCAATTAAGGTAGCTTTAAAACTATCTTCTTCTTAAATAACAATTCAGAGCATAGATTATTATTTTATTTATTTTTAGTGTAAAGTTTAATTGTAAAAAAAATCTTATGGAAGTATGTGTGTTAAATATTATGTAGAATTGTATTAAAATGTAACTTTTTGATACTTTTAAACACTGAAATTTAAAATTTTCGGCTAGCCAAATGTGTGGTATTTGGCCTGATAGTCACTATTCAGTTAGCTGAATGTTCGCTATTTGATTTACCTGTGAGCAAGGATGTAGTTAGGGTATACGGTGGTATACGCCGTATACCTTCTGGACTTTTTAAAGGAATGCTGTATACCCTCTGTTTCTCAAAAAAGCTATAGTATATACATTGTAGGGTATACCCTCTGCTTAGATCGTATGCCCTCTGCTTTTTTTATGACACTACACCTCTGCCTGTAAGTCAAGTATTCGGTATTCTCCCAAAATCACTATTTGGTGCATCCCTAGAATGGTTATCCATGTTAGCTGAAGAAAACTATGTTTTTGATACGCGCCAATGGACTTGCATCACTTTCAAAAGCAGTGATTTGTTGAAAACGATTTTCTTTGAATGGAATGTAATATGTTAACAAAAAAGTGAATATTTTATCTATTTATTTATTTTATTTCAATATTTCATTCTTCTTTTGAAAAGTTACAATGAAATAAAAAATAGTTTTCATTTTATAAGAAAAAGTAGAAAAAATACTCAGTAATATAAATATTAGTAGAAAAAATATTCAGTAATAAGTTGTATGCATATAATTATGTATCTTGTTTTACATAGTGAAGATTTTTACAGTATTCATGATCAGGGGTCATGGATTTCTAGAAAATCTTACCAGCCAAAGATTTATTTCACCAGCCAGTAAAATGCAACATACAGTTAAAAAAATTTATGACAAAATAACATAACTCAAAAAAAGTTTGTTACTATTACTATAATGCATTTTCATTATATTTTTTTCTATAAAATTAAGAAATATAAACAAGAGATGAAAGTTTCATATAAAACAGAATTTAGTACCATGTTTACATCGCAGTAATTAGGAAAGTTGAAAAATATAGCTAAGTACTAAAAAAAAAATGTTTTCAGCATATCTCTATAGTTTGCTGTTTTCAAAGAATACCTAAAAATTCACTCACCCTGACAGAAAATTCACTCGCCAGTGGCGAGTAAAATGGTGAATTTTCCCACCCCTGTTCATGATGAAATTCTGATTGTTCTTGTTAATATTCTGTAACATAAAATAATTCTATTCAAAGTGGACTTGTCTTGCTTTCAAAATTAACACATTTGAAATATCTTTAAATAAATAAATTCTATTAACAAATTTATACTCATATTAAAAGATATTGTGAAAAACTCTTTGTTAATTTGTAATAAGATTTAGCTTTAACTAATTACGTTGACAGAATGGGCTTCTCCTACTTTCAAAAGTAACGGCTCATGTAGTCATGTATATATGAAATTAAGTGTAAAGGAAAAAGATGCTGCTATTTATTATGATATATAGACAGCATTGTATTAAAATGTAACTTTTTGATACTTTTAAACACTGAAATTTAAAATTTTCGGCTAGCCAAATGTGTGGTATTTGGCCTGATAGTCACTATTCAGTTAGTTTAATCAGCCGTTATTTGATTTACCTGTGAGCAAGGATGTAGTTAGGATATACGGTGGTATACGCTGTATACCTTCTGGACTTTTTAAAGGAATGCCGTATACCCTCTGTTTCTCAAAAAAGCTATAGTATATACATTGTAGGGTATACCCTCTGCCTTGAGCGTATACCCTCTGCTTAGATCGTATGCCCTCTGCTTTTTTTATGACACTACACCTCTACCTGTGAGTCAAGTATTCGGTATTCTGCCAAAATTACTATTTGGTGCATCCCTAGAATGGTTATCCATGTTAGCTGAAGAAAACTATGTTTTTGATATGCGCCAATGGACTTGCATCACTTTCAAAAGTTTGAAATCCTTGGTGATCCGCTGGTACGAGACCACCGAAAATTCAATTGGACCACTAATTTGAAAAATTTAATAATCCGCAGGACCAGTAACTCCCCCTCCCCCTCTCTGACAGGCAAACATAAATTTTCTTGGCCCTGGGAAAACTACAATCGATTGCAAATCACGATTTTATTTTGTTTTTAACAAATTATAATTTTACATTTTATTATTCTGAACATTTTGGATAACCGCGAAGTATGTTTGGTTTATATTTTATGGGGAGGGTGTCTCTCAAAGGGTTAAAGGGACTTAATATAATTTTATGTAGCGGGCCAGTGATGATGCCTGCGGACTAGTAAATTCTCATGCTTACTGGCCCCTGAGATCAGTGACTTTTTTTTAATCAATTCTGACACTGTGTATAGGTAGTGTAAATGGAGCAATATTTTACAAAATCATATTTTGTGTATGATTCTAGTTGTTATAATTATGTCATATAAATATTTGACTGGAAATAGTCTTTTTTCCATTTCTGTTTAAAAAGTAAGCTTAGAGGGTCACCATCATACTGAAATTATACCAAATTCTGAAACTTTCAATGGGAACACCTAATTTTGACATTATGTTTGACTTTTATATTAGGTTACTAAACAAAAATTCAATTGGTCAAATAGTTTAGGAATTATGAAGGTTAAAAGTATGTAACTCCTAATGTTAAATTCCTTTGTAATCTTTTCAAAACAGATTGCAATGCGGGTGTTTTTTAAGCTTAACTGAAAAATAATTTGGAGAAATTATCTGTAATTTTGGATTTGCATATTTCACGCTTTAAAAAAAATTTATTTATGTTAAAATATTCACAGGTTGCAATTAAGATTTTTTTTTTTAATTGCAAAAAAAAAAAAAAAAAAAAAAATTGGATAAAGTTTTTAAAAAAAATTAAGAATTGTGTAACCTGTAATTTTTGCAAAGAAAAAAAATGAGCGTCTACTTGACTCAATTGCAGTTTAGATCATGGTAAAACCCAAAAATCAAAATATTTTTCCTGACAACAATTGAATTTTGACCCGGATGGGAGGGCCAGGAGTGCCTGACAGGGAGGCATATCCCCCCCCCCCACCTCTAGCTCCGCCCTTAATTAAATTTGTTAATTTTTTTTTAAATCTTCTTTTTATATTGTATAATATGCTTTGGATTCTCCACAACAATTCACAGTTGAAATACTCCATGAAAAACAGAAGAATATCTGGAGAAATTGTCTGCACAACCGAATATTTTCGCACAATTCTTATTTTCTACCTGTTTAAAAATTTAAACAAATGTGATAATATTGCATTGAAATGAAACTTTAAATATTAAAAACATTGTAATGTAAAATTTTAACAGAATTTAAAGAGTTAATTTTATCTTATTTTAAATAAGTATTTCATTTTAATAATTGAAATAAATCTGACAAGTGTTAGTAATATCAAAATTTAGTTTTATCAAGAGCATTCCATTTATCATGAAAAATATAAAGCAACTGATGAAGCATTATTAACTAAAGAAAAATCTAAAGTAAAAAGAAAGCATGAGTTTAGATGCCATATCATGCTCACCACTCTGATCGTTCATTCAGCCATGAAGGTTCTATCACTAATGAGACAAAACATTTGAAATAGATGTAACCAGTGGCGCCAACTTATATATGGGCCCAAGCCCATCGAATAATTTGCTCTTAGCCAATCCAATTTCCATTATTCTATTTTATTACCTGTTTATTTTTTAAACGCCAGAAAAATAATTTTTCCATTGAAAATCATTTTCTTTGAAAACACAGTAAGGATAACAGTAACACATGCACAGGACCCTAACACAACTCATTTTACCTAACCCAAATAATCCAGTTAAAATATTACTGTCTCTATATGGTAGAGATGGTAATGAATGGTTGCAATTTATAGATGTATACTTTGCAAAGAAATTTACTGTGAATATATTCAGACTCACCCTTTTTATGTGTTATAGTCTAAGTTTATAGAATATATTATCAAATATAAATTAGAAAATAAATGCATACAAAAGTAAAGTAGTAATGCTAGGCTGTTTTTAAATAGAGATTGGCTATTTCTAACACATTTCCGAATTTATTTTACTCCTGAATGAACGAAAATCGTAGGTGTTCAGAAACCAAGAAATAAAATTCCTTTTTTTTTAATAAGATTAAATGATTTTTCAGAATATGCTGTCAAAGACTTTTAAACTGAGTTTTGACATGCGTCATTTTTTAGTCCTTTGAGTTTTAGTTTGTAGTCATATTCATATAATAGTAAATATTAGAGTCTGTAAAATGAAGACCTCATATGAAAACATAATTTCATATAATCGCAACTTTATATTCTATTTAAAAAAATTCTAACTTCACCATCATAACTTTGCCTTCTATCGCCTTATCTTCAAAGAAAAGAAAATGCCCATGTCATTTCACCCTAAAACGGTTGAGCCGACCCAATGTTTTTCAAAAGTTGGCGCCGCTGGATGTAACAGTATTTGTAAGATTTTTAAGATCATTTTTATTTTTGAGAGTTGGCAGCTAATTACTTCAAGGTTATTTTCTAACTTTGGTCTTCTGTTAGCCAGAAGCGGCATTATACTGGACAAATCAATGACCTAAACGTCTAATGACCTCCTTGTTAGACTAAGAGTTCTGATTTCTTTATTATATAAATATTTGAGATCATGTTTTCATAACTCTGTTTTAATTCCCAATTGAAAGAGTAAATTTTACTTCTCATTCGTTGCATGCATGTATAATACTTATACTTAACTGATTTTTTTTCCCCCCTACAAAATATTATATGCAAACGTTAATTCATTTGTATTTTTGATAATTTAAAAATTCCACATTTTTCTTTTTGTTTCCCTAGGGAGGAATGGGAGCTGCATTGCTTAGTCAACCAGAGAAAGTCCGTGCAATTCTTACAAATTTGACTCAAAATTTGTCATGCCCTGTAACTTGCAAAATTAGAATACTTCCCGATGTAAGAAAATTCTTATCAAATGTCAGGCATTGCAGATATTAAAGGCAAACAAAACAAAGGTCTTTTTTTTTCCAAATTGTAATATGTAAGACTGTCATAACTGATGCAATCTCTTATAAGAGTCATGTTCACATCTAATGCTCTGAAAGGTAATGTATATGTTTAAACATCTGATTCTCAAAAGTTGTATTTTTTGAGTTAGTTCTTAATATCTGCAATGTTTCCTATTACTTGATATAAAATTGCTCATTGAAATTCATTAAAAGTATTTATATGTTTAAATTTTAGTTATTAATGAATATTGTATTAATATTTAATAATATAGCTGTGTGGAAACCTGATGTGTTGCATTTAAATTATTTGATTATTGATTTGATCATTTGATTCTTTTGGGCGGAAATAAAATCTAATTTTATTATAAATTTAGAAGACAATTATAATATTAATTTAATTAAGTAATATATTTCAAGTCATAATCCATATTTACAATTTTAAATCTTTTCCAATAAGAACACACATTTTCAATAATATAATAATGTTTAACGAAAGCATTTTGTTATCCCAAGATTAAGTTATTTTATAAACTAGGGGATCTAACCCGGGCTTTTTGGGTTACAGAATATAGGTGAAAACATTTTTTTTATTGAAAACTAATATTTTTTTACATGCAGTATATTTTTTCGATTGCCTACTAACAATAAAAAAGTATTTTTCATATGAAAAATATGAATTATACAATCGAATACAGTTTTGAATTTTATTAAAAGCGATATTTACGTGTTAGTTGTATGCTGAAAGTTATTAACCCAAGATTTTGCTACTTACAGCTACAGCATCTTTTTTAATTCTGATAATTTAAGGGCGTACTTCAGTTGCATGTCTGTTAAATTTGTGTTTTGTTTATATTATTTTATTTATTTATTCTTAGAGAAAGTTTTTTTAATGGAATATTAGCCGTAAGAAAGTGGTGAACTCTTTATGTTGTTTTAAAAACAAACGGATTAATCTTTCATAATCGAGCTCCACACAATAGAGATAAATTTAAAAATATTTCATGCTTGAAAATTGTTTTTAAAACCATAGGCAATCTGCAAACTGAGATGCGCTTTCCAAACAAATTCCATTTGAATGTTTTTTTTTTCCTATTTGGCTGTTTAAAAATTTAAATTGTTCGATTACAAATGTGTTCTTTAATATTACTCTTTTATTTATTTATAGAGGAAGTATTAATTTTGTTCTGAAAAATTAGTCAGAAATAAATGCTGAACAATTTGTATTGTTTTTATGTGTAAAATGTTATTATGTATTTAAGCTTGCTCATGATAAGATAAATTAGAAAAAATCATGCTTCAAAATTATTTTTAAAATCATAATAAATCAGTCAATTACAATACATTTTTTAAACAAATTCCGTTTGAAAATAGATTTTTTTCCCTAAACGACGCTCTAAAAATTGAAAATGTACGATGGTCAGAAAATTAAAAAATTACAGTAGCGAAAGTTTCAAAACCAAAATTTGATCGTGAAGTGTTGCCATTTGCAAAATGATCTCAGCGTCGTTTAGGGAAACGACGTTAAAAACCTTTAGAAGGGAAAACCTTTAGAACGTCGTTTAGGGAAAAAAATCTATTTTCAAACGGAATTTGTTTAAAAAATGTATTGTAATTGACTGATTTATTATGATTTTAAAAATAATTTTGAAGCATGATTTTTTCTAATTCTACGCACAGATACATTTGTACTTTATAATATAGATAGATATGTAATCAGTAAAATATAATAACGATCAGTTATTATGATGAAGTTATCAATTGAGGCTCTTATTCGTGTTATTCCAGAATGAAAAACAGCAAAATTTAGTCCACTTTGACACGATCATAGAATTTTTCCCCGTGAAATCTCAACCCAAC
Organism: Maratus speciosus; assembly: GCA_963932465.1. Classification (NCBI taxonomy): domain Eukaryota; kingdom Metazoa; phylum Arthropoda; class Arachnida; order Araneae; family Salticidae; genus Maratus; species Maratus speciosus. The sequence continues at coordinate 364,416,787 of OZ010792.1, forward strand.
ATAATTTTCACCTTATCAAAATTTGCATATGAACTTCTCATGTTCATTTTCACCTTTTTTTAAAAATGGTATTTTAATTTGATCATTTAAAAATCATTTTAACTCAAAACTTGAAGTCAAGATTCTCAGCAACATCTTTGCATGAGAACAGATTCACTCCTAACTTGAGGTTCTAATCTGAGTACCAGAGAGTAAAAATTGCCTGATTTATGTTTGTAGGTGCATTTGTGTTAAAATGTTCAGCTTTATCTAAGAAAATAATAGTTTTCTTTTAAATATGACGTCATTTTCACTTACGTAAGCATTTTGCCTAGTGTCTGAAACTTAGTACACATGCAGAAGGAGAAAAAATATATGGAAACTTTATGAGAAAAAATGCATGTTTTCAAAAGCAGTACATCATTTTCCGTTTTGTGCCACTAAACCCTATACAGCAATTTTTATCAACAATTTTTAATTTTTATCAGAAAATGGTATGAATAAATATGAACAAACATCATTATTTCTCTCTTCTCTGCAATAATGAAAGCTATCTAATTGCAACCATTTTGAAGAAATTTCATAAATTACTATTAAAATTAAAATATAAAAATGGGGATATTTAAAAAATAAATAAAATAGCTACTGCAGGTACATCTACAAATGAACAGCTTTCAGTTTTTATATATATATATATATATATATATATATACAGTCGAACTCGCTTATAGCGAACGCGAAGGGACCGTGATATTTGCTCGTTATAACCGGGTGCTCGTAAAAAACGGGTTCGTAAAAATTTACAAAAATTCATGCATACTTACTTTATTATACATACTTTTTTTTTTTTTTTTTTCTACAGTACAAAAGAAGTTTGTTAATTTGCTTTGAGCTGTCTTATTGTCTCTTTCTTGTGTTATTGTTCTTCAGATAAAACTCGTGACCTGAAAAACATCGTCATTTGCACCACTGACATCGAAAAAAGTTTGAAGTTTTTCTACACACTCGATTTCGGTTGACTTCGGAATGTTAAAGAATTTTTCCAAGAAACGATTATCTGAGCTGGAGAGGTGGAAGTCAATAGAAATTTTATGAATCACAAAAAAATGCTCGCTATAACCGGGGTTTGCTCATTAAAAGCAAGTTATGCTCCCATAGACTTAGCATTGTACCAACCAAGTATTTATGATTTACTCAAATCAGGGCTCATTATAAGCGAGTTTGACTATATATATATTAGTAAAATTAGTTCAGCAGAAAGTTTAGGGCTGATGACTACAAAACCGCCTTGTGTTTTAAATATATATAAATTTTATAAAATTAAGAAAAATTAAGCAAATTATGGTATTTTGATAAAATTATAATAGAATGTCTTAAAGAATTGCAATAAAATTTTATTAGTGGGAAGAATTTTGTACAAAAAAATTGGGAACCTGACATTATTTTAAACTCTGAATTATTCCCAAGATCTTCTTTATTTGCTTCTCTAACTTGGCGAAGCGAGTTCATCCAGGAGAGAATCATCAAGTTTTGCAATATAAATTGCTATTTTTTGGACAAAGACTTCCAATATGAGTATGCACACTGTATGTCATTGCTCTTCTATAAAGACAATCTAAATTTTTGTAAAACATTGCATTTCATCAGTGTGTGATTTCATTACATTCAGGGTTCCTACGCGACTGGAAAACAGAGAATTGTCAGGGAAAATGACAAGTGCTGAAAAAGTCAGGGAAAATGAGAAAAAAATTCTAAAACCTGGAAAAGTCAGGGATTTTTTTTTTTTTTTTTTTTTTTTTTTAATGCACTATTATGCGTCAACATTCTCCCTGAATTCACGGTGCTTCTGCAAAAAAGTTCAGATTTTTCCCTTAAAAGAAGAATTTTTGCTATATTAACATTTTTAACATAAAGATGTTTTAGCTATACAAATTTGTCGCCAAATAGTGAGTACTTAAGCGAAAGAAATGTTGAGCCTTGTTAAGGTGGCTAGGATGAGATATCATGAATAATTATATAAGAAAAAGAATAAAAATTATGAAACAAAATGAAAAAAAAAAAAAAAAGATAAAAGAAAGCTGTAGCTAAAGTTAAAATGTTAAAAGACAAAAAATTGAAACTTTTACACAACAAACTGCTTTTGAAACAACACAGATAAATGACATGATAGTAGAAGTCTAAAAAAAGTTAAATGTTTAATATATGTAAATTCAGTTACGTAAATAAAAAATTATCTTGAATCCATCCGAGCTGTATTTTTAGTTTTGTTTGTTTTATATATATTGTAAATGTCAAATGATATAGATTTTTAGTTTCAATTTTATATGCTATTTTAATTTTCAGATGTAAGTTTAATCATTAAGATCTTGAATTGTAATTCGTATTTCTAAAAATGTCGTAAATTTTGGTCAGGGAATTGTAGGAAATATGGAATTGTAGGAAAACCTGGAAAAGTCAGGGAATTTTGTTATTCAAATAGAGTATGAACCCTGTACATTATTTTCAAAAGTGAAATCTTTTCACCTGTGAGGACTTTCAAAGCAGCTAAGTTGAAAATGGCACACTTCTATAAAACATTATTTCTGTTTTAAGAATTAAAGACACACTTTTTTTATCAAATCATGTCATTTGCTTCCGATAAAGTATTCCACTTTTACGATCTAGTCTTAAACAACATTTGTAGAAAAATATGCATATGACATCTTTATCGGGGAATAATATACAAACCCAGAAAAAAGCAATAATAACTCCATGTTTTATCAGAAATCATTCATGTATAATTTTTCGAAATTCGGGAAATGTTATTATACACAAAATAATAAAATTGCATTCATTCAGTTTTGTATCGTTTGTAAAGTAAGTTTGCAATAAACTACAATTTATTAAATTGATAAATAAAAACAAAATAAAACAAAATTCATCTGATTAATTAATAGATGATATTCTTGACATAAGCATGTATTTTATTTTATTTTTTTTTCAGTTTTTATGAGAAAATGGCAACAAAAAGATGCAGTAATCTACTATTCTCCCTGTACTTTCAATATAAATGAAGTACTTCAGTTGCCACAATTACAAAATTTGCTTTAAAAACTACAAAAAATTAACATCTCAAAAATAAATTGAGATACAGCTTTCAAACAAATTGCATTTAAAAACAATTTTTTTTCCCTGTACAACGATGTAAAAATTGAAAATGAGTGATGTTTAGAAGTTTAAAAATTTGCAGTAGCGAAAATTGCAAAGCCGAAATTTCATTTCAAATTTCAAACTGTTGCCATTCGCAAAATGATGTATGTGTTACGCACATATATGTTTGTCCTTTGTAATATAGATAGAGAGCAATGATTCTCTAGTTAAATGCAAGAAGATTAGTTTCTTTTTTTTACTCCCTTTGTTGAATATAAAATTCTAAAAAGCTACAATGGAATAACTTCCTTATGTCAATTTGTCGACAAACAATTTTTTGCTTTTTAAGATAAATTGATTCCTTAAGCTTAAATGTGTTATAATCAGTTTGTATTTCTTCAAATTTTCTTGAAAACTGTAATCCTAATTAATATTATTTTCACCATTTATTCACATAAAATATATATTCATAATGACAAAATAACATCAATAATAATAAATATATATATATATCCGTATCATTTTCTTTTTTTATCTCACTTATCTACTATAGCATACACAAAAATAATGTCATTTAGATGAATTCATTCAATACTCTTTCAGGTTTATGAATTAAAATAAATGCTTTCAAAAATGTATTTTTCTCGCTAAATCATTTCACATTAAGCACTGCCTTTGTGGGAGCTTATAATCATCTATAAGAAATAATTGTCTGAAATACTGTTTTTCTTCTTTAAATTTATTTCTTGTAAATAGGGAGCAATAATTTACTAATTAAATACAAGGATCTCAAATTTGTTTTTGTTTAACCTCATTGGTTGAACGTAAAATTGAAAAAAAAGCTTTTTATGTCAATGTCCCAGTTGACATTTTTTTCTTTCTAAAATAAACTGCTTCCTGAACCTTGAATATGTAAGAATAAGTTTTTATTTCTTCAAATTTCTTGAAAAGTGTAGTTTAATCATGATATTGTTTTCACCATCAATTCAAACAAAAGATAATTCCTCATTTCAATTTTAATGAGAAAATAATGTAAAAAAAAAATCTAATAATCCCTATCATTTCCCCGTTTCTCTCTTTTATCCACAAAAATCGAGTGATTTACTTGTCACCATTAGAAAAATGTTATTAAAAATTACAAGAAACAAAAAATTAATGTCTTGGAAAGTAATTCAAATTTTAAAATTCTGAGACCTTTTATGACATCCTTGGATACATGTAGAAAACTGGTGTTAATTTCATTGCCCAATGTTCAGTATTCTAGGAAGAATAGTGGAGAAACACAAACAGACAGGCAGATTTTAATAGGTGTATATACATTTTGTGTCTTATAAGTGTAATTTCAAGTATAAGAATCTTCTGCTTTGTGTCAGATTTCTACTTTAAAATTTCTTCTGGATTCCCAGTCAAATTTTCCACTTTCTCCATGTACATACAAAATTGGAATATTTGGGAAGGGAGAGAATAAAGCATTTTTCTTCTTTTTTTGCAGTTTAGCTGTTCTCACCTTTGAATTTTAAGCAAACAAATTAGTCATTGATATGATGTATTAATTTACATTTATAACCCTTTAAGACCGGGAGATTTTTGATAAAAATGAAAAGTTTTGATGGTTTCTCCTAATTAATAGGATCATGTTTGATTGAAAAAAATATTTTTAAAAATACCTGATGTCAGGTTATGCCAAGGGGAAGATCCACGCAATTCTGTGGGTGCAGGCTCGACTTTAAATCACACAAAAAGAGGAAAATGTTTTTTCTTTTTCTATAGGACCACCTACACAATTGTGTGGCTCAGGTCTTAAAGGTTTAAGTTCTGTAGCTGATGATGAATTCCATGAACATTATTGGCTTGATGTTAACTCTAAGTTTTGGTGCTTGATTATTATTATTGATGTTTGTGTCAAATTTTTAATATTCTCTGTAAGTTAAATTATTGTCTTTAGTGGCAGTATAGGTGATCGAAAAAACTCACAACCCAAACTTTAAACAATTATACAAAATACATAATGATGGGAATTATTTTCCGATAAATAATAGCACTGTATTGTTGAAAGTATCACAATGAAAATTTCAGTTGCAGTTTAATTTGTTATCTGTAATAATTATCTGTTTTGTGTAAAATGGAGGTGAAAATTTCCCAAGCATAAAAAATTTTAATGATTGAATATTATTCCCCAACAGCATTTTTGTATGAAAATCATTGAAGTATTGTTTAAAGAAATATATACCTCTAATGGAACATTTTCATTTCACGAGATTTTTTTATGAATGTCTCATTTTCAAAGAACTGTGACCTCTCTGATCTCCTGATTTGTCACACTCCCTTAAAAGCACAATTCATACCCTATTGATAATGTGAAAGCAAACATTGTACATGAAATTCAACAAATTAGTGTTCGAACATTGAGAAGAGTAGCCTCAAATACAATAAAACACATTTGTGCTTATATCCGAGGAAACAGGTCACATTTTGAACATTTCCTGTTACAGATTAATTTTTCAGGGATGAGATTCTTCCGACTTTCGTAAATTTTTGAGAAAATTTTTGATTTTTATCTGTAAAAAAAAAAAAAGCCTTTTAGGGTTTCGTTCATCTCACGAAACCCTATTCGTCTCGCTCCTCTGTCTGTCTGTCTGTCACAGAGCCCGTTCTCAGAAACTATACATGTTAGAGATTTGAAATTTTAAGTACTTATAGCTGAACACCTCACATCAAACAACAAATCATAAAATTTTGAAAAAGTTGGTAATTAACCGAATTACGGGCTAATTAACTTCTAAAATTAACCAATCCACCTTTTTAACGCAAATTCAAACGGACTTTCTCGAAATCATCCGTGTTTCTCCTAAGGGTTGCCAGTAAAATCAGCCGAATGCACGGTTACCACGGAGGAAATTAAGCCGAAAAATGAAGTGGAGATTTTAAAGCGAAATCATATATCAGAAAATATTGGTGCGAGAAATTTGTAAATGGAATAGACAGACACAGAAAAAAATCTTACTTTCATTTGGTATACAGTTCACATTTCTGCGATCTGTATAAGTTAAAATATCCACTAAAAATTGATCAATAAAAATTTAATTTCTTTAATTGGAAAGACAAGGAAATAAAAAGATTTCAATTCGGCGGGAAAGCAGGATGACATGACGACGCTGCGGTTTTCCATAATAGCATATTTTAAAACGAAATTTTAACTTTTTAAATATTAAATTTTGTGATTAAATTTTTTGGCATCCCGATGTCAAATTTCTCGCTGATTTCATTGATACCCATATCTAAGTCTTATCTTAATTACAAGCTGAAATATTAATTATTATTTAATTAATCGGTTTATTCCTATCAAATGCATCGATTAAAATGAAGAGACGCTTATTTAACCACGAATTAACTTAAATTAGGAAATCTAATAATTTGCCTGGGCTTTTTGAACAGCGATATGAGATAAGTATAACTCATTCATCATCAGAAAGTTTACTTCATACCACTATTTTCTAATAGTAATTTCAGGAAATATTTTGAATTATTGGTTAAGACCGCCACTCAGTCTGTTTGAAACTTTAAGATAGTTTATAACACATAGAAAAAAGTGTAAAAAAGAATGGAGTGTGATATTTCGAGGAGGGGGGGGGGGAGCTAGAATTATTTTTAAAATCTTAGCGTTTGTTACCGCAGCAAATATTTTAAATTCTTGTTTAAGACCGCCACCATCCCGAACCATCTATCTACGGAAAGATTGCGTAAAGGAGTTTCGTTCAGATATGCTTTTGTTAAGAATAGAGTACATTCCCTGGTGGTGGAATGTGGAACTAACATAACGCGATTTTGTTAAAATTAGGAAGTCTAACAAGTCGATCTGTTTGAAACTTTAAGATATTTTATAACACATAAGATAAAGTGTAAGAAAGAATGACACGCAAAATTCCGGGGAATGGGGGGTGCTAGATTTCTATTTAAAAAATTAGCGTTTCTGACCGCTTTAGGTGACTTTTTGAGGGAGTCCTGAGATATATGCTACTTATTTAATATAAAATTGTCTAAAGTTTAGTTACCACTATTTCCTAATAGTAATTTCAGCAAATATGTTAATTTCTTATTAAGACCGCCACCACCTCGAGTAACATATCTACTTATAGGTTGTTTAACAGAGTTTCCTTCCGATACAGTTTTGTTAAGAATAGAGTGCGCTCCCTGGTGGTGGAATGTGGAACTAACATTTTTGTTAAAATTAGGAAATATAACAAGGTGATCTGTTTGAAATTTTACGATAGTTTATAACACATTAGAAAAAGTTTATAAAAAATGGCGCGTGAAATTTCGGGAAGGTGGGGAGAGGGGGAGGGGCAAAATATTTCTTTTTTGTTTCATACCGTTTCAGGTGCGTTTTTTGATGAAGTCCTCAGATACATGCTACTTATACTTATTAAATATAAATATGTCAAAAGTTAAATTACCACTATTTCCGAATAGTAATTTCAACAATTATCTTAAATTCTTGCTGAAGACCGCCACCCCCTCGAGTAACACATCTACTAATGGGTTGTGTAAAGGAGTTTCGTTCAGATACGCTTTTGTTAAGAATACAGTGCGCTCCCTGGTGGTGGAATGTGTAATTAACAGACCGCGATTTCATTTAAAGTAGGAAATCTAACAATTCAATCTGTTTTAAACTTTAAGATACTTTATAACACACGATAATATATTATAAAGAAGAAGGGTGCGTCGCATTTCGAGGAGGGGGGGGGGGGGGGGTTGAGGGAGGCGCGCGAACAAAATTAGGAAATATAACTGGACGATCTTTTTGAAACTTTAATATGGCTGTTAGGGAAATATGTTTTGGTTAAATTTTTTGATGTTGTTTTTGTCCACTAGATGGCAGGATATCTTTTCCCACCAGATGGCAGGATAATTTGTCCTCCAGATGGCAGGGTTGTTGCACTGGATGGCTGGAGTGTGTTTTTGGAAGTGGTCTCTGGTTGACTGTTGGGTTTGATGGTTGTACTGCTCTGGGTAGTTGGTATTTGAAAGATGTTAAGCATTATGGTTCTTATGTTTTTACTATGCTGTGTTTTGTTCAGTTTAGTTTGTCTTGTCAAGTAGGCAAGCAAATAAAGTTACTTTCAGCTGACTTGATAGTGATTAATTATGAGTTTGTTTATTCTTACCTGACCTCTGTTACATGGTAGCAGAGCAGCGTGGTTGGGTGTTTGTTGCTTATTTAGTGAAGATTGAAATGTTTACATTTTTCAGTTAGGCCTAATGAAAGCATGCTATTAGGCTTAGTAATGTTTATTAGATATGACAGTATGCTTTATCATGAATTCAGCAACAATTATTTAGTATGTGATAAAAATTAAATATAGGAAATTGTTTTCAAGAAACTTTTGTTTACCTTTTGAGGTTTTAAATTATTCATTTCTGAGACTTTGTTTTATTTTCAATGACAACATGGCTGCTGACTCTGAAGATTGTCTTGGTCAAATAGGTCATAAAACTATTCCTGTGCTTTCTAATGCAAATTATCACTCATGGAAAGATAGATTAGAATCTTTATTACAATTAACTGGTTGTAAGAAATTTATTGTTGATCCAGAACCAGTATTATCAGCTGATGCTACAGAAGCAGATAAAGATAGATTTGAATCTAGAAAGGACAGAGCTTTAGGTCTAATGAAAACTTATATGGATAGTAGCCAGGTTGCTATTTTAGATGGTATAGAGTCTCCATTAAAAGCTTGGCAAAAGATAAGAGATACATATTGTCCCAAGTCTCGTGCAAGAATAGCTGAACTTAGAAGAGAATTTATTTTATTAAAGCCGGAAGAGGGAGAGCATATTGGTGTTTTTATTGCTAGAGTGAGAAAAGTGGTCAAAGATTTAGCTGATGCTGGGAAAATTGTTGATGATGCTGAAATAGCATTTCAGTTGATTGCTTTTCTTCCTGAAACTTACGAAAATGTAGTAACTAAGCTGTATGCTTTAGAAGATAAGAAATTTACTTCAGCGGAAGTGGAAACAGAATTATTAACTGAATATGGACGTTTAGAAAGCAAAAAGAAATTGGAAGAGTTTAGTCGACTGGATAAAACGTTTTTGGTACAGGGAGCAAGAAGAAATGAATTAACTAATCTTAGGAAGCAAAATAAGCAGAGAGAACCAAAAATAATTTATCGATGTAACAATACTGGTCATATTGCTAGAAATTGTAAAGTTAATTTAAATAATGAGCAAAAGCAGCGAAAGTTTGGAAATTATAAGAAGAATGAGAAATCCCAATCTCAAAAACAGTCATTATTTTATGTTTCAGAAATGGAAACTGCTCATGAAGCTAATGTTGAAGAGAATAGAGATATTTTCACTTGGGATTCAGCTGCAACTTGTCATGTTCTAAATTCAAAGAAATTTTTCCAATCATATAAGCCTTTAGAGAAAATATTTATTAAGTTTGGACCTCACCCTACTGAAGTTAAAGGAATTGGAGATGCTGTTGTGAATGTTTATTCTAATAAGGTATTGCATGTTATCACTCTGAAAAATGCTCTTCATGTTCCATCAGTCCAAAGAAATTTAGTATCGGGAAAGAAGATGGATGATGCTGGTTTTACATTTAGAGGAGGACATGGAATGATAAAATTTTATTATCCTGATGGAGCACCATTTATAACAGCTAAGAAAGAGAAAAACTTCTTCATTTTTCATGGTTATTGTGCAAATTCATTGGACTGCAATGGCATCTACGAAACTCATAGTCAGTTAGATATGAACCATGAACGTTTTGGTCATTTTAGTAACCGAATGTTACGAAAGATGATTGTTGAAAACAAGGTTACTGGTGTTAGGAATACTAACTTTAAAGAAGTTGTTGATTGTGAAAGCTGTAGTCTGTCAAAGTCAAAGAGAGCAAGTCACTTGCCTATGGATAAAGTTAGGTCAACTGAAATTTTACAGTTGGTTCACTCTGATTTGTGGGGGCCTGCAAAAATACGGTCAATAGGAAATGCTTTATATTTTCTTACATTTATTGATGATTTTAGTAGAAGGGCGTTTATCTATCCGTTGAAGGATAAGAAGAGTGTTTACGAAACCTTTGTGCGATTTAAAGCAATGGCAGAACGCCAAACAGGGAAAAAGTTGACAGCCCTTAGAACGGATAATGGCTTGGAATACTTATCAAATGTCTTTCAAAATGCATTGAAAAAAGAAGGAATACGTCATGAGAGAACAAATGTTTTTACCCCTGAAATGAACGGAGTTTCGGAACGTTATAATAGAACGATTATGGAAGGTGTTTTAGCTTATTTGCATAGTGCGAAACTACCGTCAAAGATGTGGGCTGAATTAGTAATGACAGTAAATCATTTGAAAAATAGAGTGCTTCATTCAACTACCAATGAAATCCCTTACTTTCGATGGTTTGGTAGAAAACCTAATGTTGGCTATTTTAAAAGAATTGGATGTACTGCTTATGTAAATATTCCCAAACAGAAAAGACACAAGTTACAACCCAAAGCAAAAATTGGTGTCTTAGTAGGATATGCTGTCTATACAAGGGGTTACCGTATTTGGTACCCGGAGGAAGGAAGAATTGAAGAAACTAAAAATGTGAAGTTTAATGAGAAACTACTGGAGATGGATAGAAGATCAGTGAACAAGGTAGATAATCAAATGTTTGAGTGGTTGAAATTAGTGTTATCTGAAGAAAACTTCTCAGAAGAAAAGAGCTGTCCCATAAACAAATCACATAGAGTAGAGAATCCTGAAGAATTGCAGAATCTTGAGAAACAACAGGTCAAATCTCCTGTGAAAGAAATGGCAAGAATGTTTGAAAAAATTAATCTGGATGCATCAAAGCCAATAACATTTACTAGGAAAGAAGTTATTCGTAAATCTGGAATGTCCAAAGGAAGAACTGATGTTTATTATTATCCTTCTACAGGAGAGCCAAAAATTAGGAGTAAAAATGAAATGGAAAAATATTGCAAGGAAAAATCATTAACTTATGATCCAAAAGATTTTAATTGGAAACCGAGTCAAGGAACAGATGTTAGAGATACTGAAGTTTCAGCAGCTGCAGATGAAGATAGTGGGTCTTCAAACGAAGATAGTTCGAAAGAGAAGGAACATTCTATAAATATTTTAAAAGAGATGGGTGATTTTCAAGTTTTCCTTACTGATGATATTGAAATTCCTCAGCACTATTATCATGCACAAATTTCGCCTCAGAAGAAAGAGTGGGATCTGGCAATGAATGAAGAGATCAAATCATTTGAGCAGAGAGAAGTATGGAAGTTAGTTCCTCCCCCTGAAGATGGGAAGATTATAATAGGTACAAAGTGGGTTTATAATATTAAAAGAGATACTTCTGGTAAGATTAAAAGGTTTAAGGCTAGACTAGTGATTTTGGGTAACTACCAACGACCAGGTTATGATTTTGAAGATGTATTCAGTCCAGTGGTAAGTTTCACTGTTATTAGAGCTTTTGTTATGTATTTAGTTGTTATTCATAAATGGTTAGTTTTTCAACTTGATGTTAACAGTGCTTATCTCTATGGTAAATTAAAAGAAGAAATTTATGTACGACAACCTGTTGGTTTCATTGATAAAGAGAAGAAAAATCATGTTTATAAATTATTACGTGCAGTATATGGACTTCACCAGTCAGGACGCATGTGGTTCTTAGAAATGGATGAAAAATTTGTAAGTGTAGGTTTTTCTAAGTTTAAAAGTACTAACTGTGTGTATAATTATGGAAATGATGCCATAATTTTAGTGCAAGTTGATGATTTGTTTATATTTGCCAAGACCCAATTAGTATTAGATAAAGTAAAAGCGTTAATTGGATCATTGTTTGAAGTTAAAGAACTAGGTCAATTAAATATGGTGTTAGGAGTACAATTTGATATGAATGATAATGGTATTAGAATGCATCAACAAAATTATATTGATAGAGTAGTAAATCTTTTTAAACCAAATTTGCTGGTCAAACCTTCCATACCATTATCCCCTGGTTATGAAATAGGAGATAAAGATTGTCCAACAACTGAAAAGGACAAAAGTGTTATGGAAAGAATTCCTTTTAAAAACTTGCTTGGTTCTTTGATGTTTATTGCAACACGGTCTAGACCAGACATAAGTTATTCATTGTGTAAATTGTCTCAGTTTAATCAAAATCCTGGTATTAAACACTGGAAAGCTTTATTACAAGTTTTGAAATATGTGGCTGTTACAAAATGCTTAGTTGTCGAATATGTAAATGATGAGACTTTAAATGGATTGATAGGATATTCTGATAGTGACTTTGCAAATTGTAAAGATACTAGAAAAAGTGTAACTGGTTTTATTATTTACTTGAATGGTGTACCAGTATCATGGAAATCAAAGAAACAAGGTTGTGTTGCTAAATCTGCCATGGAGGCAGAGTATATTGCTATGGCTGAATTGTGTAGTGAGATGATATGGTTAGACAGAATTCTGAGAGAATGTGACTTTGCCAGCTTGCCAACTCCTGTAATATATTGTGACTCAAAAAGTGCTATTGACTATTCAAAGAACAATATTGAAAATAGTGCAAATAAACATATCGATGTTAAATATCATTTTGTAAAAGATCACATTTTGAAAGGTCATGTGACTGTATTACGAGTAGATTCATATTCTAATGTTGCTGACATCTTTACAAAGCCATTACCCAAGAGTACATTTTTGAAATTTCGGGATTCAATTCTAAGTTAATTTCTCTTTGTAAATTCTTGTCTTTAGACAATTTAACCAAAATGGGGGAGCATTGTTAGGGAAATATGTTTTGGTTAAATTTTTTGATGTTGTTTTTGTCCACTAGATGGCAGGATATCTTTTCCCACCAGATGGCAGGATAATTTGTCCTCCAGATGGCAGGGTTGTTGCACTGGATGGCTGGAGTGTGTTTTTGGAAGTGGTCTCTGGTTGACTGTTGGGTTTGATGGTTGTACTGCTCTGGGTAGTTGGTATTTGAAAGATGTTAAGCATTATGGTTCTTATGTTTTTACTATGCTGTGTTTTGTTCAGTTTAGTTTGTCTTGTCAAGTAGGCAAGCAAATAAAGTTACTTTCAGCTGACTTGATAGTGATTAATTATGAGTTTGTTTATTCTTACCTGACCTCTGTTACAATGGCTTATAAAACATAACATAAATTTTTAAAATCAGGCCGCGTCAAAAATCATGGTGACCATCTGCCCACTCCCCCCCCAAGGGGGGCACTTTTCTAAATTTGGCAGATACCCGTCATTTGATATATCGTAGCATTTTGGGGGGGGGGGGGGGAACAAAATTAGGAAATATAACAAGGCGAATATGTTTGAAACTTTAACATAGTTTAGCTATTCCATGGCGATAAATATACTGGACGTTTTGAAAGGAATATTAAACGAAACCCTTTGTGCGATGCATGATCACACTTACCCACTTGTTTTTTCTTTCTGGCAGCGAAAAAATGCGCCAAACGAGACATATCGCGCCAGAATTGCATCGCATTTTCTCCGCGATTCTTTGACGAAATTCGCGATTTTTTTTTTCGCGATCTTTTGACGGAATTCCCGTATTTTCCTCGATCTTTTGACGGAATTCCCGTATTTTCCTCGATCTTTTGACGAAAATCGCATTTTTTCCGTTTTCCTTTGACGAAAATAGCGTTTTTTCCTCTTTTCTTTGACGAAATTCGCGTTTTTTCTACTATCCTTTGACGAGATTCCCGTTTTTTTTTCGCGATCCTTTGACGAAATTCGCTTTTTTTGCAGCCTTTTGACGATTCACGTTTTTTCCGCTATCCTTTAAACTAAATTCGTGTTTTTTCAGCGGCACTTTCACGAAATTTGCGTTTTTCCGCGATCCTTTGCCGAAATTCGTTTTTTTCTTCACAGGGCTCGCATTCCCCCTAAAAATTCCTAAATTTCCTAACTATTATTTTACCCTAAAAATTCCTAAAATTCTCCTAAATTTTTCTTGTTCCTAAAAATTCGAGATCGCCAAAATTTTAACGAAAAATATCGCGAATTTCGACAAATGGTCACCGAAAAAGACGCGTATTTCGTCAAAAGATCACTAAAATGGTGCAAATTTCTTCAAAAGATTGTTAAAAACCCCGCAAATTTCGTAAAAAGCGAATTTCGACGAAGAATCAGGAAAAAACGCAAATTTCATCCGAGGATCTCGTGGGAAAAAAAGCTAATTTCGACAAATAATCGTGAAAAAAAAACTCAAATTTCATCTAAGGATCGCGACAAACACGAATTTCTTCAAAGGATTGCATTTTTTTTTTCAAAAATCTCGAAAAAAAAAATTAAAATTTTTTCAAAAGATCACGGAATAAACTTATGATTTCGAAATTTCGATATAAAAAAATCGTGAAAAAACCGTCAAATTTCATCAAAAAATCAAGGGAAAAGATCATTTCTTCTAAGAATCGTGGAAAAAACGCCAATTTCGTTGAAGGATCGCGAAATTGTGTCAATCAATTGTGCATATAAGGCGAATTTCGTGAAACGATCGCACAAAAATAGAAATTTCGTCAAAAGATCGCTGAAAAAAACGCGAATTTCATCTAAGGATCACAAATTTTGTCAAAAGATCGCGAGAAAAACGCGAATTCCTTCAAAAGATCGCGATAAAGACGCGAATTCCGCAAAAAGATCGCGATAAAGACGCGAATTCCGTCAAAAGATCGCGAAAAAAACCCGAATTCCGTCAGAAGATCGCAAAAAAAATACGAATTCCGTCAGAAGATCGCAAAAAAATACGAATTCCGTCAGAAGATCGCGAAAAAAATACGAATTCCGTCAGAAGATCGCGAAAAAATCCCGCGAATTTCGTCAAATGATCGCGAGAAACGCGAATTCCGTCAGAAGATCGCGAGAAACGCGAATTCCGTCAGAAGATCGCGAAAAAGACGCGAATTCCTTCAGAAGATCGCGAAATAGACGCGAATTCGTCAAAAGATCGCGATAAAGACGCGAATTCCGTCAAAAGATCGCGATAAAGACGCGAATTCCGTCAAAAGATCGCGATAAAGACGCGAATTCCGTCTGAAGATCGCGATAAAGACGCGAATTCCGTCTGAAGATCGCGATAAAGACGCGAATTCCGTCAAAAGATCGCGAAAAAAACGCGAATTCCGTCAAAAGATCGCGAAAAAAACGCGAATTCCGTCAAAAGATCGCGAAAAAAACGCGAATTCCGTCAAAAGATCGCGAAAAAAACGCGAATTCCGTCAAAAGATCGCGAAAAAAACGCGAATTCCGTCAAAAGATCGCGAAAAAAACGCGAATTCCGTCAAAAGATCGCGAAAAAAACGCGAATTCCGTCAAAAGATCGCGAAAAAAAACGCGAATTCCGTCAAAAGATCGCGAAAAAAACGCGAATTCCGTCAAAAGATCGCGAAAAAAACGCGAATTCCGTCAAAAGATCGCGAAAAAAACCGCGAATTCCATCAAAAAACGCGAGATCCGCCAAAAGATTGCGAAAAAAAAAACGTTAGATCAGTCAAAGTATCTAAAAAAACACGAATTCTGTCAAAGTATCTCAAAAAAAAAAAAAATGCATATTTCGTCAAAATATCGTGGAAAAAATGCACATTTCGACAAAAAATTGTGAAAAAAACATTTCATAAGTTTTTCTGGAACTTCAGAATTTTTTTTTCTCATAATCATCCCTGCTTCCTACCTCTTGTTCTCTAGTTTCACCGAGAACATCCAAAAGAGAGAGAAGGAGAGTATTCATTCATTCTGGTTAGGCTCAATGATGCAGGAACTCAAAATTCTAATTAATACAATTGCAGTAAGCATAAGGCCGTCAAAACAGTTTGTAATATGAAGCCGGTTATTGCTCAAATTTAAATGCCCTCATTCACAACAAACAACACAAGCACATGGAACAAGGGCTATATTCATTGGAATGATGGGAATATTCTTTGGCAGTGTACCACATGTGCCTGACTAGCCCAAAAATACTGTTATTACATACTTGTAATGTCGCAAATGCCCCTAAAATTTGGGAAAAAATTCCTAAAATTTAAAAAAATCCTAGTGAAAAACCCTTTTACGATCTTTTGACGAATTTCACGTTTTTTTCCGTAATCTTTTGACGAAATTCGCGTTTTTTCCGCAATCGTTTGGCAAAATTAGCGGGGGGTTTTTTGCGATCTTTTGACAAAATTCGCGTTTTTTCCGCGATCTTTTGACGAAATTTGCGTTTTTTTCGCGAAATTTTTTTTTTAGCCCTTTGACAAACTTTGTGTTTTTTGCATGTTTTGTGCAAAATAGGATTTCGTGCACAGTCTTTTAGTTTTTTACCAAATTTTAGCTTACGCGTATTTTCAGACTTTTTGTTCTTTACCCACTCTCATGCCTGATTTTTGTTTTGTTTCTTACAAATAGCACTCTTTCAGCTTAAATCTGTGTAACTTCTTTTAGCTTCATTCATTTTATAAATGTCAGGTTAATACACTGTGTGTGCATCTTAAATATTGTTTCATCTGTTTGTTTCAGTCAGCTCATTGCTATCTCGTAAGTATTTAAAGTAAAGTGCCATGTTGAGTATGAATAAAATAAGCAACTGAATTAGATATATATCTCATTTCATTGCACCCAATATCTGAAAAATTTTGAAAATTGATGAAAATATCAATTTTTATATTTTAAATTTTAAACCACAGCATAGATTTCAAAATCACAGCTAAATTTCTGTATCATACTCCTTTTATAATGTCATCTATAGCTATCTTTTGCTAACATCTTTCTAAGATACAAATTACTTTCCCGAATTAAATACCTAAATATATTTACCTTAATCTGAGCTTTTTAAAATTTTTGCTATCTTCAAAATGCAGAGGTTTTGTCAGATGTATAGACTCGAGCAATGGTTCCCAACCTATTTTTGACTGCACCCCACCTAAGCATCTTTAAAATCATGAGACCCCCCCCCCCCCTCCTCACCTCTGTAACATTTTTATTGTATAAAAAATGAACTGTTCACATGGAAGAAACAAAGAGGAAAGACACGGAAGAAGGGGGGGGGGTGCGAATTCAACTCTAATCTGGGGGTAATTTTAATGTAAAATATTTGTAATCAACTTGATATTATTCCTGGTAAAATATCTTGTAGTTTTTATTAACTTTTACTAAATAATGACTATGCATCAGAGTAGTGTAGCAGAAGGAATCATCTATGAAAATTTCTTTATTTGACCTGGAAATATCAGAGAGACATATTTGTGATCATCCCGTATATGAGATTAAAGTAAAATATAAAATATAAATATTTTTAAAAGGATTGTAAGAAAGTGACTTTTCAAAAAATTTCTAAAAAATAACTTTAAATTAAATAAAAGTGAAAAAAAAATAACCCTTTAAGTTAATTGCTTGCAACATTTTATACATTTATTTAACAATAATAATAATCAATCTGAAATAGTTTCTAAAAGTTAATTTTTTTTATTTATTATTTTTTATTTCAAGTTATATTTCCGTGTTTCCATTCTTTAACTATTAAGCTTCTCATGTTGGTATGCTCGTACAGTCTTTTTTCGCATATAGTGCAAATATTAAAAATACATTAGTAAAATAATTTTTTCTGCCTTTTAGATAAATGAGACAGTAGAATTTGCTAAGATAATTGAAAGCACCGGTGTAGCTGCAGTAGCTGTACATGGTAGGACCATTGTTGAAAGGCCCCAGCACAAGAATCGAAATCATGTAATAAAAGCTGTATCAGAAGCACTTTCAATACCTGTTATTGCTAAGTAAGAACCAGTGGAAGATATTTCTGTGAATTTAATTGTTATGTAATCGATTTTATTATAAGTAAATTAATTTTAGCTTGTCAGAAGTACCTAATTTAAACATTAGCATCATAACTTAAAGAAAGAAAACATTACAATTTTATTATATATTTTTTATGTATTTGTTTATGTAAAATACAAATGAACTCTTCAAATGTGTATGTTTTTTATTAAACATTTCAATGAGAAATTTCTTGGTGCGACATAAGAGGGCTTGTTGAATTATTGAGTTCCATATTTGCAGATATGCATGCGCAATCGAAATATTAAATCATGAACATAATCATCTGCAAAGCAAGTTCTCCAGCAATAAATTTTGCAGCACCATCTGGTTAAAAAAAATAATAATTTGTGCCTCTAAATCAATCACAGTTTAATTCTGTCACTAATTCTGTAAAGTGAAATGCTATACTACTCAATTTTCTTCATGATCTTTTCTTAACAAAATAAATGTAAAGAAAAAATAATAAAAACTCATGTAATCATATTTAATGAGTCAGATTTCAGAACAAATCGTCAGTAAATTTGGTATTTACTTTAAGGATCGACCAAAGCAGGTTTTTAAGGACGAAACCGAATCTCGGTGATCTTCCTATTTTCAGCCGAAAACAAAAACAAAAATGTCCAAAAATTTTTTTTAAGTAATTAACTTGTTTGTTTTAAAGTAATTAATACATATATAATTATTATTTAATTATACGTATTTATTAAATATGCTTAATTATTATTAATTGTGTATTTATTAAATATACATAATTATTAATTAAATATATGTGTGGCCCAAATTGGCTCTCTGTCTTAGACCCAAAACTTTTTGTTTTCATATAAAATAAAATGTAATTAATTCATCAACGACACAGAAAGATTTTCTAATTATGTGAATTTCATTTAATTAAAAAATATTTTAGTTTTATGTATACACACCTTGATTTATCTTTTATAATGATTTCTTAAATGATCATCTGTTATACTAGAACTTTCTCAAAGAGTATTCGAAACACTTCTGTGGTTTCAAACTGAAAATTTTCTATTACTGTTATGTCTGCAGCTTTTAATGAGCATGTGAAAACATTTAGTTATACAGTAAATTCTGTGTAAGGCGGATTCTGTGTTAGCCGGAAATCTGTCTATCGCGGAAATTTTCTCGAGTCCCGGCGAACCCATAGAAAATAACAATAATTCATGTTGCATAAGCCGGAATCTGCCTAACGCGGAAACGGAAAGGTTTTTAGGTCCCACCGAAATCAAAATTTTGCATAAGGTGGAAAAAAGGATGTTTTAAAAATGAAAGGCATTTGGTTTATGAAACTTTAATACTGATAAATATACGTCAAATACTCTATATGGCGAGCATTTTAATTAAATCCAGTAATAGATTAATAAAGTTTATTTAAAAGAACAGTAGCTTTTAAGTATTTCCTTCTTATTTCATTTTTTCCTACATGAATTTGAATTTAAAAGTCATTATTATGAATAGAATGCACATTTATGAAACTATGTGTATTTTCTAAAGTACAATACATTATGCTTTAAGGTTGTACTCAAATTCAAAGTGATAACTTTCTGTCTAATTCCCGACCATTTTTTGGGGTAAACGTCAAATTTGCAGACATTTTTATTACAGCAGTATTAAGAAATTGAATAACGTTTCACATTTATCTATAAAGACAATGGATATTTCAGAATTTTAGTTTCCAACCGATTGGTCAGGACAAAAAATGAAAGATCTTCATCGGAAAGCTCGAATTCATTATAACTCAACATCCAATCCGTTTATCGGAAACGAAAAATGCTATTCGATTCTAAATCAATCCCGCCGACGATTTTCTTTCTCATTGTACTAGAGAAAGAATGTCAGTTTTTTGCTTGCTTGGTACTTTCACTTCCGAAGATCGTCTACACATTTCACTCATTTGGTCGCTACTATTTGAAATATAAGGCATGTAATTACATTTGTAAAAGTAAATGATTTTCATTTAATTTCAGAATTGAAGCAATTTCGTATTTGTAATATTTACTTTAGTGATCAAATAATATTTTTCGAAATTATTAAAAACCATAAATTTAATAACAAGTCTGATTTCATTAAAAGTTTCATTTTCAAGAACAGTACTAAAGGTTACGAAAATATATATAAGATTTGGGCATTTTCTTTCTTTCTTTCTTTTTCTTTTTTCTTTGGTGGAGGGGTCTTTTTTGCATAAGGCGGAATATTGTATACCACGGAAAATTTTCTCGGTCCCGAGCGATTCCGCCTTAGACAGAGTTTACTGTATATGCATTGCATGCTTTATAATTTGCATTCATGTCTTGAGTCAGTCATGACTGATAATTATAAACAACGAAGTTTGTAGCAATAAATAGTCTCATTTGAGCTGATGAAAATTTCCGAAGGGAGAAACGAGATTTTTGGAATACTGATAGTTTCGGTATGACCGAATTTTCAGCGAAACTCAGATTTTGGGCCAAAACCGAATTTTCGGTTGATCTCTAATTTGCGTATTATGCATTCCGAGAAGGTAGATAACTGAAAATAATTTTTAATCGCCAATCATATTTATCATTGTCAGTGACCAATCGCATACTAAACAGTAAGTTAATGTACATTTATCAAATACATAACCTCATTAAAAATGGTAAGTATTATAGAAGCAAACAAAATAACATAAAACAATTTAGTATACATTTATTAAACACATAACATCAGATTGATGGTTTTTATGTTAAGATATTTACAATGGCAGTTTTATTTTTGGTTATATGTAATATCCATCCGAATGAATTATTTCTACTACATAATATTAATTATAGAATTGCAATATAGAAAGAAACGAAAGGGTCGTGTATTTACCTGGCATGTATCTTAAAAGTCAGTAGACATTAAGCATAAATGTCGAAGTCAGTGAGTTTCGCAATTATGAAAACTCCTGATCTGTATTAAGAAAGGAGAGCAAAGAGAAGCAAAATCGGACAGGGATTGGCATCTAGAAGAAATTCTGTGAATTTTAACCAGGGTTAAAAGTTAGTAGAGGATACTGACACCAAATATAATTTAAAAGGAATTTCATTAGCATAAGTGGCTTCTAAATGTTTCACCAAGCCATACTCGCTAAAATACGTCAATTAGTATGCACCCAATTATGACACATATCCAAAAGGATTAAATGAGAATAATAGATTTTTTAATCTTCCGTAATTGAGTCTCCAGCCAAGTGTGAAACAAAACAGATATTAGCAAAAGTTTGGTTTAATTTAATCATTAAAAGCATTTAACAAAAACACTCCATTGTACCAAACTGTATTTTAACTAAAATATAAATACCAATTGGCAGTGGACCCAATTACAGCATATTACAGTGGAACTCCACTTATACGTTTTGCTTAGGACCGGACAAAAAAACATATAACTCAGTAAAACGTACAACTCAATTAATGGTCTAGCGGGACCTTTTTTAAAAAATATATCATTAAAACTTTTTTTCGCTGATAAGTTTGTTACCTTTTTCGTCGGAAACCGAAGTTTCGTTAGTATTATGCAGCAGGACATAAATTCGTGGAAATGGAATAGAGTAAAAAAAGGTACATGAGAAAAGTGCACAAACAAAGGAAATTTTTTCATAAAAGCTTTATTAAAAGTACTATTTATGCATAGAGAGTACTTAAAAGAAATCTTTGAAATCGTGTAAATCATTTATCAAAAGACATTTCAGTTGGAAACTGTTTCTTCCTCAAGACAATTATTTTGGGGTGCTTTTGTTCTGCATGAAGGCATGAAACAATATACTGAAGTAAAAACCTTGCGATAATGTGCTTTACAATTTGCAATTATGCCCAAAACTAAGAGCTGCAATTTTCTAGTGCAGTTGGCTGGAGAAAACTTCATGCGGATGTTCTCGAGCTGGCTTGAGGGTGGGTGGCCAGACATTGTTTCATAAATAGAATAATTTTGTATTTCTCTCTGCCTATACGCGGTTCTAGTTTTTTAGCTAACTATCCATGGCTACACGTGTCATCCACGATTACAGATTTGCCTCATAATCCGTGAAGAACGTGATTACATTTTTATAACAATGGGGCTTTTTGTATTTTGCAAAGACTAAAGGTCGTAGCTTATTAGTATCGTCAGCAATACAGTCAAACGTTGTTTACAGGTTGCGGCAGGTATTTGGGAACAAAATAATGACTGCTTTCGAACAGGAACAGACACTTGAGGTAGAGCCTTTTTAGGTAGATTTCGTATGAAATACTACCTATTGGGATCGTTCCTATGTTGGAATTTCTGAAAAATTTTTGCAGATCTGCACCGATCATGTCCCCTAGAACCCAAAACTACCCTCAGTAAAAAACTTTATCTATCTATCTATCTATATATATATATATCACTTTCTTCTGGACACGATAACTTTCATAATTCTGCACCAATCTCTTCCAAACTGATACATAAAATCAATGGGCATAAAATCTCGGTCAAGTTCGTTAATGGGCAAAATCGAACCAAGGGGGTGGAAATAGGGAGGGGTTTTGTGAAAACAGAAAACCCCACATAACTTCTTAATTTTTGTACATATCAGATCAGTTTAAAGTTTTTATTACTTCTAAAAATAGGGCCAAAAATGTATGTATCACAGATTTTTGAAAAAGTTAAAAAAGGGCTCAAAGGGGCGCAAAAAATAGGGTTTTTGGGAGAAAAAAATTCATAACTTTGTCAATTCTCACGATATCAAATCCACTTAATCTATACTTCTATACTCATATTATAAAGAGGAAAAAATTGTTTATTTGTAGGAGGTAAGCTCAGGAACTACCGAACCGATTCCAAAAGTAATGGTATCAAAATGATGGTGTTCGCCCAACTTAGAACTAGGCTATATCTTATGTCGGTGCCACTACCCCAAAGGGGGTGCAGGAGCAAAAAACATTTTAAAAATGCGATTTTTGCATTACTGAAAAGCCTAGAAATATGAAATTTGGAATATTAGTTACTTACAAGATATAAATGATGTCTAAGAACAGTTCTTAAACAATTCGAAATTTAAAAGGGGTGAGACTGCACAAAAAGTGTTCTAAAAAACGTTCTAAATGGTAGTTTCTACATAATCTCAGGAAATACCGAACCGATTCCAAAAGTAATGGTATCAAAATGATGGTGTTAGTCCAACTTAGAACATAGGCTATATTTTATGTCGGTGCCACTATCCCAAAGGGGGTGCAGGAGCAAAAAATGTTCTAAAAATGTGATTTTTGCGTTACTGAAGGACCTAGAAATATGAAATTTGGAATATTAGTTACTTATAAGATATAAATGATGTCTAAGAACAGTTTTTAAACAATTCGAAATTTAAAAGGGGTGAAAATGCACAAAAAGCGTTCTAAAAAACGTTCTAAATGGTAGTTTCTACATAATCTCAGGAAATACCAAACCGATTTAAAAAATATTGGTGTCAAAATGATAGTGACAACGTTTGCCCCAAGATAGGCTATGTTTTATGTCGGTGCCACTACCCCAAAGGGGATGTAGGAGCAAAAAACATTCTAAAAATGCGATTTATGTGTTACTGAAGGGCCTAGAAATATGAAATTTGAAGTATCAGCTACTTATTAGATATAAAGGATTTCTAAGAACAGTTCTTAAACAATTCGAAATTTAAAAGGAGTGAAAATGCGCAAAAAGCGTTGTAAAAAACGTTCTAAATTGCAATTTCTATGCAATCTCAGGAAATACTGAACCGATTTCAAATATAATGGTGTTAAAATGATGGTGACAGATAATATAGTCTAAGATAAGTATATATATATAGTCTAAGATATAGTCTAAGATAGGCTATATTTTATATCTGTTTCCACTACCCCAGAGGAGATGAAGGAGCAAAATGAGCGAAAAGCGTTCTAAAAACGTTCTAAATGCCGATTTGTCACCAATATTTCAGGAAAAATCAAACTGATTTCAAAAGTAATGGTAAGAAATTGATGCTGACAGCCTCTGCTCTAACATAGATGCGATTTCAAGTCGGTATCACTATCACCTAGACGTTGCAGGAGCAAAAAAGCATTCCAAATTTCGATTTTTGTGATCGGTAGGGGCTAGCAACTTAAAATTAGGCAAGGTACATATTTATTACATATAAATGATCTTTAAGAACAGTTTCAAAGAAATTGGAAATTTAAAAAGGGGTGAAAATGCGCGAAAAGCTTTCTAAAAACGTTCTAAATTGCGATTTCTACTCAATCTCAAGAAATTCCAAAGCTATTTCAAAAGTAATGGTTGCAAATCAATGGTGACAGTCCCTGCTATAACATAGGTTATATTTTATGTTGTTGTCACTACCATCTGAGGATTGCAAAAGCAAAACATGTTCTAATTTGCGTTTTTTGCATAACTGAAGGGTCTAACACTTTGAAGCATGGCATGTTATTTACTTACAAGATGCAACTGCTTTCTATAAACTATCGAAAGAAAATTTCAAATTTAAAAAGATGAAGTGAGCGAAAAGCGTTATAAATTACAATTTTTATGTAATCTTATCAAATACCAAACCGATTAAAAAAATAATGATAACAAATTGTTGGTGATAGAACCTGCTCAAACATAAGCTATATTTTATGTCTGTGCCACTACCACCAGAGGGTTGCAGTAGCTAAAAGCTTTCTAAATTGCGATTTCTGTGATACTGAAAAGGCTAGAAACTTTAAATAAGGCATGATAGTTACTTATAAAATATAAATGCCCTCGAAGGACTGTCGAAAATAAATTCGAATTGAAAAGGGGTGAAGTGAAGGGGAGGTGCGAAAAGCATTCTAAAAAAGTCCTAAATTACGATTTCTACGCAATTTCAGGGAATATAAACCAAATATAAAAGTAATAGTTGCGAATCAATGGTAACAGTCTCTGATCCTACACAGGCTATATTTTATGCCGATGATTCTACCACCTGGGATTTACAGAAACAACAAACGCTCTAAAAAAGGCCTTTAAAAGCTTTCTAAATTACGTTTCTGTGGAATATTAGGAAATAACAAACCAATTTCAAAATTAATGTTGGCAAATTAATGGTGACAGTTCCTATTTCAACATAGCCCTTTATGTTGAGAGAGGTGGTAGGACTTGGAATTTGACATGATGGTTAATTTTAAGATGTAAGAAGATGGTTTCTAAAAAATTCAAAACTTCAAATGAATACTGAAATGAGCGTATTAATTGAGCATAAAAGTTTCAAAATATTTTCTAAATTATTACTTATTTAGTTTTATTTCGTTTTATTAATTTAAGTCTCATTTCTGCCTTATGTAGTGTAACAATGATGTTTAATCAAACTGTGTTTTAAATATTTTTTAAAATTATTCCTAAAAGTAATAAGTACCTTTTAATAAAATAAAATATTACCTTTTAATAAAATAAAAATTTAGTTAGTACCTTTTAATAAAAATTAGACATATAAATATCACTTGGCATATTTCAAATATTACGCTAGCAAAGCCGCGGGGTTTGCTAGTTTTATTATAAATCTCCTTAACATTATCTACAACTTTTATATTCACAACTTTTTGATAGGACCAATTCGTATCGCAAAAAAAAAATTAAAAATGAAAACAAAAAGGGGGTTTGAAGAAAAAAAAAATCCATAACTCCGTCAATTCAAAAGATATAAAATCTCCATGAATTTATCATATATCTTATTAATATTGTCTACAAAATCTATATAGACAAGTTTTGGATAGGACCAATTCTTACAGCAAAAACAAATTAAAAATACATAGCAGTTGAAGAAAAAAATCATCTCAGTAAGGGTGTATTCAAATCCAAACTGCTTATTTTCTGACTCATTTTACAATTCATTTTTGCTCTTAATGGCTTCCAATTGGTATGTTTTCTTACTCAGAAACTATATAATGCACCGTAATGGTCGATTTTTTGATAGAGGCAGAATATATTTTTTAAAATGCTGTTAAAAAGGGCATTTTGAACCGAATTTACCGAAGCGGATTGTGTTGGAAAAATCATTGTATTAAGGATGCACTCAAATCCAAACTGCTTATTTTCTGACTCATTTTTAAATTCATTTTTGTTCTCAGATGCATTTAATTGGTATATTCGCTTATTCAGAAGCTATATAATGTAACGTAATGATCGATTTTTTGATAGAGGCAGAATACATTTCGAAAAATGATGTCAAAGTGGACTTTTTGAACGGAATTTCCCGAAGCGATTGTGTTAGAAACGAAAAATATTGTCCTTCTGAGAAAATAATTGTTTATATATCGAAGTTTTAATTAATTGAACAAAAAATAAAACACAGGTCGCTTATAAATCTCTTCAAAAATCACGTCAGCAAGTTTCATATATTTTTTTTTATTAAAAATGAATCTGGAATTATGCCAGAAAATTTCGAGTTGTTGAGCATGGAAAACTATTTTTTTGAATACCGCCCTAACATGATTCTGATAAAACCAGCTATTATATAAAAATGAAATGAAAACTCGTCAAAAACGGCCAGATAAAATTGTTAAAGTGGATTTATCTCTAATCATGATTTAGTTTTTGTTTTTGAAATTAGTATATTTGACTTCGAAATCTACCTCTGCCTGTAGGCCAGGCCGGCAGGGATTTTTTTACATTTTAACATTCTGTACAGGTGACCACATATACAGTGGATTATATCATTCACTGAAACTGCTGCCAGCCGCAAAAACTGCCTCTACAGCTACATGTTCCCAAAATTGAGCGCAGACAATATCAGATAGCTGTTGGAAATGTTTGCCATTGCACACGCAACGGTCGCCCTGAGAGCTGCAACAGTGTTGTGTGGATTGCTATTGGAGTCCTTCACAACCACGCCCCATACATAACCCATCATATTAATATCTGGGGAGCTGGGAGAGGGACAAAAAGTTGAGGATGGCATGGCCCTGACAGTATTTTGCTATCCATTATTGCGTTGTATGGACATTAACCCCTTGAGGGGTGGTGGGATATATTTTATCCCACCTACGATTATTGAAGATTTACACCAGAAAAAATTTATGAAATTTTACTTTTCTAACTTTGGTGGAAAAAAGTCGTAAAATTGCTTTTCCTTATTTTGAAATAAATTTTTTCTAATTTTCCAGTGGTAATTCAGCATTACAGAAACGTAATTGCTTGCCCCTCAAGGGGTTATGGGATGATGTTGAAAAATGTACAGCCTTTCACGTGCTACAGAAGTATTTCAGAGCTTTTGCGTCGAAATGTAATCAACGGTGTTGACTCTGAAAAAAATAGGGGGGCATCAGGTCGTATTCGCTGCTTGCAACCCCCAAAATCATCACTGAGGCTGAAAATTGTCTTTGGATGACGACCGGAACCACTTCTTGATTTTACATAATCACTGATTTTTTTGCGGTTCACTTCCTGGGGCAAAGTTTTTCTCTTTGGAGGGAAACAACAACATTTCTGGCTCCTCTTAATGTTTCGGCTTGTTAAGGAGGCACTTAAATCTGCTCAGGTGGTTATCTCAAGAATTGTCCTCTCCTCAAGAACTGTACTCAGCTCTAACGAAGGTCCTCATGAATCGCACATAGACTTCCTGGGATTTTCATCAAGACGAATTCTGGCGTCTTCTTATTGTCATATTGCTTACAATGTCATTTCCCATATGAAATGGTTGTCACATCAAATCTGGCAGCCTTTATTTCGGTCCTTACATAAAAAAGAATACCCTGGCGAGTGTCAAGAATTCGGCAACCTCTAAATCGAAGTGTCCTTCAGTCAATGAGACAATGCCAGTATGCCTCTTCATTTCCTCAGTTAGCCTGGGTTCTGATATGTTTACATGTAACAGAAAAGAATTTGTAACCGTAATTTGTGGTGTGTTATTTCACCTATAATGGGTGTTCTCAAATACCTGCCGCACCCTGTACTCTGCATGCCTTTTTGGTATGGGTCGCTTTTATACCACAGGGTTTTGATAGGAAGAAACTTAAAGAAGAGTCAGGTCTTGTCTATGTTGTAATCATCTTTCGCCTAACAGCATTGAATTAATTTTGGAAGTTCCTGATTTTTTAGGTAATCAAATGTGTGATCATCCACGGCATTCTACTCACCACATATGGGGCGACAGGTAATACCATGGTGGTCCTTGAATCCTGTAAGCCAGCCCTGAGAAGCTTTGAATTCTGCTGGTACATTGATCTTTGCACTAGCTCGAGGGCCTTTTTTTGCAATAAATGTCTGGTTACAGGAATGTCAGCTGAACGCTTAGACTGAATCCACAATTAAAGAGGTTTTTCTAATTCAAAAAATGATGCTTCTTTATGTATGTTTGTTTGGAAGAGCTTGGTCCGGCTTCAGTTAAAGCATCTTTTATTTCTTCTTTCTTACTTAAAATTGTGTTGAGGGTGGAGTATTCCAATACGTTGAGTTAGTCTTTCACCTTGCACCATATTGGCCTCCGCCGTCCAAATAATTTTTTAGCTTTTCCTCTATCGAGAGAGCTATCTATTTTCGACACATTTTTAAGCTACACGATGAAATATAAGCAACTTATGACACAGCCCTCCTCCCTTACCTCTCATATACTCCATTTCTGCACATGGCTAGTTACATTCCCAGAAACTAGAGCGGTACTCGACAAGGGGTAGAAAAGTTTCGAAAAAAAAAATTTCTGCAAAACGTATTAAGTAAGACAAAATTTCGTCCGTGAAAGCAAAAACGAAACTTATAACTGAGGGAAACGTATATTTTAAAAACGGATAATTCAGCTAATTTTCAATGGCAAATGGTCGGGACCACTGAGTTTAAACGTATAACTGAGGGAAACGTACAACTCGGGTAACGCATAACTGGAGTTCCACTGTATAACAAAAACCCTCCATTGTACCAAACTGTATTTTAGCTAAAATATACCATTTAGCAGTGGACCCAATTACAGAATATTATTTAATAGGTTTTGAAATATTTACATTAGTGAACTTATTGCAATTGATAACCAAATTAACATATATCATAAATGCCTTTGGTTTTAAAATCTGTACATTAGCAAACATATTGTTGCAATTGATAAGCAAATGAACATGAATCATAAATGCCTAAGTGAGTTAAGCGGTTGTTGTCAAGGAAGAAGAAAAATACATAACAACAAAAAGTATGCAAAATACTGCCATGATCACAAAGAGTTCTTGATTTCTCTATCGGAATCTTCTGATTTGGCAAAGAATTAAACAAGTAAATTAAATTATGAATAAAAGTAACATGTTACAATGCTTAGCATTAGCATACATTTGAGGGGGACCAAATTGGTCACAGAGATGGCTAGTTTCATAAATGTTAATTTAAAAAGATTTTACATAATTTTTAAAATTCTTCATTTCATTTGTACACATTAAGAAAATATATATAATAAAAAACCTTCATTACAGACACTCCTGAATAGCGAACATCTCTATTAAGCAAACACTTTTCTAATCCCCAACACCTATCTATCTGTTTGCTTTTACCGCTGAATAGTGGAAAAATTCTGTAATCCTAAAGTATCTGTTCTTCAGACATTTTACTGTGCATAAATTTATTTTTTTTTTAAGCATTGAAATTTTCAAGTTTAATGGATATGCATATAATAGCTTAAAATAGATAAGTGTATCTATTTTATTCTCAATAATTTGATTTATAAAAGAACTGGTTAACCTTTAACTGATGAGACTAAAATTTGTCACATATCTGATGTGATGCGGTCACACAGACCGCTCAAATAAAATTAATAAAAAACTAACTTAAATAATTGAATTTACTTAAATTTTGCCCTAACAAGATTGTTGTACTTCTCTTAAGAGCATGTGAATTAAATTGCATGAGAACAGTATTTTATTCATATTATTTTTTTAACTTCAGTACAGAAAATTTACTTTTTTTTTTCAAAATAAACAATAGTTTGTTAATTTTCCTAATTAAATATAAAAATTAATCGTGTACAGAAATTTGTACAAATTATTGTTGCAACAAAGTATGAAAATTTAAATGCAGTGTTTATTTTACGAAAATAATATTTACCCTACAAATATACAAGAGTCAAAGTACATCATTACTGCAGTCAACACATGTTTTTTGTGTACATTCAATATATACTGGCTTTTGGCATGAAAGGCAATTATTAAGAAGTTTTTCTCTAAATTCTTTCTGTAATGAAAATTATCTTGAACTCCATCAGAAATATTTACATTTTCACAATTGGAAAGTTCAGAATTCGCATTGTGATCTCTTTCATCAGTAAAATCTGCATCATCAAAACTTTCAATATCGGGATATTCTTGCTCTGAACAGTTGTTCAAAATATCTTCTATTTCCTTCTGGCTGAGGAACTTAGAACGTTTTCGAGGTTGCAACAACATGATAAACACACACACACACACACACAAAAAAAAAAAAACCACTAAAGAAAGGGAAAAAAATAAAGTATAACGAATAAGGGAACCACTTTTGGTGCTGCTCGCACCTAGCATCGAGACCTGGTGCATTTTGTAGCCCTATACGTAAAAGTTAGAGAACTGATAAAATGTCTGTGTTGAAATCATATTTTATGTATTTTTTTATCCTTTTAATTTTTTATTATTGAATTTTTATTTGTTTATTTCATGCCAATAGTGAATTAAGTCGCCAAATATGGCAGTACAAATTTTTAGCCGGCTTTATCATCGTAGTATACCGTATTTACTTGTGTATAACGCGCACCCCATCCTTTACAAGAAAAAATGGCAATTTTTTTAATCTTGAATATAACGCGCACCATAAATTTGACATGCAAGTGAATGAATGACCAAATTGATAGAGATACAAACACTGTATTTCTCATTGCCTCTTATCATCTCCTGTCATAAAACCTCATTTCACAAACTTCATTTTATTTTTAAGTTCATTGTCATTTATTTACTTTATTTACATTTATTTATTTCTTAAATAATGACAGTAATAAATATTTCTTAAACTTTTACTTACCCTCTCTATTGATTCTAGACAATATCCAGCTGTAATAAAAGTTTCCTGACTCTTTTAACATCCATAGTAATTCATACCATTTTGCCGTTTTTAATTTCATTTCATTACCGTACTTCACCGGCAAAAACTTTCTTTCAACTACGTTTCAACTTCCGTGACGATATTTCTCCCGCCAGATGGCGACTTAGAATATCGTTTTCAAATCGAATCTTTTCATCGAATCTTGCTTTGCATCGATTCGATGCCGTTCTCTGATTGGTTCGTTCATCTGAAACGACGTTTTCAATCCGACCATTTTTATATAAATATACGATTCCAATCTTAATAAGACGCACTTTTATCTTCCTTTAATGGAAGAAATATTTCAAGTTACTGAGCGTGGCTGGACCACGTTCTGGATGTTATATGTTAGTTTTATCTGTATAATTATGTTTTATCGTAAAGTTTAATTCTGCGATATTTTCAAACAACAATGTCTGTTCTGATATGTGAAACATCGTCATCAAGGTCTACAAAATGTCTGTTTTAAAATGAATGCTGCTATTTGCTACTAATGTCAAGTCTGTGTTTGGAATCAAAAATAAACTGTCTTTATTTTGTTTAATCTGCATACGTTTTTACTTTGCCTTCATAAAGATCATAATACCATTTCTACATATTCACTTCCAGGATAATCCTTTTCCCAGCCAAAAGTTTCCATATGCGTTATCTGCTTCATTTAATTATATTTTTACGTGCATAATCATCATATATTTTAAAGTGTTATGATTAAAGCACATTAAAGGGTTATGGTGGAAAGAAAAGGAAAGCCTGAAGAAGTTTGAAAAAGTGGAAGTTTTCAGTCAAGTGAGCGAACTTTACGTTTTTGTTTACATTTTTTTTAAGTTACAGTTTAATTACGAAATATGTTGGTTTTCAGTTATTATTTGCAATAATCAAGAATAATTATGCAGTTTTATGAAGATTTAATTTAGTTTGATAAATGATTGGTTTATTTTCACGAACTTTTACTTTCCTGATTTACGAACTTTGCCCTTTTGATTTTGCCGACTTGTGATTCAGTTTGTTTTGAAATAACTTTAATTTGCAGTTTTTATAAAAGATACCAAGAAGATTTATTTTAGTTTACTGCAATTTTGAGTTAATTTTGCTGACCTTTCACCTGTTACAGCTGAACTTTAATTTTTGATTGCTGAACTCTGTATTATTTAACGAATAGTTTTGCCGACTTTCGAACTTTTTTTTTCCGTTTTTCATTACAATTTATTATGACAATAGACTGTTATTTTTATGATTTAACATTATGAAACTTTTATGTTACAATTAGTAATTTTTTTTTTTTCCAAAAACAAGTGCTTGACAGAGGAAGAAGAGCTGATCATTAAGTGGGGGAGGGCAGTCATACTGTGGTTACTAAAAGTTTTTTCTTATTGAATTTTGAAAATTTTTCCTCTTTTCCCAAAAATGGCCACTAACATAATTGATAAGCTGAGCTCCAGAAATTACTCTACATGGAGCTGTGATATGAAATATCTACTACTTGAAAAGGGCCTATGGGAAATTGTTGAGAAAAAACAGAGTGTCCCTGAAGTAAGTACCACAGTCACTGCTGAAGACGTCGAAAAATTTAAAACCCGTGCAAATAAGGTTCTATCGCTGATTTACCTTAACATTGAACCTGAGTTCAAACGATTAATAGCAGATTGTTCTGAACCAGTAGATGCATGGGAACGCCTTCATAAAAACTTTCATCCAGACTCCCGTACCCACCATATGACAGTCTTCAATAGTTTGATGGAGGAAAGGATACGAAATGGGGAAACAATGAATTTATTTGCAACAAGGCTGAAGAAAATATTCATGGAAATTAAACAAATTGATAAAAATTTTTCCGAGAATTATCTCAGCTATCAGTTTCTACGTTTTCTTCCATCAAAATATGACACATTAGTACAGCAAGTTTTAGCCAGGCCAGATGATAGTTTTAAATTTGATCTCATCGTCGACGAATTAGTAGCTGAAGAGACCCGTCAAAAATTACGTGACAAAGATGGTGCAACATATGTCAACATTTCCAATACTTATAAAACGGCTGAAAAGCAATCTTCCGTGAAACAAAAATCTACTTTTCGTAAGATTCAAAGTAGAAGATGCTGGAGGTGCGGCAAACCAGGGCATCTACAAATAAATTGTTATGCCAGAGTCCCAGGTAGCCCTCAGCGTTCAAGAAATGTTTCTCCTGTGCCTTATAGACGTCGCAGTTCTACAGAAAGATCGGGTTCTCGCCATCATCATCGTCACCGGTATTGCTCATCAGAAAGACGTTGCACTGATTCATCATCTGACCCGTCTGCTGACTCCTTCACCGACTCCTATGCTGATTCCTGTGATGACACTCCTGACATATCACCTGTTGCTCCCAGAGGATCCAGAAACCGGACTGAGATCATGTAATATTTTTCTTTGTCTCGAGGGGGCTTTTGGCACAGTGGAGCTGCACTGGGCCCCAATGATTCTGTCCCTCTCTTCTAATGCTGAGGGTAATCCAGATTACGTTGTAGAAGTTGCACCTGAGGTTATCTCAGGTCCTTCCAACGATTCTCAAGATTCCCCGCTTGGGAGGGGGGGGCAGGGATTTGGAGTCCAGATGCATTTTTTTTTTTTTTTAAACCACTTTTCCGAAAGTTTCCTTGTCATTAAATGTTAATTCGATTTCTGAGTTTGAAACGTTGGTGAGATGAGCTTCTTAAAGTTAATTTTTTCTGATGTAATATTAATTTTAAGCTAAATATGTTTTAAGTTTAAAGTATCTCATTCATATATAAATTTTTCATATAAATCGTACCTCATTAAATGCTATTATGGTGAATTGAAGTGTAAAAATTGTTTTTTCAAGCTTTCTGTCGCTACACTGTACCTTCTGAAATTGTTATTCACAAGTGTTAAGGGATTAGTGTAGACGCTTGCTACTTAACTTTGTTAATTTGCCTATATGCATTTTTTATATCATCAGCGTCACTTGATCATGCCATAAGTTTTAAAGAATTCTTTTTAAAGAGGTTTATTTTACATAACAGTTTTTAATATTTGAAAGACCTCCATTATTGTGATTAACTGTGCTTATACATTGAAATTTATTTTATGCATATCATTAATTCTTGCTTTGTTCATCCTAGGCATCTAGAGCGCCATCCTTTTTTATGTGGTTTAATTGATTCTGGTGCACCAGAAGACTGCGAGTTGTATGAATGAGCCCTTTATTCATTTATGAATACGTAAGCTAGTTAGTTTGTAAGAGCCGTTAGTTCCTGTCTTTCGAGCCTAGATGTCTGGAATATGAATCATCATTAACTGTTTAATTATCTACATAAATTTTTTTTTATATAATTGTAATAAAGAATTGTATTTAATGTAACATTGTGATCAAGTTGTCATATTGAGCTGATGCTGACATTTCCAAATTGGAAATTGTTAGATTATTGAATTGGTACGTATTCATCTTTTTCTTTAAGTAACTGTGTGAGAATTTTGCATTTAACATTGTTGGACCTTTTTAAACCTTCTGTCTGGATTACGTCGACCTCTGGTCTTGGACTTAGAAGGTGTACCTTATAGCCAACAAGCTTTCATTAAATTGGATCATTTTCTTTTATCCAGCAAGTTCTCCATGCATTACTACTTCATTTTTCAATTTAAATTGTTGAGATCATCAATTGTTAAACTTTTCTAGTTAAATTGTTAAAATTTGTTAAATTTTTCCTAGTTAATCTTTTTGAAGTATTTAAAACTTCTCTTTAAACTTGTTAATGAAGTTCAAACTTCACTTTTTCAACCATTTAGGTTGTTTCAATTTTTGAGGTTCAAAATTGAACCATTTTTCAAGTCCTCATATTGGGGGGGCATTTAAATTTTTTTGGGGGGTGTAATGTTTCAGGTTTGCACGTTAAAGTTATAAATTTTCAAGTTTAAAAACCCTTCCAGTTTATTGTCCTTTATTATTATCCAGTTTTTTTATAGTTTTATGTTGTTAAACTTAAAATTTTGTGAAGATGCTCTTTTGGTGATAGTCTTTGGATTTTTTTTTAAAAATCCTTCGTCTTTGAGTTTACTTGTTTTCACAAGTTATCTCTTTTTAAGAGACAATGAGAGGGGGGGGGGGCATTTGATAGAGATACAAACACTGTATTTCTCATAGCCTCTTATCATCTCCTGTCATAAAACCTCATTTCACAAACTTCATTTTATTTTTAAGTTCATTGTCATTTATTTACTTTATTTACATTTATTTATTTCTTAAATAATGACAGTAATAAATATTTCTTAAACTTTTACTTACCCTCTCTATTGATTCTAGACAATATCCAGCTGTAATAAAAGTTTCCTGACTCTTTTAACATCCATAGTAATTCATACCATTTTGCCGTTTTTAATTTCATTTCATTACCGTACTTCACCGGCAAAAACTTTCTTTCAACTACGTTTCAACTTCCGTGACGATATTTCTCCCGCCAGATGGCGACTTAGAATATCGTTTTCAAATCGAATCTTTTCATCGAATCTTGCTTTGCATCGATTCGATGCCGTTCTCTGATTGGTTCGTTCATCTGAAACGACGTTTTCAATCCGACCATTTTTATATAAATATACGATTCCAATCTTAATAAGACGCACTTTTATCTTCCTTTAATGGAAGAAATATTTCAAGTTACTGAGCGTGGCTGGACCACGTTCTGGATGTTATATGTTAGTTTTATCTGTATAATTATGTTTTATCGTAAAGTTTAATTCTGCGATATTTTCAAACAACAATGTCTGTTCTGATATGTGAAACATCGTCATCAAGGTCTACAAAATGTCTGTTTTAAAATGAATGCTGCTATTTGCTACTAATGTCAAGTCTGTGTTTGGAATCAAAAATAAACTGTCTTTATTTTGTTTAATCTGCATACGTTTTTACTTTGCCTTCATAAAGATCATAATACCATTTCTACATATTCACTTCCAGGATAATCCTTTTCCCAGCCAAAAGTTTCCATATGCGTTATCTGCTTCATTTAATTATATTTTTACGTGCATAATCATCATATATTTTAAAGTGTTATGATTAAAGCACATTAAAGGGTTATGGTGGAAAGAAAAGGAAAGCCTGAAGAAGTTTGAAAAAGTGGAAGTTTTCAGTCAAGTGAGCGAACTTTACGTTTTTGTTTACATTTTTTTTAAGTTACAGTTTAATTACGAAATATGTTGGTTTTCAGTTATTATTTGCAATAATCAAGAATAATTATGCAGTTTTATGAAGATTTAATTTAGTTTGATAAATGATTGGTTTATTTTCACGAACTTTTACTTTCCTGATTTACGAACTTTGCCCTTTTGATTTTGCCGACTTGTGATTCAGTTTGTTTTGAAATAACTTTAATTTGCAGTTTTTATAAAAGATACCAAGAAGATTTATTTTAGTTTACTGCAATTTTGAGTTAATTTTGCTGACCTTTCACCTGTTACAGCTGAACTTTAATTTTTGATTGCTGAACTCTGTATTATTTAACGAATAGTTTTGCCGACTTTCGAACTTTTTTTTTCCGTTTTTCATTACAATTTATTATGACAATAGACTGTTATTTTTATGATTTAACATTATGAAACTTTTATGTTACAATTAGTAATTTTTTTTTTTTCCAAAAACAAGTGCTTGACAGAGGAAGAAGAGCTGATCATTAAGTGGGGGAGGGCAGTCATACTGTGGTTACTAAAAGTTTTTTCTTATTGAATTTTGAAAATTTTTCCTCTTTTCCCAAAAATGGCCACTAACATAATTGATAAGCTGAGCTCCAGAAATTACTCTACATGGAGCTGTGATATGAAATATCTACTACTTGAAAAGGGCCTATGGGAAATTGTTGAGAAAAAACAGAGTGTCCCTGAAGTAAGTACCACAGTCACTGCTGAAGACGTCGAAAAATTTAAAACCCGTGCAAATAAGGTTCTATCGCTGATTTACCTTAACATTGAACCTGAGTTCAAACGATTAATAGCAGATTGTTCTGAACCAGTAGATGCATGGGAACGCCTTCATAAAAACTTTCATCCAGACTCCCGTACCCACCATATGACAGTCTTCAATAGTTTGATGGAGGAAAGGATACGAAATGGGGAAACAATGAATTTATTTGCAACAAGGCTGAAGAAAATATTCATGGAAATTAAACAAATTGATAAAAATTTTTCCGAGAATTATCTCAGCTATCAGTTTCTACGTTTTCTTCCATCAAAATATGACACATTAGTACAGCAAGTTTTAGCCAGGCCAGATGATAGTTTTAAATTTGATCTCATCGTCGACGAATTAGTAGCTGAAGAGACCCGTCAAAAATTACGTGACAAAGATGGTGCAACATATGTCAACATTTCCAATACTTATAAAACGGCTGAAAAGCAATCTTCCGTGAAACAAAAATCTACTTTTCGTAAGATTCAAAGTAGAAGATGCTGGAGGTGCGGCAAACCAGGGCATCTACAAATAAATTGTTATGCCAGAGTCCCAGGTAGCCCTCAGCGTGTTCTGATATGTGAAACATCGTCATCAAGGTCTACAAAATGTCTGTTTTAAATGAATGCTGCTATTTGCTACTAATGTCAAGTCTGTGTTTGGAATCAAAAATAAACTGTCTTTATTTTGTTTAATCTGCATACGTTTTTACTTTGCCTTCATAAAGATCATAATACCATTTCTACATATTCACTTCCAGGATAATCCTTTTCCCAGCCAAAAGTTTCCATATGCGTTATCTGCTTCATTTAATTATATTTTTACGTGCATAATCATCATATATTTTAAAGTGTTATGATTAAAGCACATTACAAATGAATTTCAGTAAAGAAAGTCTAAAGAAATGTTATGTCAGACCAGGGAAGAAGGTGAAAATCTATTTTTAGACTTCTGGTAGGGAATGAGTGTGGGAGGGAGGGAGTGACAGGGGTTAGGAGTGAGTGACGTATCATGCTGTGGTGAAGTCACTGGCTTAACGAACTACTTGAGACCGTCTTTTGACAACGTGCGAGTAAGATGAAGAATCGATGTAGTTATACTGTGACATTTAGGTTGAAAATACATAGTTCAGTATGAAAAAAGAAAAAGGTAATCTTGTCGGAAGTTCAGCGTGGTGAGTCACGTGTGCAAGAATGCGGAATATAGAAGAAAAACTGAAAAAAGCGTGTTTTTGGGGGGAGGGGAGGGGAGGGGAAATCGTGTAAATATCTGCTAGTGGAGCAGCAGCTTTTAACTCATGTAATGGATTTGCGGCGTTCAGGATATTCAGTCTCGACGGAAATGTTGATGTTCGAGGCCTGTAAAGTTGCTAGGAAAATGAATATTCCAAGAGAAGACTTCAAGTGGAGTTATGGGGGTGTAAGACGCTGTATAATCCGTAACATTCTCTCTTACAGGAGAAGAGCAACGTTATCGCAGAAGCTGCCGGAAGAAAATGAAGAACAGCGTAGAAAGTTTTTCCTGCATGTTATAAGGCTACGAAAACAAAAGGGATTTCAGGTGTCGCAAATCGGCAATGCAGATCAAACTCCATTGTGGTTTGATATGCCGGAAGCCACAACCGTTCATCCCGTTGGAGATAGAAGCGTTCAAGTGAGCACAACAGGTGCAGAAAAGCAACGATGTACCGTTATGCTGACCTTTAAGACTGACAGCCACAAGTTGATACCATATATGGTTTTTAAACGTAAAGCTATCCCAAAAGAATCTTTTCCAGTCGGCATAATTATAAGAGCACAAGAAAAAGGGTGGATGACAGATGAGCTCATGAAAGATTTGATTAATGGTGTGTGGGAACATTTGCTATGTGCTCTACGTCAGCCATCGTTGCTGGTCCTGGACAGTTTCCATGGATACACAACGCCTGGAGTAAGAGAGAAAATTCGTCGCTCAAGTGATTTATGATACCAGGTGGGATGACAAAAGTGCTTCAGCCCTATAGGTGAAAATTGGCGGTCGCCACTCGCCATGTGGCGATTAAAGTTGTAAAAGTGGCTATTAAAAAATCGGCTATCGATCGCCACTCTAGTTGCCAATCGCCAAGTGGCGATAAAAAATCTGTTATCGATCGCCAAGTGAAATATAGCTTTTTTCATAGAAATATGCGTCTCTACTTTGATTAAATCTAATTAGCAAACTGGTTAATTCTTTTTTCTACCGGATGCAAGCAGATTGCAATTATTTAACTGTATTTTCAATATTTCGGCTTTTTGCCATTGCCCTTCAGTTGGATTATTTTTTCAAGAAATACAGTTTTATTCTGCAAAATATATTCATCAGCTTTGATTCCACATGCATTTCAAATAATTTTTTTTTTTTTTTTCTTTTTCACCGGATGCAAGTGTGTTTTAAGAACATTGCAGTATTTTCAATATTTCGACTCCTGCCACATGCTCACCAGTTAGATTATTTTTCTTCAAGAGATATTGTTTAATCCTGTGAAATACACTCACCAGCTTAGATTTCAGCTGTATGTAATGTGTGTAGTATGTTAATAACACATTTACTTATTAAATAAAATACAAATAACATTTTATTGTGTTTTATTTGATTATTTTTTTGTTGTATACACCTAACTGTTGGAATTTTGATTTAGTTATTTTTTATATAAAGAAAGTAATAGTAATTTGATTGATAATAGTGTTTATGAACAAAAAGTGGCCACTAATGAAACTGAGTCTACCGGCCACTGGCTGCTAACTCAATTTCCCAGTTTTCACCTATATTCAGCTCTTAGATGTTGTCATCAACCGACCATTTAAGGTTGTATTTCGACATGCCTACAGTCGGTGGAAAACAACAACAGATTACAACTTCACTCCAATCTGGAGAATGAAGCGTGCACCACTCCCAAATGTGTGTGAGTAGATATGTGAAACTTGGAATTAAAGCTCAAGGATAATAAGGAGCTTCAAAGGGACTGGAACTTCCAATCAGATGGGTGGAACTGATATGATTTATGAGCATATTGACTGTATCAGTGATGATGAGGGCAACAGCAGTACCGGCAATGAGAATTGCTAATAAGCATTAATAGTAGGAGAGCTGTTGAACATTTTTGAGTAGGTATTTGAGGCACCTGTAAATTTGTGCAACACTTCTTTTGTAATGCCTGAATACAAAATCGAATGTCTGGCTGAAGGATCGTGGCCCAAAAACTGTGCCAGACACGTGTCAAGTGCCATTTGCACTTGACACGTGTCTGGCACAGTTTTTGGGCCGACTAAAGTGTCTGTCGTTTTCAAAATATTTTTTCTAAGTATAAATATTATTCTGTCTCAATCTCAGCGTGCCTCAAATACCTTTTTTTGGGGGGGGTAGTCAAAAAATGGCCCTTGACACGTGTCTGGCACAGTTTTTGGGCCACGATCCTTCAGCCAGACATTTGATTTTGTATTCAGCCATTACAAAAGAAGTGTTGCACAAATTTTCAAGGTGCCTCAAATACCTTCCCTAAAATGTTTAACAGCTCTTGGACTATAAAATAATGTTACTAGCACAGTTGTATAAAAAAGTGCAAGGAGTGAAATAAAGATGCAGCAATACTTCTATTAAGTAAGATTTTTCTAGTTTTAATTTCTTTGAATACATTTCTTGATTCATATGTATATCGTGTGATTACATCCAGCAGTAAAAAATTATTCCATGTATAACGCGCACCTAGGGTTTTTGTCTTAAATTTTTGGTAAAAAAGTGTGCGTTATACACGAGTAAATACGGTATGTACTGTACATGTGTATTAGGATTATATCAGATTGCGATTTGTTTGATAATTGATAGCATAAGAAACAAAAATTACATTTTTTTTCTATGTAGACGATAAATGTATAAATAAATAGTAAATATATTTCTGTTAAAAGCTTTCAAGATCATTGAAAACTATTTTTTACTAAAATACAAAATAAGCAAACTATTTTCTTTTGAAGTCGGATGAAGTAAAGTTTCGAATGTTTAAAATGAAATGTTGTTGTAGTATGTTAAATGTTGTCTTTTGGTAAAAGTAATTAAAAAATAAATTAATATTTTTACACGATTTAGAAAATTTACTGTGACTAATTAGGTCAGACATTACAATTTCTACTGAAGTCCAAACCACTTTTCACACAAGACAAACAGCTATGACATTTGGCTAGGATTGTTAGAGAGCTCTACTTTCGGAAAAAAAAAAAAAAACCACCAACTTTTTCCCTGCCAAAAATGTGAATATAATGTTGCAATTTTTCAAAATCAAATTTGTGGGGTTCTTGAAGGAATTTTTAAACTTTTTTCAATATTTTATACTTATTAACTAATTTTTGTTTTTAAATGCTTTTCTTTAAAAAACTTCAATATCTGATAAGTGGTCTTGAAAATTGCATTTTCAGAAAGTTATGCTGCTGTAAAATCAAGAAATATTACTTTAACAGAAAAATTTTAATGATTCTCAACCTTCATAATACAGGGCTTTAAAATGCACCGGTCTCAATGCTAGGTGCGAGCAGCTACAAAAGTGGTTCCCTTGTAAGTATTGTACTACAGTTTCAAATAATGACACAATTGCTGTGATGCGGTCTGGCAGACCCTCCAGCATAACGAATAATATGTTTAAAATCAACTCACAGAATTCTCACTTTGATCTCGAGTGATCTTGGCAAGCTGGTAGAAGAAGGTACTGGTACAAGCTTTTACAGGTACTAATATTTGCACTTTTAAGGGATGGAAGTGTTTATAGCTGGGAGTCGCAGAGTCTGTGAAACCGCGTCACATCTCATATCAGTTACAGGTTAAGTTAATTAGCGATTTCTATGGCTAGTTAGCTGCCACTGTATAGGTGGTCTTTGACCTTTCACGTTCAAGGGTCACATCAATAATTCTTGAAGTTCTGCAGGCCACCCATAAGTCAGTTAAACAATGTAGGCACGAAATGTGTATTGCATTCGAACCCGGTTAAGACTCATTTCAAAGGTCAAAAATCAGGTATTAAGCAGCATCACATATTAACTGTGATTTGCATGATGTTTCACAAACTAGACTTATTTATGCATCTAATCATTCAAATTAATTTCAGAGCTTTTGTTTATATGTTTATAGTCAAAATTTGTCTTTTACTCATATTTAGATTAAAATTTAACTATATTCAAGTTTGCCTCATTGTTTGTTTTTTCAGAACTGACTGAAATAATAACAAACAAATAAGAAAAATCATGCGTTAAGCATAGATTATGAAACGCTTTCCAACACTTCCTGAATGCTTTAACAAAACTTCGTTATTTAGAGAAATAAGGTATATAAGAGAACTAAGTAAACATTTTAGAAAATGCATGAAACATTTGAAAAACTGATTTCTGCAGTTACCGTCTATAGCCAAATATGTATTCCAATTCTTTTGAACAGCCCTGTATTTGATCTGTAGGATGATATACCGGGTGTCCCAAAAAGGACTGACTGATTTTAAAATTCAATAACTTGCAAACGGTGACAGATATTAAAAAAATTCTTGCAGGAGGGTTAAGCATAAGGTCAAAAGTTTTATTACAGTGATTTTCAATTTTAGTTCGATTTACAAACAATAGATGGCGCTGTAAGCAATAGTCGCTAAATTCAGGCTCGATTTTTGGTACTTCGTGGCCCGGATAATACATTTCCATCTCCTTTTTCTGCATGGAACAAGATAAAGGACCAAAATCGAGCCTGTATTGAGCGACTATTGCTCACAGCGCCATCTGTTGTTTGTAAATCGAACTAAAATTGAAAATCACTGTAATAAAACTTTTGACCTTATGCATAACCCTCCTGCAAGAATTTTTTTAATATCTGTCACCGTTTGCAAGTTATTGAATTTTAAAATCAGTCAGTCCTTTTTGGGACACCCGGTATATACTATATAATGGGAAAATTTAGTCTAGCAAGAAAACGCATAACAGGTTGAAATTTCTCTTTCAGCAATTTATACTAATAGATCAAAACATACTTGTATACATTTGTACAGCCCTGTAGTTAACCTAGTACTTTTATTACACGCCACTATTTAGCTAAAGTTTAATTCAAAGTAAAACACTCTTAAAACTACTGAAATCACATTTCCAGAAATTATCATTTATAGACAGCCATGTATCCATTTCTTTGCGGACTCTGTATATCATTTTATCTATCTTCTACAAACATTTCTTAGAAAACCAAATGCAATTCCGCATAAAAATGCATAACTCATTTAAAAACCACCTTTAAGCAATTTGCAATCATACCCAGTAACCTTACAAATTATTTTGTATAGCCCTGTATATGAATTACAACATTTATACACACCATATACTATGCATAAATATAGTGAAAATAAAAGCACATAGCATAATTAAAAAT
Organism: Maratus speciosus; assembly: GCA_963932465.1. Taxonomy (NCBI): domain Eukaryota; kingdom Metazoa; phylum Arthropoda; class Arachnida; order Araneae; family Salticidae; genus Maratus; species Maratus speciosus. The sequence continues at coordinate 364,460,054 of OZ010792.1, forward strand.
GTATTTCCAGCAATCATCGCTACTGTACAGTACTTCGGATACAATATAGTATCTGAAATCTTTTGTGTGTCTCTGTAAATGCTATGCACTTCGTATTATACATGAAATAAGTTATAGTAAACCTCAGCGATGTATATCAATTTCATTATACATGAAATAATTTAACATAATTAAAATACGCCGCAAGCAATTCCCTCCACTCCTATACTGTTCTGTAATGGAATTATTTTGTGTGGCCCTGTAAATGAATAATAACTATTCTTTGCACCGTATGTTCTACAAAATGCATATTTTAGTGCACTTGATAAATGGTTATCAATTTTATTATGTTTGAAGGCATGTAAAATCATTAAAAACCATTTTAAACTATTTTTTCCCGTAGGCCGTAATGTAACGGAAAACTTTTGACTGCCCCTGTAAATGAACTAAACATGCTAGAAACTTTATTTGAAATAGGGATCATGCTATGGTAGAGGTCACTAACATCCAAAAATTTCAGAACGATCCGAGTATATCTACAAGAGTTAGAGCGCGGACAGACGACCAGACAAACCGAAGTCATAAACACTTTTCAACTTTGTTGGAAAGTGTTAAAAAAGAAAAGAAAATATGGATTTAAATATGACTTTATTGTCAATTAATGCGTTACAACCAAAAATAAAACAATCAACATAATCTTTCTAATAGCCTAATATTTTTAACACAAACCAAAAATATTAAATCTTTGCAAAACAATCCAGTTACTAAATTCATATTTAATACTTGTGACAATGAATAACCTTCTAATTAGTCCTTAATTTTTTATGTAATAAGAAAAGCTATCTTTGTTAATCCTTCTTTAGAAAATATTGTTAGTATGGCAAGAAGTAAACATAACATAAAAAAAATAAACAACCACAGTTATATTTGTTCAGTCTTCATGAGTTTGTCTTTTTTTTGTGTGTGTGTGTGATGTTTAACATCCTTCCATAAAATGCCATTTGCTATGATTTACACGCGTCACAATTGCTATAACAATCATTATAAATTGTAGTAGTGAAGTGACATGCGTTAAAGAACTTCACTAACAATGAATATAATCATCTTTAACCGTAATAATTTTTATGATGTATCTGAACAAGACACTAAAGGCATTTACAACTGCAGGTAATTCAGAATATATAGGGTTGTGGGTTCTTCATCCTCCTTGCCCATACCTTCTTCGTTCATGGAATCATGGGCACACATATAGATATATCTTTTTTGTCTTTCTTGGTAATATCCCCTAAACTCTGTCATTTGTACTGATGCCTTTGTAGTGCGAGTTAGTCTTTTAGGAAGATCTGTTTTTCCCCAATGCATTGACTTACAGTAATTCAATTTTCAGACAATAGGTGGTCATCCAATTTATTGCATTAGGCTTCACTTTTGTTTGATGTAAAACTAGCCTGTTGGAGACAGTTTGTGTTGTTTTTGGTTTGATGCTATCGCAATATGTACCGAGGCTGCATTCTATGCAGAAAACTGACAAATGCCAGTTTTTAATTTTTTTATTTCACGGGACTACGAGGAACCAATGAACTAGATAGTTTTGTCTTAGAGCCTTAACCCTGAACTGCTGTCTTCACAGATTAACTTTTAACTTTCAGTTTAATTGCTGGTATGGTACTAGTAAAATTTTATTTTGTTTAAAGCTCAAGTACAATCCCTAGATACTTCTGAATAGGTGAATTTTCATTATAGAAATCTTGTATATAATGTTTAGTATAGAAAGAGTATCCTATAGTTTAATCTAGCCATTTATTCATCTAGCGATCAAGCAGTCTCAGAGACTGCTCACAGTAACTGTGCAACAATTTTTAGAAGAGATTAGAAATTCACATCTTGGCCTATGATTTTGCAATTATTAAGCGAGATTTTTTGCCTCAATGGGCCGAAATTTTATCACCTATTAACTGGGATAATTGTTTGTATATCAAATGTGATATTTTTGGATTAGTTTTATGGGTGATGTTCAAGTGTTTGGGGGAAAAAAATGCATATTAGCTGGAATCATGTCTTAACCTGGTCCAATTGTAATGTACACTTAGGTTACAAGCGAGTTACCAGGGCTGTGTATAACACTGCAGAATTGCAGAATTCTCGTTTTATTCTTGATTTTTAAAAAATAATATTTTATTTATTTGTATTTGCACATAATATTTATTTTTATCCCAGAAATTCTGTATAGTTGGTACATTTAGATTAAAAAAAATATCCTTCTTTGTCATTATTTATTTAAAGAAAAGATTTGCCTTAATAAGAAGCTTTGAAAGTCAATGCCACAAAAAATCTTTGTTTCTTAATATTTGAATTGACACATTTGGCTACTAAAATAGTCTTGGAAGGACACCTGTAGCCCACAGGACACACGTTGAAGCTGCCTAGTTTGGGTCATATGTTATAAGTTATAATTAATATCTCCCTTTTAGATTATTCTTTTTTATTTTAATATTTGATCATATATGAGTAAGATTTATTATCCATATAGTTTTGTTTAGACTTTCATGCTTTTGTCTTATATTTTAGTGGTGGATCTGGAGAAATTAACAATTTTAATGATATAGAGAAATTTCGTCAAGACACTAGTGCATCTTCTGTAATGATTGCACGTCAAGCTGAATGGAATTGCTCCATTTTCCGAAAAGAAGGGAAGCTTCCTCTTGATGATGTGATAGTAAAATACATAAAATATGTGAGTCAGTTCAAAATTTAAGTTTCATATAGCAAAATATGAACAAATAGTTTCTTATTAACCCTTTACAGCCTGTTTTTTTTTCTAATACTAGGGGGCTCGGCCCCCTACGAGCTACGCTCGCCAACCCCCGTCCAGACACCGCAGACTCTAAATGCACGCTAATTTGATCGGCTTTAAAAAGATTTCGAAAGATTGAATTATAATTTAAAAAACAGTGGCGATCTCCCTATAAACGAATTTCTATTCATTTCTCTTTGATTGCAAAATTTTAACGCCAAATCCGCTGCGGTACTACTTGATTATCCTGCCGACCAATTTCGCCAAATTATAAAAATCGCCAAACCACTCGCCAAATTATACAAATTGATATAATTTTATTTTAAATAACGAAAGAACGAATAAATTCGTACAACATTAATAAAAACACAAATAAATCGTCGAAATAAAAATAACTTGATGACGTATACACGTGTAACAACATTTCAAAATAAGCTAATATAAAAGGAATTAAGTAAAGAGAGTCTTTGTCTCCTGGTATTTTTTAACAAAGCGAAAAGAAAGTTCTTTTAAATGAGACATTTTAAATTAATTCTCAAAATATCAAATAAATGTCTAGCGCAATTTCTAAATTTAAACTTTTTTGCAATATTATTTTGTGTTCATTTTATGTAATAACTATAATGTGACGTAAATATGACGTAATTTCTTCTAAGACTTCTAACGCATGTTAATGAATTTATTATTTTAAAATATCCTTTCTCTTTTAAAATTCACGTGTATACTTTTTATGACGTAATTTTTAATAAGTTCCTGCTTTTTATACGTAATTATTTAATTCTAATTTGAAAGTTTTTTTCCTGTTTATAATAGTCACGTGTAAATAAATTTTTAATTTGAAGCAAACATTATTGCTTGCGCTTTTTATACAGTTGGCAACAGTTTAAATTAGTACAATTTTCTGAGATCTGTAAAAAATATCTCTAGAAATGCTAAAAATTTGAATTTAAAATAGAAATAAAACCTGAAAAAATGAGTCAAATAAAAAAATTAATGCAATCTGCACTCCGGCAAATTCTAACGCATAAAATGATCTAAAAATGATTACACTGCTATGTATAGTTTTTGCTGCTATAAAACTTTTTTAGTGGAACGATTTTGTCCAACTTTAGCATTAAATATCTCTTAAAATAATTCTTCGATTTGAAAACTGTCTGCATCAGCGTGTTTATCAAACATTTCTGTATAACACTACCGATTTTCATATTTTTGTATGCATTATTTTTCTTAATATTAACGCAGAAAGACCTCCGGTCACAAAAAATTCAAAACCGGCGGCGGCGGCGGCGGCGGTGACAGCGGTAGTTACTTTTTTTTAGAATAGAGAGATTATGAAAATAATAACATTATACTCTTTGAGTATAAGTCGCACAAAATACAGATTTTCTATTCCAGTGGTTCCCAACAATTTTTCTCTCGTACCCGCTGCTTTTTTTTTTTTTTTTTTGTTTATGGATATGCCTTATCAAATATAGCCACCTCTACTCATATTCCCACGCAAAATTATTGTTTTTGTTCATTAATAATGCTCTTATATAGCAGCTCTTTTAGGATTTTCAATTTTCTGATGCTTATTTATTTTGAAACACTAAACAATATTAACAAAACATTTTTATATTTCATTTTTTGTATTTTCTGCCTATATCAATTTATTTTCATGCACTCTTACCATATAACCCAAGTTAGGAACTACTGATCAATTCAAAGCAATTTGACAGGTCTGGTACAAATCCACTAAAATTAATAAGGATCATGTACATAGTATTTATACTAGAAATAAGTATAAAAGTAAATTTAGTAAAAAAAAGAAGAAAGGGGGGCACTCTTTTATAAGCATTCAATGTTTATCTTGAAAATCATGTCTAGTTTCATGACTTCAATTCATGATTTTTCCATAAAATTTCTGTTACAATACATTAATTTGGCGTAGGTGCCAAATTCAATTATGAAAAATTCAGTTTTTTGTGTGTGGTAGAATGTTAAGATTTCTAAATTCATTTCTCAACATATAATCATAATTTAATTAATATGAAGTTATTAATTAATTAAACCATATTGTTTAAGCACATATTACCTCTTTATTTTTTATTTATATTTTCTATTTTTTAGGGTTTAAAATATTTCTTTATCAGAGTTTCCCCTTGATTTAAAAAAGGGCAGGGTGCTGCCGGTGAGAAAAGGGCACTTTTTCTATTCTTAAGGGCATGTTTTGGATTCTTAAGAGCACTTTTTTTTATTTTTAAAGTCACTTTTTTTATTTTTAAAGTCACTTTTTTGATTTTTAAAGTCACTTTTAATATTTAAAACTTAGATATCTCTTTTCAAAATAGCATTGAGTGAGATTTTATAATGTAAGTAAATTTTTTAATGCAAAAAAGAAAAAAGACACTTTTTTTAATGGAGAGGCAAGAAGGATGCTAATTCTTTGGATGAGGAGCAAGAGGGGTGGTATTTTGTAAACCAAAGGGCAGGTGGGGCACAGCACCCTCCTGAAACTGCCTGGGGAAAACTCTGCTTTATTGTAGTTTCATAGCCAGTTGACCTATTTTGGCCAGTGTGATTTGGCTCATAATTAAATCTATTATTGTTGTAACTCTTATACAACTGTTACTATAAAGAACATTTAATAATTTATCACCTGTGGTGTGCTAATAGAAAAAAATTAATGTATTAAGTCAACCCTTAAAATAAATGTATTAAGTTAACCCTCTAACTGCTCAGATTTTAATCAAAATCTCTTCAAAAATTGTGTATTTTTCTTATGTATTTCAAATCTACATGTGTTTAAAAATTAAAATATGTAGCATATTTTTGTAAGAAAGATATTTTTAAGTGAAGATCATAAAAACATATTTTTAGAAAAATCGATTTCAGGTGCTATCATTTATTACAGGACCTATTATATTTTAAAAATAACTATAAATGCATGCCTGCAAAAATTACGTGATAAGCATATTTTACTACATTTATGTTGGCAGTGGAAATCACGGGATAACCACTCAGGTGTTAAGTTAAAAAAAAAAAAAAAAATTAAAGTATTATATTGTCATTCATGTCACCTGTGTATATAATTTTTATAATTCTAGCATATCAAGAAGTGAGTGACTACGAAATTCCGTCTTTACATACAAAAACCGTGTCGAGTTAAATAAAAGAGTTTTAAAAAGTTCTTGAATGGAGACACAGAGAAAGGCCGTGAATGAGACCAAAAAAAGGAACTTTGAAGAATAAACAACTAAAAAAACTAGCAGACTTGCCGGCATTTCCCAGGTGCCTGAGATAATAACAGTAGATACATCTGAAACTACCTTTCCATTTCCCAAGATTACTTTAAATATATCCATCTCGCTATGCTGGTCAGTCTTTCTAAACAAACTGCTTTCTACACACCGAATATTTATTTTTAAAAAAGCTTCCAACAACAAGGTCGCATTTGTTGTATGATGCAAAAGTATCACCAACAGCGAAGTATTCATCAAGTATTCAGTTTTCTGGGGCTCTACCTAACCCCCCTCCCCCACCCCCCTTCCCTCCGAAATTTGTAGAAAATATTAAGTTTAATTATGAAAGTTTAGCAAAATGTAATGAAACCTGTGAAGATGAAATTCAAAAGGAACCAGAAAAAATGTTCTGTTTTAGACAGGTTTTCACCTTAGAAAATGTATTATTTTGCAGAGACCACGAAATAGCCATTTCTCGCCCAAGTTTCCGTTTTACACATGCTTTCCTTGCACGTGTTTTATTATGTAAAATGTGATTATTAAAACATCATTATTAATTTTAATTAGTTTAAAAAGCATTAATAAAAGACTTACACTGGCTATTTACCAGTTGAAAATTTGTGATTTAAGGTAATGCATAGATTGAGACATCTTCTCGTAAGTACTGCAAAGCCTTGAACCTTTTTTTATTATTATTTACATGAATACTTGTTACATTATACATTTGTTATCCAGCTCGTTACAGCACTGTGATGTGTTATTTTATTTCCATAGTATTACAAAATATTTACAAAAATGGTTGTTCTGTTGTTGTTGTGTAACTTTTTCATTAGAAATAAGCTTTATTTACATTTAAAATACATGATAAATCTAATTGAGTGATTTTGAATCTCGAAACACAAAAAGCTTCCTATCAACCACAATTTACGATTAAAAAGAATTCTGAAAATACTGTCAAATTTGGCAGTTTAACAGACTTTCAGGCCATGGCAGTCTCGGAAAAGTCCTCATCAGGGAGCTGTTATTCCAAATGTAACCCATTTACGAGAAAATGAAAAACACTATTCAATACTTAACACCTCTGGGACCGGCGGCTTTTGCACAAATTTTATTCGATTGGCACCAGTTTTTTGTTAAAAGTTACCTTTACTTAAGGCTGTTCTCAACTGCTCCGCTCAACAAGCGCAAAACATTTTGACATATTTACAAATTCATTTTTGAACGGAAAGATATCAAAGTGGAAAGACCGGCCAGGGAAGCAACTTGGAATTGAACTGTGTTTTCCATTTTTTGATCAATAAATTACCTATTGAGTTATAAGTGATTTTGATAATGTGGCATGACATTTTTCTCCCCTTACTGACTGGATTTTCTTCTTTCGTTCGGAAGTTCAGTTCAAAATGCCAACTTTGACATTATTTTCTGAAAGATCTATTGCGTTTACAAGAAAACAGAAAAAACAGTTCGATGACATAGTTTCTGAATAACACCACCTTCTAGTTTCATGCGTTTCCGAATAAAAATGAATTAAAACTTATGTCAGAAAGTTGACCCTTTGGATTTGAGAACAGCCTTAAACAATTACGGAAATGCTGTAATTAAAGAAACTAAATATTACTTTTCTTTTTTACTGGTGCCTAAAACAAATTATGTATGCTCTTTTTGAGGGTGCATATATGCACCCGTGGTCCCGAACAGGTTAAGTATTACAAATGTCATGCATATATGCTCCAAAATGAGTTCTAGAATGTGTTGGAATTAGGGGGAAGGGGAGCGGGATAGAGTAAGAATGCTTTTAAATAATTTTGAATTTACTGTTTACTTTGGTTTTATTTACTATTTTTGAGATACCTTTTAAGTAGATTATTTTCAGTATTCCATTTTTAAAAGAAAGGTATAATGAAATTATATTTGTGAAGAGGAAAATTTTCCCAGTCTAATGCGATTCTGTCTTAGCAGGTTTGATTGTATAATAGATGCATTACCTGCTATGATAAAAACCTGTTTAAAGCAGAATTTTCCGCTTTATTGTGATTCCCTCGTAGAAACTTTTACTATATCTCACCCTCCTCCGAAATGATAAGTCTAGTTACGCCACTGATCACCAAAGTATTTCTACATCTTGAAAATTTAAACACATAAAAGGGCAAAGATGTACAATTAAAATTAACAGACTGACAAAAACAACAAAATTTTACTAGTAAAAGTATAATAAAAGTTGCAGAAAGGTAATCTTTTGAAAATTTAAAGTACAAAGCAGCAATGCATGAAGAAGTGTATATGCTGTTAAATTTACCTAGGCTTATCAGTAAAGGAGTAAAAATATAAAAGTTGTAAATCAGTCTAGTTGGCTGTAAATAGAAAATTTTCAGTATGTTTTAAAAAGATAACAAATAAAGTTTAAAAAAAAAAAAAAAAAAAAAAAAAACTGTAAATGATCTCAACATCTAAGCATAGAAGAACTGTGCAAGAATCAGAAATCTCATGTAATTCATAAATGTAAGTTCAGTAATTTATTTAATTTTTTAGTTAATGAAATAAAAATTATCTAAACTCGATTTGCCTTGAATTTTTAAAAATGAATATGCATTTTCTTTCATTAATTACAAAATGCCAATGTAAAATTAAATGAATTTGAATAGATTCTACTTTAAAAGTATAACAAAATATGCTAAAACAAAACAAACAAACAACAAAAAAAATAAATTTGCTTTTGAAGGAAACATATAAGATGGTCCCCAGAGCATTCTGTCTCCACTTTTGGTTGAGAAGCGGTTTGAAGAACGCCGATTTAGAGAAATACGAAGTTGAGTTTTAGCAACAGGTTATTTAAAAAATATATCAGCTAATAGGAGTTAAAAAAAATTATTTAATAAAAAATTTGTGTGATGCAACAATGTTAATTACTCATAATTTTTGTTAAGTGTAATTTTATGGAATAAAACTGTTTATTTTAAGCTAAGATTCACAGATAATTTATGCTTGAATCAAAGTTTTAATTTTTTCATTCATTTAATTTTATTTTAAAATAACACTGATAAACAAGAATTTTTTTCTTGAGAAATTAACCATACCCTTGGGAATTTAGGATGTATTCACAAAAAGGTGAAGTTGGTTTCCGTTTCAGAGATATCTGTATTTAAATACAGGTTGTTTCTAAATGAATATCGGGTTTTTAATGCTTGGTAGTATTTATTACATAAATCTTAAAATTATAATTAATACATAAAATGAAAGAGCAACTCAAACAGTTTTACCTACAAGCTTACAAGTGTTCAATGAAAGCACCTTTTGTCACACAGCACACATGAATTTGATAGCTCAGTTCTTCCCAAACGTTGATTAGTGTTTGTGGGGTAATTGTTGCAAAGGCAGCCAGTATTTTCAAACTAATGATACCATCTACGGATGTTACTTGGGGGATGACATCAGAACTTATACCAGAACGCATGTTGCACAGTAACTACAGATTCGGTCTTTGCATACTGCAGAAACTGCTAGTTGCCATTTTTGCTACTAGCACTTTCTAACAGATGATGGAAGAAACATTGCGTGCACATGCACAGGTACCAACAAACTGTTTGAGTTGCTCTTTCATTTTATGTATTAAGTATTTTAAAGTTTAATAAGTATTAAGTTAAAGTTTATTAAGTATTAAGTTAAAGTTTATTAAGTATTAAGTTAAAGTTTGAGTATATTTTAAGTTTTATATAATAGATGCTACAAAGTGTTAAAACCCGATATTCATTTGGAAACATCCTGTATATTTCTTTATGTCAATTTATTAGTACTTTGTTTCTACAGTCTAATGACCCTGAAAATGAACAAATATATGCTATTTATAATACATCTAGGGGCCAATAAATGTTTTTCGTCCGTGTGATAAATGCAGCACAGCAGCGCCACCTGTTGGGCGATTTACATCAAAACATAATTAGATCCAATTCATGTGAAGGACTATTTTAACTTTGTATACTTTTTACAGGGGAAGGACCAAAATAAAAAAAATGTAAGGACCTACAAATTAAATAAACCAAAATTATAATATGCATGCATTTTTTTAGTAAAGGGTTTCATTTTTGCAAATATAAGTTTTAAATATTCAAATGTCCGGGAAAGGAGGGGCGGGATTTCGGTGTGTGGCAGTAGAAATTTAGAAAATTTTAAAATAACAAATACAGCAGATGAAAAGATAGTCGGATATGCCAATCCCAAAACTTTCTTCTATTTCATACATGTTAATACTACAAAATTCACTATCAGAGTGTCAACATTAAATGGCAATCTATGCCCATCATGGGGATTCTAAAGATATGAAATTTCGTGCATTATTTCTTGAGATATGACTATTGCTAAAATAGTGTAAATCCTGCAAAATGCAGCAAAGCAGTTCTGCCACCTGTTGGCGGAATTATACTAAAAAGCTAATCAGCAAAATCTTGTGTTAATGTCTGACTGAATCTGAAGTTTGATGGAAATCTGTGCATTAGTTTTTGAGAGAGATATTGTGAAAATCGGGAAAAATGAAGTGTGCACAGCAGCGCCATCTATTGGACGATTAACACCAATAGCTTATCAGGAACAACTTGTGCCAACATCTAACTGAATCTGAAGTTTGATAAAAATTCGAGCATTTGTTCTTGAGATAATAGCTATTGCGGAAAACATGAAAAATTCAGCATAGCAGCCTGTTTGGCAATTTACACCAAAATATAATCAGCCCCTATATTTATCAACCTATACTTGAATCTGAAGTTTGATGGCTTTCATTCAAGAACGTTGCGAGGGTCATTCCATGTCAGTTCAGACAGGCATGTAACCCACCATCACAGATTTTGATGAAACTGCGTGTGTTTGTTCCTATTATTAAGATATGATCACCAGTATTTTTTTTTTACTCCTTGGTCAAATAGTTTATTAGAAATAAATTGTCAAAATTTTGAAAAACTGTCGTCAGTTGGCATTCTTGACTGCTCGGTTTTCAAATGTAGCATGACATAAATATGATCATATTTCAATATCTACTCAACAAATCATCTTTAAATAATTTATGCATAATATATAGGGTATGCAGTTTATGAAAAAAAAAAAATACTGCCACGCTTATAACATTTTAAGTGTGTCTAAAAAAATGTTTAAACTTTGAAGTCATGAATTTTTTATGAAAAGTAATGCATTAACTAAAAAAGCATTATCAACAAAAGGCGGTATTTTTATTAAATTTATTTTTTGTGGGGGATGTACTTAAAGGTGTCCTTTACCTGATTCTGAAATAAAAATAGTGGGATTTTGGGTGTTTTTAGTAGTATTTCCTATTTAAAAATATTTTGAGGCGTATTTCAAATCAAATCAAGCTGAGTCATTCCATGTCAGTTCGCCTAAGACATTTAATTCACTGTCTCAAATTTCAAAGAAACTGGGTATGTTTATAGCTCATTTTAAGACGTAATCACCTTTAATTTCCTTGATCCTAAGTAAAATATTTTTTAAGATAAAAAAATATCTAAATTTTGAAAAAAATTTTTAAATGTTTTTAATGACAGATTTATATTCAAAGACTGCATAAAAAAAAGTCATTTCAATATAAAATCATTAAATAAGTTTCAAATCATGTATATGTGACAAATAATGTAGGCAGATTATTATTTATTGTTGTTTGTCATGTTTAAACACTAAGAGTGTGTTTAATCTTGTGAATTTTTAAAATCAAGAATTTTGTCAAAAATGTGTTAATCAAAAATTTATTATTAACCGAAGGCAGGCTGTTATTACTTTTTTTAATTGTTCCTAAAAATATCTTTTCTCAATAGTTATAAAATAAAAAATAGTGAAAATATGAGCAATTTTAACAAAATTTTCATAAAATGTGAAAGTTTAATGATAAATATTGAAGCTTTTCATGCTAAGATGTACTATAATGACTACGATATCGTGTATTGCTACTCTTGCTTAAATATAACACATACAATAATAAAATAACAAATATTATTTACAGCAATAAAAATTAAATTAAATAGTACCAGTTCCTTTACCAACAGTAGTCTGCTCAACAGCCGACTTAAAATCAACAGCCCACTCTTATTGAAAAATACTTTCAACTGTTCAAATAATAAATAAACTACATTTAAAAATCTTAATACCAACTTATTATCTTAAGACGATAATAGTGACTAAACAACATAATGAATTTATAAATCATCTTTTAATTGAAAATTCATGAAATGGTCGCTTTAAATGTTGTTGTTCATCGAGTTAATCAAAATAAATTATAAAAAAAGATAGTGAACCTAATATGCTGACTGCAATGACACTTCTAACAAAACTAATTAATTCATTACCATCTGAAATCAAACCCGAAAGATCAAAAAGAAAAAATCAGCTGTAGTGTGAATGTGACATACTCAGTTGTTGTTGAGATAGGAATCGTTGTGACATTTTCACCTGTACTTCAATAAAATATAAACATGTACGCTTTTTTCATTCATCCAAATTAAGTAAAACAATTATAAAATTTTGTTGTCAGATCACCAGATGTTAATTTTTTCGTTACATACTATTAGATAAGTTCTTTACTTTTAGATATTATTGACATATCATAAAATTTACCATATGTATTTTCTATAAGTGTATAAACAATATATATGCTTTATTAAACATAAATGAATAATTTTAAAATAATTTGTTTGAGAACAGGGATATATATACACACATATAAATACATACATATATGTTGAAAATCCATCTTTCAGCAATATTGTGATGAAATAAATCAGATTACATATCATTAGAAACTAAATAAAGTTACAAAAGTGCAACTCATTAAGTTTTAAATACTTTTTTAGATATAGTTATTTGAAAGATATAAATATAATGTATTATGCATTTTTGCATATATTTAAAGCACAATATGTCAAAATTTTCTTCAAAAGAGTGAAATTTGGTATTTTTTTCAATATTAGCAGCTCAATACTAAATTTTCAATATTAGCAGCCAAATATAAGTTTAAAGACTAGGAGTGTCATTTTGAAAATTTCTATTGGGCGGTGAGGATGTAGGGATTTTTTTCTTTTTTGGAAAGGTATAATTGCTCTTCGCCCTAGAAGTTTTACTAAAAAACAATATTGTTTATTTTTTTCCTTAAGAAACGAACATAAAAGATAATTTGAAAAATAAAATAAATGTATAAATAAAAATATTTCCAGGGATGATACATTGGATAGATTTTACATGTAAAAATATTGATAATTTTAAATATGATTTAAATACTACTCAAAATCCCACTATTTTTATTTCAGATCCAATTATAATGTAGTATTATGTACAACTTAAAATTAAAAAATTAGTCATAGAAACTCCGCCTCTGATTGATAAAGGCTTTTTAATAATTTCATTATTTTTTGTAAAATATTTTTGATTTCAAAGATTATACAATTTTTTAGACACATTTAAATATTTTTTAACATTACAGCAATATTTTTTTCATAATCTACATACTTTATTTACCTTGCTTAAATTATTTGAAGAATATTTCTTTATTAGTTATTGAAATATGATTTTATATATAAAATGAGGCCTTTGAAAATTGAACAATCATTAATGGCAACTCGTGGCAATTTTCCAAAACTTTGATAATTTTGTCTCATATTTTCACTTTTTATTTTATAGCCATTTAAAAGATATTTTTAAGTACAATTTAAAAAAAGCAATAATTGTATACGTTACAATTACAATATGTTGTGTATACAATAATATACGTTCGGTTAATAATAAATTTTTGATTAACACATTATTTTTGACAAAATTCTTGATTTTAAAAATTCACAAGATAAAAGACACTCTTAGTGTTTAAACATGACAAAAAATAAGAAATAATAATCTGCCTACATTATTTGTCATATATACATTATTTGAAACCTATTTAGTGATTTTATATTGAAATGACTTTTTTTTTTTTTTTTTTTTTTTTAATGCAGTCTTTGAATATCGAACTGTCATTAAAAAAATTTAAAAAATTTTTTCAAAATTTTGATATTTTTTTATCTTAAAAACTATTTTACTTAGGATCAAGAAAATTAAAGGTGATTACGTCTTAAAATGAGCTGTAAACAAACATAGTTTCATTGAAATTTGTGACAGTGATTAAATGGCTTAGGGGAACTGACATGGAATGACTCTGCTTGATTTGATTTGAAATGAACCCCAAAATATTTTTAATTAGAAAATACTACTAAAAACACCCAAAATCCCACTACTTTTATTTCAGAATCAGATAAAGGACACCTTTAAGTATATCTCCCACAAAAAATAAATTTAATAAAAATACCGCCTTTTGTTGATAATTCTTTTTTTGTTAATGCATTATTTTTCATAAAAAATTCATGACTTCAAAGTTTAAACATTTTTTTAGACACACTTAAAATGTTATAAGCGTAACAATATTTTTTTGTCATAAACTGTGTACCCTAAATATTATGCATAAATTATTTGAAGAGGATTTGTAGAGTAGATATTGAAATATGATTATATATATGACATGCTACATTTGAAAACCGAGCAGTCAAGAATGCCAACTGACGGCAGTTTTTCAAAATTTTGACAATTTTTTTCTCAGAAACTATTTCACCAAGAAGCAAAAAAAAAAAAAAAAATAAATAAAAATACTGGTGATCATATCTTAATAGTAAGAACAAACACACGCAGTTTCATTAAAATCTGTGATGGTGGGTTACATATTGATATTTTACTGCCTGATTTGATGTGGAATGTCCCGTGAATAATTTCTCAGGGGATAACAAATGTAAAAATTACAAGTGTATAGTTCAAAATATGGTAAACAGTTTTAAAAAGCTAAATTGTCACATGTCATTAAAGCTTCATTTCTTGCACTCTCACATTGACTTTTTCGTAGGTAATATGGGAGCAATTACCGACGAGCATGGTAAATAATTGCACCAACAAATTTCTGCTATGGAGTCTTGTTATCGATCGCAATGGAATGCAGCAATGCTTGCATATTACTTACTGTTGGTTCATCAAGATAAAATATACTGAACATAAATATAAATGCAAAAATAGGTACTAATGTACTCAAATTGTGTTCAGCTGCGTAAAATATGTGGAAAATGTGTATAAACAGTGTACAAGTATACTGCTGGTAAATTTAACATTTATGTATTATTATCCATTATTGTATGATCACCTAAATTGTGATATATCGTAATAACCTATAAATACATATACTTCGTTAAAAAAAAAAAAAAAAGAAACAATTAAAAATTTCAAATATCATTTTTATTTACTCAACAGTGTATATAACTGAAATATTAGCTTTAAATTTAAGAAAAAAAAGTAAAATTTGTCTATCAGTGTAATTTCTATTGTAATGCCATTAAAATAATATAGTAACTATTTTGTCACAGTAGCAAAATATTTCCTTCCCTTTTATATAAAAAGTTATTTTTCTTCTTATTTAGGCAGTTGATTACGATTATAATGTATGGAATACCAAATATTGCATTCAACAAATGTTAGGTTCACTCCAGGAAAGTGAAAGAGGAAAAGTATTATTAAGTGCACAACAAATGGAAGTCATATGGTAACTATGATAGATTTATCTTAGAAAAAAATTAATTTCCATGTTCTAGAATTACATTTTTATTAATTTTTCATTACTATAAATATTTGATAGTTTAGCTAAAATGTTACCGATTTTTGTTTGTTTCTATTAATTATATTAACAGTAGTTTCATCCTCATTTTATAGCTTTCTTTTTTTATATTAAATGTCTGCACAGGCAGAAATTTTCAAGCCCGTCAGTGCTAAAGTTCAGTCTGGCTCTTTTTTAGTTCATAACCTGAACAAAAATCTTTGAAATCAGACCCAACTTGATTTCTAAAAAAGAGAGAGTATTTCTTATTTAACATCATAATATATTTGAATTCTTTAAAAAGAATATTTCATACATATTTATGGAAAAAGTAGAACACTTTTTCTGTTTATATGTCTGTTACCAGAATAACAACATTACTGATTATTTTCAAATGTTTGGCCTGACCTGCATCAGCAGTTGCATATGAAGATTAATTCCAGGCTAAACTTAGGACTGTGTAGAGATACATGTTTTAAATATGATGGACTGTGTTATATGATGATATGTAAGTAGCTAAAGCGTGTATGTAAATATGAGGTTCAAATTCTAGGTTTATGCGAATTTTTCCAAAAAATTTCATTTGCCAATTTTTACATTCATAGCTATTTTTAAAAATATTTTCTAGCCTGTTTTTTTAAAGCAATGTTAAATTATAGAAAGGGCGAAACTTTGTAAGAAAAGTATCTAGATACAGTTGCATTGAAATTGTATTTCACAAAAAGTCTTGTACATACGAATATTTAAAATTGATTAATACACATCAGAACAATTCATTTTTATATTAAAAAAGAGAGTTTTAGTTTATTTATACAATCAGAAATATTGGATGCGTCACGCCAAGCCAAACCGAGATTTTTGTTCATAACTTTTAATAGATATTTTAGTGACAAATTTATGGCAACAGACAGACTTTGTTTATGTCAAATGGCATGACATCATGGGAGGTGCACTGTAATTTTGTGATTGACACTGAATCTACTGTCAATTGCATACAGAATTATGGAGTATCAAGCTCATAATCTTTTTATGCAAATGATGACTGCATAATATCGTAATATTTCACAAAAAGTAAAGAAAGTCTGATAAAAATATTCTTATAATGTTTTCATTATTAGTAAAGTTATGGATGAATATTAGACTATGTTTGGAGCGAGACTTCTACATTTAAAATGTTCAGTTATTTAAGTTTCCAATACCCATTGGCAATTTTTCTCACTCTTACAGCGTTGTCAGATTTTAAATAGTCAATCATACTATTATTACAAAAATAATGTATTTTACAGTAAAATTATACCCGCTACAGTAGCGTACTGATAATATGCAATAGTGATGCAACGAATAGTGATTTGGCCGAATAACCGAATACCGAATATTCGGCCAAGTTACAGCCGAATATTCGGCCTATTCGGCCGCCGAATAATGAATTTATTTTTGCCTAAAAACAAAATATAGTATGCACTATATGCACAATTCTTGTATATTTCACAATTAAAATGTATTGTTTTCTTTTAAAAAATTATTTATATACAAATTTTTGATTTTTTTAAAGCATTATTTTACTCTGAAAAAATATTCGGCTATGTTCGGCCTAAAAATTGCCTTAATGATATAATTCAGACCCCCCCCCCCCAAAAAAAAAAAAAAATCTTAGCAAAAGTTCCTCATCAGGTACTGTCTAGTTACATCTTAATAGATATTATGTGTGTTGTTGTTACATTTTAAAATAATGACAAAATTTTAAAAGTGCTAGGAAACATAAGTTTCAGCTTTCAGATGAAACAAAATAAAAAGAAATCCTAATATCTTAAGAAAAACCACTAGAAAGGGTGAAAAGAATATCCTCTAAAATGGTGGAAAGAAATCATTGTAGACTTTATAAAGCTCCCAATTAGCAAAACTTTTATTTATCTTTATTATTTTTTTTTCTTTGCTGTCAGCAGTGAAGCCTCTATAGAAAGTGCCTCTCAATGTGAAGAAGTAAAAGACATTAGTAATTTTCTTTCCCAGCCACTACTAGAAAGACAACAGTGTCCTTTGGAGTGGTGGGCAAAAAATTCGGAAGACTTTCCAAACTTTTCACAATTAGCCAAAAAGTACCTTTCTGCACCAGGAAGTACCATAGAGGAAGTGAGAGATTATTTTCAGAAGCAGGTAACATTTACGGGAAAAAAAAAAAAAAAAAAAAAAAAAAAAAAAAACTATCACCTGAGAATCCTGAATTATTATTATTTCTGCATCACAATCTACGTTTATTGAAAACATTTTAACTGTTTTTTAAGACATTACAATAAAAGCTCAACTATCCGGCATGCTCGGGAAATGCCGATTGCTGGATACTTGAAAAGTTTGGATAGTTGAGCGCTACGAAATCTGTCATGAAAGAAGGGGGGTGTGGGGCATCGATGTAACAATGAAACAGGAAAATGATTTTTAGCATATTTTCCTGCCATTAGGAAGTCGATCCAATATCTCTTTTTATTATTATTAAATTTGTATTTGATAAAGTTATTCTTTCCAAATAAAAAAAATAATTTCTAAACTTATTTATTAATCTTTCATAAAGTTCTATTATTTATAATTTGACATCAGAAAAAGCACATGGAAGCTTGGAAAATTAACTTTGGTATGATTCACTTGTGTTACCTCAACTACCCCACCTCACAGTAATAATCAATCTTTTCTGCATAGCTAAAAAGGTTATCAGATGCAAACTGATAACGCCCGACTTCTCCGATCAAGATAAAAACAAACTTAAAAATTTCTACAGATTTCTGTAGAAGTGGAGATTTCTTCAGATAATCTTAAGATTATTTTTAGTGGGGGAGCTATAGACAGTTCTTTATACTACATTTTTATTTTATAGCATTCACTGTTATGAACATACACATAGATCTGGTTTACGCCAAATCAGTCGCTGAGATAATCTCAGAATGCTAACAGTAAACTTCCGAAAACAGTACTAAAAATTTTTCAACTGTTTATGGGAAGAAAAAAATAAATGATCTGTCCGAATTTTTCCGGTTACTTGAATGCCGGATAACAGAGCTTTTACTGTACAATGCTCTTAAAAAAAATCTAAAACGTAAATGCATACTAATTAAAAGAATTTAGTATTTACATTTCTTTCATTATTTAATAAAAAATAGTAACAGACTTAAAAAAATCACTTAAATATATTTAACTTTTAAGCGTATTTTACTAAAGAAAAAAACCTTAAGTATTGCAACATATACGACTTAAATATCTTATACATATAATACATCTATATCTAATCAATCATATATTTATGTTCTTTATAGGTATAATTCAAAATATTATTGAAAGAAATATTTTTTTATGTAACAAGGGTTAAATGTTAAACTTCCCATTATGATAAAAAAAATTTTGAATTAACTTGCACAGCTGTATTAAAACAATTTTGAATAGATTAATTTTAAATTTAACAGATTATGTTAACTTATTACAGATGCTTTTTGTACTTACTGATACAGCATAAAATTTTTTTTACATGATTCCTAAATTAGCCTCTTATATAAAAATGGATAGATAAAACCCATTCGGAGTATGAAAGTTAATGGAAAAAAAAGTGTTAGTTAATCTCAAATAAAATTTTCATTATATATGATGAATATAAATTGTCAAATTAAAAAGTTATACTGTGTAAATATATAAAAACATTTATTACAGTATTATTCGGCCAAGGCCGAATAATCGACTTGATATTCGGCCGAATAATCGACTTGATATTCGGCCGAAGCCGAATATTCGGCAGACAGGCCGAATGGGCCGAATATTCGTTGCATCTCTAATATGCAAACCTATAATTCTCTACACCTGTAATCCACACTCTGTATAAATGAATGTCAAAAATAATTTCTCAATAGCAACTATTTTTAGCACTCCTGCCCCCCCCCCCCCTCCCTTTGGCTTTAATCTTATGTGTGATATACATCAATTAAACATATTTTTTACAATTTAAAATGGTTAACATAAAAAATTTTATTTGATCATTTATATGGTAAATTAATATATATATATATATATATATGTGTGTGTGTGTGTGTTTTTTTTTTTTTTTTTTGGGGGGGGGGGGGTATTAATGAAAGATGGTTGCTTAGACAATATATTTTATCTAGATAATTACAATTTACAGAATTGAAAATTATGCAATTGGCAGTTTATACAAAAACCAAGCAATTAATTCCTTAAATCAATATTAATAAATATAAATATATTCTTGTTTAATACCTGTATATGTATTTACAATGTTTGGTAAAGGATATTATTTACATTTCTATAAACAAACTTTTATGATTTAACTACCAATTATGGTTATTTATAGAAGACTGCACAATACAATATAGAAACAGAAACCACATGTTTTTAGCTATTGATAATAATGAGTAAATTATTTTTTAAATAATTCTTACTTAATTCATATGTTTAAGTGTGGGATTTATTTATTTTTAAGCATTACCAATCTAAATTTGGCCAAAATATGAATAAAAAAAGGATAAACAAAGATTAAATATACATGACCTGTAATGTGCAAAGTGTTAGAACCAAGCTGTGTGTATTAGTGGTCTTCTCCCGTTTATTTTATTTATTATTTATTTATTTTTATATATAAATTTTTGGTATTGGAAATTGAATTTATTTCCAAATTTATTTATTTAATGCATGTGTATGGAGGAGAGGGCGTGGGGGGAAAACAATCATTTATTAGCTATAAAACAAATGTGAGAATAAGTTTTAAACTCAATAATTTTCACAGACTCTGTCTATATCATTAGTGTTTCAATTTTTTTTTTCTTTCCTATTTGAGATCTTTAAAAAATAATGTAAGCTTTGTTGATTCTCTGTCTTCAATCTAAACTCATACTGGTGAAGGAGAAGCTTTTTCCTGCAATATACAACATGTGTCAAAGAATTTTTAAGATTGGTGCTAGATCTCTCTCAGGCAGCGAAGATGCTATCAGTGTATTCATAGTCACACAAGCATTTTACCTTTGCTGATGCACTTTAAAAAATTCTGTGCATTTGTTAAACTAACTCAAACAATACAGTCATTCAATAGAAAAGTAAAATTTTTTTCTTGTTCAATTATTAAGATGGAGCAAAGAGCTGTAATTAAACATAATGCAAAACTTTGTAAAAGTGCCTTGGAAACATACCTATTGATGAAACATATTTACGGTGAGTTTTGTTTAAGTAGTGTTTTCCTTAACTTTCTTAACTGTTATGTCTGGCACAAACATTTTCTGGATGGAAGAGATACAGTAGAAGTTGGTAAGCATACCGGAAAACTATGTTCAGGATACCTGATATTATTGCAAAAGTGCTTGATTTTGTGGTAAACAATCGCTGTGTATCACTGAGAATGATGGAAGCAGGGCTTAAATTGCGCCAGAGCCCACCGGAGCCCGGCTCCGGCACTTCTCTGTTTTTAGTAAATATTTAAATATTGGTCAGAATTCACGGGAGCCCATAAATGCAGGGCTCCGGAGCCTTGTGCAATAGCGCTTCTGAAAAACCGAAGCACTCGAACTGAATGTGTCTGCAAATTAAAAATTTTATTTACTCACGTATAGAAAAAATAAAAGAACTCTTCCCCCTTTTTAATCCTATTTTGATCAGAATAGGAGAAACAGAAAAAAGTGTTTTGTTTATCCTACTGATATTTGCAGATTTACGTCTGGCATTGATTTTGGCGACATGTATATTGGCGCCATTCAAGATCGCGAACAATGAATTTGCTTTCAGTTTGATTTTCTTTTCTGACACTAGGATATTTTTTAATTGGATCATTTTTTTTTTTTTAAATTTAGATATCTATCCGGAAAAGAATAAATTCTTTTTTAGTCAACGAGCATCAGCTTGAGATATTGTTTGTTAGAGGTTTTTAGTCTTCCATTGCGTACGAATACAAAAATAACTTTAGTTTTCTATTTATTTTTCATTGTGAATGCGGCTTTGCTCAGCTGATTTACAAAGCTGTAAGTAGTAGTCATTTGTAAGTAGATATAATTATCATTTATTGTTATTTTCATAGTAAGCAATAGAGCTGCATTTCCCCTTTTCTATAAAAGCATCCAATCTTTCCGATCACGATGTTAAAGACTGACGTCAATGAGTGACGGTGGAAAGAGGGGGAGAGACGCTACGGTTATTAGTATTGGGGCAAAATATTAGGGCTCCAGTACTTTTTTTTGTTAGAAATTAAGCCCTGGATGGAAGAGTCTTTAAACATCAACGAAAAAACAAATTGAACCATTCCATATGAAGATTTGGGCATAGCAAAAGTCTATGCTAAATTTGCTCCACACACTTTAATCAGTGAACAAAAATCAATGAGAAGTGCATATTGCTGAAACATCATTCCAACCATTAGGTTTTGGTAAAAGTTAATGCCAGTGTGTTGAATAATCCACATTATTCATCTGATTTAGTACTCTGTGACTACTCTTTATTCCCAAAATTTAAAATGAAGTTAAAAGGATGATTAATAGAATAATGCTGTAATCTTCTTTCTCTCCACCCCCCCACCCCCCACAAAAAAGAGATATGTATTTAAAATAACATATTCAAATGATTAATAATACATCACATTTATACTTGGAAGCTCTTTATTATTATTATTTTAGATTATAATATTATTTTAGAGTTATATTAAATGATACTCCTTCTTTAGTGATTTCTTGAAATGGTTGTGATATAACTTTAGGGCTTACAAAGTGCGAATTCAGAACTTGAATTATTTCCTCCAGAGTCTTTGCATTTGATGCCGCAGGCGAAAAGAGATTACGTATTAAGGCATAGGTAGTTGGGCCGACGACAGTTAGAAAAATAGCCCTTTTTCGATCTGCTTGATCGATCCCATTAGCTATAAAAAACTGTTCCAGTCTTTCAGTGTACAAAGTCCACAATTCTGCTGATGAATCGTATTCTTTAATTTGCCCGAAAGAGCCCATCTTATGCAAAAAATACGCACCAATGCATTAGGCTTCGTATGGCGGCATGCGCTGCTACCGGCAACCGTGTGTTAAGGTTAACAGAGTGCGGCAAAGATCGGCGGCGTCATTCCAATCAAGGAAGAGAGAAAAAAAAAAATTCTCTTCTTTTAACATCGAATCGCATCTCGTCGCCAATTGATATAACTTTAGGGCTTACTAAAGTTGTGGAACAAACGCCGTAATTCTAGGATAGACTAACATAGCTTTATTAATATAAGAACAACCTCACTACATAGCGACTAGCACACAACTGCAATCACTGGCGATCTCCGATCGCAACAAAACGCTCAGTAGAGGCGCCATCTATTGAGAGGAAGATATTACAAACACACAACAGGTTGTTATCTATATTTAATAATTTTTAAAAAGTGTATACAAAATAAGCCAATAATAATGTCATATATGAATATCATTATTGATTTTTTAAAAAGTGTGGTAATATTTAATGTCTGATATCATAATTAGTCGATATCATAATTTTAATTAAAATTTACAAAACAAAATTATCTTACCCCCTTTTTAACACTTTCCAACAAAGTTGAAAAGTGTTTATGCATTCGGTTTGCCTGTCCGTCTGTCCACCTTTAAGTCCCGTAAATATACTGGGATTTTCATGCAATTGATAAAGGATATTTAGGGTCACCAAAGCATGGTTGGTATTGTATATGAACTATGTAGGATTAATAGTTCATTTACAGGGGCACTATAAAGTATTCCATTATATTATGGTATATGGGGAAAAATCGTTTTCATTGTATTTTATGGCATTATGCTATTTCACTAAATTTCCCTACAATTACGCTAGAACAGGGAATTCATAGCATTTTTTTATTCCTTTACAGGGACACACAAAAGAAATCGGCTACAGTACTGTCTTTGAGTAATAATTACTGGAGTGTACGTTTTGAAATTCGGTGTGAACTTTTAAATTTAACTAATTTTTTGCATGTTACTCATTATATATAAATTCTATATGTCATATACAAGGCTCACATAACTATTCACGCACCATTCTCCTTATAAGAGGAATTTTCAACTGAAGTATAGGTATTTCTTAAGTGAACTAAATTTTGGCATGCATGTAGTTAATCGATACAAACATATATATCATATACAGGACTGCTCAAAGAATTCGTATAATTTTCTGATTGCAGATGGGAATAGTTGAAATTTGGTTTTCAAATATGCGTTTCCATATGGCTGAATTAGACATAATATTTTAACTTATTAAATGGTGTATTTTTATTACATTATTCTGCATGTGTTGGAAAGTGTTAAATAATCTATGCTGGACGCATGATTTTTCTTTCTTGTTTTTTTTTTTTTTTTTTTTTTTTTTTTTTTTTAAATAGAATAGTGAATCAAATGACTAGCTTTCATAAAATTATTAACTTAACAATAAATATCATACAAGCAATTCATTATATTGTAAAATATTACAAGTATTTAATTTTACTGAACTTGTTAAGTAAAATTAGAACATGAAATCTTTTAATCTTGATCATAGCTACAAATTTCTGAATTTTTTTTTTTTTTTTTAAATCAGATAAACATGTTTTGGACCATCTTTAAAAGTAATCTAATATTTCTATGCAGTATGTACTTGATTTCATTTGTTAAGTAAAATTTCTTGTTCAAAATATGCTTATTTGACTTGGGTGAAAAATCTGAAGTTGGCAACTAGGCTTGATGTTCAAATTGTTAAATTTTGGCTTTTTTATATTAGAGGAGTGATATATAAGCTACTTCCATAATCTAATAAAGTATTTTACAGTATCTCTTATTTTATTTTATTTTTTAATAGCGAATTATGGAATTTGGGTGACTATTTAAAAAACAAACAGTTTGAAAGAAAGTTTAAAGCAGAAAAATTGATTAGATCACAAGAAAGGGATTTTGAATTACAAGCTGCTTTGAAAAGGAGAAGAGTTACTGATGATGACATTGAAGAAATGGATGTCAAATTTCAGAGGTTTTAAAATTACTTTACTGATATATTTTTAGAGATCATTATAATCATTAATCTTTTTTTAATTATTATTTGTTTTGTTGTAAATGGTAATTTGTTCTAGGTGTTTTATTTGTTGTGCTGTAGATGTAAATTTTAATCAGGGATATCTGATAAAGATAGTCAGGGAACTTTTTTCCCCAGTTTCTGTAGCCATCTTGTTATAGTATATCTTGGGTTTCATTTACAATGTTATTTTATTAGGATAAGCATCAATTTGCATCGAAATTTTATGTTATCCTAATATCCAAATAGCAATACTTACTTATCTATCAACCACAAAACATGTGCATCTGATGGCGAAGTTGAATAAAATCACATGTATGAAAGGTATTTATGGAAATGTAAACTGGATTTACTTACAGTTTTTGTTTTGGAAAAACAATTTTGATGGTCATTCTATAATCTTTAGATATAAGATTTTGTCTAAATACATCCTAATCTACTCTATAGCAATAGCATACTAAAATCACCCAAAATAAACATATTTAGATACTTTTAAGAATGGGTAATCATCCAAAATTGTATTCACTGGCAATTGACTAATTTTAAGGAACTTGATTTGGGCTCTGAAGTAGTTTTTTTGTAATAGCTTTTAATAATATTCATTCATATTCAATTTAACCTATAATGTTACTAAAGTTGTTCATATGTGATGCAAACCTATAGACTATTATATAGACCGGAATTCAAAAGAAAAACTAATCCAGATTTTCTGCTTAATCTTTCGCAATCTGGATTATTTTAATAATTTTTTTGTAACTATGAAATACAGTTGTTAGGGAATTGATGAAAGAGAAAGAATGAAAAATCAAGTCAAATATGTAAAATGATAAACAAAATGTTTTATATTTTTCGAGCAGATGTATAAAATTCCATCAAAAGTTATACACGTAATTTAAAAAATCTGACAAATGTATTAACAAAATTTCAAATTAATTCAAATAATTTAAGATCCCCAATGCGTAATTTTAGCATCTATAATTTAAAATTTACATTAGTTTCTCAAATGCACCATTTTTTTCAATAAGTGAAAATAGTCTTAAATCCTATAAAAAAACATTGACATAAAAAAAAAATGTTCTATATTTTCTGAATGATTCAACTAAAGTTAATCAAAAATTATAGAGCTAAATTCAGGTACTTCGCCAACATACCTATCAAATATCAAGTTAATCGGATGTTTTTTGCATCAATTATTATGGAACAGACAGATAGATAGAAACCAAAAACTTTTTGAGTATTCACGGTGAACTTCAACTGTCATTTCGGCAATTATTTACACTAGTAAATCTTCATATCAGGAACCTCAACATAAGCTCAGCTCTACAAGCCATTGTTTATTAATCTTACTTTGCATAACATGTCCTACAATTTCCAATTTAAATGCAAGTTATATATATTTATAAGCATGTAAGGTTTCTTGAAGCTTCTGAAAATTTTAAAAGTCGCATACTGTTAAAAATCTGTAGCAAGCTGTCCCATCATCAATCATTTTTGTAAATAACGGTTACTTGACCATTTTATGAACTGTTCTCATTGGTCAGGATCAATTAAAATTACAGTTCAGTAACAATTATCTATAAAAATGATCAAATGATTGGACAGTTTGCTGCAAATTTATAAGAGTGCATTAAACACAGTTTTATGCAGTGATTTTCTGATAAACTGTTTATTGTACATTTTTCAGAATGAAAAGCACATTTCTTCAAGGGAGCAGAATTCCACCCACCCCCACCCCCCTCCTCAAATTGTTTTTGATTTTATGTTCCCAATTTCTAGTAATTGTGTTATTTCAGGATTCGAGAATATGCATGTGTATGTTCACTGCTGTAATTTTATTAACTTGAGCAACTCCTTTTGCAAAAGATTTTATCCTATTCTTGAAAAAATACTTACTTTTCAGCATCTGTTGCAAAAATTAGATAAAATCTCATTTAAGAAAAATATTTATACAAATGTAAACACCTCTTACTAAGCATATATCCACTTTAGTCATCCTATGTTTTTACTTTTTTTTTTTTTTTTTTTTTTGAGAAAATCATTTTGCTAAACATTCAATAGTGTTTAAAAGAGTGCTCTTATCTAAATAAAACCTCATCTACTTCAATAGAAAAAGCACACAAAAATTATTTTAAAATAAGCTATTTTGCTAGAATAAAAAATTATCTAAATTCTGAAATTTTCTTTTTTTTTTTTTTTTTTTTTTTTTTTCTTTTATAAGCATTGAAATACAGTTGTTAGGCAATGATTAAATAAAAGAGCAGAAAAAAAAAGAATGCATTCTAATTTCTTTTTAAAGTGAGAAACAATTTTTTTTTATATTTCTAGAACTGAAGCTTAAAATTTCCCAATGATTTAAACAATTTTGAAGTTCTAATAAATCTAATGGCTAATATTCAAATCGATTCGATATATTTAAGACCTTCATATAAAAAATTTAGCATTCATAATTTTATGTTTAAATCAATTCTTCAAAATGTGTCTTTCATTTTCTTTTCAGTGAAAATTGAAATTTAAAAATTTTGACATGAAAAGAATGTCCTATATAATATTTTTTGAACGATTGGACCAAGTTTAACCAAAAACTATACAGTTAAATCTGGATACCTTACCAACATGCTTGTCTAATTACAAACTAATTGAATGTTTTTGCACCAGTTATCATGGAACAGATAAATAGGCAGACAGAAGTCAAAAACTTTTCGAGGCTGCCCAGTAAGCCTCAACTGGCATTTCAGCAATTACTCTTTTTATTTAAGTTTTGTGGTATTAAGTTGCAGTTCCATTTCTTTTTTATCTTTATGAATGAATTAGAAAATTTTTTGGTTTCTAAGTTTAACCTTAAGTAAATGATGTTCATTTTGATCAAAATCTGAAAGTAAAGTCGCATGACTATAAATAATTATAATAAACAAACTAGACATTTACACCAGTTGCAATAATAACGTGAAAATAAAATAAATCACAAGTTTACTAAATGGTGTATACAGAATGTTGTAAAGTTAAAAACTAAACCAACATTAAATTAAAATTAATTTTAATTTAATGTTTGTTTAGTTTTAACTTTACAACACTCTGTGTACACCAGTTAAATTTATTTTATTTTCACATTATTATTGTATAAATAATTATTTTTATTAACAGGGGGATAATAGACATATTTTCTTTACCCCATTTTTTTATAATTATTCAACACTATTTTGGAAGAAAAGGCACAAGATTTTTTACTATGTATTTCATATGTTATTTTTTTAATAGTATCGTCAAAATAATGGGTATGATGTTTGTGTATTAAGAAGTGGTATATATTATGAAATATTTGTTGTTATTTTCATTAAAATATGTGCAGACATTACAAAAACTAGTAACAAACTGGTAGCAGAATTTGTTGTTTCTTGTCTGTTCCAAGTTTAGTAAGAAGAGGACAATGTGTGATATTTGTTAACTATGGAGCCATTTAAGAAAAGAACACAAGGGAATTGCTGGGCATTTGAAGATAGTACATTAATATTTTGTATGAGAAACAGGTAAAACTTGAAAAGAATCTTGTTTGCAAACAAATGAATCAAAGAACAGTGACATAGATGACTTGGATATATAAATTATGTATACTTGCAAAGAATGGTGAAATAAAATCTTAAAAGAGAAGTAGAGAAGATGAATGGTGGAAAAACAAAAAGGTGTAACAAAATCAGCTTAAGTTATGTGATCGACATAAATATTTAATTTGTATATCTGTATTAAAAGAGTATTATTCCTTAAAAAGTGTCATATTCATTCGTAAATGTTTTCTAACATTAGCTTCATTGAAGCATAATTTTAGAATTTTTATTTAAAACACTGATTGTTATATTCATTTAGACATTTTCTTTTCTATTTGTAGATCACATTTCTCTGTAGATGGACTTCCTAAATCTGTTTTATTTAATTGGACCCAAAGCCAAAAGATAGATGTGCCATCCTATAAAACAGTAAGTATCTCCCTATTCTAAAAAAGAGTAACTAACGCTGTTACCACAGCAGTAAATGAATTTTTTGTGAGTGGGGGGGAGGTTTTTTTTCAGTTAATATTAAGAAAACTACTGCATACAAAAATATGAAAATTGGTAGTCTTATAGAGAAATGTTTGATAAACACGCTGATGCAGACAGTTTTTAAATCGAATAATTATTTTAAGAGATATTTAATGTTAAATTGGTTAAAATCGTTCCTTTAAAAAAGTTTTCTAGGAGCAAAATCTATACGTTGGAATTTAATCATTTTTTCTAAGGATATTCATTAGAAGTTCCCTGTGTCTAGATTGCATTTATTTTTTTTATTTGACTCATTTTTTGAGGGTTTATTTCCATTTCTAATTCAGATTGTCAGCATTCCGGGAAAGATTTTTTACATGTTAGAAAATGTTGTTATTTTAAATTGTTGCTAATTGTAAAAACAGCGCACAGAATAATATTTCCTTCAAGTTAAAAATTTATTTACATGTGACTATTATAAACAAAAAAAACCTCTTTCAAATTGGAATTAAGTGATTACATACTAAAAGAGTGAAAATATAGAAAATTACATTATAAAACTGTATTTACACGTGAATTTTAAAAGAAAAAGCAAATTTTTAAATAATAAATTCATTAATATGTGTTAAAAGCCGCAAAAGGAAGAAATTACGTCATATTTAAAATGGTGTTATAATTATACAGCCAAACAGTTTAAATTTAAAAATATATTTACAAGAGACATTTATTTCCTATTTCTAGATGATCTTTTAAACTATTTTTGCCAATTCTAAGGCTGCGCAAATAAAAATATTTCCTTTCTAGCATGTTAATAGTAAAAGTATTTTCATGTTAATATTAAAAAGAGAAAGAGAACTTTAAAATAATAAATTCATTAATGTTCGTTAAAAGCAGTAAATAGGATACATTATGTCATATGACCAAATTAATAATATTGCAAAGCAGTTTAAATTTTAAAATATATTTTCATGCGACATTTATTTCATATTTTGAAATGATCCTTTTAACTATTGTTGTGAATTTTAAGACAGTGTAAATAATATTTCTTTCTAACAACAAAAGTATTTTCAAGTGAATATTAAAAGGAGAAAGAGGAGAAAGAGAACTTCCGTAAAAATCACATCAGATTTAAAATGTGTTATTTAAAACAACTTTCTCATAGCTTTGTTAAACAATACTGGTAGACAAAGATTTTGTTTGTTCAATTCATTTTATGTTGGCTTATTTTCAAATAACCGATCTTATTTAATCAAAGTTGAAAGCAGCTATTGGATCTCTTAACAGCAGCTGATTTTGGCCTTAAAATTCCCCAATCAAAGTGAAATGAATGGAAACCCATTTACAGGGAGATCGCCACTGGTTTTTTAATTATATTTCAATCTTTTTAAAGCTGATCAAATTAGTGTGTCTTTAGAGTCTGCAGTGTCTGAATGGGGGTTGGCGAGTGTAGCTCGTAGGGGGAAGAGCCCACTAGTATTTCAGTAAATTTGTAATTGTTGATTTTATATGAATATTTCAAGTTTATTATGGATCATTATGACACATCTTAGATTTTCTAGACTGAGACATGATTTTTAATTCATGGTCTTGATTTATCAAAACCATAAAAATCTATATAATCTTTTAAAAAAATGTAACACAAGATTTATTTTTTGTACTATGTTAAGATTTTAGTTTCTATATCAATTATGTAGTTTTCAAAGTTATTATATAATTTTATTTATTTATAAAGAAATTAAGACCTCTGCTGTTGAAAGGACTTCTATGAAACAGTTTCTGCATATATATATATATATATATATATATATATGAGACATTGATTTTTAAAGTAGGATTGATTTCATTCATTTTTGGAAAAAAAAAAAAGTTTATGCTAATTCTTATTGCAAATTGTAAATATGTATGTCTACTTTGACTATATGTTGACTTACTGTCATGTCATAGATTGGTCAAGGAAATATTATATTTCCACCCCTTCCCTCCTCCCTTCCTTTGAAATAAACTAGCTACTTAAGCAAAGTACATTCACGAACTTTCACACCTGTGATCATTCCCCTGATGACGGCTGTTGTATTGGCTTGTTGAAAGTGCTTGGGGTTTTTAACATCTTTTGATTGTTTTTATGTTTAAAGACGTTTTTATGAATATTTTAGCACATCTTTAAGTAAGTTATATCAAAATTTTAATTTCATATATTTTTATTTAGTAATTAAGGTGAACATGACGTTTAATAATTATAGTTTAAGCCATATTTTAAATCTGCTGTTTTTAAAAAATTATTAACATTTTAGTTCGTTTTAGGTAGCTTCTATTACAAAAAGGAAAAAGTTACCTATTGGTAACCATCCGGAGGAAAACATTTAAAAAAAATTTTGATATATTTTGACCAATCATGAACCCAGACCCCAAAAACACCCTCCATTCAAATGTTGACTTATATCTGATTTTTATCATCCTATAACTCCCGTATTTATGAACCCATTTAG
This sequence comes from Maratus speciosus, assembly GCA_963932465.1. Taxonomy (NCBI): domain Eukaryota; kingdom Metazoa; phylum Arthropoda; class Arachnida; order Araneae; family Salticidae; genus Maratus; species Maratus speciosus. The sequence continues at coordinate 364,491,220 of OZ010792.1, forward strand.
ATGAGATTTATTGTGTGGATAGTACATACCAATGTCTCAACAGAGTTCATTGGCCAACTTCATCTGCCATCTTGTTTCAAAATGGCAGCCATTTAAGAATTTAAATCTAAAAAGAATACACAAATTTAGAAATCCAAATTTATTTTGTGTTTAAGTGTTAGGCCTTGATACAAGGATTCTGGAGTATTTTTTGTTTTGTCTCTAAATTAACCCTTTAATTGGCTGGCCGGATTTTTCCGTTTCTAGAAATCATGTTAAAATGGCTGTAGACAAAAATATTTTAAACAGAATTCTATTTTGAACCCTATATAGAAAGAAGTAATATTAAAGATATTATAGCATCAAAATGAGATTTAAAATATATATATATCGTGGGATTTACAAGCATTCTTATAAAAATAATGGAAAACCCTTGGACGGTGAAAGGGTTAAAAGTGATTGAGATATAGCAGTTTGAAATTCTAGGTTGGTTGACATTTTGAAACAAAAGTTTAAAAAAATCATGGATTAATTTATGAGTGTTAGTGAACGTCATTTCTCGCAAACTATCTTTCATTGTTGTAACCATTTTCTTAATCATATTCACAAAACTGTTAAACAAGAACATAATTTGCAGAACAAATAAAAAAAACAACAATTGGAAATAAATAATGTACTGCTGCTTAATGCTTAAATATAATAATTTCTGTTAACTTCAAATTCTTGCCAAGCTTGGCGACACTTGGCAAAATATCGTCAAATTTGGCAACCAAAATAAGTAATCATAAATGATGTGCCATCTTGGGTATAGCTTACTAATTTGGCGCAGTTCTCATGCAAATTCAGTATTGATGAATATTCTCTTATCGGGCTTGTCGCATTTTAGCTTTGTGTAAAATTTGAGTAAAATTAGCTTCGAGTAAATTTTGCAAAATTTTAAAACCAAGAAGCTACCTTTTCCTCCCGGTACAGGCCAGAAGGACTCTTCTAATTAAAGTTATTCCTCAAATTTAGAACTAAAAATGTCCTTATAACTTTATTTATTTTACTTTGTGCATTATTTTTTTCTTTTTATGCCAATGTCAAAAATTTTTCATTTTTCCCCTTTCATTTTAAAATTTTTCTGTGCTCCTACTTTGTTTTCCAGCAAAACAGGCAGCTTTAAATTTATAATCTCCATTAAAATTTATTTATTTTAGCTGTCACAAGCTTGATTTTTAGAAAACAAGCAATATAATGTATGCAATGTAATTATAATCATCACAACCATGATTTAAGTATTAAAGTAAGTTGTATAATTGTAAACCAGTTTCAATAGCATAAATAGCTACCTTCATCAATGCAAATGGGAATGGGTGCAGGCTCCCTTTTTTTATAAACGTAGAGGCAAATAAAGTGATGACAGTCATGACCAATCCTAAATTAGCTGGCCAATAGAAAATTAGGAAAAACTGCCGCTGTAGAATGATAGAAAAGTAACTGAAAACTATTGAAAGAAATATTTCAGGTAAAATTTCCAACAATCTGACTTAGGGAGAATGGCGAATTTAATATACACCATTATTATACTTTTTATAAATATGGACATCCTCCAAAAAAATCTAATTCATGAAGGGATGGTGTTTTGCAGATTATTTTGACTAAATTTAAATAAAACTTATTATTATTGTATCGGCAATGTTTAGTAAGAGTGAGTTTGGTTGTCTTTTTTGTTTGTATAGGCAATATGTATGTAAAATAAAATATGTCTTTTCTTTAATACAGTAGAACCTCGATTATCAGAAGTAATTGGGACCGACCCTCTTTCGGAAAATCGAAATTTTCGGATAATCGAGAATGCTTCAATTTTAAGATTAAGGAGAAATATGTGCACTATTTCTTATTACGATTAACAATTGCTTAATAAAAATAAATTAATAGCAAAATAGAAACAAGAATAAACTAGCTGAATTTTAATTTTGAAATTAAGTACCTTTTACATATTGCCTTTGCTTTGCAGTCTATGGCAAAGTTTTTTTAATACTATTGGTTCACCAGTATCACAGTCATTCTTCTGCTTTCTATATAATTTTTTTTTTTTAAAGCATCTCTCTTGATAACACTAATCGCTGCAATACCAATGCCATATTCTTGAGCTTCTTTTGTCATACTCACACTTGATTCTACTCGATTTATGATTTGAATTTTTTCTTTTATATTTAAAGTAGTGTGTTTTCTTCTTTGTACACATGATTAAAATGAAAATTTTTACTCTAGTAAAAATCTCGTACGGAAGCTCAAGTTAAATCCAAAGAAATTCTAAGAAAGGGGATCCAAAATATTTATCTGTACTCGTGGTTTGGAAAGGACTGCTTTCACACAAGGAATGTGATAGAAAAAAAAAATTAAAATGAATTTCGGTTAAAAGAGTTTCGGATAAAAGAGGTTCTACTGTATTTACAAAATTTTTGCAGATGTAACTAAAATTCAGTAGTTTTCAGCAGATAAATCCCGCTATTCATAATGTAGCAAGTTTAGCATTCTGCATTCATTCTTGGGTTAGATCAGTGGTTCCCAACGTGGGGCGTACGCCCCACCGAGGGGACATTTGATACTTTAGGGGGGCAATTTCAAATTTGTAACTCACCCATTCGTTCTCCCTTTTTTATTAAGTTTTTTTGTTGAATTTTAAAAAAGCTTAAAATCAAAATGTTAAAATGAAATCAGTACCAGAATAATTATATGAACATTTTTTAAAATATTTTAGCATCACCTTCTCCCCTTTTGTTATGCTTAAAAATTTCTATAACTTTTCTGGTTACTAATATATTTTACAATTTTTCTCAGTTATTTATCGAATGATCTATTTTGATCTATTCATTCTGCTGTATGTGACATAAAGAAACTTCTACACTTGAAATTACTCAAGAGTATACCTAAATCTTATTGTCTTTAACATATTTAACCTAAAAAATATTTGAAATAACTAAATGTGGTAGTAACAACTTTATGAAGTTTTAAATTTTTAATAGCATTAAATAAGGAAATGGATAAATTGTAAATAACTATGGCTGTAGTGCAGGCCTCCTATCCGGTAAATGAATGTATAACATGTAAATTTAAATTTCAAAATGCGACAGTACATGGCAGTTAATTAACGATAATTGGGGATGGAAAAAGATAAATGTGTTTTGATGGGGAATAACGGCTACGGACTTGATAAAGGTCATAATCTTGAAATGCTTCTTGTGTACTTTGTTATCCACAGAAAGGAAATTTGGTCTCTAAAGATTTTCCAACAACTCCCAATAAGTTACTAAAATTCAATGTAAAATGTGTCATCCTTTTCAATTTTAATATTAAATATGAGAGTCTCTTTAGTCATTTTGGGACAGTAAAAATACAGGCATATAACGCTTTTGTTAAACATTCAGGTAAGTTGGAAAGGCACAACAAATCTATTTTGGCATAAAAGTGAAGATTTATAGCCTTCATTCCATTTATAAAATGATACTAAAAACACATATGTGGAAGAAAATTCAGCTCTATGTTAAGTTAAGAAATGTGAAATAAATAGTTATCGTTAAAACTTTGTTAGGCTTCTTTTAGGTGAATACAATTGGATTTTCAAATAATAAGAGGTATAGGTTACAGAAAATATGTGGCAGGAGAGGGGGGGGGGGGGGAGGGGCATCGTGATTTTTCAGATGCTTCGGTGGGGCATGGGCACTAAAAGGTTAGGAAACACTGGGTTAGATGGAAGGGGAGAAATTTAATTAGTTGAAAATTCTTTTTGAATTAGCGAAACAAATTAATATTTTACTTTAGAACAAACAGATTGATAAAGGAAAATTTCCAAGTAACATGCAATTAGATTTGTATGAAATCTCATCTCATTAACTTATTTTGTGATTTAAATTACCATACACTTTGGCGTATAACAGGTACTTTTGATACCAGAAAATTTGTCAAAATTTACTTGTGTGCATTATACACAAGTTATATAAATGAAGAATTAAAAAAAAAAAAAGTAAGTAGTGAGATTTCTACACTAATGGAAATGCTGCTTATTTAGATTAAAAAAAAAAAAAAAAGGGGGGGGGGTGCAAGCATACCTAAAAACAAAAAAATAAATTTTTTGAAGTTGGTGTGTGTTATATGCTGAACTATACAGTATGCAATTCTTTTTTTGAAAATTTCTTTCAAATGTTGAGGGTACAAAAAATGCACAAGAGTATATATTTATTATGCTAATAAATATATTAATGAGATAAGTATATAAGATCAATATTTATTATGTATTTTTTGTTCTCTTTTTATAGGAGCAATATGAAAAAAGCTTTCAATCAGTAGTTACTGTAAATGGGAAAAAATATACTAACCGATGTTTGTAAGTAATTATTTTTCAAATTGTAATGATTTTATGTTCTAGGTCTTGAATTTATCTTTTTTTTTTTTTTTTTTTTTTTTATTGAAATGTTTAGACTTAAGTTTGTTGATTAATTTTATTCATGTTGTAATAAAAATTCAATAAATTTTTCTTTCAACCAGGGAAAAGAATAAAAAGAGTGCCGAACAAGCTGCTGCCTTAGTTGCTACAATATCATTAGGACTTATAAGTCACAGTCAACTACAAACAGCAGTTACAAAAGCATGTAATGCTGCATCTAGCTGTGTGGAATTGTCAGATAAAAATAAAGTAGAAGTTTCATCAGAAGTGAAGTGTACAGGAACTATTGAGAATTCCCCTTCTGTTAGTATAACAAATCTGTCTATCAGTCATAATAATAAAGTACCTGTTTCTTGATGACTCATGTTCACTAGTGAATGTAACATAAGAAATTATTATAATAAAAAAGAATTTTCTAATTATCTCTAATATTCCTTCTTGTAATATCCATTAATTTATTTAAGCTATTTGATTGCTGAATTTTAATTAAATGAAACTAGACAGGTTATAATAAATTACTAAATTATTTTATATATATGCACATAACACATTATGACCTTGTTATGATGCACAACACTTTGTCTCGGGAAATTCAGGAGTCATCTCTTTAAGATATGATTAGCTGTTATTGTTCACTGTTCTCTCACTACTGACGTTTGATTTAAAATGAAATATAGTAGAACCTGTTTTTGTTGTTTTTAAGCCTCAATTGGGAGTTTTCATGGTACCAAAAAAAAAAAAAAAAAAAATTACAACAAATGGTTGGCTTTCTAAGGCAGAAACCTGGACTTTCATAATAATATCAGAATGAATAAAAATTTATTTTCATTTATATTTTTTAGCTATGTTTTGTAGACAAGTACTAGGTAAGAAATTATGATCTATATAGGAAAATTTTCCATATGAATATTTTTATAACATGTGTCACCCAATTAATTGCTTATTTACTAACCTAAAATATCAATGTCAGTAATAATATTCTTGTATTTCATCTTTTAATATATTTAGAACAAATCAAATATTAAAAAGATGTTTTATTTGGTTATATATATATTTTTCAATCAATTAAGTACACTTTTATAGAAAATGTAAGAAAATAATTTTATGAAAACAAATTTTCTGCACAAATTAATTTGGATTTCAGTCAACACAAATATTAGTTTTATAATTACAGAAAAAAATAGAAGTTTTCATGAGAAATCAAAAACGTAAATCTATTTTTTTGTTGTTGTTAAAGAAAAATATTAAGATTCCAAAGCTGTAGCAATTCATAACGTTGCTTAAAAGTTGTAAAGTGTCAAAATATAAATTTTAAAAAAAGTCAGGAGGTAGCATCGAACTGACTGGCATGCGAGTACTCTATCTTTATGCCACAAAGTCTGCATCGAGAAGAACAAACTAATGGGTATTTGAAATATATGCTGAACTTTGATCCCCAATTTCTCAAAATGTAAGACCCATTTGAAGAAATCCTTTCACCAGAATAATTAGGTATAAGAACACTACAATATATTTAAATTCATTAAAATAAGTGAGCACCATGTTTGGTGGTCCCCTTGTTAGAGTAGTATCCGAGCAGAGTATGGAATTTAAAGTCCAGTGCCAGAGTCAAAATACTCATCATCACAATTTTATACTAGTTGAAAATCTTTTACTTGCCATCATAGACTTTTTTTTTTCCTTTTCTATTTATTTATTGCAGTTTACTTGTCTGTAATAATAATTATAGATTTTTATAAAATATAAAAACTATTACAGTCGACGCTCGTTTTTACAAAACTGTAGAGAATACTAAAATAGTTCGTAAAATAGAAAAACACCAAAAATGATATGAATACGTACATTATTCTTAGCTAATTTTATCAAACTGCCCCCTCTTCATAGATAAAGCAGTATTTCAAGATTATTTATTATTTAATAAAGTTATACATATACAAGAAATCAATGCAAATTTATACACAAAAGTTAATTTTAGTACACTGAAACATGCTTTGAAAATATTACATATGAAAACACAGACTGGATTAGTTCATAGTAGGAGAAAATACATAGATGAAAACATAGATAAAAAATTAGGAATGGAAATAATCACTTATCTGTTTTTTAATCACATTTTGGAAAATATATGTTTCCATTTTAACTATGCTTGAAATCCTTTCACAGTTATTGTTCCCTTCAAAAAAGTGCCTTAGTCCTGACAACCACTACTTGAAATTGTTGCTATGCTCTCTCCCTCCGAAAGAGATTGATAAAAACAACACATTCTTGGAATGCACCTGTTGAGAGTTTAACTGATGTAACACTGCATTCAGATATTTTTTTTAAATGCAGCAGTATGAAAACTGAGTTCGCAAAAAAGAGATTTTCATAATCCGTAGTTCGTAAATGGGAGCGAAAAATTACATTGATTCTGTGGGAGTGTATTCGGGACCACTCTATAGTTCGTAAAATCACAAGTGTTCATGAAAAAGAGGTTCGTAAAAACGAGCGTCTACTGTATTATTAATAAAAAGGATTCAAGTTGTTTTTATGATTTGATAAAATTTGTAAAACTTTTAATCAAATCATGGATATGACATGATCAACATGCTGAAATATAGCAGTGTTAAACTGCAAAACTAAAAATGAGTATATAGTAAATGTACAGATGAATCCTGTTATGGAAAGTCAATGGAATATAGCATATGATTTAAACTAGCATTTCATTCTAAAAAAGAAAGCATTTTTTACTAACATATTTAAAAATGTAATATCATATGTTAAGATAATCAGTCTAAATTACAGGCAGTGGTGTAGTAATAAAAATACCAGAGGGTATACACATAAAAAGATGGTATATACCAGAGAGAGAGTATATGCTATAGTTACAGAGGGCATACAGAGTTATCCAGAAGGTATACAGATACAGCATATACCAACATATACTCTCTGCTACATCCCTGATTACAGGATCAAATGTTAGTAAAAGTTCTTATCTGTAGAATAGAAAAAATATGAATATGTGGGATAGGGTTGGATTATTTATGAATATATCGGTCATGTATTGATATTTTTTAAATATAGCAATGACATTATTTAAGCTCTGACTTCTGAAATATCCCAATAACAATAGTGTTGTTTTGCCCATAGCGTGATTTCAAACTTCGAAAAACAGTGCTGAATATCTTGTATTAATAATATCTTCAATTCTTCTTTCGTCCAATCTATGTATTTATTCCTATCCTACTTCAATAAAACCAGAATATCTACTTCTGCCAATTATCTCTTTCTTTTGTTAAGATCTACAAATAAGTAACATTCCAATAACTTCACTTGCTACGTTCATTCCTATCCCTGTAAACTGCAAATTCCATTGTTTGTTTGAGGTGAATAATATTTATCAGCTGTTTCTTGCTCAGCTGCTGCTGTTGGTCTATATATATTGTGATGTGCCAAGGCATTAATATATCATATTGATTGGCGTTTCTCCGAATGAATTTATATCTGCCCTTAAAATGTGTTCCCAGAATCAGGTAGATTCAGTATTTTTTGGTTGCCCCGATAATAAAAATTTAAATACATTGATACATTTTTAATGGTGAATATCAATAGATTATCATAAAAAACATATTCCTTATTCTAGTGAATTTTATCATGAAATTAAATTTTTCTATAAGGTGTGTAATATCTATCAGTTATTCATTTTTTTGTTGATGTTGTTTTAAAATAAATAAGAGATACTTTAAAGTATTTAAATATCGTTAAATTATATTTAACATAAAGAATTGGAGAAAAATTTAACTTTTACCCAGATTACTTTTTGTAGTAAAATGTAAGCTTCTCAAAATATGCAACATTTCAAAACTTTCTTAAAGTCAACAAGATTTTAAGCACCTAAAACTTCATCTTGACATTTTAAATGTATACTCAGAATAAAGATTTGCACTACAGTGTCCTGTACATGTAAACCGAATGCGAAAATTTTATTTCAAATTAACCCAAACCCGATAAAATAATTTTCAAATTAATTTTTGATCCAAGTCCTAGATGAAAGAAAAATAATAGCTTAATGCACTTATGGAAAAGTAGTCTATAATTATATCTTTCATGTAGAAAAAATGATGTATTACTTATTAGCATACTTATTTATATACTTATCAGATAATAGCAATCAGATGGATATTTAAAAATATGTATTGGATTGTCTTTTTGAAATATTGGGCTAACCAACCTTGACTTGCAAATGTCAAAACCCAACCCAAAATCGAAAAAACATTGACCTGATCCGCAGTGAAAGAAATCAGTAGTGCCAACCCGAACGGTTTTGGGTAAAATCGTGTTACCCAACCCAATGCAGGTCTCGAGTCTGTATGGTCCCATTCCATAAGAAACTATTATGGCTTATTCTGATTTTTTAAAAAAAATGTTTGGCCTGTGCCAAACATTGCCAACCCATGCACAAAATAGATTAAATCAGGTCCAGTCCAGCTTAATTCCATTTGAATCAAACAGCAACAACAAACAAATTATATTTTTAATCAACATTAACGTAAAATTAAAATTCAATAAAAAGAATATTCATTTTTTCTATATTAAAAATAAATAAATAAATAGAAATAATGTTGTATAAGCAAATAGATATAAAAACGATGATTCATTGCTTTCTTCTCTGTTTTGTGTTTAAGTTTTTGCTGCTGTATTATTTGTCTTTCAAAAATAGTAAATGTCCCTTACAGTCACACTTTAAATTAGTATTGCAATATATCAATATTAACTTTTTGATATATTGTAACATGATTTTAAATTTCAGATATTGCCCAGCCCTAATGTGGGGAGTGATTATCAATTTTTGGCAATATTAAGTAAAGTTTAGCTTTGTGTCTGACTGCAAGTTTGGCAGACCTGATCTTGGAAGAGGGGAATATGAAAGTTATTAAAATTTCCTTTATAATCTCAAATTGAATTTAAATTACCAATTAAATATTTTTTAACTCTTAATGTCTAACTGTGAATCTGCTCCTTTTAAGTTGTTTTCCTAGCCCAACAAATATTACTTTCAGATATTAAATTGTAATCAACTTTAAGATTCAATATGCAAGCTAAGTACAATTTGGTGGAATATGTTATGCAGATGGGCTTAGCCAGACATTGGTTTTGTCACAAGCCCAGGCATCCTATTAAACCAGTTAAGTTAAAGTTTCCTCTCAATTGACATCTTTGCCCTCTGCTGGAAAATATTACAAGTGCTTGTCAAACAGCCAAACTGCATACAAAAAAGACAGAATTTTGTAGTTTTGAGGTAGCTTTCTAATCTTATGACGATATAATAATTTAATATTCACTTGTAGAAAACCCACAAGCAGGGATGTAGTGGAGGGTATACGGTGGTATACGCCGTATACCCTCTGGATTTTTTTAAGGGACACCGTATACCCTCTGTTTCTGAAAAATCTATAGTATATATATTGTAGGGTATACCCTCTGCCTATAGAGCGTATACCCTCTGCTTAGAGCGTATGCCCTCTGCTTTTTTTACGACTACACCACTGCCCACAAGTGTGTGAGTCACCACAAAAAAGACAGAATTTTGTAGTTTTGAGATAGCTTTCTAATCTTATGACGATATAATAATTTAATATTCACTGCTCCCAGGTCCTCCTCCGAACGTAAACTGTATCCTAGTCAACAAAGAAGTGTTGAATCATTATTTACTTCAACCAAGTTATGTTAAGTTTTATTATATCTACCTTAAAAAATAAGTAAGCATATTTTGGACATATATAAATGTTTTTTGAAACAAGATTTCGTGCTTACTTTTTATTGAACCAACGACCACTATCTAGAGGAAAAGGTCCAAATACCGGCTACCACTTTTGTTTTCAATCTAGATCATACAATTTTCAAAATTAATAAAATAAAAAGTGACAGCAGGGCCTTGACATGTTTTACACCTGTTTAGAGAAAAAAAAAATCAGTTTAAAAGGCATTTTCTGTTTATAAAAAGCAAAATTCCGAAAGTCTTCAAATTTTGAGTTTTTAAAATGGGGTCTAAATACCGGCTACCTAGAGTGTAAAAAAATCATGATTTTTTTTTAAAAATCGGATTTTTTTAATTTAAATCTGATTTTTATGATTTTTTTCCCAGCGTTCAAATACTGAATAGCTACCAAGAGTTTTAGGTTTCCAAAACATTTAAACCACTAATTGCTAACATAATCTATGTTTTTACACTTTAATTAATAAAATTATAATTATTAGTTAGTAATTATAGAAATTATAAAAACTGCAAATTAGTAGTTTCATTAGGTAGTGTCATACAATAATGTTATATAAATTAATACTGTTGTAATAATTATGTAAAACTTTATAAGTACTAGTGATATTTAACATTTATTAAAATTATTAATTGCATTTTATATTAAATAGTTATCACTACTTCAAATTAATAATTATTAAACAATTAACTCTCTAATTAGGAACACATTATGCAATTTTAAGCCTTAATTATTAAAATGATGATAATGTAGTATTCATTTTAGAAAGAAAAAGGGACTTCAAATTAATAATTATTAAACAATTAACTCTCTAATTAGGAACCCATTATACATTTTTTTTAAGCCTTAATTATCAAAATGATAATAATGTAGTATTCATTTTAGAAAGAAAAGGGGACAGGATGCTAGTTCCAAAAAAGGGCACTATTTCATGAGGAAATATATTAGTAACTAGTGTAAATGCCCGTCCTAGGACGGTGGGTAAAAATTGAGTTTTTCAATTAAAATTTGAAAAACTGATAAAAAAATAATTGACAATATGGAAGAGTTTAGATGAGCAAAGTTCGGCTAGTTTATGTTCTAATAAACACACAATTAGCATTTACAATATTTCTGGATAAACCAGGTTTTCCGGCTAATATATTATAACAAAATTAAGATTTCTTAATAAAACAAAAGTTTAATAAATATGCAATAAAAGTGCGTAATTAAAACAGTCTGCAGCAACTATTGAAATAATATTTTTTTTAATAACACTTTGAAATTGTATTTTATCGTTTCCCCCCCCCCTTCCTCTCCCCCTCCAATTTTTTTTAAATATGTATATTGATTATTAAATAAGCATCTCGGGTTGAATCCCAACTGTCTAATCCCCTAAGCTTCTGTCCTCCTGATGCAAAGTTATAAATCAAAAATTATTATTTTTACTTTTCCTATAAATATTAATTTTTTTACTTTTAAAATATGGGATATGTTTTTTTAAGTTTAAATTTACATACACCTGTATATTGAAAAGGAAAATATAAGTAATGTGTAATTTAAAACTAAGTTACAAAATAATAAGTCTAAAATATTTAAATTGATTAATTTTTTAAAAGAAAGTCAGTTTTATCAATTTTTTGCAGGGAAAAAAAAGGATATTTTAAAAAATACCATATCATTGTTTTCCATGAATCACTTTATATGAGAAATAAGTTAAAATTCCTTACATGTCGCAAAGAAAATTTAATATGATTGCAACTTAATACTTGAAATAATCTCAAGTGACACTTGGCGATTTATTTTGGTGGTGAAATGCGATGTGCCTTCTGATTTGTTAGGAAGAAGTGTCTACCACTGCTCAATTTTCAGGACTTGTAACCTTGAGAATTAATCGCGGGGTTCTTGTTTCTTGCCAACCAATGGGAGAATGGAACCTTTCACCCTTGAGTCTCTTCCTCGGAGACTGGTAAGATTGATGGATTCGTCCCGGAAGCGCTACACTGCCTTTTATTATATAGAGATGTGTTTAGTAATGATATAAGAAAAAAAAAAAAAGAAGAAGAATTTTTAGTATGATAAATACAGAGTCCTTAATTTTTAATAATTTTACCAATAACAAATTGAAAAATACACTTAAATAACATATTTTAATAATATCATGTTTTTTCTAAAGAAATAAAGTTCTATATTTTTCCAAGATCTTGGCCATATGAATTTAGAAATACTGTTGAATGGGGAAGTTTTTTACAAGAAATCTCTGGCTACAACTATAGGTGAATTTCAACTAATTTTTTTTTTAAGGCAGGGTGCATTTTGCCAATTTCAAAAGGGGCATGATACGGCACCATTAAAAAAATGGTCTAGAAGAAAACAGTATAAGTAATTACAGAATTAATAAAAACTGCAAATAAGTAATTTCATTAGTTAGTAGCACAAATAACAAAACTAACAAGTATTATTTGCAGCTTGTTTTGCATTCGTATTTAGGAAAATTACTGTAAACCACCAATATCTAAACTTACATACATGTATGTGTATGCTAACCAAAAAAATTATGAAAATGGGTTAAACCCATTCATATAGAATAAATATAAGTTAGCCACTTATATCTGAAATCCTCAAAATATTTAAATAACATCATTATTACCTCTGAGTGTGGATTATTAGCTTTCAATGCTTCATTATTTTTTTCCTTTTTTAAGAAAAGTTTTGCTGCCTTTTCAATTCCTAATTATTTAATTCTTTTTTTTTTTATATGAATTACAAAGTAAAAACAACAACAACAACAACAAAACATTTATTCAACCTACACTGAAGAAACTCTTGCTGAGCATTTTTATACTAATTATTTCTTTTTCTCCTATTCTTTCATTTACAATTTAGTTGTTGAGCAGATGTCATTCTTTCATTCTTCTTTAACTTGAGATTGCTATTAATTACTATTTATTCTTTTACTTGTAGAAATGTATTACACTTGCTATGTGTATTTTATATAAAATAATACATAAATTGATTCTAAAGGAAATTATGACATTGCAAATTGTATTAGATGTAAATATAATTTTTAAATGAAACTCTTTTAATTTGGATAAAAACTTAAAAACAATGCTTTTTACAAACTCAACTGTTTTTAATTTTTTTAAATATTCATGAATTAAGCTTAGAAACAGTTATTTAAAGCTCTTTTTTTGTTTATTCATAAGTCACAATACCTGTAGAAGCTTTCTATTGTGTTCATGTTAGATTTGAATAGTTTTTTTTTTTTTTGACATTTTAAACATTTAGAAAATTTTTGATTTAAATCAATGATTTTTTTTAAAAAATTGGTTGATTAAAATCATGATTTAATCGCTGATTAAAATCGCTGACACCCTACGGCTACCTAAGTTTTTTTTTCAAAAGATCACACAAATAGAGCTAATGACAATTATTAAGCAATAAGAATATTATTTTAATAAATTGTATTGATTAATAACATTTCTTATGCACAGAAAAAAATACGCAATTTTTAAGAAATAAGTATTTTTGTCAAATTTCTAAAATTCTTTACAACTATCTTGCGCAGTCTTCTTCCCATTATGTTTCTAATTTTGTTTTTGATGTGTAAAACAAAAAAAAAGCTTGCTGATTGAAATGAGAATTGTTTTATCAAAAACATAATATCACTCTATGCATCGGTATAGTCCCTATCATCTCTTATATCACATTCTTAACATCGAACCCAGAATCATCTCCTTCATTCTTGTCCACAGAGAAAGCACCCATGCAGAAGACACAAATTTATCATCTTCCTCTGTAGGATATTTTCCTTTTTCACTTTTTTAACCCTTTCACGACGAGCGTCTTTTAAGAATTTTTATTCTTTTGTCACCGGTTTTTCAAAACAAAAATTTTGGTCTAATTTAACCGGGAAAATGCTTAGATTAAATAAGGCAAAGTTTACAATAAAAAAATAACTGGTGGGAATAATCAAGGAGGGTTGATTAGAAGGGAAAAAATGCATCCCCGAGGAAATCTCGGGTTGCGCAAATTTTGCTACTTTTACGGTGCCCGTGGAAATCTCGTGTTGCGCAGCAAGAGGGTTAAAATCAAATTTCTGCCTCTTTTGCCTGGTTTACTCTGTCTTTTTTTTTCTTTCTCTTCTCATTCATTACAGGCAATTTTGTAGTGCCTAACAGCGCTTTTTTGGAAAGTGATCCGGTAACCAGTGTCGGTCCTGAGGAATTAAGGCCATGGATGCTTTTTTCATATTGCGAAATGGGACTGGAACTATTTCTGAACCATTTAAATTAATTTATTAATTAGGGAACTATTTAAATTAATTTATTTTTCTCCCCTTCAAGCAGAGCAACCGAGAGAAGTCCAAATACCGGCTAGCCGGTATTCAGACCACTGCTATGTTTAAGTTAAAACCGGTCTTACTTATTCATATAATAAAATACCACTGACTTGTGCGCGGCAATTGAGAGCTAAATATGTCTGGAAAATAACTTCATCATCAATTCAAGCCAGTATACGAACAGTATATTTTTAAAAAAATGAGAAACGCATATCTGAAAAACTTTTGATGTACCAGATTACGTAGATTCGACACTTTTGCATTTACTATTTGTAAATGACACAGACTTCAGGCGACGTACTTTTCGTAACTTTCTTCTCTCAATTAAAGTTACAAACTCTGCCTATCACCGCTAGGCTGCGCTGCGCTCAGTTCTCAGAACACCTAGTAGCCGGTATTTGGACCTTCTCCTCTATTTGTAATTAACAATATTTTATGCCATTGTATAAATTAGAAACACAAGTTGTTGCCACATTTTTAAACAATTCATAAATAACAAATACAGTGCAGGGGTGATTCTGAGTAAAAAAATATTTTTTCACAGCATATTTTCTGAAAAGTTGCAGCTGAGGGGGGAGGAATCACTTCACCACCTGTGGCGCAAATTGTTTTTGTTTCAGGTTGGGTTAACTTAGCTGTAATTGTTCTCTGTTTGAGTGAGTTTCATGCTGAGTTTAATTCCTGCGGGTTAGGTTTGAGTTATTCATAAGTTAGTTCAGTATAATGTTTCCGATTAAAAACAATATCTATAAAATAGTCAAAATAGATGTTTGTGTGTGTGGTGTTTCCTAAAGAGCACGCGTTGAAGCCAATTTTTGGATTTTTTGGTTAGATTTTCTTAATTTTAAAGCGTTTTGCAGCGAATTTTCCAAATTGCAAAAGGAATCCGGTTTCAATCTTTTAGCCCAATAAAGTAATTTTGTCTTCTTGAATTAACTTTGTTCGGAATTCCTACAGCTATCTGTGAATTTTACGCGGTTTTTAGCGTTTTTTCGTGTTTTGCGTTGATTTTTAGACCCTGTAAAAGTAATCCGGTTTCAATCTTTCAGCTCAATATACTAATTTTTTCTTTTACTAATTTTAGCGTTTCTTCTCGTTTTGCATGCTTTTTTTTCTACTATCGTTTCGTAAAATTCACTATTTTTTTTCAACGAACATTTCCCAAAATTCGAGATTTTTTCCCACGATTATTTCGGAAAATTCAAGATTTTTTTTCCGTGATCATTTCGCGAAATTCATGCTTTTTCTCTACGGTCGTTTCGCGAAATTCACGCTTTGTTTCCAAGACCGTTTTGCGAAATTCACGCTTTTTTCTACGATCGTTTGGCGAAATTCACTCATTTTTTCTACGACCGATTAACGAAATTCGCGCTTTTTTTCTACGAAGGTGTAACGAAATTCACGATTTTTTTCTACGAAGGTGTAACGAAAGTCACGATTTTTTTCCACGATCGCTTTGCAAAATTAACGATTTTTTGACGAAATTCGCGTTTTTTCCCCGTGCTCCTTTGACGAAATGTGTGTTTTTTTTCTGCAATCGATTGACGATTAGTTTTTTGCGACCGATATACAGTAAACTCTGTCTAAGGCGGAATCGATCGGGACTCAGAAAATTTTCCGTGGTATACAATATTCCGGCTTATGCAAAAAAGCTCCCCTCCCTCCCTCCCCACCCACAAAAAAAAAAAAAAAAAAAAAAAAAAAATCCTCGAATTTGATGATTTTTTATTGATTTTCCTGACTCGAAAATCGGTTGAAAACTGAAATTCGGAAAGATCTTTTGTCTTTATAGATAAATGAGAAACTCTACTCAATTTCTTAGTACTGCTGTAATACATGCGAATTGGAAGTTTACACACACACACACAAAAAAAAAAAAAACTAACAACCCCCCCCCCCAATAAACTTCGAGAATGAGACAGAACGCTATAACTTTGAATTTGAGTACATCCTTAAAGTATAATATATTGCACTTTCGAAAATATATATTTTGATAAATGCTCATTCTACTAGAAATATTAAGTTTTAAATATAATTTTGCATATAAAAAAAAAAAATGGCACAAACATAAATTCCTTAAAATTTAAACAGTTCCTGTCCTTTTGAATTAACTTTTTCAAAGTGTTAGGAAATTTAACTAACATGCTCGACATTGAGTATTTGACTTATCCGTTTTAAAGTTTAATAAACAAAATGCCTCTCATTTTTAAATTATCCTTTTTTCCGCCTTATGCAAAATTTTGGTTTCGGTGGGACCTTAAAATCCTTTCCGTTTCCGCGTTAGACAGATTCCGCCTTATGCAGCAAGAATTAATGTTATTTTCTATGGGTTCGCCGGGACTTGAAAAATTTTCCGCGGTAGACAGATTTCCAGTCCGCCTTAGACAGAATTTACTGTTTACGGATTTCGCGATATTTTTTTTTTTTTTCCGCGACTGATTGCCAAATTAACAATATTTGTTTGCGCGATCTTTTTGACGAAATTCGAGATATTCTTCCTCGATCGTTTATCGAAATTCGCGATTTTTTTTTTTTTTTTTTTTTTTTTTTGCACAACCGTCTTCAAAAGAAACTTCCTCTTCTCCGTAACCGATGGACAAATTTGATTTTTTTTCAGCGAGAAGAAAATTGCTATTTGTTTTTGAAACGTTTGACGAAATTCACAATAATTTCCCACGATCGTTTGAAGAAATGTGCGTTTTTTTTTTTTTTTTTTTTTTTTTGGCGATCTATTCACGAATTAATTTTGCAAATTTTCTCAAAAGAAAAAAAAAATCGCCGACTTCCGCGAACATTAAAAATTATTTGCGGAAGAATCGCATGCCTGTGAAAGAATTTAAGGGTGTATTCGAAAAAATATTTTTCCACCCTCAACAGCTCGAAATTTTCTGAGACATTTTCAGACTCATTTTTAAAAGTAAAAACATGAAACTTGCTGGAGTGGCTTCTGAAGACAAGTTTAACATGCCGTGTGATTTCACTTTCAGCTCAATTAATTAGAATTTGATTTTTAAACAATTATTTTCTCAGTATGACCATTTTTTTCATTCCCAGACCGCTCGCTTCGGAAAATTCGGTTCAAAACGCTAACTTTGACAGCGTTTTTTACAGTATTTTCTGCATTTATCAAAAAATTAAGAAGCACGGCACATAATATAGTTTCTAAATAAGAGAATATCCCAGTTTGATGCGTTTGAGAGCAAAAATGAATTTTAAAATGAATCAGAAAATAAGCAGTTTGGATCGGAATACACCCTTAAGGGAGATAAAAGCAGGGAGACGCAGCATATTTTATTGTGCGTAATTTTCCTATTTTGTGCGCGATTGACGGAATCCCACACGAAATTTCAAACCCTGTCTTTCAAAGAGACTCTTGAAATGGCGTCCCTGCTTCTGAGGAAGGGAATCGGTGATGTAAATATTCGCAAAAACACGATTCAGTCTTGGTTAATGTTAATATCCATTAAGAGGGTTTTATGTTTTCCGTCCCAGATTTTTTTTTTTTTCTTGCGCTTTTTTTATTTTAATGTCCGAGTTTTCCGTCCGATGACTGACATTTTAAAATTTTTGTAAAATTCGGAACAGAATCACCCCTTCCCTGACACAGTGATACTTTGGCAAATGAATTTTTTTGGTAACAAAGATTTTTTCTGTTGCTTTTATGCGTCGACTAACAACTTTTTTTATTTAAGGTGTTTCGCAAATTTTCTGTTCAATAACGTGAAACCTTTTGACGCATTTTCGAGCTCATTTTTAAACATAAAGGCATAAAATTAGCATGCCTAACCATTGACGCAGTTTGGAATCGAATTGCATTTTCCATTTTTTTAAATAAATTACTTATCGAGTTAGAAGCAATTCTTCGCACGCGATGACAAATTTTCCCGTTTCTCGCGCTGCTGCACGAGTTCGGTTTGAAATGACCGATTTGACAGTATTTTTTGAAAGATCTTTTGCCTTTACCAAAAAATGGAAAACCCCATTCGATTAGTTAGTTTCTGAATTGGCAATTTCATGCGTTTCCGAATAGAAGTGAATTCAAAACTGTGTCAGAAAGTAGGTTATTTAGATTTGAGAACAACCTTAACCCTTTGTTGCTCAGTGTTCCATTACATGGAACACCCAACTTGATTCTCAAATGCCACAATGGTACCAGAATTTCGGTATAAGTATTTTTCGTTCATTATGTATGTGAAATAAAGTTTTTTCTTATTTCCAAATAAATTTTTGTTCGTAAATTCCGATACATTCATTCATGTGATCATTTTAGCAACGGAAGTGCTCTGCGCCCAGGGACCGATTTACAGATTTGGTGGCCCAAGTCACAAATGCGTACGGTGCCCCCTTGTACCGATTCATACAGGGAGATGGAGTAAAAAATTTTGAAAAAGGTACTTACAACTAAGATAACCACTATTGACTTTAATAATTACTTTAAAATATCCATTAAAAATTTAAAATTTCATAATCATTAATTTACTTTTAAATAATTATTTCATAATTATGAAATTTAAATGAGTAGACGTTTTATAATAAATTGTGGTGTGCTGATTATCTTTTCCTATGCAAGTCTATATATCTGGAATGATAATGTATGCAGTAACTAATAATAAATTTAATAACAACATGATTAAAAGCCTATTAGCTAAGATTTCTATTAAGCTACAATTATTTAAAATATTAGGGGGCTCTGTCACCTACACAACCTATGCTCACCAACCCCTCAAATAAGCTGACGAGAACAGGATTAAATAAATATTAAAAATTTAATCTATTTTTTAAAGTGATAAAGATAAAAGAATATATTCTCTATATAAAGTAATTAAATATGGATGTTTCAGAGAAAATATACGATGTTATGAAAATAGAATACAAATACAATAGAATGTAAAATTACATTAGATGTTAAAACTACATCAGATTTTGGATCATAATTGAAAAACCTTCATGAACATTTGGGGGCCTCTAAAAATTCAGGGACCCGTGCCCCGAATGCCTTGTCGTAAATCAGGCACTGTCTGCATCTGAAAGGGTTAATGAGCGCATCCTAACATAATGCAAATATATTGCAACTCGCAACATTTAAAAAAAAAACTTTTTTAACATATTCAAAGATGCTGTGATATAATTTTCTTTACAGTCTGATTTTGGGGTGTTTCTGGAAAGATCTTTATAAAATAACTTCATGCAGTTCAAATCATTTCCATGGCATGGGTAAAAAGACCAATTAGGACACTTAATGCTGCTTGCAAAATGTTATAGCCATGCTGTTGGGGCAAAATAAAATGCTGCTTTTAGTGTTGAAGTTGCTAAAAAAGCTTTTATAGAGCTTTCTGTCGAAAATGTAGACATGGCAAGTATGAAAGTCCCCATGACCAAAGCGTTGCATTAGAGGTAGATGATGTAGAAGAAGTAGAATTAATTGAACATTACTAAAAATCTGAAAACAGAAAATCTTACTTTACAAAATTGAAAAGGCAAAGTAAAGAGACAAGAAAAGGTTCATCAAAGTAGGAGAAAAACAGCAACAATAAAGAAAAGAATTCCAAAAAGCATACAGGCAGTAAAGACTTTAAAAAAGTGTTGCATTAACAGAGAAACATTTCTGTCTTTGGCTAGAAAGTAGCATCCCTGAAAAGTTAAATTAACAAACCTGTGCGCCTTGAAGAGAAATCTCTGAATCACTCTGAAAACATTCTTAAAAATAAATAAATAAAACGAAAAGAAAGAAGTTGTTCAATAAGCCCTGGATTTACTTCTCCTCCGGTAAAGCGGCACGGACCAGCTACTATAAAATGGGACACTTGCCCTAAATAAACTTTAAAACTTTGGAAGAAGAATTGTAAAAACTTTGTGCGAAGTCCAAAATAAAGATGGCCAGTTTTTCATTTTATTTTTCCTTCTTCATCCAAATGAAAAGCTGTTATCCTAAACTTCAGCGAGTCTTTGCTTTTTCATAGTGTACTTTTTTACT
Source organism: Maratus speciosus (assembly GCA_963932465.1). NCBI lineage: Eukaryota > Metazoa > Arthropoda > Arachnida > Araneae > Salticidae > Maratus > Maratus speciosus. The sequence continues at coordinate 364,511,676 of OZ010792.1, forward strand.
ATTTCATAAAACTTTTCTTTAAATTGTGGTCAACATTCAGTACAGCACGATTTGTGTAATTCTTAATAGTTTCTTTAGTGTCATTCGTAAACCGTAGAGGCGCTGGAAAAAAGTCTCGCCCTTGTCGCCGTAATTGTGCTTACTAAAGTCACCACTGCATGTTTCCAGATATTTGAATAAATTCGACTCTCTTCATGTTTGCTACCAACTGAAATGCGCCCCTGTTTCCTAAAAGGTTGAACAGGCCTGGTGTAAAGCAATCTCTATTCCTATGCACAATACCGAAAACTTCGTATTTGATAACTTTTCGGGAATCGAAAAACAAAACCTTGTAAAGGTATGCATTGTTACACAATTTAGCTGGAGGACGTTTTTTTGAAGTTCTATAGAAAAAGAAATGCAGAGTTAGCTCTGCCTTACTTTGTTAAGCTGAACTAGATATCTTAAAATCTGTTGAAATTTGAAACATGTGTTTATAATTTATTTCAAAGCAATTATGATCTCTTCAACTAACGATAAGAAACTGTACCCAATTGTGACTTTATTTTATCATCTCCTACTGAGTTTGATAACTCTTAGAGGGGAAAAAGTGAGTGAATAGCGATATACAATTATGCTCGTTATTCATATCTTTCATAAAACAACGATCTTTTCAATGTATCTTTTTTTTTTAACTTTTTTCTTACTTGTCCCTTTATATAAACAGCTTGTCAACACCGTAACATTTCTGATTTGAAAAGGCAGATAAAAGAGTTCCCTGTTTCTCTGCTACTGTCTGACACGTCATTCAAAAAAATCCAAGAAAAAAAAAAGTTTTGACATGATAAATTTTCGGTATCTTTCTGCACTGAGCAACACAATTCTTTATATCAGGGGTGTCCAACTATTCGGCATTTCGGTCTCCAAATGCACAGTATTGATACTAATGATAGTTCATAATAATAATAAAAAAAATGTTTAGAAATGTATAAAATCCAGCAAAGTAAAAATTCAAAAATATCGAAGAAAATAATGCTTGATTTCCTTTCTTTTAGAAATGTTTTTAAACTTATTAAGTACATCAGCCAGAATTTACGATTGGAAACGAAAATTCATACAATATCGAGAGTGTACGCTACCGAAGGCAGTGGAGTCCCAGCATTAGGATCGTTTAGAAATATTTTCCTTTAAATATATAATTTCATTCAACATTGATTTTAGGTAGGTTTAATGTTATTATTACGGGCCCGGGAAACGCCGGGAGGCTCATCTATAGTTAGTTAGATCTATATAAATTTCATTGACATTCTTATTTTTGGCCAGGATTTTTTGATTTTCGTTCCCTGTGCCGCCGGTTAAACTGCCCTAGATGGAAAAATGTGAAAATTCTTGTAAAGAAAAAAAAAAAAAAACTAAGTAAAGTTAAACAGAAGTGTCTTTATATAAATATATATATTTCATTTTTCTCTCATTTTCATTTTAAGGGGCTACTTCACTCCCGCGAAAACACCCGTTCGCTAATATTAATCCTATGGAAGAATTTTTTAAAGCTCGCTTGCATTCAATATTTTTTTAAACGATTTTTTTTTTTTTTTTTTTTTTTTTTTTTTTTTGGCATTGGGTAACTAAAGTCGATGTGTACAACGGCTATTTTTTACTTTTACGATTTTCTTTGTAGGTTTTTTAAAAATGAGAATATGTTGACTTTCGAAACCGGTTCCGAAAGTAAAAGTATCCTAATAAAAAAAAAACTTGCAAGGAAAATCGAAAATGTAAAAAACGGCCTTTGCACAGATCAATCTCAGCTGGCCAATCGAAAAAAAAAGTCGTTTAAAAATATTGAAATGCAAACGAGATATCTTAAAAAATTTCATCCATAGGATTAACATTAGCGAACGGGTGATTTAGCGTGAGTGAAGTAGCCTTTTAACCCTTTATGTCTCAAATTATGAATTCGTGAAAATTTCATCATCTAAAGCATTTTTCGTGAATTTTTTAAACAACATTACAGGATTTACACAATCATTTAATAAATTTTAGAAGGATTTTTCCAATTAAAATTAATTAATTAAATTTGAATTTATAGGGATTTTGTACAATAATTATAACTCCACTTAAATCTTTTATTTAAAATCTTTTTTTAGGGTTTCGTTCATCTGACGAAACCCTATTCGTCTGTCTGTGTGTCCGTCCGTCACAGAGCTCGTTCTCAGAAACTATACATGTTGGAGACTTGAAATTTTGCATACTTATAGCTGAACACCACATATCATACGACAAATCATAAAATTTTGAAAAAGTCGTACATTTAACCCTTTGGGCTCCCACATGTGTATTTTAAACAATTCTTTCTAAGTGAGCCCCTAATTAGGTTGGAGGCGGGAAATTTTGCATACTTATAGCTGAACACCTCACATCAAACGATAAGTCATAAAATTTTCAAAAAGTCGTACATTTAACCCTTTGGGCTCCCAAATGTGTATTTTAAACAATTCTTTCTAAGTGAGCCCCTATTTAGGTTGGAAGCGTGAAATTTTGCATACTTATAGCTGAACACCTCACATCAAATGACAAACCATAAAATTTTGAAAAAGTCGTACATTTAACCCTTTGGGCTCCCACATGTGCATTTTAAACAATCCTTTCTAAGTGAGACCCTATTTAGGTTGGAGGCGTGAAATTTTGGAATACTTATAGCTGAACATCGTCATGCGACAAATCATAAAATTTTGAAAAAGTCGTACATTTATCCCTTTGGGCTCCCACATGCGTATTTTAAGTAATTCTTTCTAACTGAGCCCCTTATTAAATTGGAGATTTGAAATTTTGTATATTTATAGCAGAAAACCTGAGGCCAGGCGACAAATAATAAAATCTTGAAAAAGTCTTACGTTTAACCCTTTGAGCTACCACATATGTGTTTTAAGCAATTCTTTCTAAGAGAGCCCCTAATTAAGTTGGAGACATGAATTTTTGCATACGTATAGCTGAATACCTCAGACCACACGACAAATCATAAAATTTTCAAAAAGTCTTATATTATTTACTCCTCCGGGCTCTAACTTGTGTATTTTAAGCAATTTTTCTAACCTCCGCCCTTTTCACCTGGGGAGCACTTTTCCAACTTTTGCCGACACACCTTTGACCATTCTTTCATATTATGCACCATTGCCTTACATATTTTAGTTCTACTTTTTAGCGCCAGGGGCGCCTACTTATCTCGGGTGCTATGGGCCCAATCCCCTCGACTGATATATCTACGGATAGTATGTAAAACGGAGTTTCGTTCGGATAGACGTTTGTTTAGAATAGAGTGCGCCCTTGGTTGCGAAATGTGGAATTAACAGATTTTTCAAAAGGATAAAGTGTTTTGAAAGGAATATTAAACGAAACCCTCTGTGCGATCTGTGATCACACTTACCCACTTGTTTAGTATTTTGTAGAATTAGGAAATGTACAAATACAACGTTCTTACCACTGAAACTCCCCACCCCCTTTCCCTACCCCAAATCTTTCGACGTCAAGAAAGCTGAAAAAATGCAAAGACAAAAGAAATCATCCTTTTAAAAATATTTTTGTTTTATTCAACCAATAATGTTTTTAGAATAAGATAAAGTAAAGTATCTTTAACTCATTCTAAACTGTATTACTACTAATCGATGTATCAAATTGAATTTTATAACAAGTTATTTTAATGGTAATTTAAAGTACCGTCGGGGCATAAAGGGCTAAGTTTATTCCTGATCAAAACAGTTTTAAAGATAAGATTGAAGTAGAGCATGGTATTTTCTTCAAGAATTTCGATTGTCTAAAATTGTAAGATTTTAAATTTATTGTAAGGGTGTGTTTTTATTATTAAGTGTAATAATTGAGTGTAACTCATGTCTACGGAGAATTCGGTTGGGTGACTTTGTGCTTTTTTGCATCATTTTGTTTATGTTTCAGTTGAGCATTTAGGCTCTAATCATATACATGTTAAAATTGCTCTTTGAAAAGCTTTATTGGTTTTTGTGAATTGTTATAATTTTAATTAAATCTTGTAGGGTCGATAAAAAGAGAAAAAAATGGAGAGAGAGGTTTAATTATATTCTAGAGTTTTAATTACAATAAAACCTCCTTAAGCGACCACGTTCCATTCCAATAAAAATTGGTCGCTCCGAGAGGTGGTCTCTTAATGGAGGTCATGTTTAAATCTAGGTTTTAATTGTTGAAGAAAGGTAACAATTAATGGTCATAAAATTTATTTTTCACATAGAGAAAAAAAATATGAAAATTTAAGTATCAAAACGAAAGTTAATTACTGCAGAGTTTAAAAAATTGAATACTCTAGCAGAGTTTAAAAAATGAATACTAGTTTGCTTTGATTTTACGGTTTTATCTTTTATAACTCTTATTTACAAGTTCTTTCGAGGTTCAATAAATAAATGCAATTTTTTTTCTTTTTTTTTTTGGGGGGGGGGGGGGGGGACAAATAATGACGATTTCATTAATTTATCTATTACTTTCAGAGTTTCCTAACAGAATAGGGCAGGGGAGTTTATTGACTGTCATCCTTAATTTGTCATCAAAGTTAAATTCATTGCCTAAAAAGGCACAAAAGGGTTTAAACACTTAAAAGTTACCGGAATAAAAAAAATTCTAAACTTAGTTTAGAAGTTTGATGAATAAAGCGCTCTCCGGAATTATTTTTCTAATAAATCCTTTTTCAAGCGACAGAGAAAAAACGGAATTTGTTTTATTTACTTCAAAGAAATGGGTCGCTCATGGAGGGAGTTCATCTGGAAGGATCTCTGAATGGAGGTAAAGTTAGTATTGAGACTATGGGAATAAATTTCGTTCCATGAAAAAATGGTTTTTCAGGGAGGTGGTCAGTAGTGGGGAAAAGGGTGTTCGAAAGCGGCGGTGTTTGGTGTGTGGTGGAGGGGAGGGATTCGGAATCATACTATAGTACGAAAGGGTTTGAGAGATATGTGTGTTAAGTTCTTATCAGTCGGAAAGGAGATAAGATAGGATAATCTGATAAGATAATCTGATAGTGAGATAAGAGTAAAGTGTGGAAAGATCATGCTATAGTAGGAGAGTATTAGTTTAGGAAGAAAATTATAGATAGTTTTCGAACGTAAGGAGTCGATCTAGATCATACTATAGTATGATAGGGTAGGTGGGGAGCTAAATTTTAGACGGGGCTTAATTTTTCGTAGCATCTTAGGGTTTGAATGAATGTCCATATAAGGTAATGTTATAATGTAACATAAGAGTTTAGGTCTTTTTGAGAGGAAGCTTATTTTTTGGAATCGACTTAGAATTTGGACATGAAAATGCTAGGTGGCGCCCTCTACCGGCAGGAATTGGCAACTATTGTAATTAGGGTTTTTTTCATAAAAATTTCACTTGAAATCGAACCTGTAACAAAATAGTCTCTTGACTTGATAATTTGAAGTAGGTTTAATTGATCAAGCCAAGAAACTATACCTGTAAGTCGAGATTTTAGATGTTTCAAGGCAAAAATTGTGGCCCTCTCATTTATGTGCGTTGTTTTGTCGGTTACTTAAGATAAGTCAACAGTACCTATTTTAACTACTACTACACTTTGAGAATTACTTTAATGTATAAGATTTTATCGATTTTGCATGCGAGAGTAGGGTCATTCTACCATACCTTAGTTTCGAACTTCATAACAAATTTCATTTTTTGTAACTGATATGCTATGCACTATTTGAGAATTACTTTAATGTATACGATTTTCATTTTTAGTTTTAACATATTTTATCGATTCTGCGCGTAAGAGTAGGTTCATTTTACCAAACCCTCCTTTCGAACCTATGAACTATGAGTCAAATTTCATTTTTTGTGGGTGATACGCTATCCAATGGGCAAACCGTGCCCAAACATTTACTAACATATTTTTGAACACTATCTTTTCTAAATACTTATCAATTTATTATGCTTTCGTTTAATATTAAGTTAAGTTAACGGGAGTTATAATTGCATCACAACATTTAACATTCTGATAGTTTTTAATTTTCTATTTTAATGTCCTTGTAGCGCAATTGGATAGCGCATATGGCTGTTAACCATGGGGTTACCGGTTCGAGTCCGGTCAAGGGCGAACTATTATTTTTTCTTAATAAGTTTAGAGATTTCAAGGACCCATTTTGAGAGAAAGTTATACAATAAGCAATTATTATAAATTAAATCATCTCCTAGTTCGTTATTGCAATAGAAAATTATTTAATGGTTCTACATTAATTCTAATGAATTTTAAAACTAATGCTACACTTCAACTCATTCTTTTGTAGAGTTTAGTAAAATTTAGTATCAGTTTAAGCATTGGTTTAACATATATTTCACTGAAATAATAAAATTAACTTGTAAAACGTTAGAACGATGAATTCAAACTCGTAATTCGAATAATCATATACTTTTCAGACATTACAAAAGTACCTTTTGATATTTGACTGATACACTTCCCGTGAACTTTATACTTTATATCACGTGTTATTCTCGCATTTATGCACCAATCATTAAATTTTTTTAACATGCGCCCCCTATGATTATATGAAATTGAATGGAACGAGACATTTTTTCATTAGTGTTTGCTTTTCTTTGAATGTGTGAAGACGTTTTTACACTTAAGATAATATGGCTGGTTCTCAAGATGGATATTCTACTATGTTAAACGATGATGTATCAAGATTAAATGATCAAGGCATGATATTAACAGTACAACCTAAAGTAGAACCCGTTTCAGATAATGAAGTGGAATCCTCTGTATCAAAACTGAAGTCACCTTTTTTATGTACTATTTGCAGCAAGTCTTTTTTACGAAAAGGTAATTTAAACCAACATTTGATCATACATTCAGGAGAAAGACCATTTGTATGTGACATCTGTCAAAAGACATTCTCTAGAAAGACTGTTTTGAATCGTCATAAATTATCTCATTTAAAGACCTTCGCAACATAAATGTGATTCATGTAATGAAGCCTTCTCAAGAAAGTCTGACTTGTTAAAACAGAAGAAGATCCACAACTCCTCCAAGCAGGATAAATGTAGTGAAATGAAACCAGCTTTATACGACCAAGAGACACATGTTTCGGATATTGGGATACCTCCTTTAAAGATAAAGTCCTTTGAATGTGGAATTTGTCATAAAACATTCATGCAAAGAACTGATTTAATACGTCATAGTATAACTCATTCCAAGACAGCCACTGCATATAAATGTGATCAATGTGGAAAAGACTATTTCAGCAAGTTTTTGTTAAAAAGTCATACGTTAATCGCGCATCAAACACCCCATTTTAAGAAAAAGTCCTTTGAATGTGACATTTGTCATAAAACATTCATGCAAAAAACTTATTTAAAACAGCATAGTATAACTCGTTCTAAGACAACCCACTTCATATAAATGTGAACAGTGTGGAAAAGACTATTTAAGCAGGTTTTTGTTAAAAATTCATATGAAGTCTCACGAGAAGACTCTTAACTCATACAATTGTGATAAATGTTCCAATTCATTTTCATCAAATCTATTTTAACTAAACTTAAAAAATTTCATTTTAAGAAATATAAATGTAATCATTGTAGCATTATCTTTTATCTCGACTTTGAGTTTATACATCATCTTATCAAAATGCATAAATGAAAACTTTGTCTAAACATATAAATTGATTTGAATATCTACACCTTTCTAAAATTATTTGTCTTTCTATAATTATTGAAAATGATTAATAAATATTATGTAAGCGAAACATATTTTGTCTTTTTATTTTTTTTTTTTTGTTCTAAAACCATTTCAAATTTTATCTAAGAAATTGTATTCAATTAAGAAATTAGTTACTATATATTCATATAATATTTTACTAAATAGAAAATACTCATGGCTTATTAAACAGCATTTTATGCATATCCATACTAAAAAGAGGGTTGCAACCAAAATTAGTCAGCGAAAGTGACGCCAACTTGGCGATCTCTCTAATATTTCGCCAAATTCCTGTAGACATTCATTGTGAACCAATAGGGATTACTTGCTTACTAGGTAAATATTTACTAAGTATTCATATAATATTATACTAAAAAGAAAAAATAAATATCATATTTCAAATTTTGTTTAAGTAATTGTATCCAATTAAATAATATTTTTTCAAATTTTGTTTAAGTAATTGCAAAACATTTAATAATATTTCTACATAATATTTACTAAGTATTCAACTAATATTTCACTAAAAAATATTCAACTAATATTATACTAAAAAGAAAAAAGAAATATCATATTTCAAAATTTTGTTTAAGTAATTGTATTCAATTAAGTAAATATTTATTAAGTATTCATATAATATTATACTAAAAAGAAAAAATATATAATATTTCAAATTTTGTCTAAGTAATTGTGTTCAATTAAATAACATTTACTAAGTATTCACATAACATTTACTAAAAATTGTATTCAATTAAATAAATAGTTACTAAGTATTCATATAATATTATACTAAAAAGAAAAAAAATATATAATATTTCAAATTTTGTCTAAGTAATTGTGTTCAATTAAATAATATTTATTAAGTATTCATATAATATTATACTAAAAAGGAAAAAATATATAATATTTCGAATTTTGTCTAAGTAATTGTGTTTAATTAAATAACATTTACTAAGTATTCACATAACATTTTACTAAAAATTGTATTCAATTAAATAAATAGTTACTAAGTATTCATATAATATTATACTAAAAAGAAAAAAAAATAAATACAATATTTCAAATTTTGTCTAAGAAATTGTATTCAATTAAGTAAATAGTTACTAAGTATTCATATAATATTATACTAAAAAGAAAAAATAAATATCATATTTCAAATTTTTTTTAAGTAATTGTATCCAATTAAATAATATTTACTAAGTTTTCATATAACATTTTACTAAAAATTGTATTCAATTAAATAAATAGTTACTAAGTATTCATATAATATTACACTAATGAGAAAAAAATAAATACAATATTTCAAATTTTGTCTAAGAAATTGTATTCAATTAAGTAAATAGTTACTAAGTATTCATATAATATTATACTAAAAAGAAAAAATAAACATCATATTTCAAATTTTGTGTAAGTAATTATGTCCAATTAAATAATATTTACTAAATATTCAACTAATATTACACTAAAAATAAAAAATAAATATCATATTTCAAATTTTGCCTAAGTAATTATATGCAATTAAATAATAGTTACTATCTATTCAACAAATATTGTCTAAGCATTCAACTAATATTGTACTAAAAAGGAAAAAATTATATAATATTTCAAATTTTATCTAAGTAATGTTGTTCAATTAAATAATATTTACTAAGTATTCATATTTTACTAAAAGAAATCACACGATAGTGAAGACATCAGTCAAAGTGTTTAAACACGTAGTTTAATTAAATTACTCTTGAATCAACTTCACTTAAATTTAATTATTTTTTTCAATTTCTTATCAAATGAATCCTGAGTTAACTTTATTTTATTAATTTCATATTAAATTCCTGAAATTATCCATTAAATAAGTTAATTTTCAATACTTTTAATATATTAGAACGTTTAATATATCACCCACCGTTTGTATAAACAACTCTCATTCCCCTATTAATAATGAATATTATCATATGTTACCATACAATTCTTCAAAAAAGGATAAAACCATTAACGTAATATATATCATTCACCCTGTATATAAAAACTATTACCTTGTGTTACCACACTATTCTTCAAAAAAGGATAAAACCATTCACATATTATATATCATTCACCCTATATATAAAAGCTGTTACCACACAATTCTTCAAAAATGATAAAACCACCTTCCAAAATGAATTGTTTAAAACAAAACGTATTCCTATCCTCTTTAATCTGTGTGTTTATTTTTTCAAAGTGTTCGAGTATGGTACTCCTATTACAACTTTTTTAAAGGAATGTTATAATTTGTACATGTATAACTAAAGAAATAAACAATCCCATAACAATTAAAAATGTTTAACATATCTATAAAATATCCTACTAAAAACCTTAATACTATGATTCATACCTTTCAAGAATTAGAAAAGTTGATACTATTCTTCGAAAAAGAATAAAACCGTTAACATACTACATATCATATCAATCAATTAATCAATCAGTCATACCAATCAATGAATCAATCATATCATTACTAATATGTATGTTTATTTTGCTATACCTTTTAGAACATTTAATAGAGTGTTAGAATATAATTTGCATATGTATAACTTAAGAAAACAATTCTTTAATAAATAAAAAATATAACATAAGTTTAAAACATTAAACTAATAATCTTAATATTATAATTTATACTTTTTAAAATTAAAAAGTTAAAAAAAACTTTATAAAATTTAAAAATTAAAACTTTGCAAGAAAAAAACTTTTATAAAATTTAAAAATTAAAACTTTGAAAAAAAAAACTTTATAAAATTTAAAAAATTAAAACTTTGAAAAAAAAAACTTTATAAAATTTAAAATCAAAACTTTGAAAAAAAAACTTTATAAAATTTAAAAAATTAAAACTTTGAAAAAAAACTTTATAAAATTTAAAAAATTAAAACTTTGAAAAAAAAACTTTATAAGATTTTAAATTAAAACTTTGAAAAAAATTATAGAGTTTACAAAATTAAAAAAATTAAAACTTTGAAAAAGTTTAAAAAATTAAGTTATCAAAATTAAAAATAATATTTAAAAACTTCATAAATTAAGTTTGCAAAAGGGAGTTTACCTGCCTGTACATGTCACATGACTTTCAACATGCTATAGTTTAATATATATCTTCTTTTTTATCGTATAGAAGCAATAGATTTATATATATATATATATGTATATATATGTATATACTCACACACACATACATATATATACTTAATAAAATATTTTTAAGTAAAAAGAAAAAAAAAGTTATAATAATTAAAATTAAAAAGTAAATAAAGAAGTTTTCCAAAATTAAAAAAAAAAATCTAGTTAAAGAAAAAAAAATCAAAAATGTTTTTAAAAAGTTCAATTAGATTTAAAATAAAAGTATACAATCATATCAATCAATCAATCAACCAATCAACCAATCAAGATTTCAAATACAAGTAATCAATCAATCATATTAATTCAAATTCAAGTCAATTCAAGTATTACAAGTTAGCAGAAAAAATTACAATTTATCAAAAGTGAGTTTGCGTATCTATCTGTATATAAGACTTTAAAACTTTCACTATGTTTTCGTTTAGTATATATGTATTGTAACTTTCACTATGCTTTAGTTAAATAATTATAAATCTTTATGTTATCATCCTACCCTCATTATATCCTATAATTATACACTTCGAAACGTTAATAGCGATATATTAATAAGTTCCTCAGTTTAAAAATTAAAAATATTTTAAAAAATTAACTTAATAAAGTATTCAAAGTACTATAAGATGGCCAAAATTTGATATATGCATACCAAAAAATAATAAATTTACCATGTCTGAACTGAGAAAAGAAACGTTTAACTTGTCGCATTTCACATAGTGACGTAATCGACATTACGTGCCTCCCCCTTCATACCTTCTAAATGATCTATCTACAATCAGGTTGTATTATCAGTCATGTGATCTAACTAATATGAGTTATTAACAAGACACTAATCCTTTTCATCTCACTCTGCGGATATTTTCTTCAAAGTCTATTATTTTGTAAAATCTTAAGTAACATGTTATTATATATTTGCAAACAAAATCCTATTAAATAACTTTCTTACTCTAGTGAACAAAGATTGATTTTTATACTGCTAAAGTATGATCATTCATTGTTTAACTGGATAATAATATATTTAGAAGTAACTTAAATTTTCTATAAAAGCGAAGTTTTTTATTACATCATTCATAGAATTCAAGTATGAGTATTAACCAAGTTTTATATATTATAATACGCTATACCAACATTGCAAAACTTTAAAAAACAACTATACTTAAACATTCATATAAAAATCAACAAATTATATATTCATACAACATATTATTATTCGATATATACATATCGAAAAATAGTGGGACTTACCGTACTTAGAGTCAGAAAAGAAATACTCAGTTTATCAGATTGCAGATCATGACGTAATCGATAAGATATCACGTGCTTCCATCATGCCTTCTGGAATGTTCAATGTATAATCAGACTATGTTATCAAGTCACGAGGTCTAACTGATATGAGTTGTTAACACGACGTCAGCCATTTTCAATTTAGTTCTTGAATATGTAGGTTGGATATTTTCTTCAGTCTTATTTTGCGAAATTTTAAGTATCAGGATATCCCGTATTTGCAAACAAAAATCCTATTAAAAACTTTCTCACTATTGTGAACAAAGATTGATTTTCATAGTATTAAAGTATAATCATTGATAATATTTGACTGATTACTTAACCGTTATTAATATTATTAATATTAAATATAAAAGCGGAAGCTTTTATTGCATCATTCATAGAATTCAAGTTTGAATATTAACCAAGTTTTATATACTTATATAATTTATACTATGTATATACTAGTATACTAGTATATATTCTACTATAAGTAGTTTTTATAAGTATATAAAACTTGGTTAATATTCAAACTTGAATTCTATGAATGATGCAATAAAAGCTTCCGCTTTTATATTTAATATTAATAATAATATTAATAACGGTTAAGTAATCAATCAAATATTATCAATGATTATACTTTAATACTATGAAAATCAATCTTTGTTCACAATAGTGAGAAAGTTTTTAATAGGATTTTTGTTTGCAAATACGTGATATCCTGATACTTAAAATTTCGCAAAATAAGACTGAAGAAAATGTCCAACCTACATATTCAAGAACTAAATTGAAAATGGCTGACGTCGTCTTAACAACTCATATCAGTTAGACCACGTGACTTGATAACATAGTCTGATTGTACATTGAACATTCCAGAAGGCATGATGGAAGCACGTGATATCTTATCGATTAAGTCATGATCTGCAATCAGATAAACTGAGTATTTCTTATCTGACTCTAAGTACGGTAAGTCCCACTATTTTTCGATATCTATATATCGAATAATAATATGTTGTATGAATATATAATTTGTTGATTTTTATATGAATGTTTAAGTATAGTTGTTTTTTTAAAGTTTTGCAATGTTGGTATAGCGTATTATAATATATAAAACTTGGTTAATACTCATACTTGAATTCTATGAATGATGTAATAAAAAACTTCGCTTTTATAGGAAATTTAAGTTACTTCTAAATATATTATTATCCAGTTAAACAATGAATGATTATACTTTAGCAGTATAAAAATCAATCTTTGTTCACTAGAGTAAGAAAGTTATTTAATAGGATTTTGTTTGCAAATATATAATAACATGTTACTTAAGATTTTACAAAATAATAGACTTTGAAGAAAATATCCGCAGAGTGAGATGAAAAGGATTAGTGTCTTGTTAATAACTCATATTAGTTAGATCACATGACTGATAATACAACCTGATTGTAGATAGATCATTTAGAAGGTATGAAGGGGGGAGGCACGTAATGTCGATTACGTCACTATGTGAAATGCGACAAGTTAAACGTTTCTTTTCTCAGTTCAGACATGGTAAATTTATTATTTTTTGGTATGCATATATCAAATTTTGGCCATCTTATAGTACTTTGAATACTTTATTAAGTTAATTTTTTAAAATATTTTTAATTTTTAAACTGAGGAACTTATTAATATATCGCTATTAACGTTTCGAAGTGTATAATTATAGGATATAATGAGGGTAGGATGATAACATAAAGATTTATAATTATTTAACTAAAGCATAGTGAAAGTTACAATACATATATACTAAACGAAAACATAGTGAAAGTTTTAAAGTCTTATATACAGATAGATACGCAAACTCACTTTTGATAAATTGTAATAATTTCTGCTAACTTGTAATACTTGAATTGACTTGAATTTGAATTAATATGATTGATTGATTACTTGTATTTGAAATCTTGATTGGTTGATTGATTGATTGATATGATTGTATACTTTTATTTTAAATCTAATTGAACTTTTTAAAAACATTTTTGATTTTTTTTTTCTTTAACTATATTTTTATTTTTTAAATTTTGGAAAACTTCTTTATTTACTTTTTAATTTTAATTATTATAACTTTTTTTTTCCTTTTACTTAAAAATATTTTATTAAGTATATATATGTATGTGTGTGTGAGTATATACATATATATACATATATATATATAGATATATTAATCTATTGCTTCTATACGATAAAAAAGAAGATATATATTAAACTATAGCATGTTGAAAGTCATGTACATGTACAGGCAGGTAAACTCCCTTTTGCAAACTTAATTTATGAAGTTTTTAAATATTATTTTAAATTTGATAACTTAATTTTTTAAACTTTTTCAAAGTTTTAATTTTTTTAATTTTGTAAACTCTATAATTTTTTCAAAGTTTTAATTTTAAATTTTATAAAGTCCTTTTTTCAAAGTTTTAATATTTTAAATTTTATAAAGTTTTTTTTTTCAAAGTTTTAATTTTTAAATTTTATAAAAGTTTTTTCTTGCAAAGTTTTAATTTTTAAATTTTATAAAGTTTTTTTTTAACTTTTTAATTTTAAAAAGTATAAAATATAATATTAAGGTTATTAGTTTAATGTTTTAAACTTATGTTATATTTTTTATTTATTATAGAATTGTTTTCTTAAGTTATACATATGCAAATTATACTCTAACACTCTATTAAAAGTTCTAAAAGGTATAGCAAAATAAACATACATATTAGCAATGATATGATTGATTCATTGATTGATATGACTGATTGATTAATTGATTGATATGATATGTAGTATGTTAACGGTTTTATTCTTTTTCGAAGAATAGTATCAACTTTTTTAATTCTTGAAAGGTATGAATCATAGTATTAAGCAGTGGTGTAGTCGTAAAAAAAACAGAGGGTATACGCTCTAAGCCGAGGGTGTACGCTCAAGGCAGAGCGTATACCCTAGAGTGTATATACTATAGCTTTCTTGAACAACAGAGGGTATACGGTGTTCCTTAAAAAAATCCAGAGGGTATACGGCGCATACCCCCGTATACCCTCCACTACATCCCTGGTATTAAGGTTTTTAGTAGGATATTTTATAGATATGTTATACATTTTTAATTGTTATGGGATTGTTTATTTCTTTAGTTATACATGTACAAATTATAACATTCCTTTAAAAAAGTTGTAATAGGAGTACCATACTCGAACACTTTGAAAAAATAAACACACAGATTAAAGAGGATAGGAATACGTTTTGTTTTAAACAATTCATTTTGGATGGTGGTTTTATCATTTTTGAAGAATTGTGTGGTAACAGCTTTTATATATAGGGTGAATGATATATAATATGTGAATGGTTTTATCCTTTTTTGAAGAATAGTATGGTAACACAAGGTAATAGTTTTTATATACAGGGTGAATGATATATATTACGTTAATGGTTTCATCCTTTTTTGAAGAATTGTATGGTAACATATGATAATATTCATTATTAATAGGGGAATGAGAGTTGTTTATACAAACGGTGGGTGATATATTAAACGTTCTAATATATTAAAAGTATTGAAAATTAACTTATTTAATGGATAACTTCAGGAATTTAATATGAAATTAATAAAATAAAGTTAACTCAGGATTCATTTGATAAGAAATTGAAAAAAAAAATTAAATTTAAGTGAAGTTGATTCAAGAGTAATTTAATTAAACTACGTGTTTAAACACTTTGACTGATGTCTTCACTATCGTGTGATTTCTTTTAGTAAAATATGAATACTTAGTAAATATTATTTAATTGAACAACATTACTTAGATAAAATTTGAAATATTATATAATTTTTTCCTTTTTAGTACAATATTTGTTGAATACTTAGTAACTACTATTTAATTGCATATAGTTACTTAGGCAAAATTTGAAATATGATATTTATATTTTCTTTTTAGTGTAATATTAGTTGAATATTTAGTAAATATTATTTAATTGGACATGATTACTTACACAAAATTTGAAATATGATATTTATTTTTTCTTTTTAGTTCATATAATATTATATGAATACTTAGTAACTATTTACTTAATTGAATACAATTTCTTAGACAAAATTTGAAATATTGTATTTATTTTTTTCTCTTTAGTGTAATATTATATGAATACTTGGTAACTATTTATTTATTTGAATACAATTTTTAGTAAAATGTTATATGAAAACTTAGTAAATATTATTTTATTGGATACAATTACTTAAACAAAATTTGAAATATGATATTTATTTTTTCTTTTTAGTATAATATTATATGAATGCTTAGTAACTATTTACTTAATTGAATACAATTTCTTAGACAAAATTTGAAATATTATATATTTTTTTCTTTTTAGTATAATATTATATGAATACTTAATAAATATTTATTTAATTTAATACAATTTCTTAGACAAAATTTGAAATATTGTATTTATTTTTTTCTTTTTAGTATAATATTATATGAATACTTAGTAACTATTTATTTAATTGAATACAATTTTTAGTAAAATGCTATATGAATACTTAGTAAATATTATTTAATTGAACACAATTACTTAGACAAAATTTGAAATATTATATATTTTTTTTCTTTTTAGTAAATATTACATGAATACTTATTAACTATTTATTTAATTGAATACAATTTTTAGTAAAATGTTATGTGAATACTTAGTAAATGTTATTTAATTGAACACAATTACTTAGACAAAATTTGAAATATTATATATTTTTTCTTTTTAGTATAATATTATATGAATACTTAATAAATATTTACTTAATTGAATACAATTACTTAAACAAAATTTGAAATAGGATATTTATTTTTTCTTTTTAGTATAATATTATATGAATACTTAGTAAATATTTACCTATTAAGCAAGTAATCCCTATTGGTTCACAATGAATGTCTACAGGAATTTGGCGAAATATTAGAGATATCGCCAAGTTGGCGTCACTTTCGCTGACTAATTTTGGTTGCAACCCTCTTTTTAGTATGGATATGCATAAAATGCTGTTTAATAACCCATGAGTATTTTCTATTTAGTAAAATATTATATGATTATATAGTAACTAATTTCTTAATTGAATACAATTTCTTAGATAAAATTTGAAATGGTTTTAGAACAAAAAAATAAAAAGACAAAATATGTTTCACATACATAATATTTATTAATCATTTTCAATAATTATAGAAAGACAAATAATTTTAGAAAGGTGTAGATATTCAAATCAATTTATATGTTTAGACAAAGTTTTCATTTATGCATTTTGATAAGATGATGTATAAACTCAAAGTCGAGATAAAAGATAATGTTACAGTGATTACATTTATATTTCTTAAAATGAATTTTTTTATGTTTAGTTAAAATAGACTTTGATGAAAATGAATTGGAACATTTATCACAATTGTATGAGTTGAGAGTCTTCTCGTGAGACTTCATATGAATTTTTAACAAAAGCCTGCTTAAATAGTCTTTTCCACACTGTTCACATTTATATGAAGTGGTTGTCTTAGAATGAGTTATACTATGCTGTTTTAAATAAGTTTTTTGCATGAATGTTTTATGACAAATTTCACATTCAAAGGACTTTTTCTTAAAATGGGGTGTTTGATGTGCGATTAACGTATGACTTTTTAACAAAAACTTGCTGAAATAGTCTTTTCCACATTGATCACATTTATATGCAGTGGCTGTCTTGGAATGAGCTATACTATGACGCATTAAATCAGTTCTTTGCATGAATGTTTTATGACAAATTCCACATTCAAAGGACTTTATCTTTAAAGGAGGTATCCCAATATCCGAAACATGTATCTCTTGGTCGTATAAAGCTGATTTCATTTCACTACATTTATCCTGCTTGGAGGAGTTGTGGATCTTCTTGTGCTTTAACATGTCAGACTTTCTTGAGAAGGCTTCATCACATGAATCACATTTATGTTGCGAAGGTATCTTTAAATGAGATAATTTATGACGATTCAAAACAGTCTTTCTAGAGAATGTCTTTTGACAGATGTCACATACAAATGGTCTTTCTCCTGAATGTATGATCAAATGTTGGTTTAAATTACCTTTTCGTAAAAAGGACTTGCTGCAAATAGTACATAAAAAAGGTGACTTCAGTTTTGATACGGAGGATTCCACTTCATTATCTGAAACAGGTTCTACTTTAGGTTGTACTGTTAATATCATGTCTTGATCATTTAATCTTGATACATCATCGTTTAACATAGTAGAATATCCATCTTCAGAACCAGCCATATTATCTTAAGTGTAAAAACGTCTTCACACATTCAAAGAGAAGCAAACACTAATGAAAAAATGTCTCGTTCCATTCAATTTCATATAATCATAGGGGGCGCATGTTAAAAAAATTTAATGATTGGTGCATAAATGTGAGAATAATACGTGACATAAAGTATAAAGTTCACGGGAAGTGTATCAATCAAATATCAAAAGGTACTTTTGTAATGTCTGAAAAGTATATGATTATTCGAATTACGAGTTTGTATTCATCGTTCTAACGTTTTACAGTTAATTTTATTATTTCAGTGAAATATATGTTAAACCAATGTTTAAACTGATACTAAATTTTATTAAACTCTACAAAAGAATGAGTTGAGGTGTAGCATTAGTTTTAAAATTCATTAGAATTAATGTAGAACCATTAAATAATTATATATTGCAATAACGAACTAGGAGATGATTTAATTTATAATAATTTCTTATTGTATAACTTTCTCTCAAAATGGGTCCTTGAAATCTCTAAACTTATTAAGAAAAAATAATAGTTCGCCCTTGACCGGACTCGAACCGGTAACCCCATGGTTAACAGCCATATGCGCTATCCAATTGCGCTACAAGGATATTAAAATAGAAAATTAAAAACTATCAGAATGTTAAATGTTGTGATGCAATTATAACTCCCGTTAACTTAAATTAATATTAAACGAAAGCATAATAAAATGATAAGTATTTAGAAAAGATAGTGTTCAAATATATGTTAATAAATGTTTGGGCACGGTTTGCCCAGTGGATAGCGTATCACCCACAAAAAATGAAATTTGACTCGTGGTTCATAGGTTCGAAACCAGGGTTTGGTAAAATGAACCTACTCTCACGCGCAGAATCGATAAAATATGTTAAAATTAAAAATGAAAATCGTATACATTAAAGTAATTCTCAAATAGTGCATAGCATATCAGTTACAAAAAATGAAATTTGTTATGAAGTTCGAAACTAAGGTATGGTAGAATGACCCTACTCTCGCATGCAAAATCGATAAAATCTTATACATTAAAGTAATTCTCAAAGTGTAGTAGTAGTTAAAATAGGTACTGTTGACTTATCTTAAGTAACCGACAAACCAACGCACATAAATGAGAGGGCCACAATTTTTGCCTTGAAACATCTAAAATCTCGACTTACAGGTATAGTTTCTTGGCTTGATCAATTAAACCTACTTCAAATTATCAAGTCAAGAGACTATTTTGTTACAGGTTCGATTCCAAGTGAAATTTTTATGAAAAAAAACCTAATTACAATAGTTTTCAATTCCTGCCGGTAGAGGGCGCCACCTAGCATTTTCATGTCCAAATTCTAAGTCGATTCCAAAAAATAAGCTTCCTCTCAAAAAGACCTAAACTCTTATGTTACATTATAACATTACCTTATATGGACATTCATTCAAACCCTAAGATGCTACGAAAAATTAAGCCCCGTCTAAAATTTAGCTCCCCACCTACCCTATCATACTATAGTATGATCTAGATCGACTCCTTACGTTCGAAAACTATCTATAATTTTCTTCCTAAACTAATACTCTCCTACTATAGCATGATCTTTCCACACTTTACTCTTATCTCACTATCAGATTATCTTATCAGATTATCCTATCTTATCTCCTTTCCGACTGATAAGAACTTAACACACATATCTCTCAAACCCTTTCGTACTATAGTATGATTCCGAATCCCTCCCCTCCACCACACACCATACATCGCCGCTTTCGAACACCCTTTTCCCCACTACTGTGGTCGTACACAGAGGTTTAACTGTATACTCTATACATTTTCATTAACAGCTATTTAATTAGAAATTATGTTTAAGGCTGTTCTTAACTGCTCTGCTCAACAAGCGCAAAACGTTTTGACATATTTACAAATTCATTTTTTAACGGAAAGGTATAAAATTGGAAAGCCCACGGAAGCGATTGGGAATGGAACTGTTTTTTCCATTTTTTGATCAATCAATTACCTATTCAGTTATAATCAAATTCGATCACGTGACAAACACGTTTTTGCGCCCGCTCTTGAGTGCCCTTTCTCCCTTCGCACGGAAATTCAGTTCAAAACGTCCATTTTGACTCTATTTTCTAAAAGATCTATTGCGTTTTCAAAAAAAATGGAAAAACAGCTCAATTACATAGTTTCTGAGCAACAACACCAGCTAGTTTCATGCATTTTCGAACAAAAATAAATTAAAACTTATGTCAGAAAGTTGCCCTTTTGGATTTGAGAACACCCTTAAACAGATGACATATATGAGAAAGTATGTGAATTCAGATTGTTCGCTGTGGGAGTGGATAAAACAGATTTTATGCACCTTCTAAATGGACTATTTCATTTTTTTTTCAAAGTGGACTTGGTCTACTATGGTCGTGAGCTCCTCAATTATAAAACAGATTAACAGTCATCTTTCTCGCGTTTTCAAATGCTACTGTAACAGTTGACTAATACAAGAAAGAAAATTGTTCCATGCAGACGATAAATTTTTTGCATGTTCTATTATAGAGGTATTCAACATTTTTACCTAAGGGGCTGTGCATATATAAGGTTATCCTTTTAGGGGTGAGGGGGGCGTCTGCCACATGATATCCTTAGATATCTCTCGGGGGAAAGGGGAATGTCTATTTATATAGTTATGATTTTTGATTCAACTAAAATTTTCTCTTTTTATTTGTAACTTTGTCTTTACATTAAAATAGTACCATTATCTTTTTAAAATCTGTTTTCTATTTTTATGAAAATACAAAGTTAATATTAAAATCATTAAAGGATTATAAAACTTTTTAATTATAAAATATGGAATACTCCAACGTTTGGCATTCTTATACTCCTGTCATATGTGTATGCTCTGCATATATAGTACGCTATTCGAGAAATCATATGCGAAGTACGAGTATGTGTGTGAAATGATACTTTTGTTTACTAGTAAATAAAAGAGAATGTTGTCCACATGTTTTGTTGATGAGAAGTTGTATCTGCACCCCCCTCCCTTCCCCTTGTGCGGAGACAAGTGCAAGAAGACATTATTACTGTTGAATGTATTATGGAACAAAAAGATATTAAATACTTTTAAATAGTAACTATTTCTTTAAGTGTTATTTGATATAAAGTTATTTCATATATAAAGTGATATTTTATTGACTTTTTTTGAATCTATAAAGTATACGAAAAATAAATGTAACCATATTTATATATTACTCCAAACAAAAGAAAAAAAGTCCATAAAAAAAAAAAATGCAGACATTGATAACGATATCATTACGGAGGATGGGGGAGGGGCTCGAGGAATGATAACGTAAGGGGGGAGGGGGTCCAAAATTACCAAAAAGTTGATAACGTTATATATGTACAGCCCCTAAAAGTCGTTTGCAACCATAAACTACAAAAAGTAATCTTCGTCTTATTTAATAGCAAATTTCCTGTCATTAAATAAGGCAAATTTTTCTTTACTAGCATAGTAGCTTGGTGGCCGACAAGCCACAGATTAAAGGCCTTATGTTTTCGAAAATACCACTATCCTGAAACACGAATTTATTTATCGTAAAAGATAATATAATTTAAAAATATATATGTTAATTGCCGCTATTGTTCATTATAGATAATGAAAAAAATCCAAAAAAGGTAATAAGATTGGGATTATAATTATATTCAAATATGTCTAATAGCATTGTAGTTTGAAAAATGGCAAATATAGTTTTATCGCTAACAGGGCGACGAATCGTATTGCAATTGCTACTTAATTTGTAAAAATTATGACTTTTTTAAGGCTTATCTATTGCAATTCGGCAACTAAATTTAACTATGAATTAAGTAGTAAACTATTTAGTTTTTATATATTTTTTGAAGCAAAGCTGGATTTCTCACTTCAAAGAATTTCCTTGTGGTTATCATTACATTGAGCGGTGTTGCATAATTTTTAGAGACATAATCTGTCCACTGAGAGTTGCAAGAATGAAACCCCAGAAACATACGCGAGGCTTCTCTGGGGAGCTGTTGAACGATAGTTCATGTTAATGGATGATAACGTGATGTCAAAGTGCACTCAAATGCTCCCGGATTTCCTAGAGAAGGAGAATCTCCTAAGGTAGAGTGACAGCTTAATCTGCGAACCTTAACACGACTGAACCTATACAGGACGTCCAGGACAGGCTTTTTAAAATAAAACAATTCATTCCAAAATTTGCAGAGATCCTAAACATAAAAATGGGAAGCAGGACATTTCGGTCCCGATGCCATTTCGGTCCCTTGCAGTTGTTGTTGGAAGTAGTTATACTGTTAAATAAATAAATTCAGAAAAAATTAATTGTTTTTATTAAATGTATTTATTAATAACAATTCAAAATTATTTCAATTATTAATTGTTTATATAACTAGTTTATCAACTAAGTTGTTTAAAAACTATTACATGAACTATATAATAGTTAATACAGGGTAAATGCAAACATAATTTTTTAAATTTTTGATTACTATAATGTTATTAACTTCATTACCTTGTATAAAAATGATAATGATTCTAAGGATAAATATGTTTTTTATTTATTTATTAGTTAGTTTTTAATATTTTTCTTGCTCTTTAAATATAATTAATCAATAAATATTAATTGTAAACTATAACTGTGCTTCAAAAAAATCAAAATCTACATCTGGACAATAATATCACATAAAACTTATTTTTATGTGTTTGTACAATGTTTCATTATTATTATTATTATTATTATTATTAATTACTTAGACTTTATGTTTTTGACTCATTTTTGAAAAAAATTCTTTTTTATTTTTTGGGAAAAATTAATAAAAAAATTCAATAAAAACTTTAATTGATGAATAATTGCTATTAATTAATTATTAAACTAGTTAGTAATTTTAGTATAAAAATTAAATTAATATTTTATATAATATATTTTTTTAATTTAATATATTCTTAATTTATTAAATTAATAACATTATTAATACAAATCGCAATTTTTTACTTTAAAATAAATTCAATATATAATATATTATTATATATTCAGTTTACCATTATATTTTATAGTAGCTATAAGCTGAAATTTATCCTTTAACTGTTTATTTATTTTAATATTTAAAGTTACAGAAATTTAAAACTAAAATAAAGAATTATTAAACTTATTTTCTGGGAAATAGGGAGTAAAGACGTAAAAAAAAAAAAAAATAATAATAATAATTAAAAAACGGCAAATGCAAAAAAGCTCAGTTTTGTCAGTTAAAAAATTAAAATAAAATTAATGAAAATATTAGTAACTTTATTACATAAAATTAAAAATAATAATTTTATTTTAAAAAAATAGGCCCATTTTCTATAAAATTTGCTCACAAAAATATGCTTCTAGCACTGGGAAAACTGTTAAAAAAATGCAAGCAACAATTATAAAAGAAAAGGGGGTATATATATATATATATATATATATATATAATATTTTCGCACTCTAACTAATTTTATAATATACAATAACTATATCTTACAATATCATATTATTTATCTACAAATAGAAGGAATGCCACAAGACGGATCTAGTTCATCCAGTTTAATGTCTGATTTATATTTATATCTATATGAACGTAATTTCAGAGATGATAATATACTACTGTATCGATATATTGATGATATAATTTTGATTGACACTAAGCAATCAAATATTACTCAATTTCCAGTTCATTATCCAACTAATTTAGAATTGACAAAAAACCTATTAACAAATAATACCATTAACTTTTTAGATATAAAAATAACCATCACAAAACAAAACAATTACTGATCTTTATGACAAACGTAAAGACTTTCAATTCCAACTTAACACATTTACTCATTTTAAATCCTGTCTACATATTTCAGTTTACCGTAATATTCTAATTAATCATTTATATAGAATCAAAAGTTTATGTTCAGCACATCTTATCAATAAAAAACATTAAACAATTAATATTTGATGCATTAAATCATGGTTTTCCAAAGAAATTCATATATTCATTAATCTACAATTAATTAATGATCTAAACAATGTACAGTAGGGCGGTTTCTTGTACCTTACTATTAACATTTTGCGTAACAAAAAAAAATATATATATATATAAAACTAAAAATAAACAAAAAATAAATAAAAAATATATACTTTTTTAAAAATAGGTTGGCTGGGCGGGTAGATGTTAAATTGTGGAGGAGGGAGGAATTGTCTGGATAATTTATACGCAAAATGGATTTAATATATATATATATTACAAAAAGGGAATGGGTACGTATAAAAAAAGGGAATGGTTCGTTAATTTTGTTGTTTCTATGTTTATTGTGGTCCTCATGAGGTTTGTTGTCCTTAGCACTGTATTGAAATATTTATATTACATTGATATAAATTTAAGTCACTTTTATTGATTTACTTCAATATATATCGATTTATAATGGTGGACGTTATTATAGTTTGATATTTGTAGTTATCAGTATGAAGAAATGTTGTAATTTGTTTATATATACCCCCCCCCCCCCATTTTGTAAAGTACATTTAAAATTTAAAACCTTAAATTTATTATGTACATAATAAAAGCATACTTTTATATCATAATTGTAACTTAATTGAAATTATTATTAATTTACTTAATTTAATAAAAACATTAAACAATTAATATTTGATGCATTAAATCATGGTTTTCCTAAGAAATTCATATATTCCTTAATCTACAATTAATTAATGATCTAAACAATGTATAGTAGGGCGGTTTCTTGTATGTTACTATTAACATTTTGCGTATCAAAAAAATATGTATAAAAATATGTAAAAATAAACAAAAAAATACAAAATATATAAATTCTTTTTAAATAGGTTGACTGGGTGGGTAGATGTTAAATTATAGAGGAGGGAGGAGTTGTCTGGATAATTTATACGCAAATATTGATTTAATATATATATATATATATATTAAAAGAAGGAAATGGTACGTATTAAAAAAAGGGAATGGCTCCCCACACAGCACACAACCATCCATAAGTCATCTACAAGCTGTAAACACAAGACGGCCATCACATCTATAAGTAGTCTAAAAATATCCACGATACACTCTTTTCACATCTAATAGAAATAACATGTGTGTCGTTTTTGAGTTCCTTAAGACGTTGATTATATCCATATAGTCTATGAGACCATATCTATAAGACCTCCAAGCATAGATCACTTTTCGACATGGGGTACTCCTTATAGATGAAGACTACATCTATAAGACCTCCAAGTACAGATCACTTTTTGACATGGAGTACTTCTTATAGATGAACTTAAGACCTTTGATTCTAGACATCCGATA
Organism: Maratus speciosus; assembly: GCA_963932465.1. Lineage (NCBI taxonomy): Eukaryota > Metazoa > Arthropoda > Arachnida > Araneae > Salticidae > Maratus > Maratus speciosus. The sequence continues at coordinate 364,537,365 of OZ010792.1, forward strand.
CTTGTCTATAAGACCTCTAAATGTCGGTCTGTTTTGTTATATTGGGTACTTCTTATAGATATACTTAAGGGCAAGAAACAGGGATTTCATTTCACGGGAAAAACAGCCTTGGCCAAAAGTATTGAGCAAGCATATATTTGTAAAAGTAATAGTTTTAAACAAATATTTAACTGCATACAAGGGTTGCATTGAAAATTCATATATGAATTTTCTCAGAGTTATTACAATTTAAGAAAAAATACAAATGAACAAGTAATCTTTTAATGAAGCCTTTATACATATAAAAAAAAATTATTTACTTTATTTTCTGGAAGTTTCTTTGCTGTTTATACATGCCAATTAAAAAATAATCATGAAAATAAGAATAATTATTGCTGAAAGTGCCAAAGTACAAAGAACTTGGTCTTCAACAATGAAAATAAAGAAATCTTATGTTAAAAATACTTTAAATTTACATTTAAATTTTAATCTGTTAATAAAAATATTAAGAATTATTTTCATTGATAAAGATTGTTTTATATTTTAACTTTTCTTGTAAGAATTATTTTTATTTTCATGATTATCTATTAGCGGGCAGGATGTAACAATAAAACTCCCCGAAAACAAAGTAATTTAATAGTCAAAAAAGAAAAAAGGCTTTTAAAGAAAATGACTTCATTAAAAAGGATGAGTTCGCTGTTGTTGTTTTTTTACAAACTGTGATAACTTAAAAATGAAAAGAAATTTTCTATTTGTATGTACTATAAACATTTAGTATAGTACTAAGAGTAATCGCGCTAGTAAAAGTAATACTAATAGTACACTATTAGTATTACTCTTACAAATATATTTAAAATATTGGGGGGGGGGGGGGGGGAGTGCTCAATACTTTCAGCCAAGGATGCATTTCCCACAAAATGACATTTTTTACATATCATAAGTATACCTATATGAAAATCAGAATAATTCTTGGAATTTCAAATTACATACAACCTTGCCTTCAAGAACTAAAAAAAGGAAATTTTATGGTTAAAAAAACTTTAAATTTATCCATGATTTTTATTTTCAACATATCAATAAAAATTATAAAATATGTCCTTAATTTACGAATTATTCTAATTTTCATGATTATCTACAGTAAATTCTGTCTAAGGCGGACTCTGTGCAAGCCGGAAATCTGTCTACCGCGGAAAATTTTTCAAGTCCCGGCGAACACATAGAAAATAACATTAATTCTTGCTGCATAAGGCGGAATCTGTCTAATGCGGAAACGGAAAGGACTTTAAGGTCCCACCGAAACCAAAATTTTGCATAAGGCGGAAAAAAGGATATTTTAAAAATGAGAGGTATTTTGTTTATTAAACTTTAAAACGGATAAGTCAAATATTCAATGTCGAGCATGTTAGTTAAATTTCCTAACACTTTGAAAAAGTTAATTCAAAAGGACAGGAACCGTTTAAATTTTAACGAATTTATGCTTGTGCCATTTTTTTATATGCAAAATTATATTTAAAACTTAATATTTCTAGTAGAATGAGCATTTATCAAAATATATATTTTCGAAAGTGCAATATATTATTATAATTTAAGGATGTACTCAAATTCAAAATTATAGCGTTCTGCCTCATTCTCGAAGTTTATTGGGGAGGAGGGGGGGGGGGGGGGGGGTTAGTTTTTTTGTGTGTGTGTGTGTAAATTTCCAATTTGCATGTATTACAGCAGTACTAAGAAATTGAATAGCGTTTCTCATTTATCTATAAAGACAAAAGATATTTCCGAATTTCCGTTTCCAACCGATTTTCGAGTCAGGAAAATCAATAAAAAATCATCGAATTCGAGGATCTTTTTTGCATAAGCCGGAATATTGTCTACCACGGAAAATTTTCTGAGTCCCGATCGATTCCACCTTAGGCAGAGTTTACTGTATTTTACTGGCATAAACATAGTTGTTTATACCATGCAAATTTCATAATGAAACACTGAAAAAGATTGTTTCTTTTTTTAAGTAAATGTTTTAATTGAAAGTAGAGTAGTTAGTTTGCTGACCATTTTCCCCAAATTGTAATAACCTTCAAAGACACTAATGGCATACTAAATAAGCCAACCAGTTAAAAAACAGTTGCTAATTCTAAAATAATTGTGATTAGCATCATATAATAGCATTATTCTAACATTAACATCCAAAGAGCATTGACTAATTTAAATATTTCCAATGAAGGTCATCTTTATGTTGCTGCTTTTTCATGTCATGGAGAAATTTTAGTTTTATTTTTGGGATATATGATATATTCAAATTTTATTTTCATTTAGAGCCCCCCCCCCCTCACTCTCCCACTGATCTAATTAAAAACTTTCTTAATATTATAATTGCACTGTTTAAGATTAACCATTTTGTTCACTGAACTGAATTCAACCGTCTCAACTGAATTCATAAACTACCAGAATAACTTTACATAATGCACACATTTTCCCCAAAATTTCATGTCTAAAAAGAATAGTGTGTGCATAATGCACCTCATTTTGCGATACAAATATGCTTATACAAATATAGACGTAGAAAATAAAATATTGGAAATAATTATATTATTGTATCTATGCAATATCTTGTGTATTATGAACATCATGTGATAGCGACTTTCTGCAGAAACCTTTTATTTTATGGCATTTTAACAGGGGGGCAAAATATACATGAGCGCAAAGTTTAGGTTTGAGAAAAAATTTCCAATAACGATTTCTATAGTTTTTCGTTATTTTTAATTCTTTAGATTTTATGTTAAAATAGAATGATGTGCATATGTTAAAAAAAAAAAAAAAAAAAAAATAATAATAATAATAAATTCCCAATTTAAAAAAAATGCACTTTATAGTTTATGGTATTTAAAATCAATTTGGCTTAAGTTTTACTTTGGGAGAAATTTCTTAATCATCCAGTATTTTGCAAAGAAAATGAAGAGGTTAAAAGATTTGCTACTTCTCATTATTTAAAGTTAACAAATCTTTCTTTCAGAGGGAGAAAAAAAAAACAGAAGGAAAAAATATACTAAAATAGAAAACTTTACATGTTTATATTGCAATTGTATTCATATGCGTAAAAGAATCGGAAGAAAAAATAAATAAAAATTGACCACTTTGCAACATACATCATTCATATGTACATTACATACAGGAAACATATAATCCTTAATTTTTCACATTAATATTTTGGAATAGCAATTTTTTTATTTGGACATAACAGTGTTCAAAGATTAAAAATTGCATATGTGATGCTTGGCCAAAGAGTTTAATGCAAACTAATAAGTTTTTTATTCTGTTTTATTTTAATTTCCCAATACAGAGAACAGATAAAACTTATTTTGATGATATTACTAAAAATGTTTTTAAAAATCCATTTTGTGTACTGAATTCAATATTTTAAAATTTTTATCAATAAAAATATTGCAATCAACACACTGTATTACAGACCCATTCAGATTTTTTTTTTTTCTGATGTCTGCTTACATAAAAACATTCTTAACAATTAGCTTGAGAAAGGAATTGCCTGTTACCCCAGTTTTGCATATTCAGAAAAAAAAAAAAAAAAAAAAAAAAATTGAAAAAAAAAAAAAAAGAAAGAAAAGGAGGCAGCCAATTTTACAAAAATTATACATCTTGCAACATGATCTAATTTAAATGTTGAAAATTATTGCATGGTGTTTTTTTTTTTTTTTTTTTTTTTTTTTTTAAGGATACATCCTAGTTTTCAAATGCGCCAACTCTACCACACAATAAAATTTAATAAACATATAAGTAATAATTTTTGTTATTAATACCAGTACTAGGTGGCACAGAATTAACTACTGAAATAGAAAAGTAAAGAAAATTAAGACTTTATTATATGAAGAATTAATATTTTATTAAAAAAAAAAAAATAGATATTAGTAATGATAATTCTTGGAATGGGTGTTGACATGCCGGAAGTAGATCTTGATGTTTTCACTACACCGGTTATAAACTGATTTCTTTGAGCTGCACCTACAATAAAACAAACAAAAAAACCCCACTATTTTAGTAATTTAGGATAGGCAACAGAATATACATTAAAAAATATGTATACAACACAATAATTACAAGTCATCTTCTTCTCTATACATTTAAAACATTAAAGATCATACATAGCTCGAATGTAAAGTATGTACGCAACTTTTATGAAAAATTCATTTAATGTACATCTCAATCCCACTCAGGAAGTGGGCTTGATTTTTAGTAGTTTTCGGGTCGGGATCAAAGTGAACATTTAGTAATTAAAGTATTAAAAAAAGTTATTTGAGAAACAAGACTGTATTTTAAGTTTCTTTAATGTGTTTTACAATTGCTTAAAAAACAGTTTGAAATGTAGTTGAAGTGTTATTGATAAAATAATAAATATTCTATTTGCATTAAAATTACTTAAACAGCAATAACATGAATATCTTTATTATTTGTATTGTAAAATTGCATTTAAATATATACTTATTATGCTAATAAATTTCTTCTGAATAATTGTAGATTAAAAGTTATTAGCCCCCGATATGCTATTTCTTTCAGGCAACAATTAAGATGTTGTCACTAAAAAGTAACATTATGTTACATAAGACAGTCATAAAACGAAGCAGATGTATCACTGTACGGTTAAATAGTGATAACCTGTACAGCAATTATTTAAACTTCTAAGCATCACACATTTTCAAACTTTACCCTTCGTTTAATGGAAGAAAGTACTTTTAACTGCAATTTGTTTGAAAACTGCATCTCATTTTATCTTTTAGATATATTTTTTTAGTTTTTAATACAATCTTTGTAATGGTGACAATTGGAGTGCTCCATTTCTGTAGAAAGTAAAGGGAAAACAACTGGAAAATAGTAGATTACTATCTTTTTATTGCCATTTCCTCATTACAACTGAAAAAAAAGTAATTAAAATATGTGCTATTTTGAAAAAAAAATGAATGGTTTCTGATAAAACATGGAGCTAGAATAAACTGTATTTAAGTATCCATATTAACATTAAAATAAATAAATATATATGAAACATTGGTTAGACAATTTTTTTTTTCAAATTTACAACATCACTTTTTGCTGTGTTTGTGTATTATACCACGATTGTGACATCATATGCATACTTTTTTTCTATAGATGTTCTTTAAGACTGGATTGCAAATGTGGAATTCTTCAGCGGATGCAAATTTATATAAAACAATAGTATTTATAATTTTATTTTATATAAAATAAAAGTTGAAAAATAAAATAAAGTTTTGTGCAATATTTTAATGGCCCATGGTGCTAATAAATTTTAAAGTTCTTTCACCCCCCCCCCCTCCCCTCATTGAGGGTGGCACTAAATTCTGAAAAAGCAGAATTCCTGCTTGTTACTTATTTTTTGAAGAACGGATACTCGCTTTGCTTGCTCCACACTTTTTTCAACAACTCTCTCATAAAACACAAATGAAAACACTTTATATGAAATTTACAAATTATGTTTCTTCTCTCATTCATTATTTCTGAAAAGGGGCAATAATTGTTCAGTTAAACATGTAAAGATTAAAGTTATTTATGCTTAAATTCATTGGTTCAGCTAAAAAAAAATACATTTGATGAAAACCATTGAAATTTTCCTTTTAAATATGATGCAAGCTTCAGCGGTGAAATCATGCTTCTGATTCCTAGAATGTTTTAAGGCAAATTTATTTTATGTTACTATGTTTGTTGCCAAAAGACAAGCTACAAATTTAGCCTTTTTCTCATGCTGTGTAAGAGAAATATATATATATAGATATAGATTATAAATTTTAGATTTAATAATGAAAAATGTACAAAATATTTTTAAAATTTGAATTCTTGTAGGAGGGAAACTTGGATGAAAGTTTTCCGGGCTTTTTATATTCTTTAAAGTCACTATTTTCATACAACATTAATTCACTTACCTAGTCAGAACTGAATTAGGTGAATATTGTTAAAGTGGTATTAAATACCCAGAAAACTTTCTTCTCTCATTCAGTATTTTTGAAAAGGAACAGTAATTGTTCAGTTAAACACGTGAAGATTAAAGTTATTTGTTTTAATCTCTACCTGGAAAAATGAAAAATTGGCAGATAAATTTTCATAAAAGTGACAAAAACACTCAAACTAATAAGTTTTTTCAAAGGTGGTAAAAACGCGTTTTACCAAAGACAGTAAATACTGTCCAACCTTGATTGCCCATATATAAAGTCTTAAACACTATTTAATAAAATTTTTAGTAGAAAATGGGATCAACAATAATCTGATAATCCTTTTTATCTTTTTCCTTCACAACAAAATATTTTGAAAACTAAAAACGACATCATCAGAACGAAGTTAAGTAAAAATATTTCAAATTTATAAATTAAAATAAAAGCTAAAAACAGGTATTTTTTCATGCAAAATCATTCTTTTTTTCCCTCCCTTGTGAAAAGTTAATATCCAATTTTATAAAACAATTAGTTGAAACCTGTGTTTCTGCTTTAAATACATTTCGGGTAAGTAGTATAGGTGCAGATTTCCAGAACTGGTAGGAGTCAGTGGCTCCTAAACTAAAAAAAATCTAGTGGACACACTGTAAAATAAAAGCGTGAAAACAATAGCGACTGATTTTATATGGGTAAAAATCTCAGGAATTCAAAGTGAAAAATAATTTACTCAATATAAACAACAAAACACAGATTAATTACATCAAATGTGTTTATTTAATTTAATCATAAAAATTTTTAATCTGAATATATACATCTTAAACTATGCACAGTTAGAATAAAAAGTTGGGATAGATACAGTTAAAAATATGTATGTATAAGTTAAGCAATCATGACTGGGGAGTATTAGGAAAACAATGCACAGTTAGAATAAAAAGTTGGGATAGATACAGTTAAAAATATGTATGTATAAGTTAAGCAATCATGACTGGGGAGTATTAGGAAAACAATATTTCTTATTTTGATTTTGTCATATAAAAAACATATTAAAAAAATTGTGAATGTGGTGAGAATCTTGCATTATGAAAATCAAAATGCATTTCAAAAATTTGTTTTTCTAAAAATAAAATAAACTCTTGGCGACTTAAGACACTGAAAGTTAGTGGTAACAGAAAAAATATTTACTTGCCATGTGGCAACTGTGAATCTGCACCTATAGCACATAGCTGTCAATAACTTTTTAGGTGATGCGTTACTTTAAGGTTGTTGCCCCACAGTAAGTTACAAATTATCCTTATTTTCTTGCCATGTAAGAAATATATATATATTAGATAGATAAAATGTATGAAAAATACCACTATTTTTACATTTAATGATCATAGTTATTTTTTATTTCCAGAAATCCTCTATTTTTACAAAATTTTAAATATTTACTTTCTGCATTCACAGTTAATTTCAAGATCATCAAATCTATATATTCCTGACAATTATATCAATTTTGCCTGTAAGAAATAAAGTTAACTATTTTTCTCACAAAACATTTAAAAATAAATTTATCGGTACTACTTAGTTATCCCATTGACCAATTTCGCCAAATTATACAAATTGACAATTTCTATTTTAAATAACGAAAGAACAAATAAATTAGTATAACATTAATAAAAATACAAATAAAACATCGAAATAAAAATCACTTTATGTAAACACGTGTAACTTGCTTAAAGTGAAGTAAATGTGACATTGACGATCAATCATTATTGGTATTTAATCTTATAGTTTGGCGATAGATTTTTGGTCGACGGGATAACTAAGTAGTGCCAAATTATAATTTTATACAAAGAAACCGTTACTTTGAAATATATAGAGGCTTGGCGACACTAACAAGACTCCAATGTGTGCGGGGCAATGGGTAGCTACCCGTTCGCCTGAACGTTGTGTCAGTCCTGACTACATGTGTCACATTATACATTAAATATATATTTTTTTAATTTGATTTAATGCTTATTTTAAAATCTCACAAACTAATTTGTCTAAAAAAAAAAAAGAAACAAAAAAGGATTTTTGAATTTAAAAATACACTAACTTAATATTCATAGAAGTCTTCCTCATCTAGGGCTTCTTCAAATGTTTGTGATGGTATGTTCCATCTGGAAGTTCTATCTGTAAAAGAATTCAAGAAAACATTCATTAATTTTTGGGCATTGTCTATTATATTAAAATGTGACTGCATGCTTATATTTCACATCAACTTCTATATGAATATGATTACTGATGAGATGAGAAGAACAATTATTTGCATGCCAAATTAACGAAATCTTAAACTTTAAATCAGTTTTCAGATATGAAATTAAAATTTAATTAATAAAGAATTACTTTTTTGTTTTGATCATTTGGAATAGTTTTACTTTTAAATTCTTCTGATTGTTTACTAGTAATGCTTTGAATATTCTTTTCTTCCTTTCATTCTGATTTTTCAAATTCACTCTTCCCCCCCCCTCCCCCCTGCAGATTTTGAGTTTGTGAACCAAGATTTTAAAATTTCACTGTTTTTCTTTTTGAGTACACAAAAATAACAAAATTTTATGGTTTTTCCATCTTTCTTCAATTTTTGGGCATGTGAGACAGAAAATAAGTGCTTTTTTCAAATTTTGCCGACTCACAGTGATGAATAAGTCAACATTTTTCATTGCAATTGAATTCAATTATTGTACAGAACCCTTTGTGTGCGAGTAAAACTATTTTGCTGAACTACTGCCCTTTTTCTGTTTTAGTTGTGCTTTTATCAGTGGATAGCACCCTGCATTTTTTTCTAATACAGTAGACTCCCTTAAATCTGCAACCCTAAAATCCATACACGCCTGAAATCCGCACATCATCACAGACGTAAGCAATGAAACTTTCAGTTTAAATGTAACAACAAAATTACAGAATTTTTTAGCTTTATATCATTCTGTACATATTTTAGTATGTAATTCTCAACAATATGACTAAACTCATGATTTTTTATGAAAGAAGTATAAATTTATTTTCTGAAAAAAAAAAAAAAATTGCTGATATTGCTGGTTGGTTATCACAATCTTTATACCAAATATATTTATATATTAATCAAATGTACTTTTTCTTAAGCATTTTATGAGGATGCTTTTACTTTCGAAACCAGTTCCGAAAAGGAAAGTGTCCTAAGAAATAACTGTAAACAAAATCGAAAAAGTAAATAACGGCCTTTGTACAGATTGATCGCAACTATTCAATGCAAAAGAAATCATTTAGAAATATTGAAATGCGACCAAGATATCTTTATAAATTTCTTCCATAGGGAACGGGTCTTTTCGTTTGACTGAAGTAGCTTCTTAAGACTGGCTAAAACGGAAATAGATTTTGATGTGATTTAACAGGGTATTTTTAAGAAGAAAGTTTCATTGAATAATTCAAGAAAAATGTACCTCATCTTTATTATGCATATTTAACTATACAGTAATTATTTACTTGACCTTTTCTTTTAATAATTGATTCATTTTTTAAATTACCTTACTTTTTATTATTTTAGTTTATCTCTTTACTTAATTATTTTACTATATTGAAAGCATTCATTATAATTTCAATCACATTATTGCATTCAAATTACTTTTCAAAAAATGTAAACAAAGCAATGACCAGAAATCTGCGAAATTCTAAAATCCGCACAACCTCTGGCCCCAAGCTGTGCAGATTTAAGGGAGTCTACTGTATTTATTTATACAGTAGACTCCCTCAAACCCGCATAGCTTGGAATCAGAGTTTGTGCAGAGAATTTTGCAGATTTCTGGTCACTGTTTTGTTTATATAATGTCGTGTCCCTTGCTGCTATTTTTGACATGCATTTTCAATTCATTTCTTTTTCTGGTTGGGGGGAGAAAACCCACAAAATATATCCACTGATCTTGGGAAATGAACTTAATTTTTTTTTCATTTTGTCGCAAGGAAGCATCGTGAAATTTGTCAATTAGTCTTTTTGGAAAAAAAAAAAAAAAAAAAAAAAGGAGAGAAATTTGCCAGTTAGTAGGTTACGAAAATAATAATAATTAACTTAATTTGTCCATCAATTGCATGAAAAAAAGTACGAGTTTTGCCAGTAAATCATTGAGAAAAATCTATGAATTCTCCAACTATTTGCAGGGAAAAATGAAATTGTTGATCGACCGCAGGTAAAATCTGCAAAATTCCTTCGACTGTATGGAAAAAAAAAAAAAAAAAAAAAAAAAAAACAAGAGCTTTGCCAATTGGTCGCGAATATTCCCACAAAATTTGGCAATCGGTAGAAATAAATAGTACAAAAATCATCAATCGGTTTCAGGCAAAAATCGTCATTCTGCCGTCGGAAGAGAACCCTCAAAATTCGTCCATTGATTGTCAGGGAAAAAAATAAATAAAAACAGAAATACTTCAGTTAGTTGCTTTAAAATATTGTGAAATTCATCAATCGGTCACAGGAAAACATTGTATTCAGCAGTCAATTGTGCGAAAACGTTACAACATTCTTAAGTTGATTGCAGACAAAAATTCGAAATCTGTTGATCGATTCAGGGAAAGAAATTGCAAAATTCTACTAGGTAAAGTAATAATTTACAAAAAAAAAAAAAAAAAAAAAAAAACTTAAAATAATCAAGTTTTATTTCATGTTTAGTCAGACTAATAGAAGAAAAAAAAAAGGCTGCATTGACACAAATGTATTTGAAAAAAAAAAAAAAAAATATGCTCGCCAGAGATATCTGTGTAATATCTTGAATTTCTTTGGAAATAAATTTATTTCATTCATGAGAAAGCATGAATTCAGTCATATTAACCAGAATTTCTTATAAAATGTGTACAAAATGACATAAAAATTAAAAAAAACTTGAAATTTTCCCCCAACATCTTAATTGTAAGTTGCACTGTTTACATCTGCATTGATGTGAAGATTTCAGACAGTTTTGAATTCAAGGGGTGGGTCCGGAAGATTTGAGATTTGGGGTTTTCAACAGTCAAAAAGTGCAATTTCCACCCTCTCCTGGAGAAAAGTGAATTGAACACTGATTTCAGGCAGTGTACTGTATAATTAAGCTTTATTAAAAATACTTAAACACACAAAAAATTAATGAATAATTATGAACAGGGAAGGGGGGGGGGGGAATTTGAAAATCTTACTAACGAAGGATTTATTTTACCAGCTAGCAAGAAAATTATGTGTAATTATAATGAGTATGTAAAATTATAATGTATAGTTGAAAATTGCTATGACAAAATTCACATGATTTAAAAAAAAAAAAAAAAAAAAAAAAAAAAAAACTATTACCAAAATAGATTTTCCATTTTTTTGCTATAAAATTAAGAATTACATATAAACAGAGGAAAATTTTATAGAACTTAATACTAGGGATTGACCGAATCAGCAATTTTGCCGAATACCGAAGCTTCGGTCAAAGTATACACCGAATATTCGGTATTCGGCAACCGAATACTTAAAAATTTTTAATACACATTTTTGCATATATTAGCTTTTTAAATAAACTTTAATTAAAATTAAATTCTTAATAATTTAATTCAGTTACATTTTTATTCTTAAATCTAATTACACAAAAAAATTTAATGACTTCTTTCAACTCACAAATTCATTAACCCATCACTTATTTTTTATTATTTTATCACTAGTCAATATCCAAATTAACCCAATGAAAGTATTAAACTATACAGGCTATTATTAAGGATAAGGATTCTCAGAAAAACAAAAGTTCATTCAAATAAAAAGAGACAATGTTGTCATTAAGCTGATTTACTGATTGTCTAATTATATACATATGGAATTGAAATGTTCTCAAATACAAAAGGTATATCAATTTGTACATTTAACTATTTTCTGTGAAATTATTGATACATATTTATATTTTGATTAATATTTATCACTGTGGTGATGAAGATAAATTTTAGCGATTTTAATTTAATAGTTATAAAAGCTATAGAATAGGCATAGGAGTATACTTATTTGATGCATGAAGCATGTATTTTCTTTAATATAAACCTTAGATATACAGCGATGAACTCTGATATACTTATTTGAGGTGTACATATTAAAGAGAATACACATTAAATAAATTTAAATTGGAAAAACTAATGTAGAAATAATTAAAATTAAATGGTAATGGAAAGATGCCCATATTCCTTACTTTTTTTTCCTATACCGTGGGCAGTTGTTCTGATTTCACCCCTATATAGACTATTTTAGGAAAGAAAAAAAGTTTTTTGTAATTAAAAATGGCCTTCGACTTGTTTTTGGTAGTGCAGCTGAACTTTGAACTCATGCACATAATATTGAAACTCATCATTTAGCCTATTCTACTTTTAAGTAAAAGAGAATTCTTCTACTTCTAAGAAAATACTAATCCGCAATTATTCGGCCGAATACTTTTAAGTATTCGGCCGAAGCCGAATATTCGGTTTATATGCCGAATCACCGAATACCGAATCGACTATTCGGTATTCGGTCAATCCCTACTTAATACCACATTTACAATTGCAGAAATTTATAGAGTAGAAAAATATAGCTAATAAGTAAAACATATCTACTAATATAGCCAGGATTGCAAAAAAAACCACGCCGGCAGCTTTTATAGGTTTTAAACGGCTTTTGGGGGGCAAAATTGGCCTTTTTTGGCCATAATTGGCTTTGTAATTATAAACTATGCATTTTAAAGTGTTTTTAATTAGTTTTAATGATACTTAATTGATTTAGAGTTTAATAAGTAGCCCAATTTCCCAATAATGAAGACTGGAATAAAACTTGGATAGTTTTGCTAGTGCATTATTTACATTTGCATTGATGTGAAGATTTTAGACAGTGTTGAATTCAAGGGGTGGGTCCGGAAGATTTGAGATTTTGTGTTTTCAACGGTCAAAAAGTGCAATTTCCACCCTCCGTAAGAGAAAAGTATCTGAATTGAACAGAATTCAGAAATGAATTCAGTCTGAATTGAACAGTAGTCAGAATTGCAAATATGTCAGCTAATTTTAAAAGCGTCATACCAACTGTTTTATCTGGTTTACACTGACCTTTAACCCCCCCCCCCTTCCTTAAAATTATACATAATCATATAATCAAAACATCATTTCTCACTATTAAAAACATTGTGAATAGCATATGCATGAATATGCTTAGCAACAAGCTTATCAAAAATTTATTTATTTTTCTTGTTTAAATGCTCTATTTTTTATACACTTATGTACCAAACTCTCCTCAAATATTATATCCTTTCTAATTTCTCTTTTAACATTTATAACTTAACTCTCCATATGGACACATAAGAATGTTTCCATTTTGATGTGCTACATTATGTCATTGTTTAATTAAATATAATCTTTAAAATGTGCAGTATATGTGGAACTATGTAATATAGAATTTCAAAACACCAGTTTGGAGTCTAACTTATATTCTTTTCAATATTTATAATTTTTTTTTAGACATAAGCCTTTACAGTTGCCTTTTAGCAGTTATAAAGACATAATATATTTGACAAAATTTAATAGAAATTTATAATTTTCTTGGTAGAAAATATTTATAAGTATTATAAATTAATTTACCCAAATTTAAAACAAATTAGCTGCAAACCAACTTTTAAAAATAAAACCCGGCTTTTTTTTTTAAGAGGTTAAAACCAAAAAAAAAGCCGGCAACTCTGATTATATCCTGTAGTTTTTAAAAGACTACTTAAAAATTCATTCTATTAAAAAGTAAAAATCATCTAATAATTAAAAATGCTAGCAAGAAATATGTAAACAACTCACCCATAGGATTAACATTAGCTTGAACATTAAGAACCTAGTCATGTGAAGAAACTGGATTGCTCATGTTAAACCTATGGGAGTGTTCTTTTTAAAGTTTCTCACTTGCATATTAATAGTTTTAAATTGAATTTTAACTGGGTTAGTGTTTATTCTTTTAGATTTTGGTTGCAGATTTTTTTTTTTCTCTTTTTTAAATAAAGTTACTTTCACTCTCAAAAATTTGAAAAGAAGTCTTCCAGAGTTTCCCCCAGACAGTTTCAGGAGGGCGCTGCACCCTGCCTGGCTTGGGTTTACAAAATAGCACCCTCTTGCCCCTCGTTTAAAAAATTAGCTTCCTTGTTGCCCCCCACCTGAAAAAAGTGCCTTTACTCCTTTGTTTATTAAGAAAATTACTTGCATAGTAAAAATTAACTCATTGCTGTCTTTAAAATAGTGTTCTGTCTATTAAATTTTAAAAAGTAGTTTTAAAAATCAAACGAATGCCTTTAAAAACTTCAAGAAATATCCTTAAAAATCCCTTTGGAATCCAAAAGTGCCCTTTTCCCACAAGCAGCACCCTGCCCTTTTTTAAACCTGGGGGAAACTCTGGTCTTCCATAGGTTTAACATTAGCTTGTAAGTTTCTCTGTATTTCATATAAATATGTATACATTTTTGTATGAAACGACAAACAAAATCTTTATTTGTCGCCCCCCTCTTTCCTTTCGTTCTGGCACCCGGGCATATGCCTCCTCTGTACCCCCCCCCCTCCCTAGTTTCGACCCTGATTTCTAAGAGTGAATCACAATAAAGGACAAAATTGGAAAATTTCATTACTGGCTAATGGCCAATAGTATCAGTTTTATAAGTCACCACTTTCTTTAAACTAGCAGCACTTTTTTATTTAAAGGTACTAAACAGGAAACTTTTGTTAATTTCTCTTAGTATTAATCTAAAATTGAATAGCACAAATAAATATGCTAATATAAATGTATTGCAACCAGAAAAAATAGAATAACATGATGGAATGCAAGAAAATTTTATTCTCTCCTTGTAAAAAAGTGGCCGCTCACAGCCAATTTTTTAATTGCCACTTTTTCTCATTCACTGGCAAATCACAAGAAATGGAAAAAATCTGCTTTAAACAGGTTTTTATGATAGCAGATAACGCATCCATATAATCAAACTGCTAAGATGGAATCGCATGGAACTGGGGAAAATTTCGTTTTAGGTAGGTTTTCGTCTTAACAAGTATAATTTTTCCATGGGTATACCATATTTTTTAAAACTGAATACTAAAAATTATCTGCTAAAAGGTACATCAATAAATAGTAAAATCAAGAAATTCTTCAGTCAGTTGCTTTAAAATATTGTGAAATTCATCAATTGTTCCCAGGAAAAAATCGTGAAATTCAGCAGTCTATCATCAGAAGAAAAAAAAAAAAAATCATGAAGTTCTTAAGTTGGTTGCAGAAAAAAAATACGAAATTTGTTGATTGATTGCTGGAAAAAATTTCAAAATTTGTTATTCAGTAGAGGAGCAAATCGTAAAATTCCATCTGTCGTGGGAAAATATCTCAAAATTCTATATTCTACTGATAAAAATGGACTCTAAACAAATTTAAAATAAATTTTGTGAACAAGGTACATGAGTGCTTTATTTTAGAATAGTATGCACTTTTTAAAAGATTCCTGCATGGCAACCTCCTTTTTTTTTTTTTTCTAAAGTTTTTTTTTCACTAAATACGGTTCCAGTACCAGAAAATTCTCCAAGTGTCTGCAACAGATACTTCAAAGGGCAGAAAGTAATCTACTGGTAAAATATTTTACAATTGAAGCATTAATTAATCAAACAATCACTTACCTGTGACGTCTTTATGCATTTTATTCATTTATATTAATTAATAATAATCTTAAGTTTTGTATTAAGTAATAAAGAGCTAAACATAATTATAAAGCAAAATAAAGGTTTGATGGAAAAATAACCTGTAAAAGAGAAAAGATCTGCGACACACATCTCAAATTTTCTGCTACTGGGAATATGGTTATCAACATTTTAATGATTAATATAGTGTTCACACGAGAAAGAAAAGGGTAGGGTGCCAGCCACTATTAAAAGCATAACTTAAGCAGTAAAAGATCATTATTCAGTAAAAATGAGCATTTTTCAAGACATTTTTTTAAGTACCGTATTTTATGGAAGAAACGCCGCGGCGTTTACGAGTTTAACAGTTAATTTTTTTCCAAGTGCGGCGTTTACGATTTTTTTTAAATACCAACTGAGTTTCCTTAATTTAAAAATTCATAAAAGTATTTAAAATCGGTTTTAAATAAAACTTCAGACATCTTAAGATATTAGAAATGAGTCACTCTACACTGCTCAGAAAACTTTGATTAAAGTTAGGTCAATGTGACGCTGTCGACAAAAGGAGTGTTCCGACGGATGCAGCGATTACGATATTTTTAAGCTTATTCAGGCCAATTGAGGAGTGCGGCGTTTCTTCCATAATAATGATAAAAATGTACATGATTTAATAATCGTACTATGTGTTTTCTAAAAAAATAAAAAAGGTCTATGATTTTTGCAAGCTTTCGGGCACATTTATTTAGAAATACTCTGGTACTGGGGACGACTTTTGCAAGAGATCTCTGGCTAAAACTATGGATGCATTTCGATATTTTTAAAAAGGTCAGGGTGCATTTTGCCACTTTCAGAACAGGCAAGGTGCAGCATCCTTAAATCAGTGTTGAATTCTGACAGCAGGACATTATAGAATTCCGGGGGGGGGGGGGGGGTGTCTTTTGCACTTTTTGACCATTGAAAACACAAAATCTCAAACATTTCGGGGGGACAACTCATTGCTCCGGGGAGGAATGTCCAACCCCAGGCCACCCACTGAATTCAACACTGCCTTAAATAATGCCAAGCGGGAACTTTAGATTATAATAAATACAAAAGCAATCTCTTAAATAATTGGAATATTAATATGTACTAATAATTGAAGAGTTGTTAAGATTTTACCTTTGAGTTACTTTAACTTTACTCTAAATATTATGATAAATAATAGGGTAGATGTGCCAGTAATGGACACCCTTAAGGAATTTCTTTAAAAGTTATTTTTTTATTAATAGTTATAATTATTATATTCCAGATTTTTCAATATTACATTAATCTATCAACAATATTTAATCATTCTTATAGCCTCATTTCCCCATATGAATAGAAATTTAATTTTAATTAACAGAAATATATCAAAACACCCAAAAGCCCAGTAATGGACAACCTCTGGCCCAGTAGTGGACACCCTCTGTTCCAGTAATGGACACCCCATAAAAAGTAATAAATATAATTGTTTTTAGGACTGTATTTAGAACCAGAATTTAATGAATACATACTAATGAAACAAAATAGTTATTTTAAATAAATTTAACAATTAGGATACCAGTAATTAATAAAATATTTGTGATAATCATTTACTGTTTGCATCAATTATTGTAATTATCAGAAGATCGATGTTTTAATTATTTTAGATGGATAATTTAAAATACTAAATATCAGACAATTACAACTATCAAATTATTGAAACAGTGGTGGATTTAAAAGGTAATAATAATATTAATAATAAAGTTTTGGAATATTAATGTTTAGTTTTGTGCCACTATTTTTAATAATCTTCCAGAGATTACTTGATATATCATTTATAATAATTAATATTACAAATATGAAAGAAAAGATATTGTGAGTTGAATATTTTAAATACTAAATAAAATAATTCCAAAATAAAACTGTAAAACTGATGTTTGAGGCCACTGATCTGCAGATTTACTAGTTTCATGAATATTACCTATAACTTTCATTAATAGTACCTATTGCATTTTTTTTTTTTTACAAGGAAACATTTAAGACAGAAAATGGATTTTTAATAGCTTTTCTGTAACTTAATTGTTTTTATTTAAACGGAGAAGGATTAAGCCCTATGAGCCCCTCTCTGGCTGTGCCCTTAAACTGTACTTTTCTGCTTCCTGGCTGGTTTGATTGCCAGATTATAAAATATGTGAGGTATATATATATATGTACTACATAAAAAAAAATAAATAAATAAAATATTGAAATTTTATTAATCACATAAAATAACTTAAAAGCAGCTATTTATAAAAGTTTTGGTGTTATTACATTTTGGTAAGTATAATTTAAAAATTAAATTTGATTATTTAGGTTTGTAGTTAAGTCAAAATATTTTATGCACTATAAACATTACTGAAATTGCATTTTTAGCAATGTCTACATGGGGTGTCCATTACTGGAAAATGACTAATTAACCATCCCAGTAATGGACACCCCCTCTTAAAACCTTAAAAATAAATGAAAATTAGTAAATGGCCGTTAGTATATAATATTCTAAGTTTCCTATTGCTACTCAAACAAAAACATTCAAATTTTGCAAGAAAATAAATAATATATAAATTAATTAAATGAAGCCAACTCTTAGCCTCTTCATTAAGATTTTCACAGAAAAACAGTGAAACTTTGAAACATTATTTTCTGCTTCTTGATTGGTTTGATTAAAAGTGTAAACAATAACCCAGTTTTATAAAACATGCAAGGGGGTATTATAAAAAAAATAATTAAAGCTAAATATTTATTAGTTATTTTTTTATGAACCAAAAACATCAAGGGGTGTCCATTACTGGTAGGGTGTCCATTACTGGCACATCTACCCTACAACACTTTTTTAAGGGTAAAGTAATCCAGTTGCTAAGATGTTGAATTTTTTTTTTTTTTTTTAACCACAATAAGCGGAATAAATTCATTTAAAAATAACTGCATTTTTTCTACTGCACATACATCACAAAATCTAAATGCTATTTGAAAATTCTGGTAAATATTATGGCTGAGAATTAAAATTTACAGTATAAATAACATAACACAGCATTTCAAAGGGTCAAGTTCAAAATAGCTAAGAATGTATCGGCGATTGGTGATAAACAAAACAAAAAGTGTATCGGCGATTGGTGATAAACAAAACAATATGTGGCTCTAATATTCTTTTACTAAACCGTTCGCTGTATCTGCAAGATACATGATTTAATTTCGAAAATTATCTAACTTTACAGCAACAATTCGCAAGTTTAATTTAATTTTACACACAATAGCGAAAAGAAAAAAATGACACATGAAAATTATCGTAACATTAAGCCTAAACATTATATTTGTACGATACTCAGGTATTAAAATATAAACTATACAGGAAAGGAAATACATGAACTAAGAAATGAATAACTTACCTTTTATGCAAGTCGCTGAATACTCCTAAAGACAAAGCCTAAAGAGTAAAACTTACAGAGAAACAGAAACGCAGCAGGTGAAATGGTAATGGCGGTTCACGCGAAGAAAACGTAAACATATCGTCACTTTGCGAGTGACCTTCGACTTTCCGTTTCCGCATGCGCGGCAAGATTGAAGTAGCAGTATTTTTTTTCCATAAGATGTGCGTAATAGGTGCTATTCGCAAATCCATTGGATGCACTAAAGAGTACATCCTTTGGAAATTAAAGAGGGCATTTCCAGTAGACATAAAAAAAGTCATAGTTATAATACGTCTATAGCAGGTCATGGACATTTAATAGATATCTAAAGGGGAAATGCCCCATAGACATCTATTGGTATAATGATATGCACATCTAAAAGATGCTGTGGACGTTATAGATGCAACTACACTATACATCGACATCTTATAGATAAAGTGTGCTGTGTGGGTCGTTAATTTTGTTGTTTCTATGTTTATTGTGGTCATGAGGTTTGTTGTCCTTAGCACTGTATTGAAATATTTATATTATATTGATATAAATTTAAGTCACTTTTATTGATTTACTTCAATATATATCGATTTATATTGGTGGACGTTATTATAGTTTGATATTTGTAATTATCAGTATGAAGAAATGTTGTAATTTGTTTATATATACTCCCCCCCCCCCCCAATTTTGTAAAATACATTTAAAATTTAAAACATTAAATTTATTATGTACATAATAAAAACATACTTTTATATCACAATTCTAACTTAATTGAAATTATTATTTACTTAATTTAATTTACTTAATTTAATAAAAACATTAAACAATTAATATTTTTAATATTTGATGCATTAAATCATGGTTTTCCTAAGAAATTCCTATATTCCTTAATCTACAATTAATAAATGATCTAAACAATGTACAGTAGGGCGGTTTCTTGTATGTTACTATTAAAATTTTGCGTATCAAATATATATATATATATATATATAAAACTAAAAATAAACAAAAAAAATTAAAAATACAAATATATATAAAAAAATTTAAATAGGTTGGCTGGGAGGGCAGATGTTAAATTATGAAGGAGGGAGGAGTTGTCTAGATAATTTATACGCAAGTTGATTTAATATATCTATATATTAAAAAAAGGGAATGGTTCGTTAATTTTGTTGTTTCTATGTTTATTGTGGTCCTCATGAGGTTTGTTGTCCTTAGCACTGTATTGAAATATTTATATTATATTGATATAAATTTAAGTCACTTTTATTGATTTACTTCAATATATATCGATTTATAATGGTGGGCGTTATTATAGTTTGATATTTGTAATTATCAGTATGAAAAAATGTTGTAATTTGTTTATATATACCCCTCCCCCCATTTTGTAAAGTATATATAAAATTTAAAACATTAAATTTATTATGTGCATAATAAAAACATACTTTTATATCATAATTGTAACTTAATTGAAATTATTATTAATTTACTTAATTTAATAAAAACATTAAACAATTAATATTTGATGCATTAAATCATGGTTTTCCTAAGAAATTAATATATTCCTTAATCTGCAATTAATTAATGATCTAAACAATGTATAGTAGGGCGGTTTCTTGTATGTTACTATTAACATTTTGCGTATAAAAAATATATATTAAAAAATATATAAAAAAACTAAAAATAAACAAAAAAAATTAAAAATACAAAATATATAAAAGAAATTTAAATAGGTTGGCTGGGTGGGTAGATGTTAAATTATGGAGGAGGGAGGAGTTGTCTGGATAATTTATACGCAAATGTTGATTTAATATATATACAGTAAACTCTCGATTATCCGAGGAATTGGGTGGCGCGACTATCGCGGATCATCCACTAAATTTTGAAAAAAGGGAACAAATCAACACAAATATGTACTTGAACAATTTATACACATAATAAGTAACACAAGCATACATTTTACAGTTTCTATGCACAATGGGTAACATAAAGATACTTATTACTTCAGGAATAATAAAATTATTCATTACTTACAAACTTGTAGGTTTATTTCTTTAGAAAATCCGTCAAAAGTATCTGTTTTTTTGTACTGAAACACTTCTTCCCTAACTGTGCATTCACACACTCCCTAACTGTGCATTCTCCAATTCCATATTGCAAGCTTATTTGTTTTCTTGTAGCACCATTTTCAATTTTTTTAGCCAGCTCTAATTTATCTTGAATCGTTAACACAACTCTTTTTCTTTTTTGTGACATTTTTCAAATACGTATTGAAAATGCAAAACTATAAAATTTAAATATAAACGCGAACTTCTGTAAGACACGTGTTCACAGCTCAGCTAAAACAAGCAAACTGGTGTGCTTTATGAAAAATGGGAGAAACAAAATCATAACAGGGGGCGGGTGTGACTTTCAGTACCCGTACATTGTTTATCAACAGGTGTGTGGCCTTGCGACACCCTCAAGATTAGTTGCACCTGCTTTGTGCACGTGATTGTTCCACGTTTTCAAATGGAAATCATATTTAGTAAAAAGGATCGAAAACTCATCCTACATCGCAGAAATAAGTTTCTTCTCAAAGAAAAAAAAAGAAATTTAGACTCGCGGATAATCGGGAGTTTACTGTATATTAAAAAAAGGGAATGGTTCGTTAATTTTGTTGTTTCTATGTTTATTGTGGTCCTCATGAGGTTTGTTGTTCTTAGCACTGTATTGAAATAGTATATACTCGCGTATAAGTCGACTCGCATATAAGTCGACCCCCTAACATTTTACTTCAATTTTGCACAAAATCAATCCAAAGATTTCACTTGCCAATGCGAAAAGATAGTAAGTAAGCAAAAACAAATCAATGAATTTTTTTTAAATGATAAATTATTATTATTTGTATATTTTATCTATTATTTTTTATTCATACACATAAAAAGCCATAATTTTGCAGTATTCGAAGTTTTTGTTTTTGCTTTTTTAACTGACTCGCGTATAAGTCGACCCCCCAAATTTGCTTACCGAAAATTGTCAGAAATTCCTCGACTTATATGCGAGTATATACGGTATTTATATTATATTGATATAAATTTAAGTCACTTTTATTGACTAACTTCAATATATATCGATTTATAATGGTGGACGTTATTATAGTTTGATATTTGTAATTATCAGTATGAAGAAATGTTGTAATTTGTTTATATATATACACCCCCCCCCCCTATTTTGTAAGGTACATTTAAAATTTAAAACATTAAATTTATTATGTGCATAATAAAAACATACTTTTATATCATAATTGTAACTTAATTGAAATTATTATTAATTTACTTAATATTTAATAAAATAATTATAAATAATTATAAACATTATAATATAGATGCTAAGTGATTTTTATCGGTGTTTAGTTGTGCTTTTTTAGTATGATACTGTTGTGTTTTAAGATGATTTAATCGTTTCTAATATTAGAAATAGTTTAAATATGCAATTGTTCTACAGTTACATCTGGTATTTACATTATTTACAATAGATGGCACCACTATAAATTATTTTATTTCAAGGTGATTGTGTTCTTTTAATTTTATGAAGTTCCGCTAGATGGCAGCATTAAATAATTATTTATTTAGTTCTAAATAATATTGTTGCCATTTTTTTTAAATATTTCTTTGAGTTATTACCCGTGTAATTTTAAATAATTTAATTCTTTATATACTTTTAGTAATAATTTATTCAAGGATCCTTTAAATGAATATAATAATTTTTATTATAAAGACTATATATATTAAATATAATTATAATATTTATCACTGTGATGTTTTGCAACCGTAAGAATTCGATTTTAACTGTTCTATTAATTAGGCGGGACTTTTACTGTGCTAATTTTGATACTAGTTCGAGTTGTTATAAGGTCAGTGTATTTCTCTTGCTGGGTATGTCTTTAAATTTAAATGTCTCTATATATTCATATTATTCATTATTACGGATCTTGTATTGATTAATATATATATATATATATATATTAATTCAATTTATCTATCATGGTAAATTTATGCTTTTTGGTGTGTGGTCGATTGGGTACATATAGAATCTAATTTTTAGCTTAATGCTGGATTCTATTACAGAAATCGACTATGCTTTTGCTTATATTGGTATTTCATGTACCCTTGATAAAGTGAAATGCTATATAAGCTTCCGGCTACATCCTTCCATTTGATCTATTATTTGTTTGCAATATGTCTTTTAATAGTTCAACATTATTTTGCTGGTTTTTGTTTCTTATTTCTTTAACAGATTATTTTTTCATATGTTTATATGGATTAATCGTATGCAATGTGCTTGTCAATTAGTGGGTTTTGTTTAATTTGTATTACTTGTATAGGGTTGTACTTGTATCTGTGTTTTTTGTATAATGTTACAGTTATGATTAGATATTAGATGCTAAATTTATTAATTTATTGATTTAATTATCGTAATTGGGATAGATGATGATTTGTAATTATATTATGGGTATATATATACAGGGTGTCCGGTCTCAACGGTGTCCAGTGGCTAATTCGTAAAAGCGATTTAACAGAAGGTGCTTCCCCCGTATAAATATCACGGTAGTGTTAATTTTTAGAAATAACTTTCAGATTTGTTAAAATAATTGAAGAAGTGAGCTTCAAAACTCGCCTTATCGAGAAAATCAAATTTTGGGAAATCGCGTAAAACCTTTAAATGCGCCCATTAGTATTCATTGAAAATTTGGAGATTGTAGGGTTTGATTGGTACAGTTATACCAATAGAATAGATTGATAGAGAAACACGATTTTTTAAATTTCGGATAAGGTCAGTTTCGAAACTGACGTCCTCAATAATTTAATGTATGTTTTGATTTAACAATATTTTCCCCCTAATTTTTAATTAAAAAATAATTAAAAAAATAACTGATCTAATAAATATTTGCTGAGGGGAGAGACAGTGGAATTTTCAGAAGGGGCAGGGGTGTAAAAATAATAATAATTATTATTATTATTATCGTTACAATAAAATGACAAATGGAACAAAATCTTAAAAAAAGAAAAGTTAATTAAAAGAGAGAATGTGGGCTATATGGGGAGAGAATGTATATGATGTCCGACCTTTAATGGAGAAATCTGTGCTCTATTAGAACAAAATATTAAA
Organism: Maratus speciosus; assembly: GCA_963932465.1. Lineage (NCBI taxonomy): Eukaryota > Metazoa > Arthropoda > Arachnida > Araneae > Salticidae > Maratus > Maratus speciosus. The sequence goes on from OZ010792.1 coordinate 364,561,504, forward strand.
ATATTGTAACGATTTTGTTATGTTTATTTAAATCATTGAAGTAATCGCACAGGTTGAATCATATAATTCAAATAATTGATGTTTATTGTAAAAGAAAATAAAAGTGATACGAGGATCATTTTCAAAAATGGACATATTAATTTCCTTAACATATTCAGAGCAACCATTCAAAAGTTATGTATAAAAATATAGGCATAAAAAAAACCATTAACATGGTACAAACAAATTACTTACAAAATGAGCTTTCTTGTGTCTATGCTTGGGACAGGAAGGATGGGGGGGGGGGGATGTAACAAAATTTGGAGCGGAGATTTCAGGGAGAATTGATACGGCTGTTTAGTGTTCATTAGTACAACATATATTGCTGCATAAAAAAAAAATGTAGATTTCAAGATTATAAACTTTGTGTGTATGAGAGCCAGTGAGGGAAAAGTTTAAATTGCAATTTCAGGTGGAATTTAGATTATAGATTACTTATTAATTGTTGCAGCAATAAAGACAACCTTTTTCCCCAAGTTTTACAGCGTGATAATTCTTTGCACATCAGTAGATTTTCGCTTTTTTTTTTTTTTTTTTTTTTTTTGAAGACTTCATCTAAATTAATCGGTCCCTTAAATTTCTACTTCCCCACTTTTTGCTTCACCTGCACGCAAAGTTAAAAATCTATAGAGGTTTATATATATATTTTTACTATTCTACTCTATTTGTCTAATTAAATAATGCATCTTCTAAAACTCCACGCCCGTTAAAAATTTTATTTCCTATTGTCTTAATTACAACACTTAATTATTAGAGCATAAAGAGGTAATAATTTAAAAAATTATTAAATTTAAAATCATTAAAAAAAGATTTAAATTTATAATTTATATAAGCAATTATAGATTTCAATTATAATTTTATTTAAGTATAAATTACTGATAAAATTAAAAATATATAGACATACTCTTAAATTAAAAAATATAAAAAAGTATATTAAATTTAAAATTATTAAAATTAATAACTTTATTAAAATGTTAGGAAAATTTTCTACTTTGTCTTAGTTAGCCGTTACTTTATAGTTATAGTAAGTTACTAATCATCTCAATCCTCCCTAAAATTTATACCCCCCCCCCCCAACAACTTTTGCTCGGCCAATACATACTGTCTAAAATTATGTATGTATTTTTCCCTATACTTTATTTTATTATGCAAGAAATAACTAACCAATCTACCACATCAAACCCCCTAAAAATTCTACTCTCTCTTCCCCCAACTCACGCGAAAACAACCGTTCGCTATTGTTAATCCCATGGAAGTATTTCTTTAAGATAGCTAGTCGCAGAATACCCCCCCCCCCCCCCATTCCGTTGTAGATGATACAGATTACCCCTTTTTTTTTGTTCGAGCGCGGAGGCGATATTTACACATTAAAAGTTCAAATAACGCAAGTTAATATTTAGAATTGATTGATTGGATAAAAAAAAAACCCAAATAGAAAACTAATTTAATATAAATCTATTAATTCTAAGATAGTTTACCTTTTCTAATTCTCCTGGTCCTCATACGAATCACTTTTTTTATCGAAACTCTATCCTCTGATGGCTTTCGTCAAGCACGATTCCCGCCAAGAATTGTCACTTTGATGCTGAAACTCTGACCAATCAAATTACGAGATACAGTATAAATGGCAAAATGTGGTTGGAAAAAAAAATATTTTGTTTTAATATGTGAGAATAATCAAAAATATCAAAATATAGTTGTAATGTTAATTTACTATCAATCTTTAATGTTAAATTTTATATCTGACGATTATTTTTATTTCTAGTAAATTTGTGACTGACCCCTATTTTGCAGCAAAAAAGATACTCCAACTTTAAACATCTATTACTCGGTCAGTTTTAATCGCAGAGGAATGGGACTTTTTTTGTCTTACTTGTCAGTGAAATAGGATATTTTTACTAAATATCACTTATAGGACCTGGGGACCGTATAAAAATTTAAATTTCGTAATTTTTTAAAAAATGGTTTTCTTGACCCAAATCGCTTTAAAAATACTTCTTTACCTCATTTGAAACATTTTTGCAATTGGAACTATATGTCTATGACTAACGGTTTAGGAATTAGCCATTGGACACCGTTGAGACCGGACACCCTGTATATATATATATATATATATATATTTTTTTTTTTTTTGGGGGGGGGGGGGAGGGATTTAAAAAGTTTTCTGAAAAACAACATATTTTTTATAGCGCGCCTAGTAGGCAAATCCCTATTGTTTTTCAATGCTTATAATGGTAAAGTAACTTATGAAAACAAATTTATAAGATGCGACATTGTATTATAAAAATAATAAGATATATTAAATATTTGTGCTTCAATAAATATATCTCAATTCTGATTAATTAAAGGAGGGGCTGTCGAGGGGGAATTTCAGGAAATATTTACATATAATAGCTTTTAAGTGTCTAATTGAATTATTGAACACATTTATTATTAGTGTAATTGGAAGGGGAAAAAAATTAAGCACAGTTTTTGTTTATTATTCAATTGATTATAATTTAGAGGTTCTAATTAAATGTATGAAATCCATCAGGAAAAAAAATGTATTTAAGGTAGTTTATAGTATATATAAAATACCTAATAATAATAATAAATTAAAAAACATAAAAATTCCTTAAAAAAAAAAAAAAAAAAAAAAAAAAAAAAAAAAAGACAATGTCCCCTATAAAATTATGTCACATTGTTCAATTACACAAAATTTCAGCGTGCTGTGATTTCATTATCAAGAGTTATAAAAGTTTAAATTTATCGGACTCTTATATTCAGGATTGGGTTGGGTTGATTTTTGACGGCCAGTTATCTACACGAGGGATATAGTACCAGGGGGGAAGTGCCCTCCGTGGGGATCTTTCTAAGGGAACCTAATCTGTATTTACGCATGGAAAATCCACGGCTCGAAGAAAACCATGCAAACTCCGAACGATTAGCCGACGGGCGCGATTGGGTTCGAACCCAGCACCTCCCGTCAACCAGCTTCGAGAGCAGAACCTCTCGGCCACTGGTGGGGCCTCTTATATTCAGCTTTCTATAAATTAAAGGGTAGGGGGTGATAAAAACTATAAAGGCCCCAAATCATGTTGAACCATACAACGTTTGGCGGGCCTACGACAATTAGAGTCCGAGTTATAAGGTGGCGGGCACCGAAATGGCAAGGGACCGAAATGGCTAAGGACCGAAATGTCTAGGGTCCGAAACGGCGGCACCAAAACGCCAGGACCGAAATTTCTTGTACCCTGAAATATGTGATAAACCTGGATTTGTCGAAGAAAATGAAAAGTTTTTTTAGTGTCAGGAAAATTGAATGCTTCCTCAAAAGTGCAATTGCCTGAAAGTTTTTTCATAACGCTTTGTTGCAGCGTTTCCTAAATTTTTCTTTTCCCTCGCGGCCTGGTGCACTGTCAAAATTTCATGGCAATTGGAATATTTTTTACGAAAATGAGAGCAAGGAGAGTAGAGCAAATAGTCAGCGGTTCCCTCCCAAACTTTATTGTTAAGCGACCCACTTTAAACTCTTAAAGTTCTGCACGACTCAAAAAAAATGTATGGCGAAATTTCCAGGCCCGGGCCCGGCCCGACTCATAGAAAAAAAATGCGGCCCGGCCCGTACGAAAAAAATGTTGGTCTGGCCCAGTAAAAAAAGTTAAAAGTTCGGCCCGATACCGGCCGGCCCGGAAAAAAGCTAAAATCTCCGCCCGAGTGAATTTACGTCTATGTGGTTAAAAATTTGCCTCGTACGAGGAGTTCGGAACTAAATATGTTTATCTTAACTTTTTTTTTTTCATGTTTATAATCTTCAGTTTTATAGAAGTGCCGTAGACTGAGAAATTAATTTTTTTAATGAATCTCTATTTCTTATATGTAAATGTTTCAGCTATCATTAATATTGTTAATCCGTATTCCATGCATTGAAGTGTTAAAAATCTGAAAAAATGTTATACAGTAAAATCTTCTAAGGAATTGCATACAAAAAAAAAAATAAATAAATAAATAAAAAAAAAATGCGTTATAGCAAGCTCCCTTCTTATCAAGTGTAAATGTATTATATATTCTTTTCTTACATATTAGTATATTAGTTTTTCATGGATCAACATGTTTTTCAATTTAAAACAGGATTCCGTGATAGGCAGGTTTTTTTTTCACATGTTTTACTATTACGTTCAGTAAAAAGTTTTGCGCTAAAGGGAGATACCTTCGCGCCAACAGTTGTCATTTGTGCGGTTGTTAGTTTTTCAACCAACCAATTTTTTAATTCGGAAGCAGAGCAGAGGAACTACATGACCGTGTAATATGTTTGTTGCAAATTTATTAACTTGTGCTTCAAAAAAGTGGTTAAAATGGACCTATCACGTCAGCAGCTTAAAAAAATTATGTACAATGAGTTCCGTAACAAACTCAGTGCGATTGAATGCCACAGTAAAATGTATGAAAATTTAGGCCTCAATACTTTTTCTTATGATATAGTCAAAGTTTGGTTTCGGAAGTTTAAAGCTGGTAATTTCGACATTGAAGATGAATTACGTTCTGGCTGCCCTATTGAAGTTGATTGTGAGCAGTTAAAGCAAATCATTGATCAAGACAGAAATATTTCAACACGGACTATTGCGTTAGAGCTTAACGTTTGCCAAAAAACAATAGTTAACGCTCTGAAAATCATAAATATAACGTTTAAGTTCAGCCGCTGGGTGTCTCACGAATTGATTGCTGAAGACAAGCGCAAGAGAAAAAACTGTTGTTTGGCTCTGTTCAAAGATCAAAGGAAAGGGAGCATTCTGGAGAGAATTGTTACCTGTGATGAAAAATGGGTGTACTACAACAATACAAGCCGTAAAGGAGGGTGGTCATCAGCTGGGAATCAGCAGGCTCGGTTGCAAGACGTGCCCTAACTAACAAGAAGGTGCTTCTCTGCATCTGGTGGGATTGTCGCGGAATTCTGTACAAAGAATACCTAAAAAGCGGACAGACTATAAACAGTGCAATATACAGCAACATGCTAATCAAAGTTCGCGATGCCATTCGCGAAAAACTAAGAAACGAGTTCAGAAGGTAGGTGGTTCTCTTTAATCAAGATAATGCTCGGCCACATTTTAGTACGATCTCCGGATGGACACTCTACAAGGTGGAGTGGGATTTGGTGCAACATCCACCATACTGCCCCGAAATAGCCCCTTCAGATTTCTATCTCTTTTCCCATCTGCAGCTGCATCTTGATGTAGGGGTCTGCACGGGCCCGGGATTTCTATCTCTTTTCCCATCTGCAACTGCATCTTGATGTAGAGGTCTGCACGGGCCCGGGCCGGGCCGGCGGAATTAAGTCGAATTTTCAAACAGGCAGGCAGAATTAGGACAATTTTTTCAACGGGCCGGGCCGGGCCGACAGACAAAATAAACGGGCCGGGCCGGCAAAAAAATTAATCGGGCCTAGCGAAGCAGATAAAATACGAGCCATTTTCAATGAATATGATTTTCTCGAGAAGTGTAAATGTGCGTCACGAGCCGATGCGAGTTTAACAACATCAATACAGAAATGTAACATGTCCATCGTAGAGATCGGCATCGTACAGTTGCAAGATGTCTGATTCCGAGTTTAATTTTTTGAAGTGAAAACTTCTTTAGGCGCGTTGAGCTTTTTTTGAGATGGAGAAAAACCACTGATTTGGAGACACTGTTACGTAACCGACATGCTAGCATTTTAGCACATAGACACTAGCGCACCAAGCGGTGAATGACAGGAACTTTTCCCTCTTCAGCTCAACCCGCAAAAGAAGAACGAAGCTAAAACTCACTTTTTCTCCCGGCGTTCACATAGGAACACACACAAAATTTATTTCATTTAATTGTAAAAGTTTACGTGCGCATATTCAAGATCTAGCAATAGATTCTATCGTTAAAAAAATGAATGTGTTAATTTTAACAGAAACTCACATGGGTGACGAAGATATAATTGACATTCCTAATTTCAACTTTGTTGCAAGTTTCAAAAGACACGATCACCCAGCAGCAGGAGTAGCTATTTATAAAAGGTTGTCTGATGTAACGGGCATATTTTGCACAAATCATATGGATGTGCATGCGAGGTACACCAGTATGGTTAGTACTAATGCTTCTGATATCGGTGATATATGTGTTTGTCGTTGCCACTCTGAAAATGGACAGCTAATTGTAATGGTTGCCGTTTATATTTCACCGGATAAATCTTTAAATGCAATACGAGAATTTTTGTACGAAAATTTGTTTATTTATTCTAAAGATGCTTCTGCATTACTTCAAGATAAAATTGGTAAGATATTTGAAGATTTGCCAATGATTTTGAGTGGGGATTTCGACATCAATTTTGCGGATGATAAAAATCTACCACTAATTGAATGTTTACATAGTGAATTCCATTTAACGATGACCAATGATCGCAATCATAGCACAACGATATATAAAACTACAACTGATGCAGTCTTTATAAGATATTTAAGTAGATTCGAATCACAAGTGTTTGTTTCCTATTTTAGTTACCATAAACCTATCGTATCAGTTCTGGAATATAATGATAATAATGATGATGATAATGATGATGATGGAAGGGTTGTTGAAATTGTGGATGAAAATTCATAAGTTTCATTGATATTCATTTCAAAGAATACCAATTAATTAACTTTCATATTTCATGTTTTTGTAAATTTACGTTTTAAACAATAGATTGTAATTTTTGTATGTAAAATTATATGCATTATTTTTCATGTACAATGGCGCATTAAATGAAAATTGTAATATAATTTTGGTAGTAATAGTTTATAATAACGATTAAAAAAACACTACATTTAAAAGTATTTCCTGCACAATAAAACAATTCCCGACGATTAAAAAAACACACACGCAATTGTTGATGTTTTCATTTCTATTGGCACTCCCGGAGTGCCACTGTTTTTTTTTTTTTTTTCAGCAGACTCGTGCCGGGACAGAACTGGTCTTAATCTATCTCAGGATGTGCAGAACAGTCATTGTGTTTTGTAGTATTAATAGTGGTAATGAACTTCTCTAACAGTATCTTTGGAAATATAAAGGTGTTTCTCATATTCACTGCTAAACAATGCGAAGCTTTCAGACACATTTTTTGACAAAATTTTTAACTATAAAGGCATAAAATTGACAGGCCTGCCTATTGTAGGCATTTGGAAACGAATAGCTTTTTCCATATTTGATAAATTACTTACAGAGATTCCTGTCACGTGACTGTACGTTTTCTCCTTTCCTGTGCCATCGCTTCCGAAAATTCGATTCAAAATTCTAACTTTGACAGTATTTACAGAAAGATATATTGCTTTTATCTATGAAAAAAAACGACATTTACATAGCTTCTGAATAAGAATACCTGCCAATCTTACGCGTTTCCGAAAAGAAAAGAATTCAGAAATGTGTCGAAATGTAGCTCCTTTGGATTTGAGAAAAGCCTTAAAAATGAGAGAAATATTTTGACAAATCTACTTTTATTATACAGCTTCAAAAGTTATCATGTTTTTAATCCTTTATTCTGATGAACTACATTAATCTTTTAATGAATCCTTATTTCCATTTTGAAATGTCTGTAGACACGATGACTAAAACACTGTAAGTAATCGTCAATGTTTACTATTGCGGGTTTTCTGTTTTGCGAACATCATAGTAATGTAAAATATACTGCAAAATGTTCCCATAAATATGTATGTAGTATTCATTAAAAGAATCGTAATTGTATGTTGAGAAAAAACGGATTTTTTTTTTTTTTTTTTTTGTAGAAATTGTGTCGGGCCAGGCCGGGCCTGTTTTCACTGATTTTTGTACGGCCGGGTCGGGCCGAGAACTGTAAAAATGCAAACGGGCCGGGCCTGGGCCTGGAAATTCCGGCCCGTACAGACCTCTATCTTGATGGCGCAGTCTTCGATTCAAATGAGGAGGTCATAAATGAGGTCGATCTCTTTCTGGACTCGCGCACGTCTTAATTTTTCGCAGAAGGGATTTAAAAGTTGCCAAAACGTTGGCAGACGATTGTAGATTTAGACCAATGTCAGACGGGCGACTTTTTTGCTTAAGTATTATCCATTCACAATGCTAGCATTGTGAATGGATAAGACCAATGTCAGACGGGCGTCTTTTTTGCTTAAGTATTATCCATTCACAATTTTATAGTATTGTGAATGGATAATACTTAAGCAAAAAAGACGACCGTCTGACATTGGTCTTATACTTAAGCAAAAAAGCAGCAAAAAAGACGCCCGTCTGAACGGAGATTACTATCCTCATTAGCTTCGATGATTTCGTATGTATTTACCTTTTTAATATAAAAAAATTTAGCGGAAAAATTTTTACTCAACGTAATATATTTTAATTTAGCTATATTTTAATGAGCGTAGAAATCTATTATTCTTTAAAAATAATAAATTTTAATGTTTAATTGTAGAATAATGGCGATTTAAAAATGTATACGTTTTTTGTATACGTTGTCAAAAATATTTGGGCTAGGCCTAATTTTATTGACCTTTGAACGGAGCGGGCCACGCCGAGACAATGATTTTCATACGGGCTGGGTGAGGCTGACACCCACAAGGGCTGAAAATTTTGGAGCGTGAAGACCAGTTCCGGCTCTGAACAGAAATAATAAGTTAGGCACACATAGGTTAGTACAGAAAGAATAAGTTAGGAAAGAATAAGAGCAGTCACTAGGCCCGGCCCGAGCCTTCAGAAAAGAGTACGGCCCATGCCCAACACGGCCCGAGTGCCATGAATCAGAACAGGCCCGGGTACACAATTCAAATTATTATAGCGTAATTTTGTATAGCCAATTTCATTTCGAATATTGAAATAGAACTAAAATGATGAATGTTTTAGGCTTACGTACGTAGTGACCGAGAAAAATAGCGGTCCATTACCAACATAATGAATGGTTTAGGTTTCTACCAGCATCTATCTCTTAATTTGCAGGGTTTCTTGATGCACGCGGTCTTCCCGGACATTATTGTGAAAATTTTTAACAGTTCCATCTGCCTCAAACTTATCTAGAATTCTTTAACAGTAAGTTGCATAGGGGGTGGGTATATGTTGAAACTCTCCCCTAAACAACCTCTGTACTTCAGTTAAGCTTTCAAACTTCTAGTAACACTTTAGAATAAATTTCCTTTGCTCAAAGGCTAGTTTGGTTTCAGCCATTATTTCACGTTAATTAAAACTGAAAGGAAAAGAAGACGATGACAGTTATTAGAGAATAAATTGTATATGGATTTTTTTTTATTAAACATCCTATATTTTTGAAGCACTGACTGATCATTCCACGGCTCACCAGAAATTCGCCAACAATCCGTAGTTTGAGAATCACCCAAATAGACAGAAGATAATCATTCCATGTTTTGATCCTAAAACAATTTATATGGGATAAAACAATCTCGTTCAAAAACCAAATAGACTACTCGGATGTGCCAATTCCAAAACTTTCTTCTTTCTCATGCACGTTAATAATTCAAAAAGTTGTTATACGTGTTAATACTTCAGTGTTATTCCTTCATTACCAACTTTGATTTTCATCTTAAGTTTCTGCTTCAGTTAGCTGAATGCGAATTGCCCTTCGCTGCATTAACAGACAATGTACAACCGAACTATGAAAAATCGAGGAAGACAGTTTTACAGCTTCCCTTCCGGCAGATTGTTACCAAATTCCCGTGGAACCTTTAGTCCTTAGCCAAAAACATATACATGAAATTTGGTTAAATTCTATACATAAATTCATACACTTTTCAATGATATAATATTGAAAATGCCACAAAAATCGCTAGCGCCCATTTTCGGCGGAATATTTCCAAATTCAAGGAGGACCTGCTGGCCATAGCCAAAAATATACACAAAGAATTTGGTTCAATTCTATGTTTAACTTCATACACTTTTCGGTGGTACAGTAATGGAAGTGGCACAAAAATCGCTATTACAGCGCCCCCTTCCGGCAGAATATTTCCAAATTCAAGGAGGACCTGCTGGCCATAGCCAAAAACATAAACAAAAAATTTGGTTCAATTCTATGCAAAACTTATACACTTTTGGATGGTACAAAGCGGACACACGGACAGACAGCCATTTTGTATGGACATGTTTTTCGGGATCTCTGACCTCTAAAGTGGGTAAGTCCGTTGAAAACCGGAAGTCGAAAAAAAAATCTCGACTTACAAGTAATAAAACAGAATTGTCAAAATCAAGGTATTCGAAAGTTGTATGTGAGCAAACATAAAACCGTGCATTTTTTCGCATTGTGTTAGCCTCCTTATAAAAATATAAAAAGAACTAACTTCCGCAGAGAACAGTTTTTCTTTATAATGATTAATCATAACATCAAGTAAAAGGAAAATGATAAGCAAGTGTCATAAATAATGTGACTTATTTATCTTTTTTTGAGTAAACCTACAACTGTAATGTTTAATTGCTCAGTTAACTTATGTTCACTTCGTTTTCTTCTTCTAGTGCAGGGTAGAAAAAAAAGGGGATAAAAAAGGGAACTGTCGTTGGATTTTAGTTATTATGCCATTCATTGCGAAATGGAAACGAAACGAAATGAAACATGGCTATTCATTTCTTCTCCGTTATAACTTGAGTGAGAACTAGTGTTGCCAGGTGTCCCGATTCTCAATGTCACCAAGACCTACGCCAAAAGTTCCAATTTTTCAGAATAAGAAAACATCATTTTTTAACATAAAATTTTATATAGACTTATAGTAACTTATCCAAATGTTGTACAAAGTGTCTGAAAATAGGTTTTATTGGTATATAAACATTATTTAGTAAAATTTGCTTTTGTGTAGTACATTTCAAAGCACAGAGGTTCACAATAAGTTCGAATTAAGCTCCGATTCTAGATATTTTCATATACTTATTTCTGTTTTAGCGCTGCCACGTATTTTTTTTTTTCAAAATAAAAGGTTCGTAGATAATATATAAAAAGACAGCGAACATATAATACCAGGTATTTTTTATAGCTCAGACGGTTAAAAGTTGACCCCGAAAGACTCTCGGGCTTAGTTCGCTTCACCGTAAACTGCAACCCGAGTGACACTCGAGCTTAGACTTCAAAGTGTTAACTTTTATTTACGATACATTTCAACATTTACGACAGTTATGCGAAACACAATATTTACGTTTACAGGGAAGGATATAGAAGATCCTGCCCTATGTTAAATTACACTTTGGGATACTATTTATGACTAGGTTATAACACTATATCATACTATCAATGTCTCTCTTGGCCGTACACAGCAAGGCATATCCAATACTACGACCGCAGACGTCTATTCGAAGCCCAATCGCACACGTAGGCTTCTGCTACAAGACACTTCTCTAAAACAAACACACCGTGCTCACAGCACAGCACGACTAACACCGTTCTTCTCTCATGATTTTCTCCTGCCCTGTCGCTTCTCTTACTAAGCCTTCTTCCTTCAAATCTCTGAGGTCTCCCGTCTATTTTCAAGGGAAAAACCTACGTGTTGCTGTTGACCGCTTGTCCCAAGAGAGGTCATCGAACAAGATTATATTCTGCTCATAAACTCTTCCTTCTACTTTTACGTACCTTCCTGCTGTACTAGCCACATTCCAGTAGACAATAACCCCCTTTTTCTGGAATTTTCTTTCATACCTTTCACTCATTTTAATCTCGTAGATAAGAAAACTTGTCTATAACTGAAATACGTTGATAATAATACCAGATAAATAGATTAAATAAAGAAAATTAATTAAAGAGTAATTTACATTAAGCATACGTCTTATTAACGTCAGAGACCTGACAGAGGGGTTCAAGCTCTCTCCAATCAAATAAAGAACATTTCTTAAGCCATTCGAACTGTGCCAGAGACTGACATTCCATCATTTTTGGTAATTCTTAGAAGAAAAAAAAACTGTGTATATAAAGAACTATAGAAATTGATTGTAGTTCTTACTTGTAAATCTGTAGACCAGGAGCCTCTACGTCACTTCTGAAAATGGCAATTTACTTTTGAACTGACTTTTTTAATATCTGAAACTCTCAATCCGTCGTTTCATGAGATTCTTGTGCTATAACACCAACTACAATTAAATTCATTGATACTCTCTAACTGTTTATTTTCTACGAAACCGTTTTATTATATCAGGGAAACTTTAGCCGCTTCCTGAGTCCCCCGCTCTCTTTTTAATTTGATAACTGTAATTCTCTAGAATTCAATATCTCAGATTTTCTGTTTAAATAACTGAAATTTTAATTTTGATAATAATAGCTTGTATAACTAGTTTTAACTCGATTAATTATTATTTTAAATATTTTATCAATTATTAATAATTGTTAATTATCATTTGAAAATGAATACTTAAGCCTCTTCCATAATTATTAAATAGCCACGCTATTGTACTTAATTCCTTTTCTTCTTCTCGGGCGAAAGAAAAAGAAGAAAGCAAATCATGCGTCAAGAATAGATTATGAAACACTTTACAGAATACAAGCATACTTTAATCAAGCTCCGCCGTTTAAAAAGGTAAAGAAGATAAACATTTTAGGAAACACATAACATGTTTGAAAACCAATTTACAGTAATTACCTCCATAACCGGGAAGGTACACGAATTCTTTTGTGCAGTCCTGTATATGATCTATAGATTTGTACATATTCTACACAGTATGCTAAAATTTAGTTTAGTAAGAAAACGTATAACAGAGTTGAAAATTCACCTTAAGCAGTTTCTAAAAGTAGACGGAAACGTACTTGAATTATTTTGTACAACCCTGTATATTATCTACAGATTTTTATATATGGCACATATTAGGCTAAAATTTAATTCAGGCAAAAACACGCTTAAATCTACTAAAATCACATTTCCAAAAATTACCATACATAAACGGCAACGTATCCAATTCTTGCGTAGACTACACATAAGCAGGGAGGCGGTAGCATACAGACAATAACCTCATCGAGTTCACGGCAGAAATTCTAGAATTAGTTAAAATTCGATTCGCATATTAAAACGCAATCGGCCTGCCAAGTCCTATCTTGGTGAAAAACACCTGAAAACCCGATTTTAGCGTTTGACTCGTAAGTTTACCATTGTGTTTTCCTGCTCCCAGTCGTCCATTTTTTCATACCTTTTCATACCATTACCTTGCTTCAAATTTTGTAAATAGGTTCATTCTGATAAGGCGCTTTCCTGATTAGTTTTAGGGGTTCATTAGTTTAATACGAAGGGGGCGGGGACAAGGGCAATCCCCCACCCCCTTAATTTAGATAAATGGCTTTATCATGCAGAATTATCAGATTCGCTTTAAATTTGGTGTACCGGTTTATTCTGATAAGGCCCTTCCCTGAGTATATTTGGAGGTTCATTGGTTAAGTATAAGGAGGGAAAAGGGAGGCTAATCCCTGTCTTAATTTATTTGCCCTTTTACTCAAAAAATCTATTATATGAATGCTATTCTATTATGTTATTCTATTTTATGAATAATGGACATAAATACGAGTATAATATACAATTAGTGTGAATAGCTTGTGAGCTCAATGCCATCAGTTTAACCGGGCACTTTTCTTTTCTGTTAGTTATTATACCATATTTACGTGAGTTAAAGCTCGGCCAGGCGGAAGATAGACAAACAGAAGACATACTTACTTGTCAACCAGTTATGTTGGAAAAGGCTAAAAAAGTGGGTGGTGGTCTGCCGTTAGTTTTTAGTTATTATGACATACACGATAAAATGGAAATGAAATGAGATGAAACAGATGGAAATGCTATTTATTTCTGGTCGTCTTTTTCTCCATTATGACTTCCGTCAGAACACAAAATTCCAATCAACGTTCCAAGAATGAGGTGTTACATGCTCTATCTAAACAGCTGAAGATAGTTTTTCTACTTTCTGGGAAAACTGAAAAAAGAAACACATCAGATCGCCTCTCCCTCTCTCTCTCTTGGAAAATGCCAGATCTTATTATTTAGATTCAATAAAGGGAAAATAAGTCTTTAAAAATGATCGTTTGGTTTAAAGAACAAGAAAGAAAAAATCAAGCGTCAAGCATAGATTATGAAACACTTTCCAACACATTCAGAATAATGTAACAAAACTGCACCGTTAATTAAGTTAAAATGTTGTGTCTATCTGTTTCAACCATATGGAAACGCATAACACATTTGAAAACCGAATTTCAGCTGCTCCCATCTGCAATCGGAAAATTATCCGAATTTTTTCAGCAGGCCTGTATATGATATACAGATTTGTATCTATTAACTACATGCATGCCAAAATTTAGTTCACTTAAGAAATACATATACCTCAGTCGAAAATTCCCCTTCAGCAACTTCCTATAATGAGGAGAAGGGTATGTGGATACTTTTGTGCAGACCTGTATATGAGTTTATATAATTTATATACGAGTAACATGCAAAAAACTAGCTAAATTGAAAAAGCGCGTACCGAATTTAAAAACGCACACTCAGACAATTATTATTCAAAGACAGTACTCTAAAACAGATTTCTTTTGTGTAACCCTGTAAATGGATAAAAAATACTATGAATGCCCTGTTCTAACGTAATCGTAGTGAAATTTAGTGATTTATATCTGTGCATACATTTAAAATGTACATACAGTTGCAATGCATTTGAAAAAGCATAATCTCATTAAATATTCTGGAAACGATTTTTCCCATAAACCATAACGTAATGGAATTCTTTTGAGTGGCCCTGTAAATGAACTATTAATCCTACATGCTTCATATACAATACCAAACAAGTTTTGGTGACTTTAAACAATCTTTATCAATTGCATGAAAATCGGAGTATATTTACGAGAGTTAGAGTGTGGACAGACGGCCAGACAAACCGAATGCATAAACACTTTTCAACTTTGTTGGAAAGTGTTAAACGGGGGACAAAGATTTTAAATTATTAATGAATCTGTTTTTTCTTTTTTAAATATTTTAAACGTGTAAATTGAGAGTATAAAATGCTATTTATTAATTTAATATTTTGAAACTAAACTACAGTCGACGCTTGTTAATTCGAACTCTTAGAGACCGAGAAGAACAAAAATGAATTATCTTATTTTTTACAAAAGAAAGTTAGTTTCCATACTTTCACTAAACAAAATACTTATATAGCATTAGAAAAATATACATTTTCTATAATTCAAATTTTTGGTAAAGATATTAAACTATACAAGAAAACATTTTATACTGTAGGCTCTAAAATTAAATTTATTACAAACATATTCATCTTAAAAAGTAAAAAAGAAAAAAAAAGTAATAATAATAATAAAAGAAGCCCCTTTATTGTAAATAGAAGCATAATAACAGGACTAAAGTAAAACTAGTTGGATATGCCAATCTCGAAACTTTCTTCTATCTCATACATGTTAATACTTCAAAATTCTCTAGTACACAGCCAAAATTAAATGGCAATCTATGCCATTCATGAGGATTCTAAAGCATGAAATTCCGTGCATTAGTTCTTGAGATAGGACTATCGCTAAAATCGTGTAAATCATGTAAAAGGCAGCATATCAGCGCTACCGGATACGTGATTTACACCAAAATCTAATAATCAACAACTTATGTTAACGTCTAACTGTATCTGAAGTTTGATGAAAATCCGGTCATTAGTTTTTGAGATAGAGCTATTGCGGAAATCGTAAAAATTCCACATAGCAGCGTCAGCAGTTGAGCGATTTACACCAAAAAGTAATTAGCACCAGTTTATAGTAGGGACTAACTGAATGTGAAACTTGATGAAAATTCATGCATTAGTTCTTAACATACTACTATTGCGGAAATCATGAAAAATGCAGCACACCTGTTGGCCGATTTACACCAAAAACTAAACAGCACTAATTTATATCAGGAACTAACTGAATCTGAAGTTTGATGAAAATTCGTGCATTAGTTCTTGAGATAGAGTTATGGTGATAATTGTGAATAATGCAGCATAGCAGCGTCACCTGTCGGGCGAGTTTTACCAAAAAGTAATCAGCACCAAATTATATCAAGGACTAACTGAATCTGAAGTTTTATGAAATTCCGTGCATTAGTTCTTGAGATATAGCTATTGCGGAAATCGTGAACAAAGCAGCACAACAGCGCCACCTGTTGGACGATTTACACCAAAAACTAATCAGGACCACTTTATATCAAGGTCAAACTGAATAAAAAGTTTTGTGAAATTCCGTGCATTAGTTCTTGAGATAGAGCGCCCACAACATTTTTGTCACATATACAGACTCACAGAGTGACAGAATGACAGAGTGACAGACAGACATTTTTTAAAAACCATCAAATCGTGTTCAGGACCTTCTAAAACGTATAAATCCATCGAAAACCGGAAGGCGAAATTTTTCACGAATCCAATACTTTATTCTTCTTGTAAAGATAGAAGAAAGTAAAAATAAAAAAATAAATAAATAATAAAATAATAATAATAAAGGATCGACCGAAACAGTTTTTTAATACCGAAACCGAAACCAAATTTTCAGTAATCTTCCTATTTTCGGCCGAAAGCGTAAACTTCCAAAAAAAACTTTAAGTAATTAATACATACATAAATATACAGAATTATTAATTAATTATATGTGTAATTATATGCGTGGCTCAAATTGACTCCCTGTGCCCCTGACCAAAACTTTTTTATTTTCATATAAAATAAAATGTAATTAATTCATCTACGACACAGAATGATTTTCTAATTATATAGATTTCATTAAATTAAAAAATGTTTTAGGTGTACATACCTCAATTTATCTTTTATAAGGATTTTTGTAAATGATCATCTGTTATACTAGAAATTTCTCAAAGAGTATTCCAAACACTTCTGCGGTTTAAAAAAAAAAAAAAAAAAAATTCTATTACTGTTAAGTCTGCAACTTTTAATGAGCACGTGAAAAGCGTCTTCAAAGTTTAGTCCTATATGCATTGCTTGCTTTATAATTTGCACTCTCGTCTTGAGTCAGTCATGACTGATAATTATAAATTATGAAGTTCATATCAATAAATAAAGAATGTCTCATTTGAGTCGATACAGTTCAAATCAATGAATCATGTTGAAAATTTCCGAAGGAGGAAAATAGATTTTTGGCATACAGATAGTTTCGGTCGAGTTTCGATCCGGCCGGAAACTCAGATTTTGGGCCGAAAAGGAAAACGAGACCGAATTTTCGGTTGATCTCTAATAATAATAATAGTAAAAATAGTTTTTTATATATATAGTATTCTTTTATAAGCATTCAAAGTTTATTTTAAAAATTAGCCCTAATTACCCGACTGCCAAGAAGGGTTATGTGTTTCACGCATATCTGTGTATGTGGATTTCTTTATACCCTCGAAACATCCCAACGGCTGGATGGATTTTAATGAATGAGGTCTCTATCGATTCGTCTTAACCGTCCGATGGTTATAGGTTAGGCTTTGTTTTTATAAATTCAAAATGGCGGTACAGACGAAAAAAAAAACACGCACCCTATTGAGGGGCATATTAGAGGTCTGCACGGGCCGGAATTTCCAGGCCCGAAGGAAAGCTATTTTGCCCCGGCCCGGCCCGGTGTAAACATTGAAAGTTCGGCCCGAGCCCGTTTACATTTTTACCGTTCTCGGCCCGGCCCGACTAAATTTCTACAAAAAGTTCCGTTTTTTCTCGACATACAATTAAGATTTTTTTAATGAATACTACATGCATATTTATGGGAACATTTTACAGTATATTTTAAATTACTATGTGTTCGCAAAATAGAAAACACACAATAGTAAACGTTAACGATTACTTACAGTGTTTTAGTCAACGTCTCTACAGACGTTTCAAAATTTAAATAAGGGTTCATTAAAATATTATTGTAGTTTAGAATAAAGGGTTAAAAAACATGATAACTTTTGAAGCTTATAATAAAAGGTAGATTTGTGAAAATATTTCTGTCATTTTAAGGCTTTTCTCAAATCCAAAGGAGCTACATTTTGATACATTTATGAATTCATTTCTTTTCGGAAACGCATGAGATTGGCAGGTATTCTTATTCAGAAACCATGTAAATGCCGTTTTTTTCTTAGATAAAAGTAATATATCTTTCAGAAAATACTGCCATAGTTAGCGTTTTGAATCGAATTTCCGGAAGCGATAGCACAGGAAAGGAGAAAACGTACAGTCACGTGACAAGAGTCTCTGTTATCTCTGTACGTAATTTATGAAAAATGGAAACGCTATTCGATTCCAAATTCGCCTTCAATACTCAGGCCTGTCAATTTTATGCCTTTATAGTTAAAAATGAGTCAGGAAATGTGTCTGAGAGTTTCGCATTGTTGAGCAGTAAATATGAGAACCACCTTAAGGTACATTTCCAAAGATACTGTTAACAGAAGTTCATTATCGCTATTAATACTTTTACACAACATAATGCCTGTCCTACACACCCTGAGAACGATTAAGACCAGTTCCGTCCCGGTACAAGTCTGCCGAAAAAATTAAACCCGGGATCAGGCATCATGTACGATGCCGATCTCTACGATGAACATGTTACATTTCTGTATTGATGTTGTTAAACTCGCATCGGCTCGTAACGCACATTTCTACTTCTCGAAAAAGTCATATTCATTGGAAATGGCCTCGTATTTTATCTGCTCCTCTCAAATTCTTATATCGGGCCGATAGGCCCGATTAATTTTTTTTATCGGCCCAGCCCAGCCCTGCAGGCCCGTTCAATTTTTTTGCCGGCCCGGCCCGTTTGAAAATTCTCCTCCATTCCGCCGGCCCGGCCCGCGGGCCGGGTACGGGCCAATCCCGGGCCCGTGCAGACCTCTATGGCATATCATTGGATAGGTCTTTCAAAATGAAGACGATGTTTCATTGACTATTTTACAGTCAGAAGCTCCGTTTAAATATTACACAATCTGGAAGTTGTGTAGGTAGGATCTCTAGCTTTACAGCAACTCTAACCATCATAGACATCTATAGGCTCATGAAAACAATGTTTATAGATAGAAACTAACAATTAAACAAAACTTAAAAGTCATCAATACAAGTAAATAAAAAAAATAGGTAAGTAATATAAAAAAATAGTTTCACATTGATGAGAAACAATTAATTAGTTCAGCCGAGATTTTGATTTTTTAAATTTAATTTTTACTTGTTTCAAGACTCTGATTCATGTAGTTCCAAAATAATGTTTATTACAGTGCATTAATTTCGCTTGGGTCCCGATTACTGAAAATTCACCACTTTGATTTATGCTTGATAAAAAACGTTAGCTAATGAATTTGTTTTAAAAAAATTGTAATTTTTGCTCCGTTACATTTTAAAGATATTTCAACAGCAAAAGAAGATAGAAAGCCTTTTTTAAACCAAGACCGCACCCTCCCCTCTCCCCCAATATATGTCACATATATTTTCATATGATTATAACATATGAAAATATATGTTAACATAATAATGTTTTATGATAACATATATAGGATATATTAATATCATAATGGGGGTCTTGGTTTAAACTATATCTATTCAGGATTTCGAAATTGTATTCTCAGTATACACTTTTTCCTGGTTCAACTAACATTCCCGTTATTAAAAAATATTATATGTGATTTTTCAACGTCGAAATTGAGTTGTAAGCAATTAACATGAAACAATGAAGCAAACTGTATCACCGTATGGTTTTAAAGAGGCAATTTTTTATTTATTTATTTTTTAACTATTTTTAAAGTTTTGGAACAAAATAGCCCCTGCTGGCGTATCTTCTTTGATCCATTTACTTATTTTCATATAAAATGGATATATTTCATATGTTGGAATAATTGAAACTCCCTTACAATAAGATCTGCTAATTAATTAACTCTGCAAACTTGATAAACAATTTTTTTTTTTTTTTACATTTAAGCATAATAAACAAATTGTTAATATTAAAGACACGAGACACAGTTTTCATCATGTTATCCTCAGCAACTGGAGCAAAAATAATTAATATAACATTTTGCTGCAGTAGCATTTGAAAAAAAATGTTACTTAATACATTTTTTAAGAGATTTGGTTGTATAAAAGGCATTTCTAAGTAACTGGGGCTACTTCTGGACCAAAAAAGGGCTGGCACAAAGTAGCCCCGAAAAACTAGTTTTCATGTTAGCTTTATGAAAACGTAAACATTTTCTGTCAAAATAAAAAGTTAAAGGAAAAACTATGATCACACATGGGTTACAGTTACAGGTTACTGAAAGTAATATTTTGACACTTATCTTATTTGTATCTCTTATCCAGATTGTCTCACTATAGAAAGTTTGGGGAGTTAAAATCTACACACGAAAACAGTTGTTTACATACACATCCAGTGTTGTCACTAACAAAAATTTAAATTGCCCCAAAAATTTAAATTACCCAATAGTAGGGTATAAAATATTTTTCAAGGGCAAAAACTCCGAATTATCTTGTATTGTTTGTTCAATACAAAGAATAAAAACTTTTTTTATGGGATGGACCAAAGTAATCCCGCTAGGACCAAAGTAGCCCCGGTTGACGATATAATCATAATTTATATAATATTAAACTATTAAATGCTAAAAGAGTAATTTTACACTCTTTATTTTCTATTTATATATTTTCTATTTTATAGTGTTTAAAATATTTCGTTATTGCAGTTCCAAACAGTCGGTTGGCATATTTTGGTTTAGCGCATAATTACATACTCCAGTAATAGCATACTCCATTGTTTCTGTAACTCGCAAACAGTTGTAACCATGAAGAATATTTGGCGATTTGTCACCTGCGGCTGGCTAGCGGAAAAATTCCTTAAAATTAATTTATATTTAAATTCCTAAAATATTAAAGTGTTGTTTTCTCATCTAAAACACGCCTATGTAGGGGAAGGTGGTGCAAGATTGCGCAATAAATAAAGAGTGTCTGTCTCTTTTGAGCCAATACATTTCTAATCAATGAGTAATGTTCAAAATTTCCGAAGGAAGAAACGAGATTTTTGGATAGTTTCGATCTGGCCGCATTTTTGGCAGCATTTTTTGCCGAAACTCAGATTTTAAGCCAAAAACCAAACCGACTTTTGAGCCGATCTCTACTTTTAATTGCTAGAAAAATACAGTCATCACAGCCAGTGGAGCCAACTTGAAAAATATTGGGTGGGCACAAAAATTTTTGAGTAAAATAGCACATACAATTTCCCCCCTTAGTATGCGTGTGTGTGGAGACAGAGGCGGGGGAAGAGCGAACGACTGAAGATGATAGTTCGAAGTTAAATAACTTTTCTTTAAAAAATATATGAAATTATTATACTTTAATAAATTTTATTAAATTTTATTCCCACAAGGTCTTCCTTATAAATGCATTACTATTTATTATAAACTAGTATAAATGCCCGTCCTAGGACGGTGGGTAAAAGTTGTGTTTTTCACTTAAAATTTGAAAAACTGATAAAAAAATAATTGACAATATGGAAGCGTTTAGATGAGTAAAGTTCGGCTAGTTTATGTTCTAATAAACACACAATTAGCATTTACAATATTTCTGGGTAAACCAGGTTTCCGGCTAATATACTATAACAATATTAAGTAAAAATAAATTACTTAATAAACTTAATAAAAAAAAAATTAACAAATATGCAATAAAACTGCGTAATTAAAACGGTCTGCTGCAACTATTGAAATAATACTATTTTTTTAATAAGACTTTGAAATTGTATTTTATCGTTTACCTCCCCCCCCCCCCCGCTTCCTCCCCCCTCCAATTTTTTTTATATGTATATTGATTAATAAATAGATATCTCGGGTTGAACCCCATCCGAAAGAACGAAGGGGGAGCATTCTTAAAGTGTTCTTCACGTCTATTGGTGTTTTTCTTCTGCTTACCCGCGGCTGACGTCACGCAGCAGGGGTGGGACAGCTTCAAGTAATGTCATTTATGTCGTCTCCTTTAATCTTCATAGCTCCATGGTTTAATTTTTTTTTCAATGAATCACAAAAGGAATGACTCTCTACCACAGCTTCTTATTTACGTTTTACGCACGAAGTGCGCTACGTTTGTTTTCTGAAATGGCTGTGTAAATCATTGAAATTTTGTTAGTTTTGAATCTTTTATAGAAAATTATTTTGAACAGAAGGGATTTCAGGTAGAAAAGATTTGTATTTAGGCAGATAAGTTTTCTCATATACATCTCAAATCAAAATTAAGCCTAACGTGGCTCCATCTTATCGGAGACTGGTAAGATTGATGGGTTCGCATCGGATGCGTTACACTGCCTTTTATTATATAGAGATAACATAAAAACTGCTATTTAAAGTGCAAAAAACTAAATGTCAAGAAGTCTGGTCACCTAACTGCTTTATGTATGAATTCAAGACATTAAAATAGATGGGAAAATATGAATGAAACTTGTTTTTGAAAGAAATTTAAACATACATCCGCTGAAGGGACTTTCAGTGCTCCTGTAAGTTTAATTGATGTCCGTACTATTTTTCAAATAAAATTATTTTGAGAACGTCAATAAAATCAAATTTTATTTCAGCGGTTAAATAAATAAATAACAAATTAAATCAATTGAAATTGGGTGGGCGGTAAGATCAAATTATTGAGGGGCTCGCGCTCCACGGGCCCATATAAGTTGGCGCCATTGATCACAGCGTCACGTGCAACGCCAAATCCTCATCTAATTTGCATTTCCATAAACGAGTAGAATTTTTGATCTCACCTATAAATGTTTAATATCTTACAATGGACGCCGGGCCGGCAGAATAAAATCAAGGGATGGCAAGATTTTCGAATATTAGACTGCTTGTAATCCGCTGACTAAGTTG
The DNA here is from genome assembly GCA_963932465.1 of Maratus speciosus. Lineage (NCBI taxonomy): Eukaryota > Metazoa > Arthropoda > Arachnida > Araneae > Salticidae > Maratus > Maratus speciosus. The sequence goes on from OZ010792.1 coordinate 364,584,315, forward strand.
CGTTAAAAAAACAAAAACAAAAAAAACGCATAATTGAAACAGTTTATTATCTTTTTTCGTCAAGGAGCTATTAAACGGGGGGGGGGGGGGGGGGGGGGGTAGTGGGCAGAGCCTCCCTGACAAAAAAATCATTAATATATTTTTCTCTGGGTCTTTTGTTATTTTAAGTCACTTAAGAAAAAAAATTACAAAAAATCATTAATATATTTTTCTCTGGGTCTTTAGTTATTTTAAGTCACTTAAGAAAAAAAAAATTACAAAAAATCATCAGAGAAAAAGAATATTTAGTGAATGAAATCTTAAAACCTAGGGAGAGACAACTACTCTTTCTGCCCACCCCTTCCACTTCGGGGGTGCTCATGTATCTTAAAATTTTACATCAAACTGCAGCTGATATTAACTATGTTTAACCTCTTGAGAGCTGAAGGTAAAATAACACTAAAAATTCATATTCATTGCTTTTGCACAAACAAAATAACACCATAGATGACAGAAGGAGTCCTTTCTCTGAAATTCATACTATATGAGACTGGAAATTTAGGTTCCCAAATATGGATCTAAAATTACTAGCCCCCTTAAAATATCAATAACCTACATTTACGAAATAATAAATTTAAGGGCTTTAATCAAGTGAACGATCTACAAATCCTAAAAATACATTAATGTCAGTGAAAGCTGAGATCACAGGCCGATAGTGGCCATTACAAATCTAGAAACAGCAACCCATAGCAACATAGTCCAGGAGAAATGTATCGAAAAAGGGGGTTACCTTGCAAAAGGTCGGGTCAAAGATTTTTTTTCTGAATTGTTTATAATTATGCCAACATGGAAAAACCAAGTTTTCTAACAAAATTTCTTAAGGCTAAATTTTCTGTGGCCGAAAAACAAGAAAATTTTGGGACCTTTTCTGGTTTTTTTAAAAATATCTCGAGACCCTTTGCCGTAGCATGTTATTTGTCAATTACAATATTAAAGAGGATAAAATTCTCTGTAACTTTCATACTTACAACTTTTTTATACAGTCAATAGCAAGCGCAGTACGCCATTTCGAAAATAGGACAATTTTTTCACTTTTCTTAAAAACCGTGAAAAACGCAGTTCTGCCCCGAGTATTCAAATGTTTCCCACGGATTTAACCGTGTATGTCAAATTCTATATACTAGTAGCAGTAAATTATGTGTTTCAGGGTTAAAACTAGCCTTTTTTGCACCCGTACCAAACATGGATATTGGAGCCGCCTCCACCCCCCCCCCCCCTCTTTTAAAAAGAAAATTTACCACGGGAATTTTAATAAATCTCTAATAGCAGGATTTTGAAAATTTTAAGTGCGTAAGCATTAAATACGTAATGCTGAATTACGTAATCAGCTTTGCCAAATATTGATTCATTAAAACCTTGAAAACCGTACCGAAAGGAACCGAAATATATTCCGCTTTAAACAGGTTTCCATCTTAGCAGGCATAATTGTTCATATTCTTTCTCTTGAAAAAATATATACTTTTCTTTAAAGACCGAATTTCTTATATACAGATTTCATTTTCAAAGATTTTACGGTAGTTCTCGTATTGAGGCGTTTGAAGTCACAGTTATATGAATTATAGGACTAAATTAGTCACACGAAGACATTCGCAAGGTAACATTAAACTTATGGGAGCGTTTTTGACAAATATCTCGCTCGCATTTTGTTACTTTTAAATATTTTTTTTTTTCATGGGATACCTGAGATCTATGTCTAATGTTGTGCTTTTGTACTTTTTCGGGTTGGGTTGCTTTTTTTTCTAATATATTCCGACACTTTCATTTTTGGAAAACTGTTTGGAACACGTTCTGAAATTTAAAGTATCCTGTTTGAGCTTTAAAGCAATTAATAGATAATCTTAAAGTTTTACATATTTTTGCATGCTAAAATGATATAATCTCTTGTTATATTTATTGATATAAGTGGAAAAAAATTGACAATCTATTCTAAAACTAATATTTTAAATATTTTTTTATAAAAGTAGGGATCTCAAATATTTTATTAACAGTATTTATAAATTTTACAAGATATAAATGCATAACATTAGTTAGTTAAATAATCTGGTGTCATTTTTATTGTAGGTATTTTACAAGGTAAAAGTATTTCTTTCATAAAATATATTATATTTATCTTTTGAGCCCCCCCCCCCTTTATATGGCACTACAATTCAATGTTTGCTATCTTTAAAACAGTAAAACATTAAAACATATGTTATCAATAATTAGTAAATAAAATATACCATTGTAGTGGGGAATAAAATATGTTTTTCGCAAATTTTCATACCTGGGTGATTTTCAAAAAAAGTCTCATATTTTACTTTCCTTTCCCATTTGCACAGAAAAATAGTTAAATATCATAATTTTAATTATTGCATTTTAACTAGCATGTGTTTTAATGATAAGTTACAGATGTATTATTATTTATAAAAAATTTTAAAATAAGAAATATATTCTTTTGTAGTCAAAATATCATTACCGTAGATTGTCCCAACAAGCAATTTATTAGGTAAAGATTTGACAAAGTTCTATTTAAAACAGATGGTTATAAATTTTTAATATATTTTTATTTATTAAGATACTACTAATTAAAAAAATATTTATTTTCATTAGTTAAACTTATCTATAACTCTTAATAATTTTTTTTAAACCGTGTCCCAAGAAAGAGTGACATTGCCATGCTTCTGACAAAAAGTTCCTCCGGATTTTTTAGAGGACAGTACATGCCTTTTTATCAAGGCAAAAGTACTCCTTAAAAGTCAACTTGTTATCAGGTTTAGGTGAATAGATAGTAAATAGTTTTATAGTTTCAATAACACAAGCAAAGACTTTGAATGTTTTGGTGAGTATTTTTTTGTAAGTCATTACCGTACCCAATTCTAATTGATAATTAAACGAAATTTTATTTCTTTAATCTGCTTTCATTATATGAGAAATGGAAAATCACTGTATGGACCAGAAGATATAATGGCTGCCATTTATGACTGGCGAAAAATAAAAATATTTTGCTTAATTTGTCATTACCGTGCTCACTTATGTCAATATACCAAGTGCATTAAAATTTAAAAATTAGTTTTAAAATGTTAAATTAGTAAATTGGTCTCTGCTGATGCTCGTATATTAATGCTTATGAGGTAAGGTAATTATTTACAAACAATTAAAACTTTCTGATTATTTCTAAAAATTTGATTTTGTTATTCCAAAACATGGACAGATTTTGAAAATGACCCACCTATACCATTGATATCTGGAAAAATATGTATGCATTATAAAAATTATAAAATTTATTAAAATTAAGCAAGAAATCTTTTTTAACTGAAACTATCGTGTCAATAAGTTACTATAGATTGAAAATTTCTTTTAAACAATGCTTTGAAGTTAACATTGGATACACCTAAAGTTATTGTCTAAATAAGAATATTGTCTCATTCATCTATACTCTGCCATACTTTTAAAATTATATAAATTTATTGCATATAAAATGACTGTTGAGATGAAAATAAAGACGTGAGTGTGCAAATAATAGATAATTTACTGCTACCAATTTTTAGAAGTCCACGTACATAATTAAATATGTGGGGAACATTTGAATAATCGCCGCAAAACTACGTTTTTCATGGTTTTTAAGAAAATCGAAAAAATTGTCCCACTTTTGAAATAGCGTACTGCGCTTGCTATCGAGTGTATAAAAAACTTGTAGGTATGAAAGTTGTAGAGAATGTTATGCTCTTTAATATTGTAACTGACAAATAATATGCTACGGCAACGAGTCTCGAGATATTTCAAAAAATCAAAAAATGTCCCAAAATTTTGTTGTTTTTCGGCCACAAAAAATTTAGCCTTAAGAAATTTCGTTAGAAAACTTGGTTTTTCCATGTTGGCATCATTATAAACAATTAAAAAAATCTTTTACCCGACCTTTTGCAAGGTAAAATGTACATTTCCCCTGGACTAACAGTCAGACACAGCATTAAATGGCGCTGATACAACAAAAGTTCCTTATAAAGGAAAGGAGCGAAGTCATCGTTTGGCGTCATACCAGAAAATTAGCCACGCGACACAATTTCCTTGTTATGATGTAGCATGATCAGCAATTATTTTGCTTAAATACTGGTAAAAATGTTTTGTGTTATCAGGCTTCACCTATTGCCAGGATGAATACGGTCTTGCGGTGGCAGGATCGCGTCTGCTCAACCCCAACATTACTTGTATATAATTATATTTAATCGAGTTTTTATTAAATACATTAAAATAATATAAGTTTGATCATTTGATATTAATGTAAAGGGTTTAAGTTAAATACTTATAAAAATTTCTTACTTTCCTGGTCACACTGTCTTGAAGACATTTTTGCGTTTATGAGGAAATAAGCATCAGGGCTACCATTTATTGGTTTTGTTCCATAGCAGAAAAAAAACAAAAAAAACATTCAACTATACAGGGTGTTCCAAAAATATGGACCTCGGCTTTTATTCCTTAAATATTGATCATAGTCATCATATATTATAAATTACAAACTACGTAAAAAAGATGAAATCGATTAAAGAAATCGATATATGAAATCGATTAAAGTTTTCATAGGATTAAATTTGAAGAAATACAAAATTAAAATTTTTATCCGGCTCCCGTATAAAAAATTTCCAAATGAGTAAAATGCGCCCCAAGCACTTATAAGGTCATGTGCGGAATTTCAGCATTTTATCATAAAAAGTCGCCGAGATATGTTTAAACAAAGTTTTACATAAATTTTTTATCATAAATTTGCACTCAAGAAAACAATGCAATCAATGTTTTCTTTCGTAATTTGCGTACGACCCCTGAAACGGGATCATCCGACATGATTTTCGTCTTTGCGAACTCATATCCAGGTCAGCATTTATGTATTTTCATATCTCTGCGACTTTTTATGATAAAATACAGAAATCTTGTACTAGACCTGGGGCACATTTTACTCACCTGGAATTTTTTGCGCGGGAGCCGTATAAAAATTTAAACTTTGTATTTCTTCAAATTTAATCAGGGCTGCGGAGTCGGAGTCGGAGTCAGAGTCAGACCCATTTTTGAGCAAAACAGTCGGAATAGCAGTCTCTATAAAACAAGCCGACTCCGACTCCAGAATCTTTTGATAGACATTTTAAAGTGAAATTAAACTAATTATGTGTAATTTTAAATCTACAAAATGAATTATTATTGTTATTTATGGACTATTTCAGGCTACTCAAGTTACAGATGACCGATTTACTGCGGTGTTCAAAATAGATACAGGGTTAGGTACAGAGTAAGCAGAGGGTACTACTCGAAACTGTTTTAATTCATAGCTGCGTAGTAGATAATTTACATTTATTATATAAGTACTTTTTCTCGAATTTTGGGGTTTTGCGGATAGAAACCGTGGTACAAAGGCCTGCAAGGACCCAAGGCCCGGAAAATGAAGGCAATTTTTTAAATAGGCGATGTAAGTAGAATTAAGACAATTTATATTAATGGACCCGGATCAGACTGATAAAAAATTTGAGCAGGCTGTCAAGCCCTATATAACAAATTTGAAAGAATTAAACTACGCCTATAAAATAGTAACAATTTACAATGGGCATGATTGGGGTGAGAATAAATACAAAGTTCCGGGCGAACCTTTTATGGGCAGTAAAATTTCGGAGTTAATGCCGAAAATTATAAATTTGTGCTATTTTTGGAGGCAAAAAAACTAAGAACCCGATATAGCATTTGTAATAGATGCCTTTTTCCCATTTTTTGCCGTCAATTTTTTTCGGTCTGTATGAACAAAAGTCAAAATTCTGAAATACCCTTCCTTTATTTATTTATTTTTGCGGCAAGGAGTCGAAATAAGATGAAATTGTAATTCTTTTTTTTTTTCTGAATCGGCGTTACCCAAAACAACGATAAAGTAGTGAAATTTCGTTACTTTTCACCTTTTGAATTTCGGATTTTTCAGGTTTGCAGAACCCGAAATAAAGCAAAAATTGTAAAATTAATTCAAAAAATGTATTTTTTTTTTCATTAGAATCCACAGAATTCGAATTATTTCCAAAATAATTTTTCCAATCCAAAGCATCTTATCGTTCCTCCTTTCCATAGAAATTTTTCGACTCTGTAGGACACAGCAAAATAACAACTAAATTGTAACGATTTCGATTTTTCTTCTCCGTCCGCAGATCCAAAATAGTAAAATTCACATTTTGTGTTCTTTAGACTTCGATAGTTGGATTTTTCAGGTTTGCGGGTGCGAAATTGTAAAATTAATAAAGCGGAAAAAATATTTTATTTTTTATTTTTGAGGCCCTGAAAAGAGAATAAATGCCGAAATAGTCTTAGCTTTATTTTTCTTATATTCCATCATTATTTTGACCTACAGGGAACACTAGTACATTAGCCAGCCCGGAATAGGAGTCGGAGTCGTTAAAATATTCAGGAGTCAGAATCGGCCATTTTCCACACCGACTTTGCAGCCCTGAGTTTAATTCCCTGAAAATTTTAATCGATTTCATAAAATTCTGAACCTTTTTTTACGTATCTTTGTAATTTAGATGCCTATGATCAATATTTAAGGAATAAAAGCCGAGGTCAATGTTTTTGGAACACCCTGTATAGAATAAAGTAAAAATGCAAGGAAAAAAAACAATTAGTTTAGTTTTTATGAGGAAAAGAATAGAGGTCCACATTTGTGTATATCAGGTCTGAAGTGGATAAACCCTTGCAAGGCAAAATACACCTACTAATACAATGAAAGCTATATTACGTTTATAAGTAGGCTCTCTCAAATCCGGAAATACCTAAAATCCGCACATCATCACAGATGTAAACAATGAAACTTTCAGTTCAGATGTAGAGGCAAAATTACAGAATTTTTTAGTTTTATATCATTCTGTATGTATCTTAATATTTAATTCTCAATAATACGACTGAACTTGTGGTTTTTCATGAAGAAAGTATAAATTTATTTCTGAAAAAAATCAAAGTATTGCTGATATCATTGGTAATCACAACCTTTTTATCAAATATGTTTATGTATTAATCAAGCTTTTTTGGTTATTATTAAGACTGGCTAAACCTGAAATAAAACTTCCTTACTTTATAATTTTGATGTGAATTAATAGTGTACCTTTATAAAGAAAGTTTCATTGCATAATTCAAGGAAAATGTATCTCATCTTTATTACGCATATTTAATTATACATTAATTATTTACTTGATCTTTACTTTTAATAATTGAATCATTCTTAAAATTATGTTACATTTTATCAATTTAGTTTATTACTTTACTTAATTATTTCAATATTTTACTATCTTGCAAGTATTCATTATAGTTTTGATTACATTATTGCATTCAAATTACTGTTTAAAAAATATAAACAAAGCAATGACCAGAAATTCGCAAAATTCTAAAATCCGGAAAACCCAAGCTGTGCGGATTTGAGGGAGAGTACTGTAATTGTTATTTCACTATCAGCGAGATTGAGATATTAAACGAACACGGTCCGATTTCATGGTTATCGGCTAATGAGACTACTTTAAAAATAACGAAATGTGAAAGGGTGAGGCCAAAATAAAAACAAGCTTGCTTCACTTTGACCCATTAAAGGATATAACGTAGCTGTCACGTATTTCGTTTCAGATTGAGTTTAGTAAATAAGCTTGATTAATAGATTAATTTCTTTCGCTTCTTGTAATTTGCTGTAAATTGCTTGTCTCCCAGAATGATTCTGACCGTGCCACCGTGCCACTCTCGGAGATAACATGTTTGAAGTTACGAAACCAGTACATGCAGTGACGGAAAATGTAGCCTTGAGGGGGGTCCGGGAGACAATTTTTTTTTTTTTTTTTCTTTACAGAGTGTCCCAATAAGTCCGTTCAAATTTCAGAAAAAAAAGAAAAAAAAAGAACAAATTGTCGCATCGGAGTGCGATTTGCACTTAAAAGACTTGTCAAAGAGTCGGATATTTTTGCGAAAGAAGAAAAATGTAGTTTAAAGAGACCATAAGTAATTATAGATTTCAAATATTAATAAACAAAAGAATTAACAAATTGACGCATCGAAGTGTAAGCTTCCACCAAAAGACTTGTGAAAAAGACTGATTTTTTTTTTTGTACCGGAAAAAAATTAAGTAATTTTAGATTTTAAATATTCATTAAAAAAAAAAATATATATATATATACAGTAAAACCTCGAACGATCGTTTCTCCAGGGACCATTCGTTTCAAACGATAGACACGGGAAAACGATTAATGCGGGTTAACATAAAATATTTTCGTGTAAAAAAGTATATGGCATAAATAAATTTACTACATTAAAATATAGAAATTGTGAAGAAAAAAATACATACCTAACGATAAATTTTTGACATTAGTGACATCTTTCTCTTCTTTTTCGCTTAATGCATGTGAATATAGAAAGTTCCTCATTGTTTCAAATGCCATTGCTTAATAAACGTTGGAACTGGTTCTGTATTTAAGGGCTGGAACTGGTTCTGTATTGAAATTTTCGTGTTTATGAGTATCATCATTCATTTTTTCGTTCTCTGCGATCATTTCTTGAACAGAAATCAAGCCACATTTCGCAACCTCTTCATCAATTGATGCATAATTATAATTGTCAAAGGTGATGTTCGAGACAGTTGCTCCAATGACAGTTTACAGGTTACAGTTTGGAGCAACTGTAATAAATCATTTTGCTCTTCATCGTTAGCATTAGCAGTTACATTTACGAGTTCTGTGGCATTCTCCTTAGCCTTATTAAAAGAGTTTTGTATAGTTTCTTGGGTTACTCCCTTCCAGGCAGAGACAACAAAATCAATGGCTTGTAAAACATCAATTTTCATGCTATTGCATTTTCCTTCATTCAGCTTTTCTAACTAAGTTCTTTCTGTAATGGAGCTTGAAACTATGAATAACACCCAAATCAATGGTTTGAACCCTACTAGTGCAATTTGAGGGATGAAAAAGAACTTTCACATTTTTTATGAAGAAATATCCGGACAATTGTCAATGAATAAAACCACTTTTCTTTTTTGTTTTCCAACAGAGTTCACCATTTTTTTTCCAAGACTGGAAACATTTTTGAACGATAGATGCGGGAATCTACGAGTTTAAAAAACGACCCAAGCGGCTATAATTAACATTATTTAAATAGAATTCGTGACGGAACCTTTAAAACTAGACGATACATACGGGAAAACGAAAAATGCGGGATCGATGGATCGAGGATGTACTGTATAACAAATTGACGCATCGTAATGTAGCTTGCACCAAAAGACTTGTCAAAAAGTCGGATTTTTTTGTGCCATAAAAGAAAATATTTAAGTAAATTTTATTCATGAACATAATGAATTAATTTGTGAATTAATTAATGAATTAATTTGTTCATGAATTAATTCCTGAACAAAAATCAACAAATTGTCGTTTCGGAGTGCAATTTGCACCAAAAGACTTGTCAAAAAGTCGGATTTTTTCTTGTACCGGAAAAAATATTAATTAATTTTAGATTTCGAGTATTCATAAACAAAAAAGTAACAAATTGTCGCATCAGAGTACAGGTTTTATTATAAGACTTGTCGAAGAGTGGGATTTTGAGTATTTGAGTGGCGAAAGAAAAAAGTGTTTCAAAGAGCATGACACATTTAAAAAATTCATGAAAACTAAGCTAATTGTAGCATCGGAGTTGTCAAAGTTTTAGATGTTTTGCCTGGGTTGAACCCGAGCCGAAATTTTAGCTTTTGTATTGGGATTATCCCGGGACCGGAAATTTTAGTCCGTACAGAGTTCTAGGAAGAATGAAGTCCAGACCAGGCACAACCCGAAAAAAAAAAAAAAAGAAGTCTGGGCTGCAACAACAACCAGGGACTATTTAACCAGGAAAGTGTGAAGCAAAACGCGACCGGGTTTTGTCTTCAGGTCAAGCCCGTTCCCGTGCAGACTTTGCAGACATTTTATTAGTCCAATGGGAGGGGGCGATCGCTCCACTGCCCCTTCCCCGTACATCCGCCATTGAGCTGGACATTTATGTAATGCTTTTGAAACAACTGAAAATGTTATGTCACCACATGTTTAAAAAAAAAAGAAAAGCAGTTATCAATAATTGTTAATTTTTAAAAGTGTATATTTAATGTCCCATAAATGAACTATAATTAAATACTAGTGATGGGTTATTTTTGAAATTTTAATTCAACAAATGCGTTTCCCGATTCAACGATAATTTTCATGGGATCCTTTGCAAACTTTAAATAAAGGTTCGACTGTAAATAAAACTAGTCGAATGCGGCAATCCCAAAACTTTCTTCTATCTCATGCATGTTAATACTTCCTGAAAAATGCAACCGATTAGATGATTTACACCAAAATCTAATCAGCAACAACTTATAACTTTTAACTGAATCTGAAGTTTCGTAAAAATCCGTGCATTAGTTTTTGAGTAGAGCTATGGCAGAAATCGTAAAAAATTCTACATAACAGTGGGCCGATATATACCAAAACCTAATAAGCAACAACTTAAGTCAACTTGATAATTGAATCTGAAGTTTGATTAAAATCCCTGCATCCCTTCTTGAGATAAAAGTATTGCGGGAATCAGGAAAAATTCAACATAGCAGCGCCACCTGTTGGGCAATTTACTCCAAAACATAGTCTGCACCAACTCATATCAAGGACTAACTGAATCTGAAGTTTGATGAAAATCCACGCATTAACCCCTTCGCGACGGGAGCCTTTTACGAAATTTTTAATCTTTTGTCACAGTTTTTTAAAAACAGAAATTTGTGTCTTCTTGAATCGAGAAAATGCGCTGATTAAATAAGGCAAATTTTACAGTAAAATTTTACTGGTGAGAATAAACAAGGATTCTGAGCGCTTCATGCGTATACGTATACCTGCGACGTATACGTGTCGCTCATTCCGAAGGGGTTAATTATTGAGATAGACGCATTGCGGAAATCAGGAGAAATTATATATAGCAGCGCCACCTGTTGTGCGATTTACACCTAAACGTAGTAAACATAAACTCATATCAAGGACTAACTGAATCTAAAGTTTAATGACAATCCACGCTTTAGTTCTTGAGATAGAGCCATTGCTGAAATCAAGAAAAATGAGGTATAGCAGCGCCACCTGCTGAGCGATTTACACCAAAACATAGTAAACATCAACTCATATCAAGGACTAACTGAATCTGAAGTTTCATGAAAATCCGTCTATTAGTTCTAGAGAAAGAGCCATTGCGGAAATCGTAAAAAAATGCAGCATAGCAGCGCCACCTGTTGAGCGATTTGCACCAAAAACTAATCAGCATCAATTTATATCAGGGACTAACAGAATATAAATTTTTATTAAATTCAGTGCATTAGTTCTTGAGATAGAGCGCCCACAAAATTTGTGTCACACGCAGACATACTCACAGACAGACATTTTGTAAAAACATATTTTTTCGGGATCTCTGACCACTAAAACGTGTAAATCCGTCGAAAACCGGAATTCGAAAATTTTCAAGAATCCAATGCTTTCTTCTTGTAAAGATGAAAGTAAAAACATCAGTGGAATAATTTATTCCACTATAGTATACGAATCTCGAAAACAGTTCGTTAAAGCCGTAATCGTTATAACGCTTATTTATCCTCTCTCCCATTTTTGAAATCGGGCCCGACGTGCAGAGGCTAAATACTAGAGGTTTGACTCCAGACTCCAGAATTGGACACTTTTACACTTTCTTTTTGGAATTTTTTCCACAAATGTGAGACATTGTTACATGAAACATCTTGTATATTTCGAGATTGGACGAATTTTTGTAAACTATTTTTTAAAAACTCTATCATTTAACAAATGAACGCAACTACCATTTAGCAACTGAAACTGAATTTAAAAATATTTATAGTACCAAAATTTTTGTCTGCAGTACTGATTTTAAGGTGTACATATATCATGAAATAATTTTGTGAAACGAGGTTTAAGAACATTTTGATAACACTGTGCCTACCCTCAAATCGCTGTTTTTGCGGAATTTTTCGATTTCTTTTTTTTATTATTTTAAATTAAAGTTGAAACATTTAGGATTCCAAAAATGCTTTATTTTCGGTTCCGCGATAATAAGAAGCAAAGTTATAGCCCCAAATATAAACCGGAAATGAACTTTCTTGTAGTATGGATTTACTTTACCAGATAACTTGAGTTGCTAATTTTGAATTAAATATGATACATTTCGCCGGATCAATTATCCAGTACATTGCATATACGTGAATATCTCAGGCCAGACAAGAGATTCAGATAAAAAAGACGAAAGTATGCATGTGGTATTTAATTAAAGACAAGCGAGCAGTATAATATTCTCGCGGGGCGCATGAACCCCGGTATACAGGAGACAAAAATACAGCTACATCTTTACAGTAGTGCAGACAGAGTGTCGCCCGACAGATTTTATTGTAAGTGCATCAAGCCGCAAATCTTTGAACTTTGCTCAATTATAACACCAAAGATTACGTCACCTAACGGAAATTTTGAATTCAAAATCAGCCCAACGATTTATTAGCTTAAGTAACTGATATTTTAACGAACACTATGATCAGTGTTGCCAGATTGGGGATTTTGTCCCCATTTTGGGGGATTTTGAACCTCTAGGGGAATTTTTTGGGGACAAGTAGTTCGTGGGGAAACTTTTTGGGTCTACAAAAAATTTGGAGGAAAACTTGGGGAATTTTTAGATTTCTTTTAGTCCTGTGGAAAAACTGGATCAGTCTCGAACTCAATTTTGATTTGAAAAACGAAAATACAAACCAGAAATCGGAAATATCAATCATTATTCTCTTGGATGTGGTCGTATTCATTGTTTATTACATTACAGTTTACACATATTACAGATACATGAGACTCTAAAGTCTTAAGCAGCTTAAATCTGCACGTGACTAAATCTGCAGGACTTTAACGAAAAATTCCTCCGCCGTACTTAAAAATTTTTTTAACTTAAATATGTGGAAAGCAGATATTTTTCTCTTATGATATGCAAAAGCACATCGATTGATACAGCGAAAATACTTTGTATTATGATTATGTACTTCAGTATAGGGATGACAAAAAAATTAAAACAGCGTACCATCTCGGATTCATTCAAATCCTAATTGATAAGAGATTGTCTAAAGCTATGGAGCTAATGTAAACATAGTCCAACATTGTTAGACAATATTTTTAAAAACAAACATGAAATAACTTGTCACTGCAAAATATCGTTCATTCTCATGTAGCTACAGAATATGCATTCAGCCCAGTTTAAAAGTTTGTTTTTGTAAATGGGGAATTTTTTCAAAAAAAGGCTTGATTTGGGGAAATTTTTTAAGCTTAAATTACTTAGATATTTTTTATAGTGGTAAATTGAAAATTTAAAAATTCCCTTTTTGAGTAAAAACTGAGTTGGGGACTTTTACGGAAAAAAAACACTGATTTGGGGAAAATTTCAGGAATTTTGAGGAAATTGACTTTTGACTATCTGGCAACACTGACTATGATATGCCAAGGCTGGGCAATGGGAAAGTTATATATGTAGAAGAAGTGATGCAGATCCCAGGTGCCGATTTTAATATTAACAGGATATCTCTCAGGCCGAAAAGGCATTTGTATTGACTATCAAACGGAGAATTACAATGCGTGTTTAAGTTACTGCTGAAACAGGAGCATATTGTCAAAGATTATCTTTTTTATATATTCGTTAACAGAAAGAACGTATGCTCGCACAGTAATGCTTTTAAGATGAGAAAGTAGCTTTGTTTCTGATTTATTTTATTGGCGGCTTTAAGTGACCCTGAGAATATATAAAGTGAATGTAATTTACTAAGCGCAAAAGAGAAGCAAAATAGATATACTTTTTGATAAGGAAAAGTAGTATCGATTAAATTTAGAATTGTAAAAAGAGGAATTTAATTTTAAAAGGGGGATAAATAATGATATGTGATGATATGTTAATTCCATCATCACATTTCTGAAACCGGAAGTGACCGTTTAAAGTGCCACAGAAAGGTAAAAGTAGCTCTTGCAGCGAAGCTGCAAGCCTAGAATACATTTTAATACACAAATATGTAACATATAACATATACACAAATATATAAACCCCTACAAATAGGGTGGATTTTAAAATTGTAAACTTTATGCACATTTTTTTGTGCTCTATCAAAATCTTAATTTGTGTTTTCTGAAAAACTGCGTTTTTCATTGTGTACATTTACGGGAAACATCATTTCTTAAAAAGTTTTTAAGATATTGAAATAAAATTTTGTGACAAGGTTCTGCTTATCTATAGGTATGTTATGAAGCAAAATATAGCTTGTAAATTTGTATATATTAATTTAAGAGCCATTTTTAATTGAAAAACACACATTTCTTTTAAAAAGAAAACCAGGATTTGTATATAAAATTTGGCAAAAGTTAGTAAATTAAGGCTCAACTGCTCTGCTCAACAAGCGCAAAAAGTTTTGACACATTTACAAATTCACTTTTTAACGGAAAGATATAAAATTAGAAACCCTGACCATGGAAACGTGTTGGAATTCGAACTGTGTTTTCCATTTTTTGATCAATCAATTATCTATCGAGTTATAAGCGATTTTGATCACGTGACGAGGCATTTTTCTCCCTTTACTGGCTGGATTTTCTTCTTTCGTTCGGAAGTTCGGTTCAAAATGCCAACTTTGACAGTATTTTCAGAAAGATCGATTGGGTTTACAAGAAAACGGAAAAACAGTTCGATGATATAGTTTCTGAATAACAACACCTTCTAGTTTCATGCGTTTCCGAACAAAAATGAATTAAAACTTATATCAGAAAGTTAACCCTTTGGATTTGAGAACAGCCTTAAGAGGTTTTGCAAATATTTTGCTTCATAGCACAGGTAAGTGGTTTGCTAATATATTGTTGAAAAAAAAAAAGTGAAATATATTGAATAGATTTCGTTGTAGAAGGTTTGGCATAAACGCATTTTTTTACTAAAATTTGACTAAATATTGCCTAAATTTGAGAAGTTAATAAAAATTCCTTTAAAAATTTATATGAATTCACAATTTTGTTCCCTGTTTTAACTAAAAATACATAAGTTTGATAAAAATTTTATATTTTTCAAAAAAAAGTGCCCCGAAGGTAGGCACATACCTAAAAAAAAAAAGCAACTGATGTGTGCCATTTCATTATATTTACATTAAAAAGAAGAAGAAGAATAGCACGCTATATGGTAATTTGAATGGTCTCCCTACCAAACTACTTCATGTTTATGTGTTGATACAGGCCGGAATATGATAATTCCTGCAGTAAACTTATCCAAAGTGGGTCATATTCATCTTCTAATCCAAAATATTTATCCTAGTTCTTTTCGCAGCTTTTCATAAAATTCATTATTGGAAGCTTTTCTCAGCTATGGTCATTGCTCTTTTGTTCACTTGAATTTTCCGCAGAATTTGAACCTCCACCCTCTTCAGAGATACTAAATTGGCCACATTATACTGTTTTTTAAAAAAAGTAAAATAAAACGTAGGCTTTGGGTTGAAGAATCTCATGAAACGCAGGCGATAGTCGGCTGGCAATTCCATTGTAATCGACAATTTTTGTGAGCGGAAAAAACCAGTTCCAGCACTTAAATGTGACCGCATCATAGTAGATCCTCTTTTAGTTATTATTCTGTTATTTTTTTTATATATTTTACTTCACATTTTTCTTCGCTTCCGAATTATTATTATTGCTTTTACCAATCGCAAAATTTGAAGTAGAATTGAGTCGTTGTCGTTGGTGTTTCCGGAAACATTTGATGAAGTGGCCGGTTCTTGACCGTTTTCGTCAAGATTATTTTTATTCTTGGAATAATTATTTAGACAGATATTGTACCGAGGGAAAGATGGCCCGTTGACCTAATAACAATAGTTGTTCAAAAATTAATTTTATAAAAAATAATAAGAAAAAAAAGGAAAGAAAGAAAGAAAAGAAAAATGCCTAAAAAAATTATTCTGCAAGATTATGTTTTATGTATAGATATACAAAAGAGAGAAAAAAATGACGACATTTA
Source organism: Maratus speciosus (assembly GCA_963932465.1). NCBI lineage: Eukaryota > Metazoa > Arthropoda > Arachnida > Araneae > Salticidae > Maratus > Maratus speciosus. Next base: position 364,600,365 of record OZ010792.1, read on the forward strand.
TTCAAAAAGATTTATCTATTTTATACATTTGCCATAACCTGCGTTTTATCAGTCAAAGCGCCCTAAGCGAGATTTTCTCCCCCTCTCCCCCCCCCCCCCCCTTAACGACCAGTTCGGACAAAATGGTAGTAGCCCCAAGTCCCGGGAAGGAGTTACTAAGGTATATCTTTTTTAATGGAGTTATTAACAGCAGCGTTTGAGCAGGAACGAATTCATTGAAATGGAACTCTGGAGTTTGATCCACTTTCTGAGAATTTTGAGTTAAGTTTGTTTCAATTTTTACAACTCAAACTTATTCAGCTGTCTTCACTATTCTCTGATTTTTTTTTTTTTTTTTTTTTTTTTTTTTCTTGTGAAAAGGTACAAAAAAAAAATTAATTAACTAATGGATATTGGTAAGAGGTTAAACTCTGTTAGATACTTGTTGTGGTTAAACTGAGCATATGAATATCACATGTGAGGAATTTTAAACTCAGAAAAATCAACTGATCAGTTTAAGATATTCTATTATTTTCTATAAATTAATAAATGAGTGTATCTGAATTTCTGCATGGAAACTTTCCGAAATTGAGATTAAGAAGTGGAAACAAATTCTACTATTACAGCATTTAAAAAATATTCCTCAACCGGATTCTCTTTTTAATCTGTGTTAAATTTACTACAAATATTAAGATGGCTGTTAATTAGAGGGATTTGAGAAGTTTTATCTAGTAAGGCGGATGTTATTGATACTTTAACCGGTATTTAAGAAGGTACGACATTGTATTTGTAACGGTAAAATTATAAAATTTTCAACCAAACGTTATATCATTCTTTCTTGGGATATTTGCCAGATGGTATATATGTCACACCTGCCAGATACTATCACTTCATTTGAAATTTGAGTCATTATATCCATTCTAATCTCTGTGACAGCTTGAGCTCTTTTATGACCGAAAATATGCTTGGTTGCCAGCCTTATCTGAATTAAGCTCTAGGCTGAAATCAAAGCGAATTTTTTTTCCTCTTTTTTTGGATGCAGTTAATTTTAGAACCTTTTATAAGGAAGAAATAATTTTGAGGCCTTTAAATATTTTAAGGTGCTGGGATGTGATTTTGTGCATTTATCCGAATAAATTGTTAAAAATTTGACCCTATCTCTTTTATAAAAGGAAGTATAGAATTTCTAGTCACGACCCACGACGTTCTTTATCTCTCTTTGCTACATGTGAAGCTGAAAATAAAGTCAATCATAAAGAGTTTTTAGTGACATTTAGAGGAAATTTTCAGGTAATTTGCCTTATCAAAGAATTTATAGAGGTCGATTCTTTAGAAATCGCTATTAAAGAGCATTTACATTTTATAAGTAACCACCATGAAAAAATAAAATCGAATGTCACTTTCATTTTGCCACCATCACTTTTGAAATAGGTTAGATAGTTCTCTTTACAAATAAACACACAAACAAATATACAAACAAATTTTTTTTTATAATATTAGTGCAGATTCCGACCTTTTTCCCTTATGCCCTATTTTATAGATACGTAAATATGTAGCAAAATAATAGAAAAGTGTTTGCAAAATGCAATTAATTACACAAACTTTTAAAATTCACTATAAAAGTATAGAAGGTGCCATTCCTTTTTACCTTCTTGTTATTTTACCATAAACATTTTGAATATAATGTCATTAAAATACTTTTGAATCACCGTCAATAGTTCCAAATGTATCCGAATTCTTTTGTGTATCCTTCTAAACGAATCATAATTGCTATACGCGCATTTTCATTGTGTGTTATTTTACCACAAACATTTTGAATATAATGCCATTAAAACACTTTTGAATAATTCAAAAGTCCAAAATGTATCCACATTCTTTTGTGTATCCTTCTAAAGAAATCATAATTGCTATATACACCATTTTCATTGTGCGTTATTTTACCACAAATATTTTGAATATAATAATAATAAAGGACTTTACGTTGTAATATCGATACAAAACAAATAGGTGTTGCTATCCAACGTACAATTTATACACAAGTTTAACATAAAACGAGTTTTATGTTAAACTTGTGTATAAATTGTACGTTGGATAGCAACACCTATTTGTTTTGTATTTTGAATATGTCATTAAAATACTTTTGAATCACCGTCAATAGTCCAAAATGTATCCGAATTGTTTTATGTATCCTTCTAAACAAATCATAATTGCTACCATATACTCCGTTTTCATTGTGTGTTAGTTTACCACAAACATTTCGAAAATAATGTCATTAAAATACTTTTGAATCACCGTCCATAGTCCAAAATGTATCGAATTCTTTTGCGTATCCTTCTAAACAAATCATAATTGCTACCATATACTCAATTTTCATTAGTGAAAATGACGTAGGGAACTTCAAGAACATGTATAAATTTCGTTTAACAATATTTATGAAAGTTAAAGTACAGACGGACAGACAACCAGAGGAACCCATGTTATAAGCAATTTTCAACTATGTGTCTATTTCAACTGTGCTGAAAATTATTTAAAATAAGATTAGGAATAAGATTTCATATTCCAAAAATTATTTTAGACTGATTAGAATCATTGCCATGCTGTTCTCTATATACATTAAACAAAGATAATTTTTCAACAAGTGCTTATATTATAATGTGCACTGATGAAAGGAAATTATACTGAGGGCAAAGATAAGAGAGTAGCAACTAAAGTGATGATCTGAGGAAAACTTTTTACTTGTGGTGACAACTAATTTTTATCTGTACGTTTACATATCCCTCTGCGTCGAAAATGAGCCAGCGTCAAATTGTTTTATTTGTTGTAACCCCGTGCTGAATTTGCAATATGTATATTTTTTGTCTTTTAAAAAGATTTTCTGAAAAACTGAAATACAGTTTTTTTTTTTAAAGGAGGATTTGTGCGGATCTGATAACCTAGGGACTTTTTAAATAGCATAAAAGTTTAAGAGCACGTATCACTGCATTTTTTATTATAATAATAAAGTAAAATAAATCTATTTACAAAGAAAAAACACGTTAAATGTCTTTAAAAAGGAAGAAAGATACTCCATCATCATCTGACTGTCTTCTTCTTTTTGGTGACAGACATACAAAAGGGGATCAATCAAATACTTAACTCAAATATTTACTCCTAGAGATTCTGTCCGAGCGTAGACAACGACGACGACGCTTAGATATACTTTTATTATTATTATTATTTCTTGCTCTTCTAGACGGTGTCGTCTTGTCAATAAATGTTTGAACTGCCAGGTGTTGTTACGGTGCCTTGCAGGCAGTACTTTAAATAATGAAAACATGTTTCTACCGAAGCATTTTCCTGTGCGGTTTCTTTTTTATGATATTATTTTAATGAGAATAAGCGTGTTTCATTATACAGGTACTACTTTTTTTTTCTTTCTGTTTTCCCCAGTATCTTTCGAGACTGTTTCATACATAGACGTAATGTACTCAAGTATTTGAAGAATTTTTTTAATGATAAAAAATGGGGTCTGATAAGATAGCCGATAAAATACATAAGTTTATACTTTCAAGAATTGCTTATAAAAATGGCTTTCTGATCTTTTTTTCAACGAAAATCTTAAAACTAAATGTTTAGTCCCATTTTTAATAAATATAAATGATGACTTTAATGATATTATTAACTGATTTCATACATTTTTTGTTTGACAATATTAATTCAAAATTCGGTATCAAGTAAAACGGAACCTATCAAAACAAAACATGAATTTGCGATTCACAATTTATTATTGGACTGTATATTTTTCACGTGTGTATTTTAAGCCAAAGAAGTAAACAACAACAATAAGAGAGAGAGAGCATTTTTTCTTTATCCTTATTAGGTGCGTTCGTAATTATATAAATACGTAGCACCTGTAGTGGTCATTCAGTCCGTCCGTCCGCCCGCATATAACAGAGCAAAAACTACCTAACCGAATGGCATAAAATTTTAAATATATGATTGTTGCAAAATTTTGTCGAGTCATTTCAAATTTTATGGAAATCGGATATATAGTTTAATTACAGAGACAGTCAAAAGTTTTTCGTTACATTACGGCCAATAAGAAAAAAAAATATTTCAAGTGCATGTTAATGACGTTACAGCCTTTCGAACAGAATGAAATTAATATTCACTTATGAAGTGCTTTAAAATATACATTCAGTACAATATGCGGTGCAAAAAATATTTATAAAACTATAGTTATATTACGAACGCACCTCATTTGTCACGTTTGACATGCACTTTCCAACTTGTTCTTCTTTACTCTTTCTCCATGTGACTGATATTCCTCTAGCTCTAGTTTATAGCGCATGGCTTTATAATAAATCCCGTTGAATCTTTGTCTTTTGTCTTTTGTTTTTTTTTCTTTATGACTTGTTTTTGTTATTTTTTAAAGTTTTTATATTTTTTAGTTGAATTTGCCTTTATTTCTTAGTTGTCTTATTTCAATCATCCTGCGTTTTTTCGTATGTTCTAGGGAGATTAATATTGCCATTTTTATGGTTCATATCGACACTATTCAATGAAATAACATACCTTTATCATGAATTACGGATATAAGGCTCCTTTATAACGATTCCATACCGCATTCATGGCTTATTATTTTTGTATTTTCACTCCTTCGTTTAATACATTTTTTTTATTTCCATACATAAGATATCATTTTAATTATACACATATATATACAAATACGGCGTGTGCTAAGTGTGCGACGCACACAATTATTACTGTCTCTATTGCAAGTATAGTTTGGTGGAAATTGCTGAATATGAATTTCCGACAGCATGCTTTTTTTAACTATACGTTGTATGTCGTATATATATGCATATATACCGGGTGTCCTAAAAAGGACTGACTGATTTTAAAATTCAATAACTTGCAAACGGTGACAGATATTAAAAAAAAATTCTTGCAGGAGCGTTATATACAATGTCAGGAATTTTTTTACTGTGATTCTCTAATTTAGTTCGAATTACAAACAATAGATGGCGCTGCGAGCAATATGCGCTAAATTACAAGGTTCCATCTTTACATACATGGACCAAGTTAAGTTAAATAAAAGAGTGTAAATAGTGGTTTTTCATTTGAAGGCCTTTGAAAAGGCCTAAGACTCATCGTTGAAAATCGATAAAATAAATGAAATAAAATAAAAATAAAACTGCTTTATTGGCATATTTTACTTTCTTACAATCGTGGTTGATATTAATAAATACTTTTTTATTACACTCCTTTATTTAACTTGACTTGTTTTTTAACACTTTCCAATATAGTTGAACAGTGTGTATGACTTCCGTTCGTCAGACACATGTAAATATAGTCGGATTGCCATGAAATTGATGTATGTTACTGGGGTTTGCCATGGCATGTTGGTATTGAAAATGAAGTGTGTAGCATTAATGGTTCGTTTACAGGGGCTATTCCGTTACATTAGGGTCTGTGGGGGGGGGGGGAACCATTTGTGGCGCATTTTAATAGTGTTACACAATCTTAAACATAATAAAATCTATACTCATTATTGAGGTGGACTAGAAAATGATTACTATCGAATGTGTTATGTTTCACACTTACGGTACACGTACAGGGAAATTCAAAAGTATTCCGTTATATTATGGTCTATGAAAAAAAATCGTTTGCAGCATATTTTAATGGTGCTAATCGGTTGTAAACATAATAAAATTATAAAAACATGTATTACAATCACTTATAAACAGATTAAGTAAAATAATGCTATGAAAAGTGATAAAATATCTTTATTAAGATTGACGATCGTTTCGTCGTACCAACGGCGACATTTTCAAAATCATTCACGATAGCAAATATTTTCTATCCTGAATGATTTTGAAAATGTCGCCGTTTGTGCGACGAAACGATCGTCAATCTTAATAGAGATATTTTATCACTTTTTATAGCATTATTTTACTTAATCATAATAAAATTGATATGACGTTTTCATTTATGGTATGTGATTTAAGTTTAACTAATTTTTTGCACACTACGGGGTGTGTGGTGTGTATAAATTCTAAGACCATATACGGGGCTACACAAAAGAATTCGTAACCATTACTGAGAATGAGAGTGAATTGCTTAAAGATGTGTGTTTTTAAGACTTTCCAACATAGTTGAAAAGTGTTTATGAATTCAGTAAGTCTGTCTGACCGTGCTCTAACTCGCGTAAATATAGTTAGATTGCCATGAAATTGATATACAGTAAAGCCCCGATTATCCGCGAAGCGATTTTTTTTTTTTTTTTTTTTCAAGTTCAACTCAACAGCAAGGAAAATACAATAAGCCCTGCTATTAAATATAAACAGAAAAATCAATGCATTCGAAAGTAATAGAAGAGTATTTCTAGATTCGGTGTCCATGTTTGAAATATCAGATATATAGTCTTGATGTCTTTTCCTGATTTTATTAACCAAACGTAAACACAGCAATTAAAATATTTTACAATTAAATAACACTATCTATCTATCTATCTATCTATATTATAAAGGACAAACATATCTGTGCGTAACGCATACGTCATTTTGCGAATGGCAACACATTGAAATTTGAAATAAAATTTTGGTTTTGCAATTTTCCCTACAGCAAATTTTTAAACTTCTAAACATCGCACATTTTAATTTTTTACACCGTCGTATAAGGAAAAAAATGCTCTTTTAAATGCAATTTGTTTGAAAGCTGTATCTCAATTTATTTTTGAGATATTAATTTTTTTGTAGTTTTTAATACCATTTTTCTCATCGTGGCAACAAAAGTACCCCATTTCTATTGAAAGTAAACGGAAAATACTCGAAAATAGGAGATACTGTATCTTTTTGTTGCCATTTTCAAATAAAACCTGAAAAAAAAGGTGAAATTAATATATGGGCTATGTCAAGCATATTGTCTGTTATTCCGTGATAATGATGTCATATGCATACTTTTCTATAGACAAAGTTTAATACTAGATTGTAAAAGTGGATTGCTTTAGCGGATGCAAATGATGTCATTTTATAAAAAAGCGTGTATTTTAATTTTTAAACCTGAATTATGTTTTGTAGAAGTGAGTCATTTTCACAGCCCAGCTGCTTTGAAATACTTCACAGGTGAAAATGCTTCACTTTTGAAAATAATGTAATCGAAATCACACACTGATAAAACGCAATGTTTTACAAAATTTGGAGTGTCTTTATAAAAGAGAGGTGACATGCAAATTATAGCGATTTATATTACAGAAATTGATGATTCTTGCCTGGATAGATTTGCTTCGCCGAGTTAGTCAAGTTAGGTTTATAGTTAGTTAGGTTTACAGTAATATCATGTTCCTGAAGTTTTTATCAAAAATTCTCTCGAATAATAACATTTTAATGCTATTCTTTAGGACATTCTACTATAATTTTATCAAAATAACATAATTTTCTTAATTTAATTTTTCCTAATTTTATATAATCTATATATGTAAAACATAAGTGTGCTTTTTAGTCATCTGCCCTGATCTTTCTGCAGAACCAATTTTACTAATATATATATATTTTAAACAGAAAGTTCTTCATTTGTAGATGTGATCGCACTGTTTTTTTTTTTATATCCCCACTTTTATATTTTAATTTTAAAAGCATTTTATGAAATTTCTTCAAAATGGTGAAAATTAGATAGCTTTCATTATTGAAGACAAGAGAGAAATAATGAGGTATTTTTATCTTTATTCATGCTATTTTCTGATAAAAATTCAATATTGTTGATAAAAATTGTTGTTTAGGGTTTAGTGTTGCAAAATCCCACTAGGAGCAGAATATTATATTAGGGGCATAATAACGGAAAAAGAAATACTGCTTTTAAAAACACGCATTTTTCCTCATAATTTTTCTACATTGTTTTTCCTTCTGCATGACACTAAGAGAAATGCTTATTTAATTAAAAATGAAGTCATATTTAAAAGAAAACGATCATTTTCTTAGATAAAACTAAACATTTTAACACAAACGCGTCTAAAAAACATAAATTACGGAAATTTTTACTCTCCGGAATTACGATTAGAATCTCAAGTAAAGTGCGTCTGTTCACGTAAAAGATGTTGCTGACAATCGTGACTTCAAGTTTTGAGTTTAAATGATTTTTAAATGATCAAAGAAAATACAATTTTTAAAAAATGATGAATATGGATATGAGAAGTGCGTATGCAAATTTTGAGAAGGTGAAAATTACTGTTTTTTCATTCCGTACCAAGCATAAAGAGCCTCAATTGATAACCACGTCCTAATAACTGATTTTTATTATATTTTACTGATTAAGTATCAATATTATAAAGAACAAACTTATCTGTGCATAACGCTGACTTCATTTTGCGAATGGCAACACTTCACGATCAAATTTCGGTCTTGAAATTTTCGCTACTGCAATTTTTTAATCTTCTGACCATCGTACATTTTCAATTTTCGTCGCATAGGGAAAAAAATTTACTTTCAAATGCAATTTGTTTAAAAACTGTATATTAATTGACTGATGTATTATATTTTTTAAAATAATTTTTAAGCATGATTTTTTTAAAGTTTATCTTATCACGTGTCGGTTTCAATACATAATAATAATAATAAACATTGTGCAAATAAAGCAACAAACATTTTTCAGCATTTGTTTCTGACTATTTTTGCGTAACGAAATTAATACTTTCTTTATAAACAAATAAAAGAATAATATTTAAAAAACTACCAATCTGACATATTTGTGAAAGACAAATTAATGAAATTAATACTTCTTTTATAAACAAATAAAAGAATAATTTTGAAAAAACACAAATCTAACATATTTGTGTTCGTACAATTTAAATTTTTAGATCACCAAATAGGATTTTTTTTTTTTTTTTCAAATGGAATTTGTTTGCAAAGTTCATCTCAGTTTACTGATTGTCTATGGTTAAAAAAAAAATTTTTAAAGCATGAAATATTTTTTAATTTATCTATATCGCGCGGAGCTCGATTACGAAAGATTAATCCGTTTGCCCTTAAAACAAAATAATGAGTTCATCATTTTCTTACGGCTAATATCCATTAAAAAACCTTCTCTATGAATAAATAAATAAAATAATATAAAAAAAAACACAAATTTAACAGACACGTATAAGCTCTGCAATTATCAGAATATAAAAGGATGCCATAAGTAGCAAAATCTTGATCCAATAACTCTTAGCATGCGGCTAATAAGAAAATATCGCTTTTGATAAATTTCAAAAATTTATTTGATTATATAATTCGTATTTTCCATATGAAAAATGCTTTTTTAATGTAAGTGGGCAATCTAAAAAATTTATTGCACATAAAAAAAATTATTAGTTTTCAATTAAAAAAAAATGTTTTCACCTATATTCTTTAACCCGGAAGCCCGGGTACGATCACCTAGTTATGATAAATTCCAGGAGAGCGTATCAGGAATAACTTCATTTTTGAGATAAAATTATTCCATACTAAAAAAAAAAAAAAAAAAAAAATAATAATAATAGTTTACAATTTAGAATAAATAAAGGGTGTTTCCAAAACAAGAAGCAAAAACAAGTGACTGATTTAAAAAAAAATATGTAACTGACCTCTTTTTGTACAGTATGTAAGGCATTGTTTCTTGTTTACTGATCTTTATTTTAGTGATTTAGACGTAAAGCAAAGGTTTCTGACGTACTGTGCATATGTATGATGTATTTTAAACGTTTTATTATGTTTTTTGTACACTAAAACGTAGTTTTTATGTTGAATTTTCTTTTTTTTCGTGTCTGCACTCCATATTCAGTCTTTTTCGGGTTATCCGCGGTGCCCTTGCCACTCAATCCCGCGGATAATCTGGGCTGTACTGTATGTTATTGGGGCATGTTCGGTATATATTCGGTATATATATATCGGTATATATATATTCGGCATATATACTGGGGTATGTTCGTCCATAGCATGTTCGGTATTGAAGATGAATAAGTATGTAGCGTTTACGGTTCATTTACAGGGGGGCACTCAAAACAATTCTGCTACATTACGACCTATGGGGAAATATCGTTTGCGATGTATTTTAATGATATTTTAAATACTATATTAAAATTTACGTATATCACCGAGATGTACTACAAAGAGCTTATTGAAGAATAATTGCTGGAATTTTCAGTTGTGGTTTGCGTTTTAAAATTTAACTATTTTTTTGCCTATTACTTGGTGTGTATAAATTGGTGAGTATAGATCATATAACAGAGCTACATAAAAGATCTCAAATACATTTCCATTTATTGACAGAAATTGTTGAATAGAAATTTTCAACTGTGCTATGGGTTTAATTGAACTAACTTTTAGCATACTATACGTAGTATACATACAAATCTATAGATCATATACAGGGATTCACAAAATATTCGGATATTTTTCCAACTATTCCGATTATTGGTAGTAATTGCAGTAATTGTTTTTCAACTGCTTTATGCGTTTTCTAATTTGTTTATTTAGGCTTCTTTCATCTTAATAATCTGTAAAGTTTTTTACAGTATTCTGAATGTGTTGTAAAGTGTTACATAATCTATGATGAACGCATGATTTTTCATTCTTATTTATATGTAAAGATGGAACTTTTTAATCAATTGTTAACTCTTTTCCTGATAGGTCAAAATTACTAAAATAATATACAAAGGTGTGTCTTCGATGACAATAGAACATTTTAATAATTTTAGAATTAATTTTAAGGCATTTTTTCATTACCTAACCAGAGATGATAAATTGTATTTGCAATGCCAATACAATGCTTTAACTTTTTTAGACTTTAATTATAAATTAATAAATTAATTTAAAATTATTTTGCCGTTAGCCGGTCGCAGTTGATAAATTGCCAAATATTCTTTATGGCTATAATTGTAAACGTGTTGGATTTAATGGCCGAACCACGCTCGCTAAAAGAAGCCAACTGACTGTAAAGTTGTAACAATGCAATATTTTAAACACTATAAGTTGGAACATGAAAAATCACACATTTTTATCAATTGACAGTTTAATATTAATTAAAATATGATTATGCTTTGAGTAAACACTTTACAAATTCCGGATAAGTATTTAAATGACGCTTTTCTATTTCTCTTCTATTGCCATATCCTAAAAAAGAATAAAAATTATATATTTTTTAATGAATTTTGTAGCTCGAGAGTTCTACCAAGCGTAAAAATGGTTATATTTCCATAATCGGGTTCGGGGCCCAAATAATTGCATTGTAAAGGAATTTTTTTTTTTGTTAAAAATCATTAATTGCAGTGATGAAATTAGGCGAGATTTTCAAGATAAACATGGAATGTTTATGAAAGAGTGTTTTTTTTTTAAAAATACTCTTTTTACTTTTATACTAATTTTAAATGACCTTCATGTTGAATACTTAACACACTATGGGTGCTGAATACTTAATAAATGACTGCTTTGGAATTTGACAGTTGCCTCTACCTTGGTCTTACAAACCATTGTTAGAAGATTGCAGTAGCAACTGGTGTGTTGTGTATATTAGGATTATGGAAGATTCCTCATTGGCCACCACTATTTTCCTTTATTGGAAAAAGATTTGTTATATGTCTTGTATGTATTGAAACCTGCACTGCAAATTTTCAAACACAAAAATAAACACATTTTACAACACTTTTTGTCACAACAATTAACAAGACATTAATGTGTTGCGAATTAGAAAACTTCATATACAAAAAATTTTTTGTGTTGTGATTGTGTTCTTAATATGTTGCGAAAGTGTTGCTATCTAGAAATGTGTTCTTAATATGTTGCAAAAGCATTGGTATCTAAAAATGTGTTCTAAAAATAGTGTTGTTAATTGTGTTGAAATCGTGTTGTAAATAGTGTTGATGAAAATATTTTCTTACAATAGTGTTGTGCTGCACAGCACTTTGTCACCAAATTAACAAAACGTTGTAAACACCACACAATTTAGAACACTATAAAACAACACATGTAAAACACTTTCAAAAAACTTTCTACATGATGCCTTTAAAATTACACACACACTTACAACATACTATTTATTAAACATTTATAACACAATTTTAAAAACGAATGTTTTGAAAACACATTTTCTCCCCTTCTAATTTTTAACAACACTTTTTGTACAATCTTTTTATTTGGCACAACACATTCGCAACACATTCAGAACACAATCGAAAATGATTTTAGTTAGAAGTGTTAATTATTATGTTTAGTTAGTGTTGTAAAAGTGTTTCACGAATTTGTAGTGTAGTTATGGATATGGAACATAACTCATAATTTCACTTCTGGGGGAACTCCAAAGATACTTGCATTATTATTTGTTAGGTAATTTTCTAAGATACATTTAAATTTGTGATAATAAGATACATTTCTAAGATACATTTTCTAAGAATACATTCTAAGATACATTTTGAAATGTACTGTAGATACGCACTAAGAAAAGATTATGAAGATGATTTAAATTTAAAGTAAATTTTAAATTCTAAAGCACTTATTTATCGTAGTTAATCAAGCGCCTAAAATAAAATCTATCAAAATAAGATAGTTCCCCCTCCCCCCCCCCCCTTATAACTATTTAAAAAAAATTCTATCGCACTTCTTACAAAATTTCTGCCATTTTACAAAAAAATTTTATTTGAAGATTTTCCTCGTAAACTAAACAAGAGCAACGTTTGAACTGTGGATAATGATTTCGATGCTTAGTAACAAATTAGACCTGATAATCAACGTATACGTATTTACATTTAAATGATAAGCTTCATCTCGCGGAATTTAACTGAAAACAAAAGTATGCTTAAGAGTAAATTGTTTGAAGAGAATGTCATTATACAGTGGAAAATCATTGTTCCAGGCGATTCTGGGAAAAACGGCCCATGAATAGCAATCACAAAAGCAATTAATTTGATATGCAAATTACTCTGGAGAGTAATGGGTTTTAAAATTGAGTTTCGCTGCACTCTAATTTTTAAAGTGTAATCTAGTTTTCTATTACTATCTTGGGAGGCATCAACAAAATCTTTACATAGAGTAGTTTTGATGATAAATTAAATTGACATGCTTCAATGATACAGTTGTCGAAACAGGATCGATTATTGTCTGTAATATGAAATGTTTGTTAATATTTGTTAAGCGGGATTGCTCATCGTTTTCTATCGCAGGGAGAACTTCCTGCCATTGTTATATAGGATAAAAACACCCCGATTAGGAAAAATTCGTTGTTGTAACGGCTGCTGTGTGTTATATAGAAGAATCTATATGGATTTATTTTTACAGTGATGCTGCCAACCTTACTGGGTTCTCCCTCTTCCCCAAGGTGAATAAGCATAAACAGATAAAATAGTTAATGAAATATTTCTTTTTTCTATGTGGTTATTCATTAACTTCTTTTGTTCAAGGGAATTTCTGGTTTTATTTGACTTCAAGAAAACCGTTAAGGTTGCCGACTATGTATATGCTATTTACTTCAAACAAAACTTAAATGCGGCTAACTTTCGCTTCAACCTAATAGTTTTATGACGTTTTAATCGAATAAGGATTATAGAAGATTCGTCATTACTCAAAATTACTTTCATTTACTGAAGAAAGTGTTATTATTTCTAATGCATGTGTTAGAAGTTGTATGTATTAAGTATGTATGAATGTTATGAGATGGATGCATAAGTAAATAATAGTTGTAAGATAAATGTGTATGGGTTATTCTCACAAAAATGATAAAATCAGCTTAAAAAATTGTTTTAAACTGTTGAATTTATAGAATGTAATTATAATTAGAAAATAGTGCGCATCAGGATTTCATTACTTTTAAAAATTCTTTGTGTTTGAGACTTTCTTATACACACAATACTCAATAAATGACTGAAAAACTAGACAATATTAGTAAAAATGGATATGCCAAGTCCATGGAGGGGAATTCCAATGGAAGATACGAAAATAAGTTTTGAATTTTTAAGTTCTTTCGTTTTCAGATTGCTAAAATGGTGTATTTCTTTTTATTAAACGAAATGTTAAAGCTGTCTAAAATTTATATTATAATTATAAATTAGTTTTATCTTCCTTTATTTATGCTGACCGTGGACACCGAGTTCGAAAAGATTCAATAACTTCTTAATAGAACAAAGAGAAAGAGTATATTTAAAAAACAAAATGGTTTTCTTTCTCAAACACAACCTAATAATGATTCGGTATATACTGGAAAGGGTAGGGTAGGGTAGACCGGGGATAGTTGGCCCTCTTTTACTTCTAGTAATAAAAAAAAATTACAATTCAACGTTTTAAATTTCTTTTTATGTTACCACTATCAGTGTAGTTTCAGGAAGAAGTCGCAATAGCAAAACTTGAAAATATTAACTATAAGTATTAATTTAGAAGCTCAAATTGACACCAAGTCACTTGGGCCAACCTTCCCCGATTGCGGGGTAAGTTGGTCCAAGTCACTTTTTAATGTTCTGATAGTGTAGAAGTTTAAGAAATGATCAAAATTTTACCAAATATTAATTTTTATTTCTTGCGATCGAAAACACAATATAGCCTCATAAATTAAAATAAAAAATTTAAATATTAAAACTGTGAGTTATTCAAATTATTAATATAAAAAATGTCTTTAATACATTACGGAATAGTAATAAATTTTAATAAAAGCATGCTAGGTGTTAAAACACCGTAAATCTTAGAGTACAGTAATTTAAGAAATCATTAATTCTTAATTAGGTGAATTATTATAAACACCAGATGATAAATAAATTGTACCAAGGCCTATGTACATCTGTTAAGTGCAATAATTCTTTTCTTTCGTTTATTATGTTTTTCTAGCGCATCATTCCCTTTAAATTTCTGTTAGTAAAATGTAATATTGCTGCATGATGCTTTGGGTAATGCCAGCTTCTTTGAAATAATGATAATTTTCGTTTACATAAATTTTTAATTCCTAACCAATTATAAAAAAGAAAACAGTTTGTTTATCATGAAATATATATATTATTGATTACATTCATGATTAATTATTGGTATAATGACATTTAGATAATCTAATAAGTTAGGAAGTTAAGGTATCGCAATGTGCTTGATATAATTATGTTGGATGATATCATTTTTTTTTGCTTGTTTGAACTGCTGATCATTATTAACTGTTCAGGAAGTGTAGTTCTATTCTGCCTGAGGAAGGCACAACATGTCTCTTAAAGGAAAAAATATTTTTTGATAATTAAAAAATTGTTTCCAGAAACTGCCCTTTTTATGGATTATGGAGACAGAAAGGATTATTTAGTTTCAACGAATAACTACTCAGGTAAGATGTTTTCACTTCATAAAATGTGATGTTATTAAAGCATTATTTGTGTCAAACTCTTCTCTGGACGGGGTAACAAGGGGATATTATTAATAATTGAGAAATATCAGAGTCAGGTAGATTTGGATTGTTAGATTTGTTACTTTTAGTGGTAGTATGTAACACTAGGAGGCCGAACTTTTAGGTAGATTTCGTAAGAAATAATACCTATTGCAATATCCCATATGTTGGAATTTTTGAAAAACTTTAGAAGATCTACACCGATCATGACACCTAGAGCCCCAAACCACCGCCCCCAATTCAAAACTTTATCTATCTATATATTACTTTTCTATGGACACGATAACATATCCAATCATTTTAGACAGATTTTTGATATAATTAAAAATGGCTTCAAGCAGTGCAACAAATAGGGTTTTCAGAAAAAAATTCATAACTTCGTCAATTCAGAAGATATCAAATTCACTTAAATTTATCATAAATCCTCTTAATATTATCTACAACTTTTGCATTAACAAGCTTTTGATAGGAGCAACTCTTACAGCAAAAACAAGTTAAAAACAAAAAAGTGTGTGTGTGGGTGGGGGAGGTTGTATAAGAAAATGAATCCCATTTCCTTAATCCGTTAAATTCTTGCTGAAATTAGTACTTAACTTCGAAAGCTACCTGCGCCTGTAGGCCAAGCCAAGAGGGATTTAGTTATAAATGTTTTTGTACAACAGGAGCAGCTGATTTAATTTGTGGAGGAGGTAAACAACATTATAACTTCATTTTTTTTAAAAGAGTGACTGGAATAACCAGGAATTAAATTAATAAAATAATTCCTTACTATTGATTAATAATAAATAAATTAAAATAATAATAAATGTTTATTAAAATAATTCATTAAAACTATCAAAATTCCCATATCCCAGAGCCAAATTCCTTCGGGGCATATTAGCCCGGCGGGCTAACATGTCCCGTGCCAAATGGACCAACTAACCCCGTATCGCCATTTTTGTTTTTCATGACTGTACGGAATTATTCTGAAAGTATTTCAATAAAAAAACATGCTCCACAATAACTACGAACAATTATTTTTCTGAATTATTATATATCAAAATCTAAAATGTAATCTATAAACAGATAAAAAACGATTATTTATACGAGAGGAAATTTACTCACCTTTGCAAAATTTTGAAAAGTTTCAATAATTCTTTAATGGACGCTCCGACTTCAATGGTGCTGATGTTGGAGGAGGAAAGCGTAGCAACGCATACTAGGCTGGACTGACAATGTCATCTAACGCAAAGTTTTAAAAATATCGCGACTGGGCCAACATGCCCCTATGGCCAACTAGCCCCGGTCTACCCTACATGCTAATTTGTGGTACTTTTTTGCTGTTGTTGTTTTCAGTCTCCACAAAGGAAGAGGGACAAGAGGGACAAAGTTTATAAGTTAATTCCCTAGTAAAAATAAAACCATTTTTAAAAATTATTAAGTTAGAACTTAACTGAAGACTTTTAACTATACTTATTGTTGAAAAACAAATTGTAAATAAATTTAAATTGTTTAAGCTTCAGTGAAAATTATTTTGTGTTTTAGACGTAGGGACACTCACGGAGGGGAGTTTCGACTTTTATTCATTAAAATATTAAAGCTAAATATTAAAATTATTTTGTATTTAATAGCTTATTTAAAAGTTAGCTGTGCATATGAATAAAAAGGTTAGGAAATTCGCTACATTTTCTGATATTTCTCCCTTTGTGAGCATAAAAAGTACCTTTTCGTGAAAATGACCCGTATAAGCAATGAAACAACGTATGTAAACATGAAAACGTATGAAAATCCCTGCAGGCTCGGCCTACAGGCACAGGTAGATTTCAAAATTAAGTAATAATTTAACCAACAAAAACTAAATCAAGATTAGATATAAACTTATATAATTTTTAGTCATTTTCTGAGAAGTAATAACATCTTGAAACAGATTCGATATGTTTCATAAATTAGAAGTTGTGGTGTTTTTAATGTTTTTAGATATCCCCTCTACCCAAATTTTTTGCTGTGAGAGTTCATCTTATCAAAAACTTGCTAATACAAAAGTTATAGATAATATTAAGAAGATTTATATAATACATTTGAACCGTGTGGTGATTGTTTCATCAAATGAACCACACACTATATTTTAAATTCTGACTTTTTTTATTGAGACACGCGCGGGTTTAATAATGCAACCCTATATACAGCATCTCTGAGGGTTATCAAAAACTTTCATCACGCTAATGATACTATTTTATCGCCTTAGTGGCGGATTAACGGAGATGTGATTTTTTTCTTCTGCAACCCCTATATTTTTTAAATGTTTTTTTTGCTGTAACAGTTGATCCTATCAAAAACTTTACAATATTAAAGTTGCGGAAAATATTGAATAATAATAAATAAATTGATAATAAATTTAAGCGGATTTGATATCGTGTGAATTGACGAAGTTATGCATTTTTTCTTCTTAAACCTCTATTTTTTTCATCTTTTGAGGACATTTATAATGATATAAAAAATCTGTCAACATAAATTTTTGGCCCTTTTCCTAGAAGTAACAATAACTTTAAACTTATTAGATATGTATCGTAATTAAGAAGCTATGGTTTTTTTCTGTTTTCACAAAAATCCTCCCCATTTCCACTCCTTAGTCCGATTTTGGCCATTAACGAACTTGACCGACATTTTCTGCCCCTTGATTTTATGTATCAGTTTGGAAGAGATTTGTATAGTATTATGGAAGTTATCGTGTCCATAAAAAAGTTATATATATATATATATATGTGTGTGTGTGTGTGTGTGTGTGTGTGGTGACAGAGTTTGAACTCTGTACTGCAAAGACCAGCACATTCTTTAAATGAGGCTCGGGACGATCCACCCCAACCTCTGAGTCAACGAAAAAAAATGCTGAACTTACAAAAACTATTGTGAGAAAGATGAGATGACTGTTGGTTGCTCGTGTGAGCAGACGTGTGAAACGTCGTGTCGACTGAATACCGGGTCAGCGGACCTCGGTTTTAAAGCAGAATGCCGCCGGCCAGTTATAATTATCATGTTTAATCTAAATGTAAATACCTCATCCATATAGTCAAGAACATTAAAGTTTAAGATTTCCTCAAGAATCTGCTTGGACTAATTACTTCTAGACACCGACCACAGCTAAGGTACATTTATTCGTCAAAATCAATGTGCATTAAATTTCTACAGATTGGGGGATCGACCGGGATATTTACATGAAAAGTGTGGATTGAACTTGTACGAAAAAATTCTGATGTCCTTAAGTTGAATGATGTTCTGAAAAATAAAAGAAAAGACAGGTTTTTTTCGTCGAATGTCCCGTTATAGCTGGAAAGAAGAAAATTTTTCTCATGCGGGAAGGATAAAGAGTCATGTGTTTTCGGCGCTTCGTAATTTCAACGGAGTATTTTATCTAAGTGAGTGTGCCCGGTGATGAGTCAACGGAGTGTTTTGAATCTTCTTGTAAAATTTCGTTTATTTTGTACTGATAAAAGTGTGTTTCGAGTCTCGGTGACCGGTTGACCTACTTACTCATCTCAAGATGTTCTTCTTTTCTTGTGATAAAATGGGGAAGTGTTTTTTTTATTGTTCCCCATAAGTGCTTGAATTGTGTTAATAAAAGGTGTACGGTGATTTTTTGTGTACGCCAGAAGGAAAAGAATATTTATCTTTAGTGAAGTTTTTTTAGTGAGTTTTTTTTTAAAGTGATTTATTCAACGTGTCTGCGAAGAGGAAATATAGGAAGGTGGGTTTTTTTTGCTTCCTAATGATATACATGATCTTAGATTCCTAATACATGATTATTTTTTGCTTCTTTCAGAGAAAAGTGTTTTAACGATATCATTTTTTTTATCTTGTTATTTTTTTTATGTGAAAAGAAAGGAAAATATATTCTGTGAGAATATTTAGAGGGAAGTAAGTTTTTATAAAATTGGTATTCAATAATTTTTTTTTGTATTGTTATATTGTGAAGAAAAAATATATATTTATTTTTTTTGGTGGAAATATCTGGTACAAAGTAAGTGAATTTTAGAAAACTTTATATTATTATATATATAGATATATTTGATTTATCGGGTGCTTATATATTATTGATTTATATTGAAATGTTTTATTTTAGGTGTTAATTGGTTAGATATAATTATGGCACACTTAATAAGGTCTAAAAAGATCGATCTGGTTACTGCGGTAATCGAGTTAGGTTTAAATCCTCCAGATGGTGCTAATAAAAGTCAACTGACTGAATTAATTGTAAAATCCGAAGGGTATAATGAGGAACTAGTAAAAAATTTGCTAGCGGGAATTATAAGTGAAAGGGAAGAGAAAGAAAAATTGTTGCAACAAAAAGAAATCGAAAATCGTGAATTTGAATTGAAAAAATTACAATTGGAAAATACACAAAATACCCAATTGCATAATTCAATATCTACAATCGCCGGAAAGGGTTCCGATGTTCTAAAATTACTAAATAGATATAATAATGAGGAAGAAATCAGCATTTACTTAACCCTTTTCGAACGTCAAGCGAAGCGTCTTGGGATAGAAAAAAATGAATGGGTTACATATCTGTTGGCATTGTTACCGCTTGATATTGTTAGTTTAGTAAATCGTGAAAGTGAAGAACTATCCAGTGATTACGACTGTGTAAAGAAAATACATTTAAGATGTTTCAAACTTACACCAGAGCAATTTAGGCAAAAATTCTTTTTACATAGAAAACAAAATTCAGCGTCATGGAATGATTTCTCATTTGAAATCTCAAATTTTCTGAATGAATGGTTATTGGGATTACACATATCAACGTTCGAAGAGTTAAAAAATATTTTAATCATTGACCAGATTAGGCGAAAATTGTCCCTAAAAATGAAGGAACACTTTTGTGACGAATTGCCAAAAATTACGAGTGTAGAAGATTTGACCAATAAATTGGATGATTTTGAAACCGCCAGAATTAACTTACGGAAAACTGAAATTAAGCCCTCAAACACGGAATTTATAAAACGTCAAGGTAGTGAAAATAATAGAGCGTTCCATCGAAATGACATTAGTCGCGTACCATATGAGAAAAACTACACACATACCCCCCAAAAGAATTTAAATACAAAAATCCGTTGTTTCAATTGCAATGACTTTTCCCACCGTTTTAGGGACTGCCCCCGAAAAAAAGAAAGTCCGGTCTGCTGGAAGTTAAAATTCCTGGCCACAGGTCTGACCAGTGTACAAATAATTCTCCTAAAAATGCAAACGCTGCCGTAAGCAATAACTCAAATCCGGTTGATAAAATAATAAAAAGCGTGGGGATTTTAGGGAAAAATATGGATGCTTTAATTGATACAGGAAGTGACGTAACTATGTGTAGCAACGATACTTATACAGCCCTGTGGATGTCCTAAATTGCATGAAAATGACTCGGTTTTATCAGGTATTGGTGGTAGTCAAATTATACCCATAGGATTTATGACCGTAAAATTTAAATAGATGGTTACACAGTGAATGCAGATTTATACGTCGTAAAAAATTTGAGCCATTCTATAATTTTAGGAAATAACTTTTTGAAACAGGTAAATTTCAATATGTCAGAAAAAGGATTGCAAATTACAGGGAAAGGAAAGTTGAAGGAAGTTAGGGTGAATTACGTTACTGCTTTCCCACAAGAAACAGTCATGACAAAAAACAGGCGCGTCATCTATGTCACACCCAGATTTCATGCGATGTTGTGGTCAGAAAAGCAAAACAATCCCACGATAGGAAAAACGATTGCGACAGCTGAATTGGTGAGAAAGGAACAGACTAGTCAAAATGAAACAGCTTGCAACTTTAGGGAAAAAATAAACATGCAATTAAGCTCTGATAAAAATTGTTTGTTGGAAAGTGAACAGTGTTCTGTCCCACAGTTAGACTCAGCGAAAACCACAGATATTTATTTAGCAGAGACAGCTAATTCTATTAATTTTCAGGAAGTTGAGCTAAACCATATTACAAACAACACTATTAAGAAAGAGTTAACGGAATTGATCACTAATTATAAGCCAAACAAGGTTACGGACACAGAGTTGAAAGTAAGTATAACATTAACTGATGATATTCCGATTGCGCAACGACCGCGTAGATTAGCATATCCAGAACAGGAATTTGTAGACAAACAAATACAAGAATGGTTGGAAATGGGAATTATAACGGAGAGTAATTCTAATTATGCATCGCCTATTGTGTTAGCGAAAAAGAAAGATAATTCCTGGAGATTGTGTGTAGACTATAGACCCTTAAATAAAAAAATAATTAGGAGATAATTTTCCCTTGCCAAGAATAGAAGACGTTTTAGATAACATTGAGGAAGCGAAAGTTTTCACTATATTGGATTTAAAAAATGTTTTTTTTATATAGACGTAGCAGAGGAGAGTAGGAAATATACAGCATTTGTCACGCATAACTCCCAGTACGAATATTTAAAGCTTCCATTCGGATTATCGATTGGGCCCCAGAATTTTCAGAGATATATTCAAGCTGTTTTTAAACAGTTAATTAAAGAAAAAGTAATATTAATTTACTTAGACGATGTCATAGTACTTGCGAAGACTGAAGAAGAAGCGCTTTTAAAACTGAAACGCGTCCTAGAAGTTGCATCGGATTACGGGCTTGAATTTAATTTTGCAAAATGCCAATTCCTTAAACGGAAAATTGAATTTTTAGGCTATATTATCGAAATCGGAACTACTAGGCCCTCGGAAGCCAAAACTTTGGCAGTAAAGAATTTTCCTGAACCCCGCACCATTAAACAATTACACAGTTTTCTAGGTCTAACTTCTTATTTCAGAAAATACATCCCACATTATGCAACTATAGCGAGACCTTTAAGTGATTTATTAAAAGCGGGAAATACGTTTAAATTTGGAATCCTCGAAAAACAAGCTTTTGAGACTCTTAAAGAAAAACTAGTTAACCCCCCAGTATTGCATACATTCCGACGAGGCGCTAGACTAGAATTGCACACCGATACAAGCGCCATAGGTTTTGGTAGTGTCCTACTACAGGAAGATAAGAACAAAAACTTACATCCTATTCATTACATGAGCCGTAAAACTACACCTACTCAAGCAAAATACTCGAGTTATGAATTGGAAACACTCGCGGTAATAGAATCGGTTAAAAAATTCCGAAACTACTTATTAGGCACGAAATTTAAAATTGTGACAGATTGTTCTGCGTTTCAAAAGACAATGGACAAATAAGACATTACGCCAAAAGTAGCCAGATGGGCTGTATTCTTACAGGAATTTGATTATGAAATTGCCCACCGATCAGGATCCCAAATGAAACATGTAGACGCATTGAGTAGAAATACAGTTCTAATAGTTACCCGATCGCAAGATGAATTAACATTAAAAATAAAGAATGCACAACAAGAAGACGAACACATACAAGCGATAAAAAAGTTAATTGAAAAAAATGAAAGTTCAGAATATTTTTTAAGAAACGACATCGTATACAAATATGAAAATGATAGAGAATTTCTGATGATTCCTACAAATATGCAAGAGGAAATAATACGCGATGTTCATAACAAAGGTCATTACGCAGTGGCTAAAACTGAAATTATTTTAAAAGAAAATTATTTTATACCCCAATTAAGAAAGCAAATTGAAAGCGTCATTGCCAACTGCATAGAGTGTATACTTTGCAATAAAAAGCAAGAAAAAGGAGAAGGTCTGTTAAACCCGATCCCCAAACAAAATATGCCCCTCGAGACCTATCACATAGATCACATTGGTCCCATGCCTTCTACAAATAAAAATTAAAATCATATTTTTACTGTTGTGGACGCATTTACTAAATTCGTTTGGCTATACCCCGTTAAAACTACAGCCGCTAAAGAAGTCATCGATAAGTTGACCCGACAACATGATATTTTCGAAAATCTATCGCGAATCATTACCGACAAAGGACCAGCATTTACCTCTAATGATTTTGAGAAATATTGTAAGGAAGAGAACATAGAACATAGAGCATATTCCCATAACAACAGGGATACCTAGAGGAAACGGTCAAATAGAGCGAATGCACAGAATTCTTATCCCAATTTTAGCAAAACTTAGCGTAGAAGACCCCACTAAATGGTACAAATTTGTCGCGCCCGTGCAACGCATCATGAATAGTACCGTATCGAGGAGTACAAAATTTACACTTTTTGAACTACTGACAGGAACGAAACTGCGGCAGAAAACTGACCTGCAAATCAAAACGTTGTTAGATGATGAGGAGTTAAATTCGTTCATATCGGAAAGAAATGCGAATAGAGAAATAGCTAAGCAAAACATACTAAAAATACAACAGGAAAACGTGAAAACGTATAACAAAAAGCGAAAAAAGGCCAACACCTATAAACTCGGTGATTTGGTGGCCATTCAAAAAACACAGTTTGGGACAGGTACCAAACTAAAGCCTAAGTTTCTTGGTCCCTATGAGATTACTGCAGTAAAAAGAAACGATCGCTATAACGTGAGTAAAGTTGGACACCATGAGGGTCCAAATACGACCTCAACAGCTGCAGATCACATGAAGCCTTGGACTTATACTGTCTAAGACGAAATATTTGAGCTTTAAGTGATTTTTGTGTTTTTTTTATTTTTTTTAAACTGTGTATTATTGATATCTTTTTTTTTTTATTACTATTATGAACAAACTGTGAAAAGAACTGCTTCCAAGTGACAAGCAGAAAAACTTTATTATTTTTCTAACTCTAAACATATTGGTCAAGGACTGAAAACTTTTAAAAAGCAGTATTTAGTGACTGATTTTGTTATTATTTTGTTTTATATATTGTTTGTGAATTTTTTTGTGTGTATAATATACGTTCTGGAAAAAGTAGTCCAGTACCAGTCTGGCATATAAGGTAGATGAGTGACTGGGAGGACACAGACCTGTCAGGTAGGCCGAATTGTGGTGACAGAGTTTGAACTCTGCACTGCAAAGACCAGCACATTCTTTAAATGAGGCTCGGGATGATCCACCCCAACCTCTGAGTCTACGAAAAAAACTGCTGAACTTACAAAAACTATTGTGAGAAAGATGAGATGACTGTTGGTTGCTCGTGTGAGCAGACGTGTGAAACGTCGTGTCGACTGAATACCGGGTCAGCGGACCTCGGTTTTAAAGCAGAATGCCGCCGGCCAGTTATAATTATCATGTTTAATCTAAATGTAAATACCCCATCTGTAAATACCTCATCCATATAGTCAAGAACATTAAAGTTTAAGATTTCCTCAAGAATCTTCCTGGACTAATTACTTCTAGACACCGACCACAGCTAAGGTACATTTATTCGTAAAAATCAATGTGCATTAAATTTCTACATATATATAGTAGGACCTCGATTATCCGCCGCAATTGGGACCGAACCTACATCGGATAATCGAAATTTCCGCACAATCGAGAATTTATCAATAATAATCTAGTTTAATATGTAACATCGCCATCGAACTGCTATTATGACTATTTATACTTCAAATTAATAAACTTATTCAAATTATACATGAAAATAAATTTATTTTGAAACAAAAACTTACAACGATTTAAATGGTAGTTTCATCTGGCATAAATTGGCCATCCTTTGCCGTGCAACTCCTTCCCGAAGTTTTCTTAAAACCATTACTTCAGAGGAATCACACTGTTCTTGTTTTTTCAACCAAGCAAGGCCTTTTGAAGACACCCAAAATCATCATTGTTACCAATCTTTGCTTGGGAATCATTCTCGCCTACACCATCATCTTCTTCTTCGTCTTCTTTTGGAGAATTTCGGACTTCTGTGATAATTTCCTCATCCTTACGAAACTGGAAGCCTGCATATTCCACGTCACAATCCAGGCAATCTGTGATTTCTTTGATCCCACAGTTTTCAAAACCTGGCATCAAGCTAAAAAGGTTTGAAAATTCAGTAGCACCATCTACCGCAATGTTTGCAGCATTTTCATTTGTGCCAGTTGAAAAATTTGGCAAAAGTTTTCGCCAACTTAGACTTAGTGTCAATTCTGGCATAGATTCCTATGCTTCACTGATAATATATCAATGCAGTCTTTAAAGTTGACAGTTTTCCATAAATGAACTATTGAAACTGCGCCAGATGCAGAATCTCTTACAAAAAGTAATTTTCTGATTAATGTCTTTCGAATGTGGCACTCGGCAGTACGGTTTTCCAAATTTTGAAATGAGGAGTGTTTTTGTTTAGAACAGTCACGTGTACATGTGTGGAGGAAGAATATACTTATACCGGATTGGAGCTTGAAGGAGCTGAAGATAATTTCAAAGAAATTCTAAGAAAGAGGAACCAAAATATTTATCTGCACTAATAATTCTTCAAGGACCTCTTCCATAAAGAAGAAATGTGAAAAAATTCTGAAAAAAGGGTAAGGAAACCGACGTCGGTTTAGGGGGAGCTCCGGTTAAACGAGGGTCGGATAATCGAGGTCCTTCTCTTTTCTCTCTTTCTCTCTCTCTCTCTCTCTCTCTCTCTCTATATATATATATATATATATATAAAGTTTTGAACTGGGGTGGTTTTGAGATTTGTCATGATCGGCGTAGATCTGTAAAAAATATTTCAGAAATTTCAACATAGGGGAGAATGTAATAGATAGTGTTTCTCACGAAAGCTACCTAAAATGCAGAATTTGAGAAGAAACAACTAAAGTCTAAAATAAACTAGTCAACTAGTCTAAAATAAAACTGACACAACTGCTTTCAGGTGGATAAATTGCGAGATAGAGATGTAGCGTTTTTCGTGCACACTGGGACACATGTTTATCAATGACATAACCTCAAAATTGCTATTTTTAGGTAGATTTGGTAAGAAATACTACCTATTACATTCTTCCCTATGTTGGAATTTCTTTGGGTGGG
Source organism: Maratus speciosus (assembly GCA_963932465.1). Lineage (NCBI taxonomy): Eukaryota > Metazoa > Arthropoda > Arachnida > Araneae > Salticidae > Maratus > Maratus speciosus. Next base: position 364,626,549 of record OZ010792.1, read on the forward strand.
CCTTGTTGAGCCTAAATCAATTGGTAGGCGTCCCCACGTGGCTGACCCTGTTGGAATTTCTTAAACTTTTGCAAATCTACGCAGACCATGACCCCTAGAACCCCAAACCACCCCCAGTTCCAAACTATACCTATCTATCTGTCTATATATAGTATATATATCATTTTTTTTTTATGCACATCATAACTTCCATAATTCTGCAAATCGGACCAAGGGGGTGAAATAGGGGGAGGTTTTGTGAAAACAGGAAAAACCCCATAACTTCTTAATTATAATACATATTGAATCAGTTTAAAGTTATTATTACTTCTAGGAAAAGGGCCAAAAATTGATGAATCACAGATTTTTGATAAAATTAAAAATGAGTTCAAGGGGCGAAAAAAAAGTAGGGTTTTACGGAGAAACAAATTCATAATTTCGTCAATTCTCAAGATATCAAATTCACTTAAACTTATTAAAAAATCTTCTTAATACTATCTATAACTTTTATATTGACAAGTTTTTGATAGGACCAACTCTTACCATCCCCTCCCCCACCCCCCAAAAAATAAATAAAAACGAAAAAAAGGGGGTTGAAGAAGAAAAAAATTCATAACTTCGTCAATTCACTAAATATCAAATCCGCTTAAATTTATTATAAATCTTCTTAATATTATCTACAACTTTTATACGGACAAGTTTTTGACAGGACCAACTCTTACAGCTAAAACAAATTAAACAAAAATAAGGGTTGAAGAAAAAAATACCGTATTAACATGATTCTGATAAAACCAGCTCTTACAGAAAAATGAAATTAAAAACTCTTCAAAAGCGGTCAGATAAAATTGTTAAACTGTGTTTATCTCGAACCTTGATTTAGTTTTTGTTGCTAAAATTAGTACTTAAGGCTGTTCTTAACTGCTCTGCTCAACAAGCGCAAAACGTTCTGACACATTTACAAATTCATTTTTTTAATGGAAAGATATAAAATTGGAAATCCTGCCTATGGAAACGATTTGGAATTGAACTGTTTTTTTTCATTTTTTGATCAATCAATTACCCATTGAGTTATAAGGGACTTCGATCACGTGACAAACCCGTTTTTCGCCCGCTCTTGAGTGATTTTTCTACTTTCGCGCGGAAATTCGGTTCAAAACGTCCACTTTGACATTATTTTCTGAAAGATCTATTGTGTTTGCAAAAAAATAGAAAAAACAGCTCGATGACATAGTTTCCGAACAACAACACCAGCCAGTTTCATGCATTTTCGAACAAAAATAAATTAAAACTTATGTCAGGAAGTTGCCCTTTTTGATTTGAGAACAGCCTTAACTTCGAAATCTACCTGTGCCTGTAGGCCGAGCCGGAAGGGATTTTTTGACTTGTGTCGCCTTTCTTGCAGGGGTGCGATACATCAAGCAAGAAGTATTCACATTCAGTAAGAAGATTATTTAAAAATTAAAGTGTATCTATCACTCTTAGTTCGCATTAGTATGTAAAAGAAAATCTACAAATAAAGCTTTTTTTTTTTTTTTTTTTTTTTTTTTTTAAATATTTTATTTCGATGACGATTGTTCTAGGCTCACTACCATCGTAGGGTAAGTGCACTTAGTAGTCGGCCAACCCCCAGTAGTTGACCACTTTGAGATAAAATATGTTATGAATAGCTTATTTTTGGTTTCAAATGAAATATTACAATCTCCCTATATGTAGCCATCCTTTTTACGCCATGAGCCATCAGCAAATAATTGTGGATATTTTTATTGCATTAGTAATGAGCTATTTTTTATTTGGTTGCGGTCAAATAACCATTATTGCTATTTTTGTTGTAAACCGATGACAAAATTTTTAAAAGACAAGTATTAATTATTTTTTTATTTTTTTCTAAAATTATAAGACTGTACTAGTAAAAAGTATAATAAACTAATTCTTTTCAGTATAAAAATTAAATAAGTGTGTTTGTATTAATTAATTTTAATGTGGCCGACTATTGGGTATTATATTTACTTACATGTTCAGTAATCGGCCACCACGGTTGACCACTGGCTAAAAACCCATTTCACTTTTTTGAGTCCATTTTTAATCATTTGATTTTTTTCGTAATTTGATTTTCGCAATTTGATATTTATATAGCCTTTTACTTGCATTTTATTTTATGCACACTATATATAAGGTGTCCTGGGGTAATAACGCCACGTTAAGATTCTACCAATTTTTACGGCTTAGTTTTAGATTTTTTCCTAAACAAACATAGGATTTGATACAGCAACTTATTGATTATATATACAAGAAAGACTATTTTAGCTGATATCTATTCATAAACTGTAGTGGCGTGATTTCTTGACCAATGCTATTTGGCGTCATTACCCAATTGGTGGGTAATAACGCTATGCAAACAAAACTATAAAATAAGATGGAATAATGGCATAAAAAATTGTCCAATTCTAAAGATACAAACTCTACAGCTTTAGAAATTGACAAATTGCTTTTTTTTTACCATTAATTGCGATATCAGGATGCAGTAGTATTCATATGATATTTTATTCTTCTAACATGAAAAACTTAGTATCATTTAGGACGCACAAATTTGTATTTATTTTTTTAGTTTTAAACAATGACAATAATGGTCTCTCGTGTATAAAAACAAAAAAATCAAATAAAAAGTGTAGTTCTGTCACGGAAAAGTATCAACCGGGGTTAATAACACTAGTGGATGGCGTTATTACCCCGGTATGCATTTTGCGCGGTATATTTTAAACTACAAGCTACCTCGCGAATACATCCAAAATCTCCCACAACATTTTGAAAGTACATGAAATACACTACAAATTTATGTAATAAACAAAGTGTTTCCTAACAAATATATAGTCTTCATATTACAGAACTTACCTATCAAATTAATAATTTTAAATAATACATTACTCAGAATATCAATAATAGATACAATAATCGATGTCTATGACACGTTAAAATTTCACATCGAAACTCGATCTGTTAGTACCGCCAGAATGACGAATTGATGCCTTATTCTGATTGTATCGTACCAAGATATCACGAAGCAGATAGTAATATTTTTACTATACTAATCTAAATATGCAACATATTAAAATTTCATTCCGAAATTCAATGATGCGATAGTACAATTAAAAGGAAGAATTGGCTCATATCTTATCGAGATTACACAAAACAGACTGAAGCATTTGTATTATACTAATCTGTAACTTTAATCATTAACATTTCATGCTTAAAATTGAAAACGAAATAGTACCGCCAAAATAATGAGTTGACGACCCGTTATGCTTCTATAGTGATCAGATACCACGGACAGATTGAAATACTTAAATCGTATTAATCGAAAGAGAGATATTAAAATTTCATTTCGAAATTCGATGACCAGATAGTACCGCCAAAATAAGAATTGGCGCCTCATTCTGCTTATATCGTTAAAAGATATTACGAGGCAGACTGTAATATCTTTAATGTACTATTTGAGATATGCAACTTATTAAAATTACATTTCGAAACTCGATGACGAGATTGTACCGCGAAAATGAAGAATTGGCGCCGCGTTCTGCTCATATATAACAACGAAATCCCAAGACAAACTGAAATATTTGCATTGTACTAGTCAAGATATGCAACATATTAAATTTTCATCCCGAAACTCGATGACATGATAATAACGCTAAAATGACGATTTGGTGCTCCCTGCTGCTCATATCATACCAAGATATGCATTGACAGATCAGTCATTTATGCCCTGTTAATAATATTGTCCTACATCATAATTTCATTTTGAAACAAGATGACCTAATAATTTTTTATCTGCCCACCGCCTTGTCAACGATGGCTAAACACAAAATTTGAATGGCCGACTACTAGATAATTTGGTACTTTTAGCTTTACTTTCCATAAGAAACAAGAATGAAAAATCATGCATCAAGAATAGATTACAAAAGCACTTCCCATGACTTGCAGAATTCTTTAACGAAATTTAGCTGCTTAGTAAAAAAGTAAACCTTTTAGAAAAGGCATAATACTTCTGAAAATCAGATTACGGTCCCTAACCGGAAAAGTAGTCCAATTCTTTTGTGCAGTCCTGTATTTATTCTAAAAATTTGTATGTTATTCTATACATAGTATGGTAAAACTTAGTATAGTAAGAAAATGCATAACAGATTGAAAATTCCCCTTCAGCAATTTCTACCACTATACGGAAACGTAATTGAATTATTTTGTACACAGACAGTGTACCAACAGAGTTTTATATGCCGCACATATTAAGCTAAAATTTAATTCAGGTTAAAACGTGGTTAAAACTACTGAAATAACGCTCCTACACATTATTATCCCAGGGACGTCATGTATTCAGTTCTTTGCATAGCCCTGTATATGATTTTATTTTATATTATAGAAACATCTCTTAATATACTAAATATAGTTCAGCTTGAAAGAGCATAACTCAAAAGCATCCTTTAAGCCATTCACGTTTATACTCCGCAAAGCTTTCAAAGTCTTATGTGTACCTTGTATATGATCTATATCAGTTATAAAGACCGCATACTAAGCAAAGATTTAATTAAACTTAAAAACGCATGTTATAAACGAAATCACACTTTCAGCAATTATCGCTAATAGAAAGATTCAGTATTGTATTCGAATTTTTTGTGTATCCCTGTAAATGAACGATAAATGCTATGCATATCATGTTATACAACAAGTATATTGTAGTAAGCTTCAGTAATGTATATCAGTTTCATTATATTTGAAATAGTGTAACAGAATTAAAATAAGCTGCAAATCGTTTTTCCCCTGACACTATTATGTAAAGGAATTCTTTTGCGTGGCCCTATAAATGAATAATAAGCACTTTGGACCCCATATTGTCGTGAATACTTAGTTTAGTGCACTTCATAAATTCATATCAATTTCATTATGTTTGAAATGACCAACTTCATTAAAATAAACTTGAAGCAATTTTTTCGCATTGAGCGTAATGAGCGGAATACTTTTGACTGTCCCTGTAGATTAACTGTAAATTCTACACACTTTTACTTTCAATAGCGATCGTGCAATTGTTAACGTCAATAACATACAAAAAATTGAGGGAGATTCGAGTATATTTACGAGTGTTAGAGCTCGGACAGACTGGAGACAATCCAAATTCACAAACACTTTTAAACTATGTTGGAAAGTGTTAAAATCTATTATAATATTTTAAATTATTACTGAAACATTATAAGAAAAGTATATATTTACACATTTTATTGTTGAAATATTGTTCTGTTTATAAAAATTATGCTTTAAGTTATTTACAATAACAAAGCATTTAAGTGGCCGACAACTGGTCCAGTGATGGCCGAACACTAGAATTGGGTGGCCGACTACTAGCGACTTTGCTACTTTTAAATTTAACTTTTTATAAATAAAAACTATAATCAGTTTTTTAAAAAACAATTGCTGAAACAGTAAAATAAAAGAATACATTAACATGTGTCACTGTTAAAAATGTTGTATTGCTTTTTAAAATTGCGCTTTGAGCTATATACTAAAAGAAAGCCCTTAAGTGGCCGACTATTGGTGCTTTAACCCTATATAAGATATTTTCACCTCAAATCTTCCATGATAAAGTAAACAGAAACAAAGTTTGAACCAGGATAATGAATTAAAAACACAGTTAAAAAATAGACCTGATAACCAAACGTATACGTATTTGGATTTAAATGATAAGCTCCATCTTGTGAAATTTAACTGAAAATAAAAATATGCTTAAGAATAAATTGTTTGAAGAGAATGAATGTCATTATACACTGGAAAATCATTGTTCCAGGCGATTCTGGGAAAAACGGCCCATGAATAGCAATCACAAGAGCAATTAGTTTGATATGCAAATTATTCTGGAAAGTAATGGATTTTAAAATTGAGTTTAGATGTACTCTAACTTTTAAAATGTAATATAGTTTTCTATAATATTACTAACTTGGGAGGCAGCAACGAAATCTTTATAACAGCATTGAGTAGTGCATGATAAACTGAATTGACATATTTTTTTCGATACAGTTATTGAAACATGATCGGTTATTTTATGTATCTTTTTTTAAAGGTATTTGTTTATATTTTATTAAAATCTTATTTTAAAATCAAGTTTTTATTTTTTTTAATTATATATAAATATTTATCAGATATCATAAACACACACACACACACACAAATAATAATAACCAGTTGATTCAAACAAATTCCTATTAGATCATATTTAAAACTCGAAAATTTAGTTGAGCCAAATAAATTTTTGTTGTCTTGTTGATTTTTTTTATATAATTGTTCAATCAACCGAAATTTGGTTGACTCAAAAAAATTTTCGGTTTAAATTTGGTCCGAAACGAACTTTGTTAGATTAACGGTACGTTATTTTTTCTGTCTCATATGTACTTTCGTACTTCAAAAATGGATACAATTTTAACAAATTGTTCCTATTGGTATGCAGCTTTTACTAAGGCTGTTCCTAAGACTCAAATCCAAAGGAGCTTACTTTCTGACACATTATTAATTCATTTTTGTTCGAAAACTTATGATATTGGCAAGTGTTGTCATTTAGAAACTATGTAATGGAAACACGCTTTCCATTTTTTGGTAAACGCGAAAAATCTTTAAGAAAATACTATTAAAGTTAGTGTTTTGAACAAAGTTTCCAACGCAACACCGCGGGAAATAGAAAAAAACCCGTCGTTACGTGATTACAATTGCTTATGACTCCATAAGTAATTTATTTATTAAAAAATTGAAAACTCATTTTGATTTCAAATCATTTTAATATTTAGACCTGCCAATTTCATTCCTTTGCGTTTAAAAATAAGTCGGAAAATGTGCCAGAAAATTTCACGCTGTTGAGCAGGGGATTTGAGAACCGCCCTAAAAATTTGATTTTTTGTTCTAAAAGAGCCAAAAATTACATCGACAGGTGTCGGTATTAAAATAATTTAAAGACAAAGAATGTTGGGATTATACAATATTTGTTTACACTTAATGATATTCAATTTCGCTGTCTGAAAATATTCAGTATTGTTGCCAGTATTGTAAATTTTGTTGTCAATGTTTCAATATTTTCTAGTAGTAAAATAACTAGAGAACAGGAATTCTGCTTTTCAGAATTTAGTGTCGCCACCGATGAAAAAAAAGTATATGTATATAAATACAGATACAGTAGTGTCCCGATTATCCGAGTTAATCGAACTTATCCTTTTGGAATGGATCATTTTCTTCTGATGGACTGATGGCTGTTATTATTATGAAACAGCCATTATAATCTAACTTTTTACGGCTGCTCTTTCATCTTCACCTAACACTTCATTTATAATGGCTGTTTCATAATAATAGAAACCATCAGTCCATCAGAAGAAAATATCTCGGTTAAAGAAGAAACTCGGTTAAGCGGGATTCGGATAATCGGGACTCTACGTAGCTCAGTTTTAAGACTTAAAACACGCGATTTTATTTAGATAAAATGACGTCATCCGAATCCGCAGAAGAATTTCTTATCATAAACATCTACAATAAAGTATGGGTAGGACGTCACTTATCTCAGAATAATACACTAATGCAGCAAAAAGAAATAAATTCATTTATATTTTTTCAAAATAGCACGTCATATTAATAGTCAAATTAATTACTTTTTTTTCAGTTTTTATGAGAAAGTGGCAACAAGAAGATATAATTGCTATTTTTCAAATATTTTCGCTTTACTGTCTACAGAAATGGAGTACTTGAATTGTCAAAATTAAAGAAATGGTGATAAAAACTACAAAAAAAAAAAAAAAAAAAAAATTAATGTCTCAAAAATAAATGGAGACACAGTTTAAAAAAATTTGCATTTAAAAGTACTTTTTTTCCCAATACGACGGTCTAAAAATTGATGCTTATAAATGTGCGATGCTTAGAAGTTTAAAAAATTGCAGTAGAGATTATTCCGTGCAATGATACATCTGCTCTGTTTTACGACTGACTTATACAACAACAACGTAACGTTATTTCTTGAAGACGACACATTAATAGGTGGGAGAAAGAAATAGCATATCGGGGGCTAAAAAGACCATGCGAAGTAGTAAGTTATTAATCATTAATTATTTAAGAAAATTATGAGATGAAAAATAGAAGAAATTTTATGCGAAGTAAACTTTATTTCATTTTACCAAAAACTTTAACGCTGTCATCTAGGAGAATCCTTTCTCTAGTGTTTCACAGTCACTGGGCAAAATATATCGAAGAAAATAAGGATAATTTTTGTTTCATTACCTCATAGAATTTTATTCGTTCTACCCTAAATTGGAAGCAAGTGGTGACACGTTCACTTTAATCCCCAGAGGCTGAGTTGGACCTATCCTATCAGTAAGTGCACAAAAGTTACCAGCAGTTTTAGATTTACTTATTTGCTATCTCAGTAGTTTTCTTGTTCAATAAGTTAAATTGAAAAAAAAAAAAAAGAAAAAGAAAGGAAAGGAAAAAGAAACAGAAAAAATTTAAATATTACTTTATCAATAAGTGTATTCAATAAGTTAAATGAAAAAAAAAAAAAAAAAAAAAAAAAAAAAAGAAAGAAAGAAAGAAAAATTATACATCAACCATAGATTATGAAACACTTTCCAACACTTCCGGAAAACTTTGACGAAACTTCGCTGTCTATTAAGGTAAAATATAAATATATATCTAAGTAAGCATTTTAGAAAAGGCGTAACACCATCTGAAAACCTGATTTCAGCAATTACCGTCCATAGCCGGAAAAAGTAGTCCAATTCTTTTGAGCAGCCCCGTATTTTATCTACAGATTTATATATGTTCTATGTATGCTAAAACTTAGTTTAGTAAGAAAATTCATTATAGGTCATAATAATTCAAAAAACCTTCAGCAATTTTTACCAATATACGGAAATATGCTTGAATTATTTTGTAGAGCCATGTATATTACCAACATATTTTTATATGCGCCATATATTAAGCTAAAATTTAATGCAGGCTAAAATATAGTTGAAACTCCTGAAATCACACTTACAGACATTATCTATCCTTAGGTGACATGTATCTATAGATCTTTGCGTGGCCCTGTACATGATTTTATGTATATTATGCAAACATCTCTTAGTATACTAAATATAGTTACAACTTGAAAGAGCATAGTTAAAAGCCGCCTTTAAGCCATTCAAACTCATACTTCGCAATGTTTATGAATTGTTTTGTGTAGCCCTGTATATGATCTATAGTATTTATACTCACGCACCACATAGTAAGCGAAAATTTATTTAAACTTAAACACGTATATTATAAATGTAATCTCACTTCCAGCAATTATTGCTTATCGACAGTACTTCAAATATAGTACTGTATCCGAATCTTTTGCGTGCGCCTGCAAATGAACGATAAATACTATGCACATCATGTTCTACAACTAGTATCTTGTAGATAGTCTCAGTAATATAATGTCGTTATATTTGAAATAGAGTAACATAACTAAAATAAGCTGTAAACAATTTTTCCTCGTAGACCATTATGTAACGGAATTCTTTTGTGTGGCCTTCTAAATGATTAATAAATGTTTAGAACCCCATATTCTACAGAATGCATGTTTTAGTGCATTTCATAAATGCATATCAATTTCGTTTTGTTTTAAATGGCCAACATCATTAAAATGAACTTGAAACGATTTTTTCCCATAGACCGTAATGAAACGGAATCTTTTTGAGTGTCCCTGTAAATGAACTATAAATGTTACACACTTCATCTACAATAGCGATCGTGCAATAACGTCAATAACATAAAAAAAAAATTAGGGCTATCCGAATGTATTTACGAGAGTTACAGGGCGGCCAGACGGACAGACAAACCCGAAGTAAACGCTTTTCAACTTTTGGAAAGTGTTAAAAAGAAAATTAAAAAAAAAGGGAAGGAAATAGAAATTTTTAAAAAATATAATTCCGATCATAGTCTGATGCAACGGACCTTTTAATTTGATATTCATTTTATGTTCATCGCAAAATGTAAATCTGTCTTTTCGTTATTAGAGTTTAGTTTACCGCCAACGTTGTGGTATTTTATGATTAATCTTTCTTTTATTTTTTTTATTTGATCTGGACAGCCAATTGTCAATTGCGGTAACCCTGCTATTAGTCACTTTATATTAGTGTAACAAAAAATTGCTCATCGTTGAGATAGTTCTAAAAAAAATAGTGCTTGAAAATAATTTAAAAAGTCATAAAAAGTCGTTAAACTGAGCTACATCTTTAAAGCATATTTTAATCGAAAGTATTTTCATCCCTATTTGATGATGCAAATATGAAAATTTTAAAAGTGATGGATAAAATAGGTTTTTCGGACGATATCCAAAAGTGGTCTACGCTTTTCTGACGACGACAGAAAAGTTCGTAGGGAAAGAAATGGCTTTGTCCCTTAAAAAAAAAAAAAAGAGGAAATAATTGTAATTCATCCCCCCGCTTACTTCTAAATATTATAACTCCAAAATTTTGTGACTTCTTAGATTTTATTATTACAGATATCATAATAAAAGAAAAGGAAAGTGAAAGGGAAAAGAAAAATAATTTATCTATAAATATAATCTGATTAACCATATGACAACCCATTGATCATGGGTTAAAAAAATTACTAGCAAATTAAGTTAGATCAGAAAATTTATCCTATTTTCAATGCGTATCAATCTTATTATCAAAGTGTTTATGAATTCGGTTTGCCTGTTTGTCTGTCCATGCTCTAACTCACATAAATATACTCGGATTTTCATGCAAATGATATATGTTAATGGTATTTACCATGGCCAGCGTGTACCATTAATAATTCACTTATAGGGGCACTCAAAATAAATTCGTTATATTAGGGTCAATGGGGAAAAATCTTTTGCAGTGTATTTTAATGACATTACGCTATTTCAACTGTATTGAAATTGATACAAAATCACTGAATTTCACTACAAGATGATACTACTACAGAATAGGACATTCATAGCATTTATTGTTAATTTAAAGGGACACACAAAGCAGATCGGTTACAGTACTGTCTGTGAGCAATAATTGCTGGAAGTGAGTTTTTAATTTCACTATGCGCTTTTAAATTTAACTGCGCTTTTTGCATGTTACTCGGGTATAAATTCCATATCTTGAATACAAGACTGCACAAAAGAATTCACGTACCATTCTCCTTATTAGCGGAAATTGCTGAAGGGGAATTTTCTAATTTGGTATGTATTTACTAATTGAACTAAGTTTTTGCACGCATGTAGTTTATAGAGATAAAACTATATCATATACAGATGTGAAGTAATTAATGCTCACACATTTTAAATTACAGGTTTGGCCGGTGATGTAAGAGTGAAAGTACATTGCAAGGCTTCGCAGAACCCATATTGTGAGCTCTTATCCCCAAGAATTGACTGCAACACCTCAAAAGTTATACGATGTTATTTATTGGAACTTTCGTGACAACAAATTTGATGGGGTGGTCCATTAGACAGGCAAGTCTTTACAGAGACAGAATATCAGGCCGAATGATGCACTTACATATCAATCGCATGCCAACATCCACTGAAATACCAAGCCAATATGAGAGTTTAAACAAACGCCAAAATTATCCGTTGCATAGAAAAGCAATGGGAGCGAATTTAAATTATTGGCGAATAAATTGATAAAGACAAAATCGCGAAAATACTCAAACCAACCCTATAGAAATATCTACAATACGTTAGAATCTATACAGGGTGATTCAGCTCGTCGGTGACAAACTTTAAGGATCGATAGAGCACACCTAGACGAACATTTTTGAATAGGGAATGTAGGGTCCCTGACGCGATGGTAAGGCGCTAGGCGCTTTCGAAAATTTGGGTGCCGAAATTCGAAACGTCATAAAAACTAGGGAAATGGTTAGATTTTCTTGCTTGTTGCGTCGAAATGATTCTGTTTGTTTAGACTTTCTTCAGTACCAATTTGATAAGCGTATCTCTTAAAACATGGATAGGGGGCGCTGCAGACTTTGGAGAGCTAGACAACAACTTTAAGCCCGTTATTTTGATAATTTAACACATGCTCGCCAAAGTTTATACTCTAACTTAAAGTTTGAACCCAAAAGTAGAGCCCTGCAAAAAGCGTAAGAGCCGGAATAAAATGTCAAAGTACAGGGTGGTCGAAACTCGAAGGCTCCTAGGAGATAAACAAACAGATTTCTTGACTTATGGCATGCATTTTCATGATTCTGTTTGCTGGGGCTCTCTGAAACTCAGTTGAACGGTACAAAAAGAAACATCGATAGGGGGCGCTTTGGGCAAAAAACATAATTCGTTGACATTTCGGACGCTAACTGGAAACGGGGCGCTACGATCAGTTAGAAACAAAACAAGAGAGTAATTTACTTATCATAAGAAGCTATTAAAACTGCAGTTTGTTTGTTTTTTTTAACAAACATAGCTGGTTTCAATCATGCACAATGCGCGCAATAAAATTTACATAAGGTGCTTTTTGCTGATTTATGCAAAAGATATCGTACCATATCGATATGCAAAAGATACGTAATGCGTAGACGACAACGCGAGATGACGTAGTTGTATGCGCAGACACGTCTTTTGAACGTGCGGTACCTACTTAAGCTTCGGGTTACTTGTCTGCAGATCGGTAGTAGGATGGAACGGTACACAAACTCTGAATTGGCTGACATGCATTTGGCGTATGGCGCTGCTGGTTGTAATGGACGAGCCGCTCAGCGGTTGTACGCCGAGCGTTACCCCAACAGGCAAATCCCCTGCCATGCCTTCTTCGCTCGAGTACACCAGAGGTTGTCCACAACGGGATCTTTCGACGGAGGCAGGCCTGAACGGGAGCGATCAGTGAGCACCCCCGACAACGAAGAGGCTGTGCTTAACCTGGTTGAGGACAACCCAGGTCTTAGCACGAGAGATATCGCCAGACATGTTGGCATTTCGCAAGCAACTGCGTGGCGCATCTTACGTTCCCGGAATCTGCACCCCTACCACATCCAGCGGGTGCAGTTGCTCAGAGAGCAGGATTTTGGCCCTCGAGTGGAATTCTCAAGATGGTACTTGGCGATGAGATCCAGGGATCCCCGTTTTGTAAACAGCATTTTGTTTACGGACGAGTCCACCTTCAGCCGGGAGGGAATGTGGAACGCCCACAACAGTCATGTGTGGTGTGATGAAAATCCACATGAAACCAGAAGCCGAGCAGCCCAGGAGCGTTTCTCAGTAAATGTGTGGGCCGGCATTCTGGGGGATTGCCTCATTGGCCCTTATTTGTTACCTGAACGGCTGACAGGTGGAAATTACCTGATTTTCCTGGATCAAGTGCTGCCGCAGCTTCTGGATGAGGCGCACGTACCCGAAGGTTCGCGTCGCCAGATGTGGTTCCAGCACGATGGAGCTCCGGCCCATTACACGAACGACGTGCGTCTCCATCTAAACGCAAGGTATGGCCAGCGGTGGATCGGGCGTGGGGGTCCAGTTCACTGGCCTGCCCGATCACCAGACCTCACCTGCTTGGATTTCTTCCTTTGGGGTTACCTGAAGGCCGAGGTATACCATACACCTGTCAGCAGTGCTGAAGAACTTGTGGCGCGCATTGTGGCAGCTGCAGGGCAGATCAGAGATACTCCTGGCATTGTTGGAAACACACACTCCTCAATGCGACGGAGGTGCGAAGCCTGCATCATGGCCCAAGGTCGAAATTTCGAGCATCTTCTGTAGTGTTATTTTTTGTAAATAAATTTCCAGTATCATTGATGTTTTTGGTCTAAATTTATTCAGAAGTGTTGAGCAGAGGTAGAAAATGTGTTTTCATTATTACTAACTGATCGTAGCGCCCCGTTTCCAGTTAGCGTCCGAAATGTCAACGAATTATGTTTTTTGCCCAAAGCGCCCCCTATCGATGTTTCTTTTTGTACCGTTCAACTGAGTTTCAGAGAGCCAAACAGAATCATGAAAATGCATGCCATAAGTCAAGAAATCTGTTTGTTTATCTCTTAGGAGCCATCGAGTTTCGACCACCCTGTACTTTGACATTTTATTCCGGCTCTTACGCTTTTTGCAGGGCTCTACTTTTGGGTTCAAACTTTAAGTTAGAGTATAAACTTTGGCGAGCATGTGTTAAATTATCAAAATAACGGGCTTAAAGTTGTTGTCTAGCTCTCCAAAGTCTGCAGCGCCCCCTATCCATGTTTTAAGAGATACGCTTATCAAATTGGTACTGAAGAAAGTCTAAACAAACAGAATCATTTCGACGCAACAAGCAAGAAAATCTAACCATTTCCCTAGTTTTTATGACGTTTCGAATTTCGGCACCCAAATTTTCGAAAGCGCCTAGCGCCTTACCATCGCGTCAGGGACCCTACATTCCCTATTCAAAAATGTTCGTCTAGGTGTGCTCTATCGATCCTTAAAGTTTGTCACCGACGAGCTGAATCACCCTGCATATCTTACAGATGACAAATATCATTGTTCGAATTATCTGTTATTATGTGCCAAAATGTTGGCAACGCACTTGTTCTGCGAATGTAGGTAACCATAGAAACGTAATTCGTTTCGTTTTTCTAGTTTATGTTCTTGTCTTGCCTTGTGTGCACGCATCGCTTCGCCTGTCAACAATAAAATAAATACAGTCCTTAAGATTATGTGAGTTTATTAATTAGTTTAATACGCATCGCTTACAAAATGGTCAGCGTCGAGCCGGAGAAAGATGCGGTACTTTTCGCAATTTAAAAAAAAATTCTGTGACTGTATAATGAACTATTATCTCCAGTTCTTTCATCAAAGTTTTATGGAATGACGATTTCGCAAGCGTGTATGCTTCGATTAATGGGATGAAGAAATCGTCTGCTCTGCAATAAGGTAGGAAATATTTATTATTTTCTTTACTGTATTATAAGATTTTGAAATGGAATCTATTGAAAAGTTGAAAAAGAAACGTTCCACGTTAAGAACGTCTGTAACAAAATTGATTAGTAAATTCGAAACATTAATAAATGACAAAAATATAGAAATTGATAATTACTCAGAAATATTAGAACAATTGAATGATAAAGAACAATCGCTAAAAAACTTAAATAATGAAATAGAATCTGCCATTACTATAGAGAAAGATTATGAAATAGATATTAACACTAGTGAGGAATATCATGATAACATTATGAAGACTAAATTTAAAATAAAAAAACAAATTAAATGTTTAGAAGAGAGTAAAGTTCCCAGTGCATTTCAGTTAAAACCTACTCTAATAAACAACGCAATAAACATTAAATTACCTGAAATTCCACTTCCGAAATTCTCCGGGAAGTCCGAAGAGTGGAATACGTTTAAGCTACAATTTAACAACTTAATAACCTCAAATGAACAACTTTCGGATGCTCAAAAACTGCATTATTTATCAGCTGCATTAATAAATGATGCAAGGGTTATGATTACAACAGAAGATACGTTTTCATCTTTGTTCCAAGCGTTAAAGGACAGATACGAAAATGATAGAGTAGTAACAGAAATATACATTAATTCACTTTTAGACGCAGATAAGCTCACGCAGCCTTCCGCTAAAGACCTACGAAATTTAGTTGACAATGTAAGAAAAAGCATTCGCGCATTAAGCGTTTTAAACTATAATAGAAACAATCTTTCCGATGTTTTAATATTAAACATCATTCTTCAAAAGTTAGACAAGGATACTCGAAAAAATTATGAAATGAGTATAAGTGCAAACGAAGTACCAAAATTAGATGAATTAATTTTATTTTTGGAGAAACGTTCTCAAATTTTGGAAAACATCCATAAATGCACTTCCATAAAACCCTTCATTAAGGATCAGAAGCGTTCATGCAATTCTAAGTCATTAACCTTGTTAGCAGAAGGTCCACACAATTGTTTAATGTGTAAGGGTGACCACATTTTAATGAAATGTTCGCAATTTTTGAATTTGCCCGCTAAAAAAAGGTTCAATATTGTTAAAACGAGAAGACTTTGCTATAATTGTTTATCATCTGTTCACAACATTAGCCAATGTAAAAGTTTAAGTACGTGCAAAAGATGTAGCAAGCGTCACCACAGCTTGATTCACCTGGAACGCGGTGAAGAAGGTATTGATACTAATCAGGCGATACCAACTCAAAACAGAAGTAATCTTAGTACTAACTTGTCGCCAACCGCAACCGCATTTTCTCCTCATAGTTACACAAATAGTCAGATGTCTGTCACCACCTTGGGTGAAAATGCACATTCATTTGATAACACGCATTCAACCATAAACAATACTGTAATGAATATCACATCTTCTTTTAGTAAACAAGTACTGCTTTCAACCGCGATAATATATGTACAAAATGCTAGAAGAGAATTTGTTCCTCTTAGGGCATTGCTAGATTCAGGATCTCAAAATAACTTTATAACGAAGGAATGTACCGAGTTATTGTTCTTGAAGGGAAAGAAAATAAACGCATCAGTTTCAGGGCTAAATGGTTCAGTCATGAATATAAAAGAAAGTGTTATATCAACCATCGCAAATGAAAATAGAAGTTTTGGTGAAACATTGCAATTTTTTGTTGTTCCTAAAATTACGCGCATAACGTGAGCTACATATCTAAACATCATGCCCATTACGCAATTACAGACATTTCAGTTAGCTGATCCACAATTTGATAAACCAGGTCCAATACATGTTTTATTGTCCAACGAGGTATTTTTTAACTTAATGGGAGCCAATAAAATAAATATGCAAAATTTGGTTTTTCAAGAAACAGTTTTTGGCTATGTTGCCAGTGGTTCTAAGTCTATGCCACAAGAAAACAATTTCAGTAATTATTGTGGTCTTGTTCGATCTGTGGACGATTTATCCAATATTATGCAGAAATTTTGGGAAATTGAAGCGGTTAATGATACAAATCCAATAAAAAGTAAAGAAGAGCAATATTGTGAGGAACATTTCCTGCGTACACATACCAGAAAGGAAGACGGCAGATACGTTGTAGAAATGCTAATTAAAACTGGTGGGCTTGAATGCTTAGGAAAATCAAAAGAAAATGCAAATAAGCGATTAAATCATTTGCTTAAGCGATTTACGCACAATCCAACCATGAGATTCTTGTATGAAGATTTCATTAAAGAATATAGTAATTTGGGACACTTAGAAGAAATCTCTTTGGAAACTAATCCCAGATTTTCATATTATTTGCCGCATCATGGGGTATACAGACCCGATAAGCCCAGCACGAAATTAAGAGTTGTCTTCGATGGTAGTGCAGCTACCACTAGTGGTGTTTCTTTAAATGATGTTTTATTAAATGGAGGTTCAGTTCAAGATGAGCTTTTTGATATCATTTGTCGATTTCGAACACACAAGTACGCCTTTACAGCTGACATCATAAAGATGTATCGCCAGATACTAATTGCGGAAAAGCAGAGAGATTTATTGCGCATTTTGTGGAAATGTGGTGAAGAAGAACCGGTCAAAACATTTAAGTTAAAGACAATTACTTATGGAACATCGAACGCTCCATATCTTGCCACGCGGACTCTAAATCAGCTCGCAATTGATGAAAAAGATGATTTTCCGCTAGCATCACGTGCAGTACTCCAAAATTTCTATGTCGACGATGTGCTAACAGGAGCTAGCAGTTTAGCAGAAGCCCAACAACTGCAAGCACAATTAATCGCATTGCTTGAACGTGGCGGCATGACATTACACAAATGGTGTGCTAACCACCCCCAACTGTTAAAAATCACAACTAGTAACAAGGAATATTCATTCATTGATCGTGATGAGGACCAGAGCACTAAAACTCTAGGGCTCTTATGGAATCCAATTCATGACTCCTTTTTGTTTAATTCATTAGTTAAGGAGCCAGTTGTGTACACGAAAAGAACTGTTCTATCAGATATAGCTCGAATTTACGATCCATTAGGATTACTCGGTCCTGGAATAGCTAAGGCTAAAATTTTCATACAGAGACTTTGGTTATTAAAGTTAGGTTGGAACGATCCACTTCCAGATGATGTTAAGGATGGATGGCAACGCTTTATCAGAACGCTTCAACATATAAACAATTTAAAAATCAATCGTTTTGTTTTAAACGAAGGCCATTCGGAAATTGAACTGCACGGATTCTCCGATGCATCCGAGCTCGCATATGGAGCAGCCATTTATCTACGCTGTCCCACAAAAATTAATACATCTTTAAATTTACTGTGCAGCAAGTCTAGGGTTGCACCATTGAAACCTTTGACAATTCCCAGACTTGAGTTGTCCGCAGCTGCCTTATTGCCTCAACTCGTATGTAAGGTAGTGAATCTATTAAAGTTGCATATCAATAAGGTAATTTTGTGGTGTGACTCAACCATCGTCTTAGCATGGTTACAGACTCCTCCTCATGTACTCAAAGGCTTTGTGGCCAACAGAGTTTACAAAATTCAAGAGTTGACCCAGACGTATCTATGGAAACATATACGTTCAGAGGACAATCCAGCAGACCTTGTTTCTAGAGGACTAACTTTTGACAAGTTAATTGATTGTGAACTTTGGTGGCACGGCCCTTCTTTCCTAAGAGAAGGTGACATCGCATCCAATAAGGACATTGACTTGGAACATGAAAAAAACACTATTGAGTTTTCATCAGAGTTAAAACTGAGAAACAATACTACATTAACTTGTTTGAATAATGTTGAATTTGTTAATGAAATTTTAAGTATTAGCAATAATTATACTAAAATATTACGTGTTTTGAGTTATATTTTCAGGTTTTTAGATAATACGAAAAGATCAACTGAAAAAAGAAAGGGACACGTAAGTATAGATGAATTATCAAGAGCAGAAGCTTTTTTGATACGGGAATTTCAAAAAAGCGAATTTAAGGCAGAATATACTGCATTGTTAGAAGGTAAGAAAATTTCTAAGAATAGTAAATTGCGATTGTTAAACCCCTTTTTGGATGCAGATAAGATGCCAAGAGTAGGAGGTCGTTTGAATCATTCCGACCTAAAATTTGCTCAAAAACATCAATACATTCTGCCAGCTAAGGGTAAATTGTGTAGCCTGATTGCAATTTACTACCATACAAAATATCTTCATATAGGTGCACAAGCATTGTTATGCTACTTGAGGCAAAAATTCTGGCCATTACAGGGAAGAAATTTAGTTAGGAAAATAACGCATGAGTGTATAACTTGTAGTAAAAACAATCCTATAACTGTGCAACAAATCATGGGTTCGCTACCCACAGAAAGAGTACGTCCTAGCGCACCTTTTAACTATGTGGGAACAGATTTTGGTGGCCCCTTCTTTATAAAATATAAGGGACAAAGAAAGGGAATTCTTAATAAGGTGTATTTGGCAATCTTTGTTTGCTTTGTAACTAAAGCAGTGCATCTCGAATTAGTGTCAGAATTGACCACAGATGCATTCATTGCAACGTTAAAAAGATTCATTGCTAGGCGCGGTAAGTGAGCAGTAATCTTTTCAGATAATGCAAAAAATTTTGTTGGAGCAAACGCAGAGTTACAAAGACTCCATAATTTGCTAAGACGTCCGGAAGAGAGGTTGGCAAATTATTTGTCAGAGGAGAATATCACTTGGAAATTTATTCCTCCTCGCGCACCTAATTTTGGTGGGTTGTGGGAGGCAGGAATAAAATCGGTAAAATATCATCTAAAGCGAACAGTAGGTAATGCAAGGCTAACTTTCGAAGAGTTATTAACTGTAGTTGCTCAAATAGAGTCTATATTAAACTCACTTCCAATCACTCCATTGTCTTCAGACATGAATGACTTAGAGGCCTTAACGCCAGGCCACTTCTTACTCGGGAGACCTATGACAGGCATAGTTGAACCAGAATTAATTAATATAAGCGAAAATAGACTGTCTAGATGGCATAGAATTACAAAATGCGTTCAATTGATATGGAATCGTTGGAACAGAGAGTATTTGAATACGCTTCAACAGCGTTCGAAATGGCAATTTTCAAAAAATAACGTAATCATAGGTACCCTAGTGTTGATAAAGGAAGACGATCTTCCTACAAATAAATACTTACTAGGACGCATTACAAATGTTTTCCCAGGTACAGATGGTAAGATTAGGGTAGTAGAAATCAAAACCTCAAAGGGAATACTTAAAAGAAGTATATCCAAAATTGCTTTATTGCCAAAACAAATTTCAGAGAATTAGTTACGAGCTATTAAAAAAAAAAAAAAAAAAAAAAAAAAAAAAAAGGAGGGAGCTTGGTTGTGAATTTGTGAATTTTCTCTTAATTTTTATTGCTGTATTATTTTCATAATTGTATTATTCATTGTTAAAAGAAAATTGTTGTGTTGTATCATATTTACTCAGTCATTTGTAATGTTAATATTTTATTTTCTATTGTATAATTGATTGAAGTTGACCCTTCAATGTCGGGGGGTATGTTCGAATTATCTGTTATTATGTGCCAAAATGTTGGCAACGCACTTGTTCTGCGAATGTAGGTAACCATAGAAACGTAATTCGTTTCGTTTTTCTAGTTTATGTTCTTGTCTTGCCTTGTGTGCACGCATCGCTTCGCCTGTCAACAATAAAATAAATACAGTCCTTAAGATTATGTGAGTTTATAGAGTGATTCGCATCGCTTACAATCATTAATGATTAAATTTATTGCCTGACAATAATGCAATAAGTGGATAAAATCCCCTTGTTAATAAAAATGATCGCTTTCTTTTATAAACAAAGTAATAAAATTACCCACATAAATCACGTAACTAAAATAAATTAGTATAAAATTAATACCGAAATGACAAGAATGCAATTATCGTAAATCTTTACATATAATTTAAGTTCGATGAATGAAGCATATAAAATTATAATGAATCAATCCGTTTAATGTTTATATTTTTATAACATACATCCGAAAGAAAAGAGAAACAAGAAAATGTATTTCGCCCTGAGATTACTTTTTAATAAATCCAGTTGTAACTGATTGAATAAAAGGAAAGAAAGAGTAAACATTAATTTAAAAAAAAGAATAAAAAGGACAATATATGATGCATCATCATAACAGGGTTGCTCAAAGAATTAGGACAATTTTTCGACAGCAGATGGGAATTGCATCCTCCAGGACTGTACCTTTATAGATTCCAATTGATCGTGTTTCTAGGTTTCTACACTGTAAAAAAAAAAAAAAAAAAAAAAAAAAATATATATATATATATCTGTAATTTTACAGATGTAAAGTTGCAAAAATCTGTATGCTTACTAAAACTTTATCTGTACACTGTACAAAAAAAGATGTAAATCTACAAAACTAGTTTTTGTAAAGCTACAGAAAAGCTTTACAAAAGAATACTAAAATTACAGTAATCTTACTAAAATTTTATCTGTAACGCGGGTTGCAGTTGCATAAAAAGTTCTAGGCATACCAATTTCCCAAAAAATTCTTAGTAACCTTACAGATTTTTTTGATTTACAGTGCAAACGCATGTCTGGTGCATGGGTTTTTGTTGTTGCCGTTACATAAAAAGATCTAGGAATCCCAGTTTCCTAGAAAAATTTCTGTAACTTTACAGATTTTTTTTTACAGTGCACGAATCTACAAAAAATTGGGTAATTGTTTTATGTTATGAGGAGCTTGTTTCTAACTTACATGTATAAATAGATCTCAAAATTTATGGTGCTGGATCGATAAAAGAGAACTATAAAAAATCTTTTTATTTTATGAACTTTCTGTTTTTTAACAGTGAAATACTGTTTTTAGGGTTCAAAAACAAATTTCTAGGAAATAAACACTTTTCTTTTATTATTTCAATTGATAGTTTTATATTTATAGAATGTGATTTTTCTGTCATATATATATATATATATATATATATATGTGTGTAAAATATGTGTCAAGCAAGCTCATATTTTTTTTCATATGTCTTGAAAAGTGGATGCTTTAGGTCAGGTGTATCCAATCTAAATAAAATTATGCTTATGTGTATGCACATCTTTTCTCTTTTCTTTTTACAAACGACATGGCATGAACATATTTTACATCATAAAATGGAATAGGAAAACATCGCTTTGGAAAACAATTTCAGATCAGTCTCTTTCTATACGTTTAACATAAAACTAATTAACTCATCATGATAATATACAAAACAGGAATAAAAGATTTAAATTAAATAAGACTTACCTTTTATGCTCCATAAATTAATAATACCCGAGTATTTTATCCGAAAATAGCAGATGTCTTTCTCTTACATTAAAAAAAGCATAAGCAAAATCGTATACTTGGTGAAGTTCTGAACAGTTAACTAACGTCCCGCGTCTATTACAAAAAAGTTTTCTCTTTATTCTGCGGTCATATCATACGCAGACGATTTTAAATTTTAAGCAGGTGTTTTTACTGTTTATTTGCTTTTGTATACAACAGATTTGGAACTTACATGCGCAATAATTGTATGAGACAGTCTGTAATTAAAATTTTTCATTTGAAGAATTTTCAAATGCATTTTACCTTTTCTTTTTATCAGTTTCAAAACAATTCAATTGAAAATGGATTGTAAAGTTTCTTTTTTGTAAATAATAATAATAATAATATTCATAATTAGAGTTTATTAGAACATCGCTTAAATTTTTAAAATGTGTAAAAATAAATTTAATGGTAATAATACCCCCTCACCTATTTTTAAGTAAAGTTTGTTTCACATGTAATAAATACAAAATATCTTCTTAATAAATAAATAAAAAGAAAAGTGCCCAGTTAAACTAATGGCATCGAGCTCACAGGCTATTCACACTAATTGTATATTATACTCTTATTTCAAAGAATAATACACCTAAAAAAATAAATGAAGAGGGATTAGCCCCCATTTCCCCCCTTTATACTTAACCAATGAACTTCCAAGTATAATCAGGAAAGCTCCTTAATATAATAAACAGATATACCAAATTTGAAGCAAATCAGATAATTCTGCATGAAAAAAAACTTATGGCTAAATTAAGGGGGGGTCTAACACCCCTTTCCCCTCTTTATACTTAACTAATGAACCTCCAAATCTAATCAGGAAAGCTCGTTATCAGGATGAACATAGAAAAAAAAATAAAGTTAATTGGATAATTCTGCATGAAAATCATTTATCCAAATTAAGGGGAAGGGAATTTCCCCCTTTCCCCCTTTTGTACTTAATCAATGAACCTCCAAATTTAATGAAGGAAACACCATATCGGAATAAACCGGTATATCAAATTTGAAGCAAATCGAATAAATGGTGCATGAGAAACGCATTTACCTAAATTAAGGGGGGGACTACCCCCCTCCCCTTATACTTAACCAATAAACCTCCAAATTTAATCAAGGCAGCTCCTTAACATAATAAACGGGTACACGAAATTTGGAGCAAGTCGAATAACTCTGCATGAAAAACCCATTTATCTAAATTAAGAGGGGGGAGTGTCTAGCCCACTTTCCCCCTTTATACTTAATTAATGAACCTCCAAATCTAAGCAAGGCAGCTTCTTAACATAATAAACCGGTATACCAAATTTGGAACAAATCGAATAATTCTGAATGAAAGACCCATTTATCTAAATTAAGGGGGGGACTAGCCATCTTTCCCCCCTTTATACTTAACCAATGAACCCCCAAAACTAATCAGAGAAATGACTTATCAGAATAAACCTAGAAAAAAAATTGAAGCAAATCGGATGTTTCTATCAAGAGTTATCGCGTTACGTACGTACATACATACATACAGAACCGGAGGGCACATTAGCTCTCAGGCTTTGATAGCCTGTGATTTACGAGGATAAAATGTTTTCTTTGTCAATCTGTCATTCTTTTCACGTTAGTTTTCTGTAGAATAAAACAATTTGTAAAATAACTTTTTTTTTTTAAATCATATTTCTAAAACACAAATTTGAAATACGAATAATTAATTATATCATGGGTTTTGCATAAATTTTGTATATGTATATATCAATACAAAAACCCCTAACGGGTTAAAAGTTTGTGACGCAGCACTTTATCTTATGCTCTAAGAATTTTAAATATGGAACTTAAAAATAATGATATCAAATTTTGAGTGACGCTATGCTATTAATTATAATCTCTCTATATATTATTTATTTCATCTTTTTATTTTTTTATAATCGCATGTGCAAAAATTATGTTCAATTTAAAAAACGTATAAAAGTTTATTCATTGATGCTTTAACATTTACACCTTTCATAAATTCCAAGTATGAATTTTAAAAGATATGATATCAAAATTTTAGTGACGCTTTGATGTGGCTTTAAACTATTTGTTTTAAAATTAAATTTAAATTATTTTTGTTTTGGCTAAGATATATTCACACATCTAAATAATAGTTTTAATTTTCCAATATACTTTAAATATGTCACTTTCACTGAATTTATATGATGCATTTAAATGCATTTATTTGAATAAATTGATTTATCCTTTGTCCAATGCTATTAAAAATTTAAAATAAGATTTACGTAAATAATTTTTTTGCCTCATAGTATCCATTTGAATACATTTCACTTAGTTTGGATACAATGACGCAAAAAAATTATTTACGTAAATCTTATTTTAAATTTTTAATAGCATTGGACAAAGGATAAATCAATTTATTCAAATAAATGCATTTAAATGCATCATATAAATTCAGTGAAAGTGACATATTTAAAGTATATTGGAAAATTAAAACTATTATTTAGATGTGTGAATATATCTTAGCCAAAACAAAAATAATTTAAATTTAATTTTAAAACAAATCGTTTAAAGCCACATCAAAGCGTCACTAAAATTTTGATATCATATCTTTTAAAATTCATACTTGGAATTTATGAGAGGTGTAAATGTTAAAGCATCAATGAATAAACTTTTATACGTTTTTTTAAATTGAACATAATTTTTGCACATGCGATTATAAAAAAATAAAAAGATGAAATAAATAATATATAGAGAGATTATAATTAATAGCATAGCGTCACTCAAAATTTGATATCATTATTTTTAAGTTCCATATTTAAAATTCTTAGAGCATAAGATAAAGTGCTGCGTCACAAACTTTTAACCCGTTAAGGGTTTTTGTATTGATATCATTACTTTTTTGAGGTTATTAAAAAAATAAATAAAACAATAAACACACACAAAAAAATTAAAGACCAATACAAAGAATTCATAGTAAGGATTTCCATTCACCTTCAATCTCTCCCCCCTCCCTCCCCGCAAAAAAGGGTGACCATGCTTCAATTTTAAAGAGAACCGTGCAATGAGATTTTTATAAGAACGCTTTGGTAAGATATGGAAGTAATGTACAATATGCATGTTTAGAGGGTATTTCTGTTGGTTTGTTTCAGAGATATAAAAAGCTATGTTACATTTTACTATATAAAAAATTTACTTTGTTAAGAAAAATAGCTAGAAATATTACTCTTTAAACCTTTATATATATATATATATATATATATATATATAACAATCATCGCTCACTTGTAAAAGTAATTACATACATTTATATTAAATCCAAAACTACAAATTTCTGCTTCTCCCTTTTCTCATTCCTAGTGAAAAAAATTAAACATTCTTTAATTTTATATAAAATAATCTTTCACCATCCCTATTTAAAATTCTTTATTAGCAATAATAATAAATCATATAAAATAATCCCCTGAGCTCCGAAGATTCCACTTCTGCTTTTGGACCCACCTCTCCAGCTTACCTAAATAATAAAATCTTTCAAAAATTAGTTTGAAAAAAAAAAAAAATCTGCAACATTTGTTGCTCACTAACATAAATAAATAAATAAGCACTAACTTCCCTAATGTACAGTCATGGAAAAAAAAAAAGTAAGCACCCCCTACTAACTCCTCATAGTCCAAGAGCTGTTAAACATTTTAGGGAAGGTATTTGAGGCACCCTGAAAATTTGTGCAACACTTCTTTTGTAATGGCTGAATACAAAATCGAATGTCTGGCTGAAGGATCGTGGCCTAAAAACTGTGCCAGACACGTGTCAAGTGCCATTTTTTGACTACCCCAAAAAAGGTATTTGAGGCACGCTGAGATTGAGACGGAATAATATTTATACTTAGAAAAAAATATTTTGAAAACGACAGACACTTTAGTCGGCCCAAAAACTGTGCCAGACACGTGTCAAGTGCCATTTTTTGACTACCCAAAAAAGGTATTTGAGGCACGCTGAGATTGAGGCAGAATAATATTTATGCTTAGAAAAAAATATTTTGAAAATGACAGACACTTTAGTCGGCACAAAAACTGTGCCAGACACGTATCTGGCACAGTTTTTGGGCCACGATCCTTCAGCCAGACATTTGATTTTGTATTCAGGCATTACAAAAGAAGTGTTGCACAAATTTTCAGGGTGCCTCAAATACCTACTCAAAAATGTTCAACAGCTCTCCTACTATCAACAAATTACCGTAGAAGAAAGTTACTGGTACCGAACGATTGGAAATAAAGTCTACTTTTAAATGATGTATATAAAATTTGCTTAAGGGGTCATCTACATATTAAAACGAACCATAACTTTGTTTTTTTCAATAGCAGTACACAATTCTTACAGCATAAATGAATTCTACACCATTTAATTAGCCTAAGTACAAATTTTTATGCAATTCGTACTATAAGTTTCCAAGAAAATAGTTATTTTAAAACAAGCTTATTTTAAGGGCTGTATCCAAATTGAAGTTCGGTATTCGATTGTTAACCGAGGGAGCCCCCTTCTTGATCAAGGCACCTTAAGCGTCACTCAAGCAGTCAATGAAGTCTGCTAGAATGCAGGACAGCGTAAGACATTTCAAAATATCTAGTCACTTCTATCATAGACGGCCCCTTAAACCATCATTTTGCCGTTTTTTAAGCACTATTTGGAAAAAAAACGTGAAATTTTGAATTTCCATAAAGCAGGACTTAATAAATCTAAATCCATCAAAAAAATTGTAGGTTGCAATTCATAATTTTTTCGATATTAATTTCATAATTCATATCATAAAATTATAAAAATTGCAAATTCAACGTATTTATGTTTAAGTATATTAGTATTACTGCTACACAAAAAATTAGCACATTAGGAGCATAATTTCAGGAGATATGAATAAAAATATGAAAATGTAATTCAACATTAGAAGCACTATATTTTGAATGTTTATATAATTCAAAAACTTATTATTCAAATGACTTGAAATTTGGTGCCTAGGCATAGTTTGAACCGAAGATTTGAAATATCTCGTTAAAATTGGGTATTGCTATTGAAAAAAATGAAGTTTGGATTTGTTTTAATATGTAGATGGCCCCCTAAGCAAATTTTATATACATCATTTAAAAATAGACTTTATTTCCAATCGTTCGGTACCAATAACTTTCGTCTACGATAATAAATTATTAAGGTGTTAGTAGAGGGTGTTTACTTTTTTCAAAAACTTATTATTCAAATGACTTGAAATTTGGTGTCTAGGCATAGTTTGAACCGAAGATTTGAAATATCTCGTTAAAATTGGGTATTGCCATTGAAAAAAATGAAGTTTGGATTTGTTTTAATATGTAGATGGCCCCCTAAGCAAATTTTATATACATCATTTAAAAATAGACTTTATTTCCAATCGTTCGGTACCAATAACTTTCGTCTACGATAATAATTTATTAAGGAGTTAGTAGAGGGTGTTTACTTTTTTCTTTTCCGCGACTGTACATTTCACCTTTTCTCCCTCCCCCTACTCCCCAGCATTAAAATAATTTAAATCTTTATTTTTATAAAGAAAATTCTTCTATATAAATTATCCTCCTATTCCTCAAAATTACCACTTTCCCACTCCAGCCTAGAGATTTCAATCTTTAAAGCTTTTGAGAAAAACGGATCTGCAAAGTCTGTTGCTTAATAATAAAAAAATATACGTATAACCATGTACACTTTAAATTATTTTTCACACAATCAATTGATGTCATGATAATAGTTGTTCTGAGCGAATAATGTGTTGGCTGGGCTGTCGTACAGATAGCTCAATTGGAAGAGTACTGGCAATTAAAGCCAAGGGTTATTAAAGTTCACTGTAATTCGAAATATTTAACCCCTTCGCGACAAGAGCCCTTTGGTTAATTTTTAACCTTTTACTACAGGTTTTTAAAAGCAGAAAATTTTCGTAATTGAATCACAGAAATGCTCCGATTAAAGAAGGTAAACTTTACAATTAAAAATAAGTGGTGAGAATAATGAAGGATTCTGAACATCTTAAGTGGCTAAGTATACCGGTCGCTCATCCCCAAGGGCTTAAAGATGCTTTTTTGCTATTATAACCTTTAGGATTTACAATATAAAAAAATCTTAATCACTTCTGAGGTAAATAAAGACAGTGGAAAAAAATCAAGATGGCAATGTTTGGATTGGTAAATTCTAAGCTGAGCAATTTGAGCTACAAAATGAAAAAATTATAAAGTTGTAATAATGCCCGCTTCAGAGCAGTCACAGATACTAAATCTTTAAGGTTTTTGATGAGTGAACTTGAACTACAGATGAATATAGTAGAAGATCTTTATAAAGCACACCTTGGGATGAGAAGTTGTGTGTATTATTGAATTTTGCATTATTTAGATCCTATTTCATACATCATTAAATTTACCTCGTATACATGCTTTGAATTACATTCCTTGGAACCAGAAATTGTGCAAATTATAAAATTTTACATAATAGGTACAGATCACACACTATTAAATTACCTTAAAGCATGATCCAGATATGCCTGGGCAAAATACATTCGGACCTCGTTTTCCCGACACCCGGTTTTCACGTCACTCCGTTTATCACGTCAGTTTTTCAAAGTCCCGATTTTCTGTATATGATTTTAATGCAAATAAACTCCGGATTTTACGTCGTTGAATAATTTTCAACTCCGGATATCCCGACGGATTTTCTTGTGGCCACACGACGTTTTTCATCCGACTAAAACGGAAGCATTGCATTGCATTGAAACGTTCAGTAGTTATCTAACATACATTTCTGAAACAACGAATATTGATTACAATTCATTGCATAATATCGAAAAAATAATTGTAGGATCTAGCTAAAGCAAACCTTAATTCATCGATATTTCATGTAACAATAAAAAAATCAGTCATCATAAATATGATTTTTATCCTTTTCAATTTTCTTTTTTGTGTTTATTTTGTTTAACAGTAATGTTAAACTCTTGTGTATTGCTTAAAACTGCAAGAACAGTTATGAATTTAAAATTGTCTTAAATTAATTAAAAATACAGCTTTTTATAAACCTATTTTTCTCTAACTCCGGTTATCGCGACACACCGCTTATGACGACACTTTTTTCTGGACATTAGAGTGTCGGGATAACGAGGTTCGACTGTAATTATAATCAGTGGTAGCTCGTTACTGACAGTTTTGGGGACACTAAATGCATTGTTGGCAAATTTATTCCTTTTTCACAATTTTTAATAATAATGAAATCTTTGCCTTATTTTTGGCAGAACTTTCTTCCATTAAATAAGGCAAAAATTTAGTAAAAAAAAAACTTTTGGAAGGCATGCATTTTAGTGCTGCAAGAAAAACCTGTCATGAGTTACTACTGATTATAACACCCATTTACAAAAAAATTTAATATAATAATATTGTTTTCATTACTCCAAAATAATGTGTTAAAGACGATAATGCATCAAATTTAGTGTTCCAAGAAATAGCAATATTTGTGAAATACCTAAGCTTCTTAACTGCAAAATTCATTGTTTACATATGAGAAATACATTACATTTTCTGCATTAAAATGTTTAAGTGGCAGACTTTTGTGATTGAACAAGAACTGCTTGCAGAGTGCTTTTAATGATTTTAGAATATAAAATTATGGCTCTTAAACTGCTATTAATCCAATACAGTAATAGGGATAAAAAAATCATTAAATAGTTCATTTTAAAAAATTATTTGTATTTTGATCAGATATACCGATTATTTACCATATGTTATATGTAACATATTTATTAGAAAAGTTACAACTATTTTGATGAAGTTTTGGATCCCCCCTCCCCCTCCCTGACATACTGTCAAATTTCGCGAGGGTTTTTTTTCTTTTGATGTTCCTCCCCCGACTGAGAATGGAGCGGGTTTTTTACAATCAACTGATTAATTTTGTTTTTCTTTTATTGCTACTTTTTTATGGTAGTGTGGTGATCTTTCAAATGCTATTGCACAACGAGGCGATAAACGTGCTACTCTGTAAGTGATACGGCAACCCTCCAGTGTACGTACAGGTGGAATTGATAAAAAGAGTTTTTGTAATCGGAATATGCGGAATGTTAAAGAATAGTGGATGGTTTAATGAAAGAAGAATAAAAACTTAATATTTAATTTAAGATGCGAGGCAGATTAATATATAAATTGAAATGGTTGCTGGGTAATCACTTTATTAGTTTATACAAAATCTAATTATCATGACAGCTACAATGCAGCTGCTAATGAAATTTTGTGAAACCAATCTTTTCTAAATAGTAACATGTTCTGAATTGTTCTTATTTACAATAATACTTCATTACAACAAATACCATATAAGGGAGCTGGCTACTTTTATATTTTTTAAAAGTAAATTATTTAAAGCTTTCTTTTAAGCATATTAACTTTAAAATTAAATAAAAACAAGTATCTTACTTTTGCAAAAAAGCTGTTTTATCTTATTTATCTATAAACTTTAATTACTAAATAAGGAAAAGTATCATGATGAAAATTTTTACTTTTAGGAGCTCAAAACAACCAGTCAAGATAAAATGGTTCATTTTGAGCTAATCGTGATAATTTAAGTATATAAAGTAGAATTTACTATCAGTCAAAAATATGTCCAAGACTGAAATCAGTCCTGAGACTGAAGGTCTTGCACCCATGGCTGTAATCAGCCTAAAAGAAATGCTTCAGGGTTTTTTTTTTTGTTTTTTTTTTCTTCTGTTTTTCTTTTGTTACAGAGATAAACGGAAATAAGAATTTTTTTCCCCCTTTAGGTTTAATTTTAATATAAAAATAAAATACTACGATGCTTTAATTTTTGAAGCTGAAAAGAGTTATATATATAAAAAAAAATAAATAAACGAAAGATACCCATATTTCGAAAAAGATGTCATTTTAAGTCAATTTTCGTTTATGTTATTAGAAACGATTCGCAAATGAATCATTTTATAAACGGGATTGGAAATCTTAATTTTGATTTCTTCATACCTTTTATTTAAATTGTGCGTTCTTTAAAAATGAAAGATTTTGTTTAATTTCTTTAAAAGAAGACTCAAAACACAAAATTAAATTAGTAATCTATCTGTATTACACTCACATATCACAAGAAATACCTATGCCACACATGAACGTTATTTTGTAAGGA
Source organism: Maratus speciosus (assembly GCA_963932465.1). NCBI lineage: Eukaryota > Metazoa > Arthropoda > Arachnida > Araneae > Salticidae > Maratus > Maratus speciosus. Next base: position 364,657,899 of record OZ010792.1, read on the forward strand.
AAACAGTTATGAGTATTGTTGAAAATAAAAACAATTCAGAACATTATACTAATTAGAAAGGATCGGTTGCAAAGAATGCTGTCTGGATAATTAGAAATTGTACTCACTTTCTCCCCTTGGAATACCATATCAAGATCTTTGATATTTCTTATTTCTTCAGTCAACTTCGCGTATCGCGTAGTGATACATGGCGAAGTCTTATGGCGAACGCGATGAATTTTCATTTCGATACGAGAATTTGCGATAAATATCGAATTTCGATACGAGAATTTTTTTTTAAATGTGAAATATTTTCTCCTTAAAAAATGTTTACTTACTATGAATAACAATGAAATAAAATACATATAATTACAAAATACTGTTCCATTTAAAAAAATCAGTCTAAGTATTTTAAAGCACATAATAAACTGTTTTTGTAGTTTAAAAAAAGATTTATTGCCAATATTCAGATTTTTAACTGTGACCTTAATCGCGCAAAACCGATGTGCAACGTTCTGTCTGCTAGCCCATAGAATGACATGTAATCCGCGATCCTAAGAAGTCCAATTTTTCATGCGGATTATATAAAAATTAAGAGTTTTCCTAGATACTAGGTTAGTGTTATCCACTTCATCAAAAACAGATTCATTTTATATATTAATGTTTTTTAAAAAATCTAGACCGTTTCGGAGAAAAAAAAAAGACAAACTTACACCATCGAAATTGCTTTCAAAATGGGTTTACAGATCTGAAAATATACTGCATGTAGAATTGTAAAAAATTCAGAATAGGATTAGACTGCAGATATAAGACTGTTTTAAAAAAATCAGAACAATAGGACCTATATTTGCTGAGTTATTAATAGGCGGCTTTTCGCATTTTCTTTGATGTCGAGTTATCTGTATATATGAGTTCCGCCATCTACGAATTCTACGATACGATACGATACGATTTTAGGCTTAAGGCTGCGTCACTCGGAATACTACCGTCTTCCATGATATTTTTTCCGGAAAATTCTAATTTTATTTAAAAAGTCTGAAAGAAGTAACTAAAAAAAAATAGGTACACTAACAGGAAAAAATATGACATGAATGCAAATTATAAAGCAAGAAATGCATATATGACTAAACTCTGAAGACTCTTTCTGCGTGCTCATTAAAATCTGCAGACTTAACTGTAATAGAAAATTGTTAGTTTGAAACAACAGAAGTGTTTCGAATATCAGTGGTCGGCAAAAAAATTAAAAATTTTCCTCCCTGTAAACTAAATACGTAAAGTATATAGATTTAATATTGCTTATTCTAAATATGTTATTCAAATTGCTCCAGCACGTAGTATTTTTCTGAGAAACACTTTTATAATAATAACAATCAGTGACGGATTATTATTAACCATTTGGAAAAATGGTTATTGTCCTCTGTCAGGGTTGAAAATCAAAAACATATCTGAAACGTTTTATTGATTGATCCGCATTTTATTCGTTTTCTGATTGGTCTATACAGTAATCTGTATTTTCCCTTTACTTTCAACAGAGATGGACACTTCTGTTGCCACTATGACAAAAAAGTAATAAAAACTACAAAAAAAAATTAATAACTCAAAAACAAATTAAGATACAGTTTTCAAACAAATTGCACTTAAAAGTACATTTTTTTTCTCTATACGACGGTGTAAAAAGTAATATTGTGGGATGTTTAGAAGTTTAAGAATGAAATTTCATTTAAAATTGGTCCAGAAATATTAATGTTTAATCCATGACGTACGTAATGTATGACCAGCTCCGTAGAAGTTTAAAAATTTACAGTACCGAAAAATGTAATCCATGGCGTACGTAATGTATGATAAACTCCGTACGATTTTTTATGTCTTAAATTTTAGTCTTTGAAAAAATCGTTTTCCAAATGGTCGTTGTAATTTGTTAAATTGCATTTTTTTTATTAAATTGCGATGCTAGATAAAATTGAAATCATGAAAAAAGTATACTTTCACTGTCTTAGATATCAAATTGATAAAATATAGCATGGAAATCTAGTTTGTTGATACTTGTACCGTGCATTTTCCTTTTTACGCCCCTCTCCTCTTTTCGCGTCCGGATTTACTATATATTTTCACTAATATATGTTCATTCCTTATGCCGCTGTAACTCGGGCCTGTTTAAAATATTTCTCTTCATTTTCAAAGATTTTTGAAGTTCATATTTTTGTCACACTGTAACTTACAATATGGTGGTTTTTTTTTGTCACATATGTGACGTGACGTACGTTACATGCAGTGACATAACAGTGACGTCACACTTTTTTTTTTAATTGCCAGAAAAATAAAATTTTACTATAAGTAACATGTTTTAAAGAATTTTTGTAATTGTTTTAAGTTTTCTAAGAAGTTCACATCTCAGTCACAATGTGACATCACTGAGTGGTGGCATTTTGGTCACAGATGTGATGTGACCACAATGACTTACAGTGACGTCACAACGACGTCACTGTGACCATGCATGCTATGAGGGCCCTTAAATTTAGTGAGTATTTTGGGAAAGTATACCCCACGTCACTTTTAGTGATTTGAGCTTATTTAATTCTGATCGTCTTTCGTAAGACCTGCCAGCTCCAGTGCCAAATGCCCTTATAATTGCTTTAAATAAATTGTTTTTGTACGTCACAAGTTATTTAACTATTTAGAATATATTTTCCTCCTGGAAATGTTAGAATTTGCGTACAATCTGCATAGTTTTATGGTCAAACGAATCATAAGAAAAAGATTACTGATAATAACTGTGGACGTTCTTACATAAAATTCATAGGGAAAAAGTATTAGAATAGTCTAATGAAGTTATACCTTTTAACATAATAATAATAATAATATGCTCGGTTAAAATAATGATAAGCATGTAGAGAAAGTTGAAGTAAGAAGTCTGAAAATCTATCTTGCATCCAACAGTATAACATGGTGGTGGAAATGTTAACATATGTATCTGACTTTTATGTGACTTTGTAAACATGATTTTCAACCTTTTTCAGAAAAATTTCTTATCTTGAAGACAAAATGTCATTTCATTTCTACAAAAACATGAAGGTGTAAAATTTTATTATAAGAACATTAATGAAAAATAAATCGTTTTAATGATTTGCAATTACCACAAAACCTGTTAAAAAAGGTATAAGAAAAACATTCCTTTGTAGACAGGTTTCCATTTAAACAGGTACACCATTTTTATAATTCTACAGAATTCTTTTGAACGGGACCATGAAATTTTCTGTTTAAAATAGAAATACGACACAGACAGGTTTCGTTTTCAGAAGTTTTTCTGGAATTTGCTTCGCGTCGGATTACTTTTGTGAGCCTGTATATTTTGATTAATTAATCTAAGGAGAAAAAAACCCTCATCTATATTTCGAAGCAAGTTTGATTCAGTACATGTTTTAAAAGAATTCGTATTAGACAAATGCATCTGATAATAATAACAATGGCGACTATTTAATTAAAATAACTGCTTTAGGTCATATCACAATAGGAAAATTTTTAAAAAAGGCATTTTTCTGAAGCATGAATTTATCTTAAGTTTTAAAATACATTCATTATGAAGGTGAAACTCAGAACTCCAGAAATATGAAATGAAATTTATTCTATATTCATGGGAGATTACGCTTAGAAAAATTATTCTCTTTAAAAGAAAAGAAATTTCCCAACTTTTATTTTATTTTCAAAATTTGGAATTCCAACTATGTGTAACCCCCCACCCTTATTTATGCATTACAAGCTACATTTTTCTCAACTCGACTAGTCTCACATTCATAATTGTTTCGGAAAATCTAAACGCAGGAAATTGATTCTGCCTCCTTATTCCTTCTTTAATCAGGATCAATAGCCGAAAGCACTGTCGAGGAAGATTTAATTTTAAATATAAATGCAAAGTAAATTATATTTTCAGCATTATTCCGAATTTAATTTCGAACTTTCTGATCAAAACTGCAGCTGATGGTTTATTTCTCGTAATTTTGATCGCCTTTGAAAAAGAGAAATAATAATAAAAAAAAATCTTCTTTTAAATAAATTCTATTCTAATAAAAGAAAAGGAAAACCTTTTATTTTCATTTTTTTTTTTAAATTAGAAATAAAAACAGTTTTAGGAAAATTTGACCAATTACAGTTTGTGACTAACAGATTGAAAAAAAAAATCGATTCAGATCAACTAAAACTATGACTGAAAAATATAATACCAATGCTTGATTAAAAACACATGGATGCTAAAAGAAAGCTTTGTCGTTAAAAAGTAAAAGTAAAATACTACTCACATCCAAAAGTTTGTAAAACATTCTTTCCTAATGGATATTAGGGTGGAGCGAAAAAAATTATTTTTTAAAAATCAAAAACGGGTAGGGGCCAAAAGTTGCCTTTATACTAGCACGTCAACTACGGGAAATTTTACCGCTGAAAAAAAATGGCTTGAGTCTGCGCTTTTGGTCCAAAAGTCGAAATTTTGGGTAAAATTTGACATTTTTTCAAAAAAAAAAAAAAAAAAAAAAATCCTATAGAAAAGGTTATTATTTAAATGTGTTATTTAAACCTTTATTATTAATGACTTAACATATTTAAATGATAAAATGGTATCTTTATTCTGTATAACTGGATCAAAACTGTCAACTTTTGGTAAAAAAAAGGCATTGCCACTCTGTTGTGTCGTACAACTAATTGTTCTTTAGAATACAGCTCTTACCTAGTTGCTTTCAAAACTACCCAGGAGCTATCACGTGGAGGTGGCTGCATTTCATGTCATAGCAGTGCATAACTCGACCACCCTACCATCTGAGCACAGTGTTTTATTTATACATTGAATTGTGATTTTTTATCAAAGACTGGCGTAAGTTTTCTATGTTTACCTAGTCCATCTGTCTTTGTATCCACAGACGTTGGATGATGCTGCTGTAACACTCCTTCACGTATATTTATACTGTTTGTACACGATAAGGCAAGCAGAGTAATGTAGTGGAATTAATTAAATCTATTCAGCCCTCTATTATCTTCACCAAAATTGCATCCAGTTCATGTATAGTGATTGAGAGTTCTGTTACTACAATATTCTACAATATTTCGATATTTCATCTTTGGGTATGCCATCATTTACTCTACCTCTTGCATTTTTTATATGCTGAGAAGTTTGCTGTTTAATGTGATGGCGATCATCAGAGAGCATTGCAATAAGAATTTGCTCTGGAAGGGCAAAGCAACCATTGTCCTAAATAATTTTTTTTTAGCATTTGTTTTATGCCGTTTTCTGTGATGTTTAGTAGCCGAGTAATTTCCCATAAGTTTTTAGATCCATTTTTTAGATGTGGATCCATTTGGTGTAAACCATCCTGCGGCATAAACTTAGATTACATACTTTGTGAATGAGCCTACAGATTCTGACGGTCAAACAGTGCTTATATAAAGGCGAAAAATTTTATTCGCCTATGTGAGCCATCTTGCGTAGGACATGTTTCTTGGTTTCCTATTCGCTAGTTCTTCTGACCAATATATTGAAGAAATAACTTTGCAAATGTCTAGCAGGTATTTCTGATCTGTGCTGAGTACCCTTATCTCGATTTCAGGAAATAATGTTTCAAACTTTCCCTCTATGGCTTCAAAAATTGAAATAAGAAGGGAACGGCAGGTGGACAAAGATTTTCCTATTGGTCCGGCAAATCCCTGTGGGTTAGAATCTAATTTTTGTCAATGATCTTGTCTAATAAATGATGCAGAGGAAATTCACTGGACTCTGAGGTGGCATATGATCCATTGTAATGGTTCATTCTAAACATGTTCCATGCAGAATGGATGGCAACGATGAACAGAATTCTCCGCCTTTAAATGAGCACACACTTCCCACCAGAGTCTCTATGTTCATTCAAAAAGTACTATGCAATCCAAGTTTGGCCCCAGGATGGTTTACCATCAAATATAATCCACATTGAAAGAAGAAATCTAAAATCCCATGGTAAATTATTCGGCTACTACATACCATAGAAAACGGACTAAAACAAATACTAAAAAAAGGTTAGAACAATGGTTGCTTTGCATACGCAGAGGAAATTCTAATTTGAATGATTTCTGATGATCGCCATCACATTAAACAGCTAGCTGCTCAACACATACTAGTTGAAATATGAGAGTAAATGATGGCATACGCAAATCTGAAATATCAACAATCAACTTTGAAGCGAATAATTATATAAATCAAATTGATTGGAAAATTGTTGTGGTAACAGAACCCCTAATCAATATGCATTTATCGGGTGAAAGTTTGGTAGAGATAATAGACGGCTGAATAGATTACATAAATATCATCCCCACTGCATTACATTGTTTGCCTTCTCTTACATAAGCAGTAGAAAAATAGGGTAAGTAGATCACAGCAGCAGCATCCAAAGTCTGTGGATACAAAGAAGAGATGGACTAGGATGATACATTTAAAACTTATGCCATTATTTGATAAAAAAATCACAATTCAAAGTATAAGTAAAAGTGTGGTCAGATGGTAGCGTGGCCGAGATAGATGTCCTGGGAAGTTTTGAAAGCAACTAGGTGAGAGCTGTATTCTAAACAACAATTCGTTGAATGACACAACAAAGTTTCAACGTCCCTTTTTACCGAAAGTTGTCAATTTTGCTCCAGTTATACAGAATAAAGATAACGTTTTATCGTTTAAATATGTTAAGTCGTTCATAACAAAGGTTTAAATAACACTTTTAAATAATAATCGTGTCCATAGGAATTTTTTTAATTTTTTGAAAAAATGTCAAATTTACCCAAAATTTCGACTTTTGGACCAAAAGCGCAGACTCAAGCCATTTTTTTTCAGCGGTAAAATTTCACGCACTTGATGTACTAGTATAAAGGCAACTTTTGGCACCTACCCGTTTTTGATTTTAAAAAAATAATTTTTTTCGCTCCACCCTAATGGATATGATTTATTTTTACACTACAGTGTAAACTCCCTGTAGAACCACCTCCATTAAGCGACCACCTCTCTTAACGACCATTTTTTCATGGAACGAAATTTATTCCCATAGGCTCAATACTAATTTTACCTCCATTCAGAGACCAGCCCAGTTGAACTCCCTCCATGAGCGACCCATTTCTTTGTAGAAAATGAAACAAAATCCGTTTTTTCCTGATCGCTTGAAGAAGGTTTTATTAGAAAAATAATTACGAAGAGCATTATTCATCGAACTTCGAAACTAAATTTAGATTTTTTTTAAATTCCCGTATAACTTTTAAGTATTTAAACCCGTTTGTGCCTTTTTAGGCAATGAATTTAACTCTGATGACAAATTAAGAATGACGGTCAATAAACTCCCCTCCCCTATTCTGTCAAGAAACTCTCAAAGAAATAGATAAATTAATGAAATCGTTATTATTTGTTCCCGTACCCTCCAAAAATTGCATTTATTTACTGAACTTCGAAAGGACTTGGAAAAAGAAGTTATAAAAGATAAAACCGTAAAATCACAGCAAACGTCAATGTATTGATTTTTTAAACTCTATAGTAACTAACTTATGTAATTAACTGTTGTTTTGATACTTAAATTTTCATATTTTTCCCTAATGTGAAAAATAAATTTTAGTAACATTAATTGTCACTTTTTTTCAAAAATTAAAATCTAGATTTAAACATGACCTCCATTAAGAGACCACCTCTCGGAGTGACCAATTTTTATTGGCACGGAACGTGGTCGCTTTAAGGAGATTTTACTTTCTTTTATTTAACTCAACCTGGTTTTTAGGTAGATTTCGTATGAAATACTGCCTATTACATTCTCCCCTATGTTGGAATTTCTGAAAAATTTTTGCAGATCTACACTGATCATGACCCCTAGAACTCAAAACCACCCTCAGTAAGAAAAAATTATATATTATTTAATTTTAGTAATAGGAAATCGATGATAATTTGTAATTATATAATGGTTATATATATATATATACAGTCGAGTCTCTCTATAACGAAACTCCATACATCGAATTTCTCTATATAACAAATTTTTAGTGGGGACGGTCCCCTTTTCCCATGATCTCATTAAAAACAGTCTCCATATAGCGAAATATCTATCTCCATGTAACGAATTTTTTCATAAAATGTTCTTTATTTACTCAGTTTTAAAAAAGCTACCAAATCACATGGAATCAATTTTCCATCACTGATTCCTAATTTATCGTTCAGTACTGGGTTTTTATCTTACTTTTCTACATTGAATCTCCTTGTTTTTTATGCCTAACGATTTCATCTCCCCATCCCCCTTCCCACACACCTTCATAAAACAGTGCCAATTGGATTGTTGCACATATAAGAGCGGGATCAGAGAGGTAATTGAAGTTTAAGGTGAACAAGATCGAAGATCATTCAGAAAGTTAAATTAGAAAAATAAACTCTCTCTGAATCAAGCACAGCAAGTCGATATTCGTAGTATTCACTGCTAGAAATCTCCCGAGATCCACTGGCATGACACATGATCTGATGCGCTCCACAAAAAAGCGGGCGGGAAAGAAGGCGCATACACGCTATTGGTCTAATGGAAAGTTCTCCCTCGACTGCTGCAGCCGCGAGAGCAGATCACAGTCACCTTTTAGAACACGTTTCTTCTACTCAAACTAAGGCTCTCAACCCTTTCAGTTAGAGTAGGTGTTTTATTGTTTCTGGCTTTCTTTAGTGTGAAAGATTCACAAAACTTAATCTGTTTGAGTGCGTTTTTTACTGGTTCTGCAAAAAATGCCTCCTAGGAACTGCATAAATCTCTGTGATAAAGTGAAGATTTTGAAAGAAATCAATAAGGGAATGAAAAAAAAAAGATGTGGCAAAAAAGTTTGGGATTCCGGCAAGTACTCTGTCAACAACCATAAAAATAGAGAGTCAATCAGCGATCAGAATTCGGATCTTGGTTCGGCGCGAAAAAGAAAGAGCACGTGCCAATACGAGGAGTTAGACGAAGCAATGTTTAAGTGGATTAAAGTGATAAAAGGGACCAGAATCTACTGCTTTCGAGACCAATGATTTTAGAAAAGGCTCTAGAATATGCTTCATTTCTTGGGCACCAAGCCAGCATTGGTTGGCTAGAAAAGTTCAAGAAGAGAGATGGGTTATTCCAGAAAACTATCTGCTGTGAAAGTGCGGATGCTCCGGTGACAGCATATGAGAGCTGGAGTCAGCAGAAATTCTAAAAAAATTCGCTCCTGAGAACATTTTCAATGCTAACAAAACAGGTCTCTTTTACAAGTGTCTCCCAAACAAGACTCTGGCGTTTAAAGAAGATAAATGTTTTGTCGGCAAACAAAGAATTACTATTCTGTTGTGTGCTAACATGACAGGGAAAGAAAAATTAAAGATGCTAGTCATTGAGAAAAGTTAATCTCCTCGGTGTTTTAAAGGTGTGAAGTCCTTAGAAGTGGACTATGATTTTAATAAAAAGTCCTGGATGACCACTGAAATTTTTGACAAATGGTTAAAAGCATTTGACAATCAAATGAGAAAACAACGCCGAAAAATTGCTTTGCTTATTGATAATTGTCCAGCTAACTCACAAAACTGTGGAGAAAAACTGCGAAATGTTGAAGTTATTTTCTTACCACCCAAATGAACATCAAAACTGCAGCCCATGGACTTGGGAGTAATAAAAAAAATCTAAAGGTGCATTATAAGAAACGAATTCTTAAAAAACTGATCATAGGTACTGAAAAAAATGATTCCACCCAAGACATCATTAGTCTTAGAAAGTGTTTTGCGGAACTTTATAAAGCTTGGGGATTTGATGTAAGTGAAAAACAATTTACAATTTCTTCAAAAAGGCCGGCTTTTCTAAACTGGAGAATAATGCGGATTCTGAGGATGAAGGAGATGTATCTTTAGCAGATTCAAAAGAGAAATGGAAATTAATTAAGGAGCGCGGAAATGTTGAATAAAATGTTACTCTCTCTGATTTTCTGGAAGTAAATGACAATCTCACTATTGCGCAGTATCCTACTGATAGTGATATTTTAAACAGCGTTATGAACAATGACGGTTAGAGTGACAATGAGCATGAAAACGAAAACGTGCAACAAGAGAAAAAACCATCACGCATAGTGAAATGGTGAGTTCTTTTGATCTTGTAAGTAGAGGACTTCAAATGGAGAAAAATGTTCCCGATACTATTTTTCATTCCTTGCTAAAGTGTGAACATTTTTCCGAGAGTGTAACAATTTTGTAATCAAAACAGCGAAAAATTACAGATTTCTTCGTCTAAAATTAATGCAAGTTTTCCTTATGCGATTTTTATTATGCATTGAAATAAATATCTGTTCCCTTTTTTGAAACTGTTTAAATAATTAAGAAATACAATATTAGGTTAATATTTATAGGTAAACATTTCAAATCCTTAATTAAACACCTCAAAAATAATTTTTGTTCAAAATTTACACATTAAATAGGAATTTTTACTCATTCTCTATATAACGAATTTTGTACTGGAACAATGGATTTCGTTATATAGAGACTCGACTGTATATCACTTTCTTCTGGACACGATAACTTCCACAATTTTGCACGAATCTCTTCCAAACTGATACATAAAATCAAGGGTCATAAAATCTCGGTCAAGCTCGTTAATGGGCAAAATCAGACCAAGGGGATGGAAATGGGGAGGGGTTTTGTGAAAACCAAAAAATCCCATAACTTATTAATTTTTGCACATATCAAATCAGTTTAAAGTTTTTATTATTGCTAGAAATTGGGCCAAAAATTTATTTATCGCAGATTTTTGATAAAATTAAAAATGGGCTCAAGCGGCGCAAAAAATAGAGTTTTAGGGAGAAAAAAATTCATAACTTCGCCAATTCTTAAGATATCAAATCCAATTAAATTTATTATAAATCTTCTTAATATTATCTATAACTTTTATATTCACAAGTTTTTGATAGGACCAAATCGTACCGCAAAAAAAATTAAAAACGAAAACAAAAAGGGGGAGTTGAAGAAAAAAAAATCCATAACTTCGTCAATTCACAAGATATAAAATCCGCATGAATTTATTATATATCTTCTTAATATTGTCTACAACATTTATATAGACAAGTTTTTGATAGGACCAATTCTTACAGCAAAAATAAATTAAAAATACATAGCGGTTGAAGAAAAAAATCATCGAATTAAGGGTGTATTCAAAGCCAAACTGTTTATTTTCTTACTCATTTTTAAATTCATTTTTGCTCTTAAACGCATCCAATTGGTAGATTCTCTTATTAAGAAATTATATAATGTACCATAATGATCGATTTTTTGATAGAGGCACAATATATTTAAAAAAATGATGTCAAAGTGTTCATTTTGAACAGAATTTCCCGAAGCGTTTTGTGTAGGAAAATATGATATAAACGCGAACGAAAGTACTGACTAACCTCTTCCGAGTTGATTGAGACAATGAGACCGAGTTGACAATGATTCCAAAAAGCATTTTTCATTTTTAGAAACCTCAGAAACCCAATATAATTTCGCGATTTAAAGAAGCATTTACAAAACAAAGTTTATTTTGCTGTCACTGATTTTTCAAAACGTATCAGATAATATAGTAATCCTTTGAGCACATTTCACGTATTCGTAATGGAAATACAGTCGATCCTCTATTTAACGAAGTCACTAAATCACGGAAAAAAGTTCGTTATATGGAAAATTCGTTAAATAGAGATTCACCTTTTAAAATACTTTAAACTACATAAAACAGACTTTAAATTCATAAACGCTAAATATTTTTACTAAAAATAATTAATCACATTTTTTTAAAATAAATTATACCGATTTATTTTATTTATTTTACCCACCAATGACCTTCATCAATTCATTTTTTCTATGTGTTTAAATCTTTGAAATCTGCAAGGAAAACAAAACATTGTCCGGGAATACACTGTATTTTCTGTTTAAAGTAAATAGTTTTACATTAAAATTAACGAATTTTAATCACATTATCATATTTATTATTATTATAAAAAATAATTTTAACCATACATTAACATATGCGTCCTTAAATTTAATTTCTGAAAAACTTTGTTAATTTTTTATTTAAAAAAGTGCTTTCTCTCATAATACGTCTCGCATCTTTGCAATGCACCAAAAACCCCTTCATGCGTATTTTCTTCTAACTATAATTGGCATCGGATTGTTTCAAATGATTTTAGCATTTCATCATGCGAAGTTTTGTTAATTCCTGCATAATGACCATTTCCATCACCATCATATTCGTCTTCATCGCAATTCATTGCTGTATTGTTTTTATTTTTCACACTGTCGAAAATATCCAATTCGGACAATGCTTCCGAGGTCTCAATTTCAGAATTAAGTGAAATACAATCATCAATCAGCACATCATGGTTAATTTCTACTTTTTTTCTCACTGTATCCACATTTTTTAAAGTTACTCTGAGGGATTATCGTCTTCGTCCTCCGTACTTACCGAATTCTCACTGCTGAAAAAGGAGGCGCCTGGTAAAACCAGTTCAAGGCCATTGAACACCATAAAATGTGTTTAAAGAAAGAATAAGTTTGAAGTGTCCAGAAATATTTTGAGAAATGGGGAGAAAAAAAATTTTTGATCACAAGAAAAAGTTCGTTAAATAGAGAATGCACTTCGCTATTTGGAGGATATTTTACGAAGAAATTCGCAAAATATTCTTGGTTCCAAGGAAAAGTTCACAAAATAGAGGTTCGTTAAATAGAGGTTCGACTGTATAACCATACTCAGATAAACAATAAACAACGAATACAGGAAATTGAAAACATAATTTTCAAGGATAATAACTTTTTAATACTTATCAAAATAAATAAGACGGCAATTCATCATTATGCAATCATTAAATTGCTGAAATTACCTAAATTATGTTTATCAAAAACGAACAGTTATAACCATAAATAAAGCCTGTTCATTCCTTCCCACGGATGGTGCAAGAGTTTGACGTCACTACCGAAAAGAACTAAAAATGACTCTAAAACATTTTTATTATTATATTATTGTGCTGTTAGATTTCATCCTAGAAAAATGTAAAATATAAAATTGCTGCTGTACAACGCAGCATAATCTATATGTTAAAATTGTTAATTTAATACTGTAAACCTAACCTTAACTAGGACTTCCCTCAGAGGGATTAGTCTGAGCGATCTTACTGAGAACATAGATTTAATAATAACATGTGGAAGCAAAGAAAATGAGATGTTATCTTTAATTGTCCATATACTGCGATAAACTGAAATGATGAAAATAAACGAATCGTAGAATTACAAAATCTTATATATAAATTCGTATACACTGTTTAAAAAAATGGGAAATCAAACCATTCAAGACAGCCATGCATGGATATAAAATTGAAAGTACGCAATATATTAAAAGTAAAATAGAAAATGAAACACTAAATTACTTATATCGGAATTTTAACTGTATTAAATGATGTCAAGAGCATAATCAGACGCTCTGCACCAATTTGAGTAACTTTAAATGACAAATATATGATGCTTAAAAAGAATAGACTATATTTTATATGGTGTGTGCTCCCCCGGAATAGTTAATATTGTACAATATCTGTTTTCCACAGATGCAATGAGGTTGTCGATAACATTTAAGGAATTCTCTCCTCAAAATCTAATATAGTATCAAAGTACCGAATACATCAACAGTGGCATGCAATGCTTCGTTAGAGTGTGTTTTAGATATGCTCGATCGGATTTAAATGATGAGTGTATGCTGGCCACTACATACGCTGTATTGTTTTGTTTTCAAACATATTCTGCACAAGTTGAGCTGTATTTAGCATGTATTAAATAAAAGAAATCGGCAATGATTACAACATAAAGTATGACACAAGATCTGAATATATCGTCTGCATAACTTTTGAACTGTCAAAGTGTCATTTGAAGTAATTTACAAATCCATACATATTTATTCAGGAAATCATGCAAGCTAACATACGCCAATATGATCCCGATTATAAAATTTCACCAGAATAAGTTAATATATAAAAAAGCTACTAATGATAATTGAGAATATGACCTTATGATAAAATGTCTAGAAAAATGAATCGGATAAAAAATTCATATCACATTTAAAACGGCACTTCCCTCTGTTAGTGGCCTTGGCGAGAGAGAGAAAAGCCTAGAGAAGGAACACTTTAACAAGTACTTTCGGGCAACCTACTCACTGTTTCATACAGGTCTTTACTTAATATTTACACAATTTATTTAATGCTAGGTGGGTATCTATCTGTTTTGTTGCATTTAAATTGCATGTTTTGCGGAGGAAATGCAGCATTATGAAATATTTAAAGTTGCTATACCTAATAATTCCAAATTAATGGTAATTGAGATCGCTTTCCGTTAATTTCATCTTTTTAAATTTTAAATTTTTTAGAAACCATTCATAGAGACAATTGTATATTTTAAAACTAACCCGAAGCAAAATTTCAAGATTTTGAGCTCAGCAGTAACACAGAAATAGAAAATTTTTGAAAGTTTTTTGTTTTTGCACTGTTTTATATAGCGACATTTTTAGAAATTGTTCTATTGCGAGAATTTACGTCATGATAAATACAGCCATGTCAATTTTCATGTTTATATTCCTAACAATTCCTTGTACTTCGTTACTTAGATCATCTTTAGATCTTTTTCCGCTTTGTTTAGTCTTTCTATTTTTTAGAATTCGTTCTACAACGAGCATTTACATCTTATTAATTACTACCATACCAAAGTTCTAGTTTCTAACCCCAACAGTATCCCAAAAATTTCAGTATTCCAAATAAATCATAGTTTAGAAACTTTCTAGAAATTTTTACGTTTATCCGTCAAATTGAACCTTTTAGAGAGCGTTCATTACGAGTATTTACATCTTAAAAGTAACTACCGCACCAAATTTAAAGTTTCTAACCCAATCAATATCACAGAAATCGCAATTTTAGAACTTTTTTGCTCCTGCAGCGATGTAGGTTCTTGCACTGACATAAAATAGTCTTTTTTTCGGAGCAGAGATAGCCACCAACATTTTTTTTAAGTTGGCTATGTAGTTTCAGAGTAACACCTCACAAACGTACAAGCATTAATAATATTATATACTTTATAATATTATAACGCTTTATAATATTAGCATTAGATGTACAGATACAAAAGCCATTTATCTGTTACAAACTAAAGTGCCGGCGTTGCCCAGAATTTGAAGGATGTTTGTGCTGAAAAATCAATTTCAAAATTTAACATACAACACAAAACAAACATTAAAAAAAGCAGTCGAAATGTTGTATGAATGAATCATATGAAAACGCTATATAAAAATGTATAAATGTATATAACAGACGCAAAAGAATACAGCTATAAATGAACTTTTTTCAATTTATAATTGGAGCAATAATGTTAAAATAGGCCAATATTTCCCTAATCGGGTTTTCATCATGCTTCAATACATTTTTCACACTCATATGATGTTATACTATATCCACCACGTCCTTTATATTTCCAATATGACGTAATATTTTCCTCTTTCACGTGGAAACCTTGAAATAGAAAAATTATGAAGTTATATTCACTTTCATTTAAATTCGTCAAACCATTTATTTCATTTTCATATTTCACGTGAATATCTTGCAATAGAAAAGTTATGACGTAATATTCACCTTTTTTAAAAATTCGTCAAACTATTTATTTCATTTTCATTTTTCACGTGGAAATCTTGCAGTAGAAAATTAATTGTTGTAGTAATAATTTTATTGTGTTTTTTAATTGTTGGCAACTGCTATAACGAAAAATGTTTAAATTTGATAAGAAATTGCTGTTAAATTGGTGGTTTTTTATTAATTAAAAATTAACTATAAATTATTTCGATTCCGGATTACTTTAGTTGCCTCGGCCATGTTTTAATACACATGTACGTATCTTTTCACAATTTTGGCTTCCAAATTGTGGATTTTTATACAATTACAAACAGACAGATAGACAAGTTTTCATTTTTATATATCTCTCTATTCTAAAAAAAGTAACTAAAGCTGTCACTGCCGCCGCCGCCGCCGCCGGTTTTGAATTTTTTGTGACCGGAGGTCTTTCTTCGTTAATATTTAGAAAACTATTGCATACAAAAAATGTGAAAATCGGTGGTATTATAGCGAAATGTTTGATCAACACGCTAATGCATACAGTTTTCAAATCGAAGAATTATTTTAAGAGATATTTAATGCTAAAGTTGGACAAAATCGTTCCATTAAAAAATTTTTTATACGAGCAAAAACTATACATGTGAATTTAATCATTTTTAGATCATTTTATTCAATATAAAATCCCGGTGTGCAGATTTCATTAATTTTTTTAATTTGACTCATTTTTTGAGGTTTTATTTCTATTTTCAATTCAAATATTCAGCATCTTGACTGATATTTTTTACATATTTTAGAAAATGGTATTAATTTAAACTGTTGCCAACTGTATAAACAGCGCAAACAATAATGTTTGCTTCAAATAAAAAAATTATTTACACGTTACTATTATAAACAGAAAAAAACCTTCAAATTAGAATTAATTAATTAGGTATAAAAAGCAGGCACTTATTGGAAATTACGCCATTAAAACTATATTTACATGTGAATTTTGAAAGAGAAAGGATATTGTAAAATAAATTCATTAATATGCGTTAGAAGTCTGAAATAGAAGAAATTGCGTCACATTACACTTATTATGCAAAATGAACAAAAAATAGTATTGCAAAACAGTTTAAATTTAAAAATTGCGCGAGACAAAATATTAGAGGTTAAATATTAGATTTGTTCAAAATTTTATTATTTGTCGTTTGATGTGAGGTGTTCAGCTATAAGTATGCAAATTTTCATGTCTCCAACATAATTAGGGGATGAGTTAGAAAAATTGCTTAAAATACACATGTTAGATGCCAGAGGGTTAAATATTAGACTTTTTCAAAATTTTATTATTTGCCGTTTGATGTGAGGAGTTCAGCTATAAGTATGCAAAATTTCATGTCTCCAACTTAATTAGGGGCTGAGTTAGAAAAATTGCTTAAAATACACAAGTTAGAGCCCAGAGGGTTAAATATGACTTTTTCAAAATTTTATGATTTATCGTGTTATCGCAAGTGTTCAGCTATAAGTATGCAAACTTTCATGTCTCCAACTTAATTAGTGGCTGAGTTAGAAAAATTGCTTAAAATACACAAGTTAGAGTCCAGAGGGTTAAATATTAGACTTTTTCAAAATTTTATTATTTGTCGTTTGATGTGAGGTGTTCAGCTATAAGTATGCAAACTTTCATGTCTCCAACTTAATTAGGGGCTGAGTTAGAAAAATTGCTTTAAATACACAAGTTAGAGCGCAGAGGGTTAAATATTAAACCTTTTTCAAAATTTTATTATTTGTCGTTTGATGTGAGATGTTCAGCTATAAGTATGCAAAATTTCATGTCTCCAACCTAATTAAATTAGGGGCTGAGTTAGAAAAATTGCTTAAAATACACAAGTTAGAGCCCAGAGGGTTAAATATTAGACTTTTTCAAAATTTTATTATTTGCCGTTTGATGTGTGGTGTTCAGCTATAAGTATGCAAATTTTCAAGTCTCCGACATGTATAGTTTCTGAGAACGGGCTCTGTGACAGACGGACAGACAGACAGACAAAGGAGTGAGACAGGTAGGGTTTCGTTAGATGAACAAAACTCTAAAAACATGCTGCGGATGACTGTAACAACATCCTAAAATTACATTACCATCAGCGATCTGCCAATCCCGAATTTAGTTTATATTCATTTCATATATTCTTATTCTTTTGTGTGGCCCTGTAAAATAACTATCAATATTATATACAGTAAAACCTCTGAATAGCGGACACCCCGAGAATGCAGAATTTGTCCTCTATTTAGAGGTGACCGCTACTGAGAGTAAAACATGTACAGTTATTTAAGAGTTGGTAATCGAAAAAATGTCCGCTAAACAGAGGTATCCGCTAATCGAGTGTGCCCGCTATGGAGGTTTTATCAGTAAAACCTCTGAATAGCGAACACCTCGGGAGGGCAGAATTTGTCCTCTATTTGGAGGTGTCCACTACTGAAAGTAAAAAATGTACAGTTATTTAAGGGTTGGTAATCGAAAAAATGCCCCCTAAATAGAGGTGTCCACTAATCGGGTGTGTCCGTTATGGAGGTTTTACTGCATAATAATATCATCCTTTACAAGAAAATTGCATGCTGTATGATAGACAGACAGACATCCAGAGAAAGATAACCTCCCTGAGCAATAAACACTCATGTCTTTTGTTTTAATCATCCACAATTGTATGTCATACAACAGGCCAGATTTTATACAACAGGCTAAAAACGGTCACCGTGGTACGGAGTACTGTATTATTATTTGTTTGCCCACCAAAACTGGTTGCCACGGGTTGTTGCAAGGTTTGTGATCACGTGGTTGAAACTGATCTATTCAATATTACTGCGTTCGTATTTTTTTTTTATTTGCTCCATGTGTTCAAACCAGTTGTCTACGAAAACATCAACCGGTGAAAGTGACGCACACCAAATTTCTGTGACGTATTCAGATAAATTGTGCTTTTTTATCAGTTTTTTTTCTATATAATTTTTAAACGGTTTGGAACTTATTTTTCATAGTAGGTGCATTCAGTAGATGGCCCTCATAGGTACCTTCTGGTGCAATCAGAAACGAAATCCGACAAATATTTTTTGAGTTATGCTTGACGAAAGGTTTTTATTAGGCTTTTCTTTTAGTAGGACATGGCGTTAATATCCATCGTAGTAGTAATGTGTCCGGACAGTAATATTTCGCTGAGTATTAGCCTTCGTTTCGCTCAGACAAATATAATATTAATATAAACAAGGAAAAATAGGCTCATTAATGGATTCACTTCATGTGTGCAGAAAATATAATAATCACCACATTTTTTCTTATTATTACACTTTAGTGTAAAGCCAAAGTAAGCATTTCATCAAAGGACACCCAACTCGGATTACTCGGCCGTACTGTGTATTAAACGAGGGATTGCTGTGCCAGAAACATAAAGGTAAAAAAAAATTCCTATATTATTCTATTTGTTTTATTAAGAAAAGCCAGTTTTGATATCTAAATATTAGCGCGCGTGTCGTACTGTGCAAAACCGAGGTGACTTTTTTTGCCAACATATTTTAACATCATTCATTTGTTTGGTCAAAGTCGCACATGACATTCTGATACGTCACGCTTCAAAATTATTAATAATTTGCTTTTTATTATAACTTGAATTTATAAAATTTAATTATTTTGTGATACTAATTGCCTAAAGTTATTTCAATATTATTGAGGAGTTTAGTTTATACCATGTGTCTTAAAATGGACTGATTGATTTTAAAATTCAATAACTTGCAAATGGCGACAGCTATTTAAAAAATTCTTGCAGGGGGTGTTATGTAAGATGTCATATTTTTTTACTGCGTATCTCGATTTTAGTTTAAAATAGCAGCGATACATGGCGATGCAAACAATAGGCGCTAAATCGGTAGCATATTTTTGCATATCTAAACATACAAGATTGGACACTATTATAGAGTGTAATGGTAAGCAGCGCCTATAGTGACAAGGGTGACGAAACTTCTCATCCACGGAATATTTCTGCTATTGAGCTTCTATCTTCGTATGAGGACGTGAGTTTCAAAACTCGTTTTATCCAAAATTTAAAAAATCTTTTTTTCTCAATTAATCTATTCTGTTGATAAACCTGCACCGAAAAGACATTACAATCTGAAAAAACTTGTTTTGGCTTTTATTTCTAGCATTGTAAAATATAGGTTTACAATGAAAATCAATGGGCGCAGTTAGAGGGTTTTTGCGATTTCCCAAGTTTTGATGTTATGGATAAGGCGAGTTTTGAAACTCACATCCTCATATGATCTTTCTTTAATAAAATACGTTTTCAAAAAAACCTTTTTCTTTTCTTCTTTTATTGTGTGTCGGGTTTGCAGCATTAGTAAATAAATAAAAATAAGCTAAAAATCTTATCTTTAAAAAATTGAACTTTCTTCACAGAAATAATAAAACGTTTGTTTTTAATGCAAACGTTTGGATAAGATTTTAAAGCCGTATTTATATTGAGTTCATATATATATATATATATATATATATATATATATTGAAATATCTTGATGAATAAGCGGCATTTATGGTTATCTTTACTTCTCCTACCCCTTTTTAAAACTTATATATCATGCAGTCTTTGCTAACTTGCAATTGTATTACCGAATTACCGTAATGTACGTAAATTTACCATGATTACGTATATCTTAATAGTTGCACGTAAAAGTATCATAGATATTTTAATTTCCACATGTCAAATACATAAATACTTAATTAGATATTTAATTTCTTATCAGGTTATTTTATTTAACTATATACCCCACCAAACACGAGTAAAACCCAACTAAAAGCTACATAGGTTATAATATTGCATTAATATAAAGCATCATGCAAATAATGTACGGCAATGAAACTAGCGAATTACTTACAGTTTTGTTTTATCCGTATTAAAAGCGAAAAAAGAATGTTTCGATTTCATAAGCAGGCAAGATTCGGTCGGATATACCTGGTTAGGGATTTCAAAAAGTTTTGAATTATTTTTTATTTCTTTAATAATAAAAAGACACTAGAGCTAATGTCAGACGGACGTCTTTTTGTACGCTTCTTTCCTTACGTATTATCCCTACACAATGCCATCAATTTCGAGAAAATCGTCGAAAAGAATCATACAAACTCGAAAAGAATAATACAATGGAATCAAAGAATATATGTTAAAAGTATAGAATAGAATTTCATATACATAGGTAAATTTCGGAAGCTTGTTAGTTGTTTCCCTTGTCACTAAGTGACACTAGTTAATGGTGTCATTACAGATTTTTCTTTAACTGTCCTATCTTGTCTGCTTAAGTAGGAATTTTTGGCCTCTCTCTTCTCTTAGACTAATGTCAGACGAACGTTTTTTTGCACGCTTTTTTCTCTTTGACTCACATCCCTACACATAGTAGCGAAGGTGTAGGGATGTGCGTAAAAGAGAAAAAAGCGTGCAAAAGACGTTCGTCTGACATTAGCCTTAGTATTGATACGAAAGAAGGAGGTTAAATATATGGAGTGGGCACCAAAGTACAAAATTGCGTTGGTGAATGGAGAACCATTCCATATATTTAACCTCCTCCTTTCGCACCAATACTGACAGAAGAGAGAGGCCAAAAATCGGTGAACGATTTAACGCCTATTGCTTGCAGGGTTATCTATCGCTGCTATTTTAAACTAAAATCGAGAATCGCAGTAAAAAAAAAAAAAAAAAAAAAATAAATAAAAACTCCTGACATCTTACATAACCTTCTTGCAAGAATGTTTTTAGTAGCTGTCACCATTTGCAAGTTAATGAATTTTAAAATCGGTCAATCCATTTTAGAACAGACTGTATAATGAATAATATGAAATAAACGAATTATTGCATAAAATTTACTGCTTTTATACGCCCAAAAATTAAATGTGCTCCAAATGCGAAATTTTTTTCTAACAAATGTGCAGCCAAAGGGTTAATTAGTTTTCTCATGCCTGAATATCGGTTTTGAGGATGCTATCCATTCTCAAGTAAACATTTTCTGCTCTGCGTATTTGAATTTATACGTGGAAAAGAGTAACAATATAATATTAGTTTTAAGGTTAATGTTAATGCTTTTAGTTCATCATGTTTGTCTGTGAAATAGGTTTGTTGAGCATTAAAATGTTTACTTGCGAAGAGATACCATCCCAAAAATTTATATTTTGGATTGAGAAAACTGATTAATACACTACATAAGCGACTCGGAAACATTTCCGAAAATCAGTGGCAGCAGAAGGAACTTTAATTTTATATTTTCTTCTTTAACTATCGAAAATGTATTGGTTTCCGGAGTTTCTAAAGATAAAGAACGCTTTTCTGAAACGTTAGTGGGTGAATATCGCAAAATGTGAGATTTTGGAAACAAAAATTTTGAAAATCTAAATCGTTTCAAAGCTTCTGATTTTTTTTTTTTAAATGTTGGTTGAACAGCTGAATAAAGGAATTTGTGTGTAAAATTGTTAAAGTTTGAAGAGCTTAAGTTCATTTTTACGTAGTTATAATTATGTGTCATTTTCTTGGCATATGTATGCCAGGATAATGACAATTTCATTCTAAAACATTTTTCACATTCTTGTTTTTTTAATTTTTAGATCTAACATTTAAATTTTATTTAAAGTAACATGTTTCCTCTATAGTACCTCAAATTCAGTGTAATGTTCAGTTTTATTTGTAATTTATAGAAGCCAGGAAAATGACATAATAAAAGTCTACCCAATTTTTACAAAGCCTTTAAACACATTATTTTCAAAGAAATATTTAAAAGATCTTACTGGTAGCAATGATTTTACTACTTCTGACTTGAACTATGTCAAGAACAAGAAGAATTACTCTGCAGCGGCATCTTTATACCCCATAAAGAACTAAAATGAGCAGGCCAGGACAATGACATTCATTTTCAATGACAGTCATATTTCAATTATGGGAAATTATTTGTAAAATACAGAACTTGTTACCTTCCACATATATGTGTTATATAAGGTATAATTATTAAATAGAAATTAAAAAAACTAGAAAAAGATATTTGTACATTATAGCAGAAAGCCTTTTACTTTTCACACATCCCAGTATGACATGCCAGGAAAATGACAATCTGAAATTTTAAGTCTTTTAATTGCTTTATTTATGTGTTATTATGAATATAAATATCTCTTGAAAATACTTCTAAGAATATTTTTTATTAGAATGTAAAAAAGGAAATTGCATTATATATCATTAAATAGAAATTTTATTGTGCGGACTGCAATTTCCGTATTTTGTGATATTGACCCTAGTGATTCGGAAGCGGTTATTGTATATTATCGTTCATGGTTATTATGTTAAATATTTTAAGATAATACTTTTGAATACTGAATCGCAGAAAAACGGCGAGATCTGTTGTGTCAAAGTGTACTAAGTTCAAAAGATATACTGGAAAGATTGAACTTGTATCTTTGATTTGTTGAGTTGTGCCCTCCCCACAGCTCAAGGTGGAAGGATGTTAAAAAATAACTGTTTTAATTTTATTATTTCATTCATGTATTAGATTAAGAAACACCTGTCTTTTTTTACACAGCAAATTGCTCTCGCATCACATAACTGAGGAAATATGTGCAATGTTGTTGTCGGCATTTTTTTTCCAAACACTCATTGAATTTGATATTCTCACGCTGTTTTTCAAGCGCAATTTCTGCTTTCGACAAACGTGAACGACGCCAGTTCACCGACATGTTTGGAATAAAAAAATGTCTGGTAAAAATAGTTTTTAAAAATCACTCTTTTCTAAGTATTCCATGTTCACCTTGAAAATCCGCCTAATTTTCGAACTGCAATTAATGTTTTTCTCAGAAAATTTCCGTTACAATACATTAATTTGGCGTGGATACCGAACTCGATTATACAAAATTCACTGGTTTATTTTTACATTTGGTAGAAAGCGCAAACAAGTGAATTTATTGAAAAGTATGTAATTTTCGCTGTGTTTCTTTTTTAAGATAGGGCAAGAGCTAAGAAAAATTAAACATTATTTAAACTATCTTCTTAGGATATCTAAAGTGATTTCTCAACGTATAATCAAAACTTAATTAATATTAAATTATTGAAGAGATGATAAAAGAGTTTTTTTTTTTTTTAACTATTGCACTCTTCATTTTTTATTATATTTTTTTTCTGCTTTTTAGTTTTTAAAATGTTGCATTGTTGCAGTTTAAAAGTTATTTGGCCTATTTTGGCGAGTTTTTATTGGCGCATCATTAAATCCATTCTTGTTTCAACTAGTAATACAACTGTACGGGTTACAGAGAATATTTGGCAATTTGTCACCTGTGGCGGGCTAAGAGAAAAATGCCTTAAAATTGGTGTTTTCATTTATAATTAAGTTTAAAAAATATTAAATCGTTTTACTGTCCTCGGAAACATAAATGTGAACGAAATTTTTATAATTCTAGCCTATCAGGAAGTGGATTAAAACTCGATTGCAAAATTCCATCTTTACACACAAAAACCAGGTTGAATAAATAAAAGAGTAATAAATATGCATAAATGTGAACGAAACTTTTATAATTCTAGCCTATCAGGAAGTGGATTAAAACTCGATTGCAAAATTCCATCTTTACACACAAAAACCAGGTTGAATAAATAAAAGAGTAATAAATATGCATAAATGTGAACGAAACTTTTATAATTCTAGCCTATCAGGAAGTGGATTAAAACTCTATTGCAAAATTCCATCTTTACACAGAAAAACCAGGTTGAATAAATAAAAGAGAAATAAATATGCATAAATGTGAACGAAACTTTTATAATTCTAGCCTATCAGGAAGTGGATTAAAACTCGATTGCAAAATTCCATCTTTACACACAAAAACCAGGTTGAATAAATAAAAGAGTAATAAATATGCATAAATGTGAACGAAACTTTTATAATTCTAGCCTATCAGGAAGTGGATTAAAACTCTATTGCAAAATTCCATCTTTACACACAAAAACCAGGTTGAAGAAATAAAAGAGTAATAAATATGCATAAATGTGAACGAAACTTTTATAATTCTAGCCTATCAGGAAGTGGATTAAAACTCGATTGCAAAATTCCATCTTTACACACAAAAACCAGGTTGAATAAATAAAAGAGTAATAAATATGCATAAATGTGAACGAAACTTTTATAATTCTAGCCTATCAGGAAGTGGATTAAAACTCGATTGCAAAATTCCATCTTTACACACAAAAACCAGGTTGAACAAAAGAGTAATAAATATGCATAAATGTGAACGAAACTTTTATAATTCTAGCCTATCAGGAAGTGGATTAAAACTCGATTGCAAAATTCCATCTTTACACACAAAAACCAGGTTGAATAAATAAAAGAGTAATAAATATGCATAAATGTGAACGAAACTTTTATAATTCTAGCCTATCAGGAAGTGGATTAAAACTCTATTGCAAAATTCCATCTTTACACACAAAAACCAGGTTGAATAAATAAAAGAGTAATAAATATGCATAAATGTGAACGAAACTTTTATAATTCTAGCCTATCAGGAAGTGGATTAAAACTCTATTGCAAAATTCCATCTTTACACACAAAAACCAGGTTGAATAAATAAAAGAGTAATAAATATGCATAAATGTGATCGAAACATTTATAATTCTAGCCTATCAGGAAGTGGATTAAAACTCGATTGCAAAATTCCATCTTTACACACAAAAACCAGGTTGAACAAATAAAAGAGTAATAAATATGCATAAATGTGAACGAAACTTTTATAATTCTAGCCTATCAGGAAGTGGATTAAAACTCTATTGCAAAATTCCATCTTTACACACAAAAACTAGGTTGAATAAATAAAAGAGTAATAAATATGCATAAATGTGAACGAAACTGTTATAATTCTAGCCTATCAGGAAGTGGATTAAAACTCGATTGCAAAATACCATCTTTACACACAAAAACCAGGTTGAATAAATAAAAGAGTAATAAATATGCATAAATGTGAACGAAACTGTTATAATTCTAGCCTATCAGGAAGTGGATTAAAACTCGATTGCAAAATTCCATCTTTACACACAAAAACCAGGTTGAATAAATAAAAGAGTAATAAATATGCATA
Organism: Maratus speciosus; assembly: GCA_963932465.1. NCBI lineage: Eukaryota > Metazoa > Arthropoda > Arachnida > Araneae > Salticidae > Maratus > Maratus speciosus. Next base: position 364,683,601 of record OZ010792.1, read on the forward strand.
AATGTGAACGAAACTTTTATAATTCTAGCCTATCAGGAAGTGGATTAAAACTCGATTGCAAAATTCCATCTTTACACACAAAAACCAGGTTGAACAAAAGAGTAATAAATATGCATAAATGTGAACGAAACTTTTATAATTCTAGCCTATCAGGAAGTGGATTAAAACTCGATTGCAAAATTCCATCTTTACACACAAAAACCAGGTTGAATAAATAAAAGAGTAATAAATATGCATAAATGTGAACGAAACTTTTATAATTCTAGCCTATCAGGAAGTGGATTAAAACTCAATTGCAAAATTCCATCTTTACACACAAAAATCAGGTTAACAAAAGAGTAATAAATATGCATAAATGTGAACGAAACTTTTATAATTCTAGCCTATCAGGAAGTGGATTAAAACTCGATTGCAAAATTCCATCTTTACACACAAAAACCAGGTTGAATAAATAAAAGAGTAATAAATATGCATAAATGTGAACGAAACTTTTATAATTCTAGCCTATCAGGAAGTGGATTAAAACTCGATTGCAAAATTCCATTTTTACACACAAAAACCAGGTTGAACAAATAAAAGAGTAATAAATATGCATAAATGTGAACGAAACTTTTATAATTCTAGCCTATCAGGAAGTGGATTAAAACTCGATTGCAAAATTCCATCTTTACACACAAAAACAATGTTGAATAAATAAAAGAGTAATAAATATGCATAAATGTGAACGAAACTTTTATAATTCTAGCCTATCATGAAGTGGAATATAACTCGATTGCAAAATTCCATCTTTACACACAAAAACCAGGTTGAATAAATAAAAGAGTAATAAATATGCATAAATGTGAACGAAACTTTTATAATTCTAGCCTATCAGGAAGTGGATTAAAACTCGATTTCAAAATTCCATCTTTACACACAAAAACCAGGTTGAATAAATAAAAGAGTAATAAATATGCATAAATGTGAACGAAACTTTTATAATTCTAGCCTATCAGGAAGTGGATTAAAACTCGATTGCAAAATTCCATCTTTACACACAAAAACCAGGTTGAACAAATAAAAGAGTAATAAATATGCATAAATGGGAACGAAACTTTTATAATTCTAGCCTATCAGGAAGTGGATTAAAACTCGATTGCAAAATTCCATCTTTACACACAAAAACCAGGTTGAACAAATAAAAGAGTAATAAATATGCATAAATGTGAACGAAACTTTTATAATTCTAGCCTATCAGGAAGTGGATTAAAACTCTATTGCAAAATTCCATCTTTACACACAAAAACTAGGTTGAATAAATAAAAGAGTAATAAATATGCATAAATGTGAACGAAACTGTTATAATTCTAGCCTATCAGGAAGTGGATTAAAACTCGATTGCAAAATACCATCTTTACACACAAAAACCAGGTTGAATAAATAAAAGAGTAATAAATATGCATAAATGTGAACGAAACTTTTATAATTCTAGCATATCAGGAAGTGGATTAAAACTCGATTGCAAAATTCCATCTTTACACACAAAAACCAGGTTGAATAAATAAAAGAGTAATAAATATGCATAAATGTGAACGAAACTTTTATAATTCTAGCCTATCAGCAAGGGGATTAAAACTCGATTGCAAAATTCGATCTTTACACACAAAAACCAGGTTGAATAAATAAAAGAGTAATAAATATGCATAAATGTGAACAAAACTTTTATAATTCTAGCCTATCAGGAAGTGGATTAAAACTCTATTGCAAAATTCCATCTTTACACACAAAAACCAGGTTGAATAAATAAAAGAGTAATAAATATGCATAAATGTGAACGAAACTTTTATAATTCTAGCCTATCAGGAAGTGGATTAAAACTCGATTGCAAAATTCCATCTTTACACACAAAAACCAGGTTGAATAAATAAAATAGTAATAAATATGCATAAATGTGAACGAAACTTTTATAATTCTAGCCTATCAGGAAGTGGATTAAAACTCTATTGCAAAATTCCATCTTTACACACAAAAACCAGGTTGAATAAATAAAAGAGTAATAAATATGCATAAATGTGAACGAAACTTTTATAATTCTAGCCTATCAGAAAGGGGATTAAAACTCTATTGCAAAATTCCATCTTTACACACAAAAACCAGGTTGAATAAATAAAAGAGTAATAAATATGCATAAATGTGAACGAAACATTTATAATTCTAGCCTATCAGGAAGTGGATTAAAACTCGATTGCAAAATTCCATCTTTACACACAAAAACCAGGTTGAACAAATAAAAGAGTAATAAATATGCATAAATGTGAACGAAACTTTTATAATTCTAGCCTATCAGGAAGTGGATTAAAACTCTATTGCAAAATTCCATCTTTACACACAAAAACTAGGTTGAATAAATAAAAGAGTAATAAATATGCATAAATGTGAACGAAACTGTTATAATTCTAGCCTATCAGGAAGTGGATTAAAACTCGATTGCAAAATACCATCTTTACACACAAAAACCAGGTTGAATAAATAAAAGAGTAATAAATATGCATAAATGTGAACGAAACTGTTATAATTCTAACCTATCAGGAAGTGGATTAAAACTCGATTGCAAAATTCCATCTTTACACACAAAAACCAGGTTGAATAAATAAAAGAGTAATAAATATGGATAAATGTGAACGAAACTTTTATAATTCTAGCCTATCAGGAAGTGGATTAAAACTCGATTGCAAAATTCCATCTTTACACACAAAAACCAGGTTGAATAAATAAAAGAGTAATAAATATGGATAAATGTGAACGAAACTTTTATAATTCTAGCCTATCAGGAAGTGGATTAAAACTCTTTTGCAAAATTCCATCTTTACACACAAAAACCAGGTTGAATAAATAAAAGAGTAATAAATATGCATAAATGTGAACGAAACTTTTATAATTCTAGCCTATCAGGAAGTGGATTAAAACTCGATTGCAAAATTCCATCTTTACACACAAAAACCAGGTTGAATAAATAAAAGAGTAATAAATATGGATAAATGTGAACGAAACTTTTATAATTCTAGCCTATCAGGAAGTGGATTAAAACTCGATTGCAAAATTCCATCTTTACACACAAAAACCAGGTTGAATAAATAAAAGAGTAATAAATATACATTTTATTTGTGTAATCTTATAAACTCGGGATGTCTACTACAATTTTTGTTAACAATGTTTTTTCAACAAACAAAAGTAATATCTACTTTGTCGCAAAAGGAGTCTGTTTTATATAGCTAATTGCATTATTTATGCATTGAAATAATTAAACAATTCTAATTAGAGATAGGAAAGCCCAGTGGTGTAGTGGTCAGGGCATCTGACTGCCGCACCGCAGGTCGAGAGTTCGACTCCCGACTGGACAAGGTTCACTCAGCCTTTCATCCCTTTGGGATCGATAAAATGAGTACCAAGCTTGCTTGTGAACTAAACACCGAGGGTCTCGCGTTAGGCTGACCACCTGGCCGGGACTCATGCTGTATAGCACCTCCGGGCCCAGGGTCAAGAAAACAGAGATGGCCACTGTCGGCCCTCATCCTTCATGGTTTGTATAGCCACAGAGTTTAGTTAGTAATTAGAGATCGACCGAAAATTCGGTTTCGTTTTCGTCTTTGGCCCAAAATCGCAGTTTCGCCGAAAATTCGTTTTCGGCGAAAATGCTGACGAAAATTCGGCCAGAACGAAACTATCTGTATTCCAAAAATCTTGTTTCCTTATTCGAAAAATTTCAACATGACTCATTGATTTGAGCTGTAATCGGCTCAAATGAGACACTCTTTATTTATTGCTATGAACTTCCCTGTTTATAAATATCAGTCATGACTGACTCAAAATGTGAGTGCAAATTATAAAGCAAGTAATGTATATATGATTAAACTTTGAAGACTCTTTTCACGTGCTCACTAAAAGTTGCAGACTTAATAGAAATAGAAAATTTTTAATTTGAAACCGCAGAAGTATTTCGAATACTCTTTGTGAAAGTTCTAGTATAACAGATGATAATTTACAAATATCATTATAAAAAATAAATCGTGGTATGTATACCTAAAACATTTTTAATTGGATGAAATTCGTATATAGAAAATTATTCCAAGTCGTTGATGAATTAATTACATTTGATTTTATATGAAATTAAAAAGTTTTGACCAGAGTTACAGAGAGTCAACTTGGGCCACACATATAATTGATTAATAATTACACTGGACAACAAATTTGAACTTTTGCTCTGTCCGAAAACAGAAATTAGTTGTTTTTTATGCGTTTTTTTTGTGCTGATTCCGAATCTAGTTTTAGATTTACTCCAGCACGTCAAGTTTGAGAGATATTTGCATATTTCAATTGATGCAAATATAGTAAATTTTATACAATTATTTTCAAATTTAAGGTATAAAGCAATATCACACAGGGTTTTTTGTTTTATGTTATGATTACTACCTAATTTACTTCACAAAAACGTTGTTTCTGAGATTATACTGACATGTGACTGTGAAATATTGTACCTAATTTGCATATTTTTCGTGTTTTTCTAATAATGTTTCTTGATATTCAAACATTTCTGCCGCACGAGTACGCTAATATGTTCCTAAACCAGTTTTTTGAGCTGATTTCAAATCTTGTATCTGTTTTTTTATCACGTCTAGTTTTTGAAAAAAGTGAAATTTTAGTTTTTGGTCAAAAAAGCCAGAAATAGCTTTTTATGATACTTTGTATGATAAACTTCAACTAGTTAGGATAGATTATACTACTTATTTTTTTTTCGATTATATAAATTTTCGTTTATGTCTCTGATATGAATCTGACCCTGTTCACCTTCTTGTCAATGAATTACACACCCCTAAAAAGCATCTTATACCAAACCTGTGTTAATGCCGTGCAAAAGTAGAAATTCATCTTACTCAAAAACTAGACATGACATAAGAAAACAGACTGCAGATTTTAAATCAGCATAAAAATCTAGTCTAGAAAAACATTACGTCAACTCTGTGGCAACTATTTTTAAGTTGATAGTGATGTAAACATTACACCATTGAAAAATATGCAAATTAGGCTTAATAACTGATAAATAAATGTTAAGAATGTGCAAATCGTGGCATTTATCTGAAGCAAATAGTCAAGCAGTCATTATCTAGAAAACGTAATTAGATGTGACATATATTGAATCTAAAATTTGCATAAAATAGCACAAAAAAGCTTAAATTTGCATAAATTTAAATATGCAAATTTCTTAAAACCTGGACCATCTAGAGATAAACGGAAAGCCTATTCGGAATCAGCGCCAAAAACTGATCTAGAATCAGTTAATTTTAGTTCTAGGACAAAACCACTGTTGTCCAGTGTTGTATATGCTTAATAAACACGTATAATTAATTAAGCATTATGTATATTTATGTATGTATTAATTACTTAAATTCCCTTAATTTCCCCTTATGTATTAATTACTTAAATTACTTAAACCCCAAATTGGGGGACATTTTCGTTTTCGGCCGAAAATAGGAAGATTACCGAAATTCGGTTTCGGTTTTGGTCGATCCTTGATTCTAATCTTTGATTTTTTCAAAATGTTTGACATTCTATGCCATCATTTTCAGACAATTTTATTAAACTTTAGCGCCTATTATTCCTTCGCAGATGAATTCACATTGTTGATTTCCAATTAGACGGAAAAATCATCCAAAAATATTATTACTTTACATTTGATTCCCTTTTCTTTAGACATTCCAAATAATAGAACGGGAAGAAATAATACTGTTTACTATCTTACTCCTTAATTTTTGTTTAAAAAATGTTTAAATTGCTTTTTGGTGTTTATAAGCATTACATAAACAATGGCTTCCTGTATATAACAAGAAAAATCTTGCCCTTTAATGTTTTTTTTTTTTTTTTTTTTTTTTTTTTTTTTTTTTTTGGGGGGGGGGGGGGGGAGGGGGATGCGAGATTATATAAATTATTTGCACAGATCTGTAAGCAAAATGGGCAGTTTAGATGTTGAGAATAAAATGAATTCCATTGTTTTCTGTGTATAATAGCCCTTATTTATTCTAATAAGCTGTCACAAAATCTTACCCCTTAATATCTTCAAATTACGAAAAATGTATGGCTATGTAGATTATCTAGAGAAATTCATAACTAAAATGAGATACTTAAATATTTAGAATAAAATAAGCACTATTATTTTATGAGTAATATTATGTATATTTATCCTAATAAGCTTGGCTGAATTTTCCCATACCATACACAATTATGAATATTTCTCATGCAAATTTTGAGGAATTTCAAAAAAGCAGAAATAAGAATATTTGTTTTTGTGTGCAAATTCAATGTTAAAGTTTTAAACAAATACCAATACTACGCATACTTTGACCCTTTCAAACTGTTTGACTTTCTTTGCCATCATTAAGAAACAATTTTATTAACCCTTTATATCCAAAATTATGAATTCATGAAAATTTCATCTTCTAAAATCTAAAACATTTTTGGTGAATTTTTGAAACTACTTTAGAAAATTTACACAATCATTTAATAAATTTTAGAAGGATTTTGCCAATTAAAATTAATTAATTAAATTTGAATTTATAGGGAATTTGTGCAATATTTATAACTCCACTCAAATCTTTTATTTAAAATACTAGGTGGTCTCAGTCCCCCTGTTCGCTACGCTCACCCCCCCCCCCCCCCCCACGTAATCGCTTCGTGATTCCATTCGGTATTCCGAAGCAATCCCTGTTTTCTAGCCAACACAAGACGTAATTGTTTGGCGTTTCCATTCTGGATCGCAATTCCTTATCTCCAAGCACATAATCATCAGAGCTTACATAAGAATTATTAAACATAAAATTATATATAGAGTGTTACGAATATTGTAAATATTTAGTATTTGTGCTTAAAAAATGTAAATAGTTCAATTAAGCTCTATTCATAAGCTAATATTAGTTTTTGTTGCATTGAAATATCTCAATATGTTGATTTTCTGCAAGCAAGTAAACCCTATTGGATTTCAATGGGAGTCTATGGAAATTTGGCGAAATACTGGAAATAGCGCCAAGTGGTCGTCACTTTGGGCGACTAATTTTGGTCGCCAAATTTGGCGATATATCGCCAAGTTGGGGACAAACTTGGCGAGGTTTGGGGACATAGCCGCTTCCCTTCTTGGTAACCCCGTTATAGCATCAGAAAGCTCTGACCAATCAGATGCGCTCCGCGGTGTCTACGCAGATTTGCATTGGTCCATTTCCAAAGCGTTACTTTTTTTTATATATAGAAGGATTTTTTTAGTATTTTATAGAATTAGAAATGCACTCTTACTATAGAAATATTTCCTAACTGAAACTTTTCTCGCACAACCTTTCAACGTCAAGAAAGCTGAAAAGATGGAAATAAAAAAGAAATAATCCCTTTAAAAATATTTTTGTTTTGTGCAACCAATAATGCTTTTGGAGCAAGATAAATCAAAGTATCTTTAACTCATTCTAAACTGTATTACTACTAATCGATGTATTAAATTAATTTTATAACAAGTTCTTTTAACGGTACTTTAAAGTACAGTCGTTGCATAAAGGGTTAAACTTCAACATCTATTATTCCTTCACAGATGAAAATTCACATTGTTGATTACCAATTAGACTGAAATATGATCCATAAAAATTATTATTTTAGATTTGATTCACTTTCCTTTAGATATTCGAAATCATAGAACGGGAAGAAATAATACTGTTTACTATCTTACTCCTTAATTTTTGTTTAAAAATGTTTAAATTGCTTTTTGGTGTTTATAATCATTACATAAACAGTGGCTTCCTGAATATAACAAGAAAATCTTGCCCTTTAATGTCTTGGGGGGGGGGGGGGATGCAAGATTATATAAATTATTTGCAGAGATCCGTAAGCAAAATGGGCAGTTTAGATGTGGGGAATAAAATGAATTCCATTGTTTTCTGTGTATAATAGCCCTTATTTATCCTAATAAGCTGTCACAAAACCTTGCCCCTTAATATCTTCAAATTACGAAAAATGTGTGTAAATTATCTAGTATACTATGTAAATTATCTAGAAAAATTCATAACTAAAATGAGATACCGTATATACTCGCGTATAAGTCGAGGAATTTCTGACAATTTTTGGCAAGCAAATTGGGGGGTCGACTTATACGCGAGTCAATAAAAAAGAAAAAAAAAACTTCCATTACTGCAAAATTCTGGTTTTTTATGTGTATGAATAATAAAATATTATATAAAATATACAAATAATAATAATTTATCGTTAAAAATTTTTTCAATGATTTGTTTTTGGTTACTTACTACTTTTTCGCATTAGAAAGTGAAATCTTTTGTTTGATTTTGTGCAAAATTGAAGTAAAAAGTTAGGGATCGACTTATACGCGGGTTTTTGATTTTTTGCAGAACTTGCATTCTAAAGTTAGAGGGTCGACCTATACGCGAGTCGACTTATACGCGAGTATATACGGTACTTAAATATTTAGAGTAAAATGAGTACTATTATTTTATGAGAAAAATTATGTATATTTATCCTAATAAACTGGCTGAAATTTCCCATACCATACACTATTATGCATATTTCTCATGCAAATCTTAAGGCCTTTAAAAAAAGCAAAAAGGAGAATTTTTGTTTTTTTATGTGCAAATTCAATGTTATATAACTTGATTTAAACAAATACCATTACTATGCATACTTGGCAGAAAGTGTATTTTCATGCTCTTTAATAAAGATAAATAATACAAATAACAGAAGGTATTAAAAATGAATTTTTCTCAAAAAAAAAAAAAAAAAAGTAAATAATGAAGTGATATTTAAAATGATTAACATTAGAAAACAAGAATTCTGCTTTCTCAGAATTTAGTGTTATCCCCGATGAAAAAAAAATATATGTATATAGTACAAAACATATTTCAATTTTAAGAGTTACAACACACGCTTTTATTTTATGTAAAATGATGCCATTCGCATCCGTTTAAGAATTCCACATACGATCCACTCTTAAACATCTACAGTAAAGTATGCATAGGACGTCACTATCGCGAAATAATACACAAATGCAGCAAAAAGATGCCGTCATTAAAGAAACTCGACCAAAAAAAAAAAGAAAAAAAAGTCTGTCTAATGATCTAATGATTCATAGGCCTTCATTTGTTTGTAACATTAATATAGACACTTAAAATTAAATATAGTTTATAATAGCTCCATATTTTAACAGAAATCATTCGTTTATATTTTTTTCAAAATAGCACGTATTTTAATTACATTTTATTTCGGCTGTAATGAAAAAATGGCAACAAAAATATATAATTAATGTTTTACAACTATTTTTTCTTTACTTTCTACAGAAATGGAGTTACTTCCGTTGCCAATATTAAGCAAATGGCTCCTAAAATTACAAAAAAAAAAAAAAAAAAAAAAAAAAAAAAAAAAAATTCAAAAATAAATGGAGATGCAATTTTCAAACAAATTGCATTTTAAAGTACTTTTTTCCGATACGATGGTATAAAAATTGAAAATGTATGATGCTTAGAAGTTTAAAAAATTGCTATTGAGTATTTAATCGTATACTGCTTTGTTTTACGGCTGGCTTCTGTAAGGTAACGTTACTTTTAGGAGGTGTCACAAAATAAGCTGGGAGAAAGAAATAGTATACCGTACCGGGGGTTACAAAATTCTGCATTTTATACATCTTTAAAACGCCCCATGCATCTTAATAGTCGCTCAAAATTATCAATGTCGCCGCGGGACAATATTGATATATACTATAGTAAACCTGCGAGTTCGTTTTAGAAAGTTGATGTAATAAACCCCCTAGTTAGCAATGCAGTCTGTTAACTTGCGAATTTTTGATAAAAATTCCGTTTTGTGTCTTATTTTAACACTTTCCAACATAGTTGAAAAAGTACTTATGACTTTAGTTTGGCCGTCTGTCTTGCCGCCTGTCTGCCTGAGTGTCTATCTGCCTATCCATACACTGTAAAAACGGATTAAAAAACGGAAATGCTAGTGGCAATCTAGACGCCAGTACTATTTCTGTTTCTTTACGGGAATTTTTACCCATAAATTACAGAAAAATTTCCGTTTTTAATCAGAAAAACGGAAAATTTTCTGTAATTTATGGGTAAAAATTCCCGTAAAAAACGGAAATAGTACTGGCGTCTAGATTGCCAGTAGTATTTCCGTTTTCTTTTTTTCCAGTGTACTCTAACGGTAAATATACTCGAATTGCTGTTCGAGTGTATTTACGTGTTATATTATTCGAGTAATTGATATATGTTATGGAAATTTATTATAGGATGTTTGGTATTAAAAATGAAATCTGTAGTAGTTATAGTTCATTTAAAGGGACACTCAAAAGAATCCCGTTACATTATGGTCTATGTGAAAAATCTTTTGCATTGCATTTTAAAGATGTTGCATTATTTGACGCAGATTGCAAATTGATATACGGGCATCCCCCGACTTACGTATTACGCGACTAACGTGAATTCGCAGTTACGTAATGAATCTTGAAAATTACATTTGTGAACATACTAGCGCGTTTGATACGCAGTTGCATATTTTTGGTATTTATTTTATAAATAAAATATATAGATATAAACCACAACCGTAATATAGTTTATATATTAGATACAGTTATTTTTTATTGGTATATACAAACCAAATCTATAACAAAACAACTTAATCTTTATTCTTAGTTATTCACAGTAGCCGTCTAATTCACAATAAATAGAGTTTGTGCTTATCAAGGATTATTTCAATTCCTACTATTAGTTCACACTCTCCCTATATTTATTTATTTATTTATTTATTTATATATCTTGTTCAAATGTTCAATCGTTAATAAAATACTTATTATTCATCCTATCAAGTTGAAATAATTTTTTTTAAAACTTGTACTGGATGACAATTGATGTTAATACAGTTTTTTCAAATATTAATTCATTAATTAAATTTTAATTAATTAATTTTAGTTTTACATGGGAGACAAAATGTCGGTCATTGGTTATTGAAGCATTTAATGCATCTTCATATCTATAAGGGGGGTTACCATAGGGGGGGACACTGTTCTGTCGCCAAATACAGCTAAGTTTATCGCCAACTTGGCAATATATCGCCAAATTTGGCGATCAAAACTAGTCGCCAAATGTGACGCCGACTTGGCGATATCTCTAATATTTCGCGAAATTCCCATAGACTTCCATTGTAAACCTACTTGCTTATAGAAAATCAACAAATTGAGATATTTTAATGCAACAAAAACTAATATTAGCTTACGGGATTATATTAAATTTTTCTTTGATGACCTAAGTAGGAATTGATTTTAAAAACAAATTTTCATATTACTTGTTTTATTTTATTTTAAGAGTGCTATTCATTTGTCTTGCCATCAGGAATTCATGGAGAATAGGTTAAATTAATTAGCCCTTTCTATTTATTTCTTATTTTTATTGTCGTTTATGTAGATGCAAAATTGCCATAAATCAGTTCATCAATATTAGATTTATAAATCCCGTATTCCACAATATATTTGAAAAGTATTCTTTAAGTTTGTTTTTATATTTTTTCATACTTTTATAGTTTATATACGAGTAAATACTGCCGCATGAGGCATTATTTATAAAATAATACGCTGTAAATAATATATATATACATATATATATATACATTTATATATAGCTTATTGCTGGATTCTATTACAGAAATCAACTATGGTTTTGCTTATATTTATTTGTATTTCATGGTACCCTTAAAGAAGTGAAATGGTATATAAGCTTCCTGCTACATCCATCCAATTGATCTATTATTTGTTTACTATACGTTTTTATTTGGTTCAACAATATTTCGCTGTTTATTTATATCTTTTGTCTTTAATAGGTTATATATATATATATATATATACTATATGTATGTCTATATATAATAAATATTGCAGTTTTTTACAAAATTTTACCTAAGAAACTTACAAATTCGATTTACGGAACGCATTACTTACGCAAGTCGGAGGATGCTGTCCTGTACATCACTGAGGTGCGCTACGGGAACATTCTAACTTACTGTGGAATATGGTTGCATAGAGCATTTATTGTTCATTTCAAAGGACACAAAAGAATTCGTCTACAGTACTGTCTGTAAACGATAAGTGCTGAAAGTGCTTTTTCAGTTGTGGTATCCGTAAATTATTTAGTTTCTTGCATATTACTTGGTGTGTATAATTTTTATAGATCATATACAAGACGAAGAATTCGAGTACAATTCGGTTTACTGACAAAAATTGCTGAAGGGGTTTAACTGTGTTATGCTTTTATTAACTGTACTAAATTTTAGCATACTATCTAGTATGCTTACAGTGGCGGTCAAAAGTTTCCGGCCAGCATACAATTTTTGGTTAATTTGTAAGTATACCCATATAAAGAGGAATCTCAAAGTGATATTTATACACTTTATTGACATAACAGTTAAGAACTTATTTATGGAATAAAAAATAAATATTAATAAATTTAATTGACAAAATTAACTGCAAAAGAAAATGCATGTTCTCCAAAGTTTCCGGCCACCTTGGCAAGTTTGGAAAAAAATGGTGTTATAACAGAAAATAACAGTGATCTACAACATTTACAATTAGTACCGTGTTTACTCGCGTAATAGTCGCACCGCCGATTTGAAACAGAAAAAATTGTCAAAATATTTTCATCGTATAAATTGTATGGATGAAAAAATGATGAAAGATTGGGTTCGCAATGTTTGGAAGAAAAGTCTGGAGCATTACTCAAAAAGCCAGCCATGCTGGTACTCGATAGCTTCCGAGGACATCTTGTTGATGATGTAAAGAGGGAACTTTCAGAAGGCAAAACAGATCTTTTGATAATTCCTGGAGGACTCACATTGATTCTGCAACCGTAGGTCGTATCGGTTAACAAACCGTTTAAAGACAATATAAGACGAGTATATAGATATTGGATGGTCAATGGGAACAAAGAAAAAACTCCCATTGGAAAAGTAAGTGTCCATCCCTGGAACTATAATGTGTAGTTGGATATTACAAAACTTGACTTTAACAACAATCGATAAAATTTCAAAAAGTTTTAAGAAGACGGGTATCTATAATATTTTATGGAATGACGGAGATTCTTCAGACACCGATTCACATTATAATAGTGATACTGATACCTTCAGTGAAAGTGATTTATTATGAGAATCTTTTGTCAAAATTTTCACAAAGATTATTTGTGAGTTTTACGTCTATAAAAATATTACAATAAAAAGAAAAATGGTATTTAATAAACAGCACATAATCTGGAAACATTTGGTAAGTTACTAATTTTATTATGATGTGTTTTTTTTTAATACCAGTAATGTTTTAGCATTAGAGCGTATAATATTGTGTAGTAGATTTCCCCGAATAATAGTCGCACCTAGACTTTCGCAATGAAAAATTGGCAAAAAATGTGCGACTATTACGCGAGTAAACACGGTATTTTGTATTCACACATTTAGCAATAAGTACTGCGGCGCAGCAGCATGGCATCGATTCTGTGAACGGTTGTAGATCGTCAATGTTAAGTTTTTTCCACAGTTCCGGCAATTTTTGTAAAAATGCTGCTGAATTGGAATATTCATAATTCCACACACGTTTTCAAGTTAGTTTCAAAGATTTTCTAAAGGATTCAGATCGGGTGATTGGGCTGTCCATTTCAAATGTGGAATTTTTTTGTGCGAAAGCCACTGCTTGACGAGCTTGCACGTATGCTTTTGGTCGTTATCATGATGAAACAAATAGTTGCAACCAAAATTTTTCCTCCAGGAAGACAGCAAATGATTTTGCAAGATATCCTTATGCATTGCATTATTCATCTTGCCGCGGATTTCAAATAACGGACAGGCACATTTTCCAGAAAATGCTCCCCACAGCATAACGTGTCCTCTGCCATGCTTCATTGTAGAAATAACATATCTCGAATCTTATCTTTTGTTTTTAGGTCGTCGGTTGTAGTGGCTGTTATCACCCCCAAAAAGATTGAACGTCGATTCATCAGAAAATAGTATTTTTTTCCAGTTTTCACTTGACCAATCTTTGTATTCCTTGGCAAACGCTAGTAGGACCCTCTGATTTTTTTTACTTATGAAAGGTTTTTAACACCGACTGTTACATAAAATACTATCTCACGTAAACGTCTTGACACGGTAGACCAACTTATTCAGCAATATTTTAACACCGTAAATCGCGAGGAATTGCAGCGGCATTTTTATGCGGGTCATCAACTTCTTTTCTCCTGATAATTCTGTCTACAAGAACAGTCGTTTTCCGGGCTCTCCCAGACCGTGGCAAGTTCCGAAGGCCATGGTCATCTTTATATATTTTTAAAATATCATTCATAGCAATTTTTCCGATGGACAATTTTGCCCCAATCTCACGACAGGATTATCCCTTTAGCGACGAACAAATCACTCGTTTAGGAACAATAAATTTTTCAATTTTTCATTTTTCAATTTCAAATACGTTATTCACGTTGATTAATTAACAAACACGGCCAAAAACACACTTTAACGATAGCAAAAACTATCGGATGACGAATAGCCGGAAACTTTTGCACACTCGAATTTCGAATTCCTCCTCCTAGCATCAAGTATCTTCAGTATCCAATCAAAATGATCACGTGGTCAGAGGTAATTCCCTTTTTCCTAACTTTTGGAGCAATTGTGCTTCTTCTTCGCTGAAATGTTCTGTCAAACAAATCAAAGAAACTAACTGGCCGGAAACTTTTGACCGCCACTGTATACAGATTTGGTGGTCATATACTTACATACTTCACAAAATAATTCAACTATTTTTTCGACTACAGATGATAATTGCTGCATTTGGATTTTCAATTATGTTATGCGTTTTTCAAATTGTTTACTTAGATATCATTTTTCAGCTTATTATAATTGCAAAGTTTCGTTACAGTATTCTGAATGTTTTGCAAAGAGTTTCATAATCTATGTTTGACACATGCTCTTTCTTCTTAAAAGAAAAAAAAATATAGATTGGCAGATTAAAACATGCATAAATTTCTTATAGTATGCATCATGGTTGCCTCTCAGCAACACACCGAGAATTTTGAACGAAAATGAAAGGCGGATGGAACATTTTAAAGACTGTAGACTGCGCAAAATTTGTTTTGATAAAGATGCATTCGAAATACATTATTATATGGGTCGGCACAATTCGAACATTATATATGTTTAAAAATTAATATTTTCTCTTTTAAAATTGGGTTCTATTGAATTTAAGAACTGCCTCTAAGTAATAAAGTACAATCAGCAAAAATCTTTTACACTGTTAAAATTTGAACTTCAAGTAGGCAGAGCTATAGCAAACAGAGACAGGGGAATGACACTTAGGCAGAGAAATAACAAGGGAAATGACTGGTGAATGATAAAAAGTAAGATTCGCTGATTGTGCTTTCATTACAAAATTAAGGCAAATAAAAGAGACAGGGTAATGACAGTCAATAAAAATACTTATCAAGATATGACTGGAAATCATAAGCTTTTTCTGTCCATGATGATGCCACTGCTCAGAGGTGGAATTCTGGAGTAACATGACCTACGCCAAATGTTAGAATCACTTTCATTTTATGATAGGGGAATGACAACAGAACCAAAGAACTTTTAACATTATTTTTTCAAAAATACATAAACCATGAAAAGACTACTTTTTCATTTTTAGAATTATATGACAGTTTTTAATAATTCAAACAACAAATTAATCCAAATATATTTCCATGATCAACTTTTAAGAACCACTTTTGTGCTAAGATGAAGGCAGGGGCACACAGGAGATGACATTTATCACATATATATATATATATATATATTATTTAAGTGGAATATATTTATAAATAATATGTTCCCTTAATACAAACATAAAAATATGTGGTTATCATATTCTAATATTTTGTTTCATTTTTATAGATGTTTATTCTTCATTTTTGAAGCGGGGACAGGAATTTCGCTGTTTAGAGAAAATGGCCTATATGTTATTTTTATCACTTACCTTTATAAGAAATATGAAAGAAAAAAGAAAGAAAAAAAAAAGAAAAAAAAAAGAAAAAAAAAACTTTCTATCCCAGTGGTAGGGGAGGAAAAAAAGGCCAAATTCGGAATTAATTAGGGGAAAGCTGGAAATTGTTTTAATCCATTTAGTTAAGGTCTAGAATGAATATACTACGTTTTTCCCCTCGTAATAGGTGAGCGTTAGAAAATATGTACACATTTATAGTCAAAAAACACGTTTTTTTAGATACCATAACACTATCTCGAAATAACTAACTCTGTCAAAAGCATTGTCAACACAAATGTTGTAGAGCTTAAAATTCTGCGTAAAATGAGTACATACACTTAATATTTTTGTTGAACATTGAGGTCACAATTCTACTTTAAAGTCTTAACCCGTGGTCAGGGGGTTGAACTCAGAATTAATTAGGAGAAAACTGGAAATTGTTTTAATCCTTTCAGTTTAGGTCTAAAATGAATGTACTATGATTTCTTCCTCGTATTTGAGTGAACGTTAGAAAATATGTACATATTTATTTTCGAAAAACACGTTTTTTTTAATTACCTTAACAATATCTCAAAACAGCTGACCTTTATAAAAAGCATTGTCAATACAAATGTTGTAGAGCTTAAAATTCTGAATAAAATGAGTACCATCATTAACACAATTACTTAACAACATCTCAAAATTGTGGCCTTAATATTGAACAAAAATATTTAGCGTAGGTACTCATTTTACTCAGAATTTTAGGCTCTACAACTTTTGTATTGACAATGTTTTTGATAGAGTTAACTGTTTTGATATATTGTTAAGTTAACTTGGTCTCTCCTGGCTTCAAGTTCTTGATTAGCGATTAAGAGAAAATTTTGAAATTGAATTGCGACCTTAATGTTGAACAAAAATATTAATGATGGTACTCATTTTATTCAGAATTTTAAGCTCTACAACATTTGTATTGACGATGTTATTTTATAGAGTTATCTGTTTTGAGATATTGTTAAGGTAATTAAGAAAAACGTGTTTTTCGAAAATAAATATGTACATATTTTCTAACATTCACTCAAATACGAGGAAGAAAACATAGTACGTTCATTTTAGACCTAAACTTTAGGGATTAAAACAATTTCCAGTTTTCTCCTAATTAATTCCGAGTTCAACCCCTTGACCACGGGTCTAAAACTTTAAAGTACAATTGTGATCTTAATATTCAACGAAAATATTAAGTATAGGTACTCATTTTACTCATAATTTTAAGCTCTACAAAATTTGTATTGACAATATTTTTGACAGAGTTAGCTGTTTTGAGATACTGTTACGGTATGTAAAAAAACGTGTTTTTTGACTATATATTTCGTAACGCTCACCTAGTACGAGGGGGGGAAACATAGCATATTCATTGTAGACCTAAACTGAAGGGATTAAAACAATTTCCAGCTTTCCCCTAATTAATTCCGAATTTAACCCCCTAACCACTGGGCTATTCTGTCAATGTGTCAATATATTAATATATTTATAATTTTAACAATAACTTTTAACACAAAAAGAAGCATGTTTTGCTTTTTTCAAAGTACACCGTCCCCTTAATAACTATATATATATATTTTTTTACTGATGCCAGCTTTTTCTGTGCAAATTAAAAAAAAAAAAGAAAAGATTTTGGAAAACTCGTTAATGGTAACTTCACGAACGGCGTCTGCGTGAATGTTTATAAGCATCAGCATGAATAAATGGAAAATTATCATTTATGTAGCCGAATAAAAGCAAAAATGAATAAGATTATTTTCGTAAAATACTCGTTGCATAAAATAAACAATTTAGCTTCAAGAAATAGCAAATATTTTCCGTCTGAAGAAGGAAAGAAATTTTAGATTTAGTTAATGCAGTTGCGCGGCTCATTAATTCAAAATAACTTATCAGATATAGTAAACGCAAATTTTCATTAACTTTTTTCTTTCCTTAAGAAATTTTCATCAATTTCCAAACATTAAAAAACAAAAACGAAAGAGAATGAATCTTCTGAAGGGAGCCGCAACATCTGCGCTGTAATAAAGCACAAATTTAGTTCAGTTTCAGTTTTCGTTATTTCGACGAACCCTATAATTTACAATCTCTTTCTATCCATATTAACTTTATTCAAAAGTTTAATTTACCCTTTTACGAAATGTTTGTAAAATTTAGGGGGGGAAAGGATGCAAAGTTCTGTGTTTAATCTTAGGTTATGAAATATATATAATATATACATTTGTAGTAACTGACTGTTTTTATTACAGTCGAACCTCTATTTAACGAAGTCGCTAAATCCCAGAAAAAAGTTCGTTATATAGAAAATTCGTTAAATAGAGATTCATCCTTTAAAATACTTTAAACTACATAAAACAGATTTTAAATTCATAAACACTAAATCTTTTTACTAAAAGTAATTAATCACACTTTTTTTTTTTTTATAAATTATATCGATTTGTTTTATTTATTTTACCCACCAATATCCATCATCAATTCATTTTTTCTATGTGTTTAAATCTTTGAAATCTGCAAGGGAAAAAAAACATTGTCCGGGAATACACTGTATTTTCTGTTTAAAGTAAATAGTTTTACATTAAAATTAACGAATTTTAATGAAATTATCGTATTTATTATTATTATAACAAATAATTTTAGCCATACATTGACATGTGCATCCTTAAATTTAATTTCTAAAAAACTTTGTTTATTTTGCCAGTTTTTTGTTTAAGTGCTTTTTCTCATAATACGTCTCGCATTTTTGCAATGAACCAAAAACCCCTTTATGCGTATTTTCTTCGAATTATAATCCGCGTCGGATTGTTTCAAATGACTTCTCATTTCATCATACGAAGTTTTGTTAATTCCTGCATCATGATCATTTCCATCATCATCATATTCGTCTTCATCGCAATTCATTGTTGTATTATTTTTATTTTTCACACTGTCGAAAATATCCAATTCAGATAGTATTTCCGAGGTCTCAATTTCAGAATTAAGTGAAATACAATCATCAATCAGCACATCATGGTTAATTTCTTCTTTTTTTCTCATCTGTATCCACATTTTTTTAAGTTACTCTAAGGGATTATCGTCTTTGTCCTCCGTACTTACCGAATTCTCACTGCTGACAAAGAAGGCGCCTGGTAAAACCAGTTCAAGGCCATTGAACATCATAAAATGTGTTTAAAGAAACAATAAGTTTGAAATGTCCAGAAATATTTTGAGAAATTAAGAGAAAAAAAAATTAGATCACAAGAAAAAGTTCGTTAAATAGAGAATGCACTTCGCTATTTGGAGGTTATTTTACGAAGAAATTCGCAAAATGTTTTTGGTTCCAAGGAAAAGTTCGAAAAATAGAGAAATTCGCAAAATAGAGGTTCGTTAAATAGAGGTCCGACTGTATTACGTACTTTTATTTTTCACTTCTTTCATATTTGCGAAGATGGGATTTCGTAAATAATTTTCCACTAAATTTGGGATGTACCGTAGTTCTGAAATTGTGTACAGTTAGAGATGACCATACGATATTTTAATATTTTCAGATCTCATTATCAATTAATCGATTAATTTCAATTAAAGTTTGATTTCATATGAGAGAGCACACCACCTGGTAGTGAATTTGAGAAAACTCAAAAAATTGAGAGCGTAAAAATAAAAATATCCCAGATAAAAGATCATAGCGTATGTCCCACCCGTTTTTTTTAAAGAATTTTTTAACCCTTTCCGGCGCGGAGTAATTCTGTTTGCAAAATGATGAAATGAGGGACTGACACCGGAATTTACAAATGGACTTATTAGAAAATAAAAACTTTCTTAATTTCCCATACTTTGTAAAAGGAAAATATTAATTACATATCCTGGGTGCAAGCACACTTAAAACTGTGTGTCTTCTTGTGTGGACATCGCCCGCTAAAGGTTTAAAGAATTTTTTTACTTATACTAAATACTTGGTATTTTTACTTTCTAATATTATTTGTGAATTGTTTGCTATATTATAATTATTTATTACATTCAAATATTGTTTACAATATTATTATGACGTTTATTATCTTTTTACTTTCTTCTATCTTTGCAAGAAGAAAGTATTGGATTCGTGAAAATTTTTGACTTCCGGTTTTCGACGGATTTACATGTTTTAGGGATCAGAGATTCCGAAAAACATGTTTTTACAAAGTATCTGTCTGTGAGTCTATGACTCTGTCTGTATGTATGTGACACAAATTTTGTGGGCGCTCTATCTGAAGAACTAATACACGGAATTTAATAAAAATTGATATTCAGTTAGTCCCTGATATAAAATGGTGCTGATTAGTTTTTGGTGTAAATAGCTCAACAGGTTGCGCTGCTATGCAGCATTTTTCACGATTTCCACAATAGCTCAATCTCCAGAACTAATGCACGGATTTCCATCTAGCTTCAGATTCAGTTAGTCCTTGACGTAAATTGACGTTTTATACATTCTGGTGTAAATCGCTCAACAGGTGACGCTGCTATGCTGCATTTTTTGTGATTTCCGCAATAGCTCTATCTCAAGAACTAATACGCGGAATTTAATAAAAAATTGATATTCAGTTAGTCCCTGATATAAAATGGTGCTGATTAGTTTTTGGTGTAAATAGCTCAACAGGTGGCGCTGCTATGTAGCATTTTTCACGATTTCCACAATAGCTCAATCTTCAGAACTAATGCACGGATTTTCATCTAGCTTCAGATTCAGTTAGTCCTTGACGTAAATTGACGTTTTATACATTCTGGTGTAAATCGCTCAACAGGTGACGCTGCTATGCGGCATTTTTTGTGATTTCCGCAATAGCTCTATCTCAAGAACTAATACGCGGAATTTAATAAAAAATTGATATTCAGTTAGTCCCTGATATAAAATGGTGCTGATTAGTTTTTGGTGTAAATAGCTCAACAGGTGGCGCTGCTATGTAGCATTTTTCACGATTTCCACAATAGCTCAATCTTCAGAACTAATGCACGGATTTTCATCTAGCTTCAGATTCAGTTAGTCCTTGACGTAAATTGACGTTTTATACATTCTGGTGTAAATCGCTCAACAGGTGACGCTGCTATGCTGCATTTTTTGTGATTTCCGCAATAGCTCTATCTCAAGAACTAATACGCGGAATTTAATAAAAAATTGATATTCAGTTAGTCCCTGATATAAAATGGTGCTGATTAGTTTTTGGTGTAAATAGCTCAACAGGTGGCGCTGCTATGTAGCATTTTTCACGATTTCCACAATAGCTCAATCTTCAGAACTAATGCACGGATTTTCATCTAGCTTCAGATTCAGTTAGTCCTTGACGTAAATTGACGTTTTATACATTCTGGTGTAAATCGCTCAACAGGTGACGCTGCTATGCTGCATTTTTTGTGATTTCCGCAATAGCTCTATCTCAAGAACTAATGCTCGGATTTTCAACAAACTTCAGATTCAGGTATAGCAGTGCTGTTTAGCTTTTGGTGTAAATCGCCCAACAGGTGGCGATGCTATGCAGCATTTTTTGCGATTTCTGCAATAGCCCTATCTCAAGAACTAATGCTTGGATTTTCATCAAACTTCAGACTGAGGTATACTTTATGAATTACAGCTGTTTATGTCTTGATGTAGATCGCTCAACAGGTGGCGCTGCTATGCTGCATTTTTCAGAATTTCCACTATAGCTCTATCTCAATAACTAATGCACGAATTCTCATCAAACTTCAGATTAAGATATTACCTTGATATCAATTAGTGCTGTTTATGTTTTGGTTCAAATCGCTCAACAGATTACTCTGCTATGCTACATTTTTCAAAATTTTCACTATAGCTCTATCTGAATAACTAATGCACGAAATTTCATCAAACTTCAAATTCAGATGTACTTTGATATGAATTGGTGCTAAATTGATGTAATTTCTGTTATTATTTAAATGATTCAATTGACGTGATTTATATAGAAGAAAGTTTTGTGATGGCCACAACATACTAGTTTTCACTTTCTTCTATCTTTACAAGAAGAAAGTATTGGATTCATGAAAATTTTCGAATTCCTGTTTTTGACGGATTTATACGTTTTAGGGGTCAGGGATCCCAAAAAACATGCTTTTACAAATTGTCTGTCTGTGAATCTGTCTGTCTGTGGGTTTGTATGTGACACAAATTTTGTGGGCGCTCTATCTCAAGAACTAATGTACAGAATTTAATAAAAAGTTATATTCAGTTAGTCCCTGATATAAATTGGTGCTGATTAGTTTTTGGTGTAAATCTCTCAACAGGTGGCGCTGCTATTTTGCATTTTTTTATGATTTCCGCAACGGCTCTATCTCAAGAACTAATGCATGGATTTTTATGAAACTTCAGATTCACTTAGTCCTTGATATGAGTTGATATTTACTACGTTTTGGTGTAAATCGCCCGACAGGTGGCGCTGTTATACAGCCTTTTTCATGATTTATGCAATGGCTCTATCTCAAGAACTAATGCGTGGATTTTCATGAAACTTCAGATTCAGTTAGTCCTTGGTATGAGTTGTCGCTGACTACGATTTGGTGCAAATTGCCCAACAGGAGGCGCTGCTATGCTGCATTTTCCCTGATTCACGCAATAGTTTTATCTCAAGAAGTAATGCACGGATTTTAATCAAACTTCAGATTCAGTTACCAAGTTGACTTAATTTGTTGCTTATTAGGTTTTGGTATATTTTGCACAACAGGTGGCGCTGCTTTGCAGAATTTTTTACGATTTCCGCCATAGCTCTACTCAAAAACTAATGCAAGAATTTTCACGAAATTTCCGATTCAGTTAGAAATTGACGTAAGTTTGTTGCTGATTAGATTTTGGTGTAAATCATCTAACCGGTTGCATTTATCAGGAAGTATTAACATGTATGAGATAGAAGACAGTTTTGGGATTGCCACATCCGACTAGTTTTCTTTTAGCAAATTATAAAAACTTAGGAGATCCAACACGTACTTCCCGATTTACAGAACATAGGTGAAAAACATTTTTTTCTAACTCTAATAGAATTTACCTATTTAATACATTTTTTTTTCTTTTGCCAATAAATAAGACCAAAATGTAGTTTTATATCAAAAATATCAATAATTTATTCAAATAAAGCTTTGAAATTTATTAAAAGCGACACTTTCGTATTAACCATTTCGGCGGTTTAAGTACATAGTTTGATTACATGTCTGTTCAATTTGTGTTTTATTTATATTATATTATATTTTTAATTTACATATTGATGAAGTTTTCATTTAATTCAGGAATTTTAGTGGGAAACAAATGCTGAACTATTTATATTGTTTTAAGCGCAAACGGATTTATCTTTCGTAATGGAGCTGCGCGCGATAGAGATATATATTTAAAAATATTTCATGCTTGAAAATTATTTTTAAAGGGATAAACAATCATGAAACTGAGTTGCAGTTTTTAAACAAATTATATTTGAAAGTATACATTTTTTTTTTCTATTCGGCGGTGTAAAATTGATATAGTTTTATTTATAAATAATAATAATAATAATAATAATAATAATAATGCAATATGGATATGGTATGGAAACAATATTTGGAGATTTATTAGCTGCGCCCATAGCTAACATCAGAGTAACATTTTATTTATTTATTTTTTTTTTTTTTATTGATAAAATTTTAATTTAACTATGGAAGATTAACCGAAACAAATGCTGTACAATACATTGCTTTAAATGAAAATGGGTTATTCTTTTTCAGTAATGGGACCTGCACGCGATGGAGACAAATTTAAAAATTCATGCTTGTTAATTATTCTAAAAGTCGCAATTGAGATCCAGTTTTCAAACAAATTACATTTGAAAGTTCCTTTTTTTCCCCTATATGACGCTTGTAAAAACTGAAAATATGCTATGTTTAGAAGTTTAAAGAATTGCAGTAGCGAAAATAGCAAAACCGAAATTTCATCATCAAGTGTTGCCATTCACGAAATAACGTCAGCGTTACTGGCGGACACGTTTGTCCTTGATAATATAGATATAGGAAACTCGGCAAAATTGCTTTGTATTATAAGTTCTGCATCTCTCTTGATTTATTTGCGATCTCTCTTTGTAAAACTTCTGTACTTTAATTTTATGCAGTTTTATTTATTTATTTAAAGGATTTGAAATAAAAGTTTCACATTTGACATTTTTTGTTAAATTGTAATAAGGTAACTTAGAGGTCTGCACGGGCCGACATTTCTAGGCCCGGGCCCGGCCCGACTCATAGAGAAAAAAAATCGGCCCGGCCCGATACAAAAATTAAAAGTTCGGCCCGGGCCAGGCCTGGCCCGTAGAAAAAATAAAAACCGAAATTTCATCACCAAGTGTTGCCATTCACAAAATAACGTCAGCGTTACTGGCGGACACGTTTGTCCTTTATAATATAGATATAGGAAACTCGGCAAAATTGCTTTGTATTATAAGTTCTGCATCTCTCTTGATTTATTTGAGATCTCTCTTTGTAAAACTTCTGTACTTTAATTTTATGCAGTTTTATTTATTTATTTAAAGGATTTGAAATAAAAGTTTCACATTTGACATTTTTTGTTAAATTGTAATAAGGTAACTTAGAGGTCTGCACGGGCCGACATTTCTAGGCACGGGCCCGGCCCGACTCATAGAGAAAAAAAATCGGCCCGGCCCGATACAAAAATTAAAAGTTCGGCCCGGGCCAGGCCTGGCCCGTAGAAAAAATAAAAACCGAAATTTCATCACCAAGTGTTGCCATTCACAAAATAACGTCAGCGTTACTGGCGGACACGTTTGTCCTTTATAATATAGATATAGGAAACTCGGCAAAATTGCTTTGTATTATAAGTTCTGCATCTCTCTTGATTTATTTGAGATCTCTCTTTGTAAAACTTCTGTACTTTAATTTTATGCAGTTTTATTTATTTATTTAAAGGATTTGAAATAAAAGTTTCACATTTGACATTTTTTGTTAAATTGTAATAAGGTAACTTAGAGGTCTGCACGGGCCGACATTTCCAGGCCCGGCCCCAGCTCGACTCATAGAGAAAAAAAATCGGCCTGGCCCGTCCCGATAAAAAAATTTAAAGTTCGGCCCGAGCCCGGCCCGGAAAAAAGTTGCCCGGACCGAGTGAACTTCTACAAAACATTGATGTTTACGTCGAATTGGTTAAAAAAATTTTCTGATTAAAAATATTTATCTTAACTTTTTTTTTCATGTTTATAATCTTTATTTTCATAGAAGTGCAGCAGGCTGCGATATTTATTTTTTTAATGAATCCCTTTTTCTTGTATGTAAATGTTTCAGTTATCATTAATATTGTTAATCCATATTCCATGTATAGAAGTGTTAAAAATCGGAAAAATGCTATACAGTAAAATCTTCTAAGATGGAATTGCATAGAAAAGAAAAAAAAAATGCGTTATAGACAAGTTCCCTTCTTAGCAAGTGTAAATGTATTATATATACTTTTCTTACTTATTAGTATACTAATTTTGCATGGATCAACACGTTTTTCAGTTTAAAACATTGTTCCGTCATAGGCAGGTTCCTTTTCACACATTTTACTGTATTTTAATTTAGTTATATTTTAATATGCATAGAAATCTACTAGTCTTTAAAAATAATAAATTTTAATGTTTAAGTGTAGAATAATGGCGATTCAAAAATGTATGCATTTTTTGCAAAAACTTTTGGCCAGACTTAATTTAACTGACCTTTCTATGGACCAGGCCACGCTGAGGCAATGATTTTCATGCGGGCTGGCTCAAAACTAGGACTGAAAATTTTGGGCCGTGAAGACTAGGAATGAAACCAGGCCCGGCCCGGCCCGAGCCTTCAGAAAAAAGTATGGGCCGGGCTCGGGCTTCGGGCCAGGGGCCGGCCCGTGCAGATCTCTAAGGTAACTAACTGAATTCAATGATGTATATAATTTTAATACGTTCATTTATATATATTTGGAAAACATTTACCCTTTCTTTTTCAATGTAAAAAAATAAATAAATAAAAAAAAAAAAATAATAATAATAAAATTCCTGCAATGTGAGCCAATAAAATTATTCTTACCAATATTCCGAAACTAAATTAATTTATTTACTTGTAAGCGTTTTATATTACCAACAGCTTAAAGTACAAAATACTATTAATATTTATTATAGTTTAACATTTATTATAAATTATTTTGTAAAACAGGTGTAATAATTGTATGTTCGTCTGAAAGATTTTATCGACAAAAAATCCCTTCCGGCTCGGCCTACAGGCGCAGTTCGAAATTAAGTACTAATTTCAATAACAAAAACTAAATCATGATTAGAGGTAAACCACTTTAATAATTTTACCTGACCGCTTTTGACGAGTTTTTAATTCCATTTTTATATTAGAGCTGGTTTTATCAGAATCATATTAAGGCGGTATTTAAAAATATAAATAAATAAAATACTTTTCGATGCTCAACAACTCGAAATTTTCCAACACATTTTCAGATTAATTCTTAAAAGAAAAAACATGAACCTTGCTGATGTGATTTCTGAAGAGATTTATAAGCGACCAGTTTTTTTTTTCCCCGTTCAATTAATTAGAACTTTATTTATAAACAATTATTTGCTGAATAGGACAATATTTTTAGTTTCCAACACAATCACTTCGGTAAATTCGGTTCAAAATGCCCACTTCGACATCATTTTTTGAAATAAATTCCGCCTCTATCACAAAATTGATCATTACGGTACATTATATAGTTTCTGAATAAGAAAACCTACCAATTGAATGCGTTTCAGAACAAAAATGAATTTAAAAATAAGTCAGAAAATAAGCAGTTTGGATTTGAGTACACCCTTAATACGATGATTTTTTCTTCAACTGCTATGTATTTTTAATTTGTTTTTTCTCTAAGAATTGGTCCTATCAGAAACTTGACAATATAAAAGTTGTAGATAATGTTAAGAAGATATATAATAAATTCATGAGGATTTTATATCTTGTGAATTGACAAGTTATGGATTTTTTTCTTCTTCAACCATTCCCTTTTTGTTTTCGTTTTTAATTTTTTTGCGGTACGAATTTGTCCTATCAAAAACTTGTCAATATGAAAGTTGTAGATAATATTCAGAATATTCATAATAAATTTAATTGAATTTGATATCTTGAGAATTGACGAAGTTATGAATTTTCTTCTCCCCAAAACCCTACTTTTTGCGCCCCTTGAGCCCATTTTTTATTTTATCAAACATCTGTCATACATAAATTTTAGGCCTTTTTTTAGAAGTAATAATAACTTTAAACTGATTCGATATGCATTATAATTAAGAAGTTGTGTGGTTTTTTTCGGTTTTCTCAAAACCCCTCCCTATTTCCACTCGATTTGGTCCGATTTTACCCCTTAATGAACTTGACCGAGATTTTATGCCCCTTGTTTTTATGTATCAGTTTGGAAGAGATTTGTGCAGAATTATGGAAGTTATCGTGTCCATAGGTGATATATATATATGTATATATAACCATTATATAATTACAAATCATCATTTATTTCGAAATATATATAAAGTTTTTTATTGATGTTGATTTTGGGTTCTAGGGGTCATGTGTTAAAACCTCCTTTTTTCTGTTTGACTTAGCGAAAATGAGTCATCGCCAAGAATTATTGCAACCCTTTTGTTACTTTACTATTTTTCATTTTGTTTTAATATCGATGTAATTAAATTCTGGAAGCGAGTGATCAGCACTATGTCTGATCTGAACCAAGGCTTTTCTTGGTCATAATAAAAACCTATTCATATTCAATTTTCCGAGTTTTTAATTATCCGAGTTATGATTTACTTTGAATGCATAAAAATCGTTCTGAATATTTTATTGAATTATGTGATTAATTTCTGATTCGAAGAATATATATTTTATCGTCTGTTCTTTGAAATCATGATCGGTGTAGATATGCAAAATGTTTTCAAAAATTCCAACATAGGGGTGATTGCAATAGGTAATATTTCATACGAAATCTACCTAAAAATGAAGAGGACAGAAGTAGCAAAATTGCATGTAAAATAGCTGAAATTGATATACCTTTTATTCGGGAACTACTGGAGCGACTTCAATATGTCTTAATTTTTTTTTTCAGTAGATAAATCCATCGTGCGGCTAATAGTAAAAATAAACAAGTGCGAAAAATCATGCGCATTCCAAACACAGTATCTAACAATAACAGAATATTATTGAAAAAATTCATTTAACATTGTATTTTTTCATACAATGAAAAAATGAATTTTTTCTGTAATATTCTGTTATTGTTAGATACTGTGTTTGGAATGTGCATGATTTTTCGCTCTCGTTTATTTTGACTGTGTCCCTGTAAATCAGCCATACTCAAACTTTTTTCTCGCTGGCCGCAAACATATGTTTGCAAAATTAGCCGGACCGCAACACTCTTCATATTAATGTAAAAACGGGTAGTTAAAATAGTGAGTTAACAAAAGTATTATAACAAAACAATATAATAAAGTTAATACAGTGAAACCTCCCTGTGCGACCACCTCCCTGAACGACCATTTTTTCATGGAGCGAAATTTATTCCCATAGGTTCAATACTAATTTTACGTCAATTCAGAGACAATCTCAGTTGAACTCCCTCCATGAGCAACCCATTCCTTTGGAGAAAATGAAACAAATTCCGTTTCTTCCTGGTCACTTGAAGAAGGTTTTATTAAAAAAATAATTCCGGAGAGCGCATTATTCATCAAACTTCTGAAATAAGTTTAGAATTATTTTTATTCCGGTAACTTTTAAGTGTTTAAATCCCTTTATGCCTTTTTGGGCAATGAATTTAACTCTGATGACAAATTAAGAATGACGGTCAACAAACTCCCCTCCCCTATTCTATCAAGAAACTCTCAAAGAAATAGATAAATTAATGAAATCGTTATTATTTGTTTCCGTCCCCTCCAAAAATTGCATTTATTTACTGAACTTCGAAAGGACTTGGAAATAGAAGTTATAAAAGATAAAACCGTAAAATCACAGCAAACGTCAATGTATTGATTTTTTAAACTCTGTAGTAACTAACTTATGTAATTAGCTTTTGTTTTGATACTTAAATTTTCATATTTTTTTCTTATGTGAAAAATAAATTTTAGTAACATTAATTGTTACCTTTTTTTTCAACAATTAAAATCTAGATTTAAACATGACCTCCATTAAGAGACCACCTCTCGGAGCGACCATTTTTTATTGGAACGGGACGTGGTCGATTTAGGGAGGTTTTACTGTATAATCAGTAGGATTAAAAATTTGTCGCGGAAGAAATGTTACCAAAAAATTTAACACTACTACTTCCAAGCAATGTATTTTGTGGCTGATTTCTATTGCAAATGATGTAGGAATATGGTTCAAAGATTCTTGTTTGGAAGTAGTGGTGTAAAAATAGTTATTTTTTTCGCGACAAACGTTTAACCATAATAAGCATTATTAGCTATATCGTAAATATAAAACGCAAAACGTAATAACGTAACAACGCTGCATGTCCAAGCTCCAAACAAACAACAACAAAAAATCAGGAGATTTTTTTGCTCAATAAAAAACTTTTTGTTTATTTATTTTTTAAATGTAGAATAATATAGCGCAAATTTGGATTAATTTGGAATAATGTTTGATTAGTGTTGGTGATTAAAAAATGCATACACCACTGTAGTACAAATAGGACTCTGAACTTCACGAGAAGGATATGGCATTTAAGATGTTTTAAAATAAATTTAAATTAGTAATTATAAATAATAGAACAGATTTTGTCTTCCCTCGAAAGTATATAAAAGAACAGTGAAGGTCCTACAAACCTTTTATGCATGGTACATCTCAATAAATTTTATAAATAGGAAAGGAATTATTGATTATGTGTTTCGAGCCGCACATAAAAGGTCGCTTGCCGCAATTTGAGTATGGCTGCTATAAATGAACGATAAATGTGATGCACATCATATTCTACTGCAAGCATCTTGTAGTAAACCTCAGTAATATATAACAATTTAATCATGTTTGAAATAGTGCAACATAATTATAATACGCTGCAAAAAGATTTTCCTCGTAAACCATTATATAACCGATCTCTTATGTGTGACCCTGTAAATGAATAATAAATGCTTTGCATTCCATATTCTACAAAAGCATGTTTTATTTAGTGCACCTCAGAAATTCATATCAATTTCCTTATATTTGTATCAGAGTAGCACCATTAAAATATGCTGCAAACGATTTTTTTTCATAGACCATAATGTAACGGAATATTTTTGAGTTCTCCTGTACGCCTACTACAAGAGCTTCACATAATATATTCTATAGTAATCATTTTCTAGTGCGCCTCAATAATGTATACAAATATCAGTATGTTTAAAATTGTGCAACACTGTTAAAATTCACCGCAAGTGATTTACCCCCATAGACCAAAATGTTAGAGAATATTTTTGAAAAGCCCTGTAAATAAACTATGATTGTTCCTGATCCTGAACACGATTTGACTGTTTTTAGAAAATTTCTGTCTGTATGTGACACAAATTCTATGGACGCTCTATTTTAAGAACTAATGCACGGAATTTAATAAAACTTTAGATTTAGTTATACCTTGATATAAATTGGTTTTGATTAGTTTTTGGTCTAAATCACCCGCAGATGGTGCTGCTATGCTGCTTTTTTCCCGATTTCCGCAATAGCTCTATCTCAAGAACTAATGCGTGGATTTTCACCGAACTTCAGATTCAGTTAGACGTTGATATAAATTGTTACTGATTAGGTTTTGGTGTAAATCACCTAACAGGAGGCGCTATTATGCTGAATTTCTCAGGATTTACATGATTTTAGCGATATTCATACATCAAGAACAAAAGTACGGAATTTATCAAACTTAATATTCTGTTAGATCTTGACGTACATTGGTGCTGATTAAGTTTTCGTGTAAATCATATGACAGGGGGCACTGCTATGCTGCATTTTTCACGATTTTCGAGACAGCTATACTCAAAAACATATGCGTGTATTTTCATCGAACTTCAGATTCAGTTAGACTTTGATATAAATTGTTACTGATTAGGTTTGGGTGTAAATCACCTAACAGGAGGCGCTATTATGCTGCATTTTTCAAGATTTACATGATTTTAGCGATATTCATATATCTCAAGAACAAAAGTACGAAATTATCAAACTTAATATTCTGTTAGATCTTGACGTATATTGGTGTTGATTAGGTTTTCGCGTAAATCATATAACAGGGGTACTGCTATGCTGCATTTTTCACGATTTTCGCGACAGCTATATATCTCAAAAACATATGCGCTGAATTTAATCAAACATCATATTCTGCTACACTTTCACATATATAGATCCTTATTAGGCTTGTCTATATACTGCGTTTTTCAAGAGTTTCGCGATAGCTATATCTGAAAAACTAATGCACAGAATTTAATCAAACTTCACATACATCCCTCATAGCATGCATGGTCACAGTGACGTCACAACGACGTCACTGTGAGTCACTGTGGTCACGTCACATCTGTGACCGAAATGCCACCACTCAGTGATGTCACATTATGACTGAGATGTGAACTTCTTAGAAAACTTTAAAAAATTACAAAAATTCTTCAAAACATGTTGTTACTGTAAAATTTTATTTTTCTGGCAATAAAAAAGAATTTTTATGTCACTGCATGCAACGTAGGTCACGTCACACTCACAAAAAAAATCCCCCCATATTGTAAGTCACAGTGTGAGAAAAATATGAACTTCAAAAATCTTTGAAATGAAGAGAAATGTTTTAAAAAGGCCCGAGTTACAGCGGCATAAGGAATGAAAATATATTAGTGGATAGCAAATAGTAAATTCAGACACGAAAAGATGGTGGTGGGGGGGGGGGGGGTGGCATATAAAGGAAAATGCACGGTACAAGTATCAACAAACTAGATTTTCATGCTATATTTTATCAATTTGATATCTAAGAGAGTGAAAGCATACTTTTTTCCCGATTTCAATTTTATCTAATATTGCAATTTAATATAATAATCCTTCTCTTATTCTTATTATTATAAAAGTGTTTCTCGGAAAAATGGTACGTGCTGGAGCAATTTGGATAACATATTTAGAATTAGGAATATTAAATAAATACACTTTACATATTTAGTTTGCAGGAAGGAAAACTTTTAATTTATTTTTACCGACCACTGGTATTCGAAACACTTTTGTGGCTTCAAACTAAAAAATTTCTATTATAGTTAAGTCTGCAGCTTTTAATGAGCACGTAGAAAGAGTCTTCAGAGTTTAGTCATACATACATTTCTTGCTTTATAATTTGCATTCAAGTCATATTTTTTCCTGTCAGTGTACCTATTTTAAGTAACTATTTTTTTTTAAAATTCTACTTCTTTCAGACTTTTAAAATAAAATTAGCATTTTCCGAATAAAAAACAAAAAAAAAAACAAAAAAACAAAAAAACAAAAAAAAACAAAAACAAAAAAAAATACAAAATTTATGCAAAACCCATGATATAATTTATTATTCGTATTTCAAATTTGTGCTTTAGAGATATGACTCTAAAAAAAAAGTTATTTTACGAATTGTTTTATCCTACAGGAAATTAACATGAAAAGAAAGATTGACAAAGAAAATTTTTTTATCCTCGATATTTATTTATATCTTATTATTTTTTAGGAAGATATTTTGTATTTATTATGTGTGAAACAATTTTTACTTAGAAAAAGGGAGGGGGTGGGGAGTGTTAAAACTGATAAAAAGAAAAGGTAAAATACATTGGAAAATTCTTCAAATACAAAAATTTAAATACAGACAGTCTCATAAAATGATTGCACATGTAAGTTCCAAATCTGTTTATATAAAAGCAAATAAACTAACACCTGCCCAAAATCGTCTGCCACGATACCGCAGGGTAAACAGAGAACTTTTTGTTCTAACAAATGCGGTAAGTTACTAAAATGTAAGCTTTTGCGTGTGCTTTTTTTAATGGAAGAAAAAGACGTCGCCATTTTCGGATACACACGGATATTAATAATTAATTTATGGAGCTTAAAAAGTAGGTCTTATTTAATTTAAATTGTTTATTCCTGTTTTGTATATTTGGTGAGATGAGTTAAATAGTTTTATATTATACCTATAGAAAGAGACTGATCTGGAATTGTTTTTCAGATTAGAAATTAACATTATACTGAATGGGAAATGTCGTTTTACATACTACAGTAGTGAAACTTTTGAAAGACTTTTTTTCATTGCTAATAATATTTTAAATTATTATTTAAAATCCTAAATCTTCATATCAATGTTTTCAGATTTAACATTTACCAAAATTATAAAATAATAGGAATTCCTTGTAACATATGGAGAGATTTTTGAGAAATTGTTAAATCTAATAATACATTTAATTCATCTATTGTACTTTGTTGTTGTTTAATAGTACAATTATAAATACTAATTATTTAGTGTTTTCCAAATTGGTATATTTATTTTTTTAAATTGTATGTAAGCACGTTTTTACTGTTTGTGATTTTAATCAAACATTTAATTGTAGACATTCAGAATCAGTTATTAAATTTTCTTCGATTGTAAACTCATTTTCTACGTTTTCGATACACGTTCGATACTTCACATTAAAAAATAAAATATGACATTTAAGCATTGAAATAAAGTGTTTTTTATACCTGATAACAAGTTTATAGATTAAACTGCTTTATTATACTTTTTAAAATTTGATATTTATAATATTTATAAAAGATATTTATAATTTATGATATTTATAAAAGTTGATATTGCACTGTTCATTAGCGATAATTGCTGGAAATGCATTTTTAATTATAATATGCGCTTTTATGATTCTCTATATTTATGCATAGTATATGGTGTATATAAAAGCTATAATTCATATATAGGGCTACACAAAAGTATACGTAAGAGTTAAGGTGTATGGCCGCAAATTGCTTAAAGGTGTTTTTTAGATGAGTTGTGGATTTTTATGTTGAACTGCATTTAATTTACTAAGAAATGTTTGTAGAATATGGATAAAATGATACACAGGGTCACGCAAGGAAATGGATATATGGCCGTCTATAAATTATAATTTCTGGAAATGTGATTTCAGCAGTTTTAAGAGTGTTTTAATTTGAATTAAATTTTAACTAAATAGTGGCGTGTAATAAAGATTCTAGGTAAACTACAGGGTTGTACAAAAGTATTCAAGTATGTTTTCATATATTAGTATAAATTGCTGAATGAGAATTTCAACCTGTTATGCGTTTTCTTGCTAAACTAAATTTTCACATTATATACTAGTATATATCAACCTACAGATTAAATACAGGGCTATTCAAAAGAATTGGAAAACATATTTGGCTATGGACAGTAACTGCTGAAATCAGTTTTTCAAATGTTTTATGCGTTTTCTAAAATATTTACTTAGTTATCTTATTTACGTTATTTCCTTAAATTACGATGTCTAGTTAAAGCATTCAGGAAGCGTTGGAAAGTGCTTTATAATCTATGCTTAACGCATGATTTTTCTTACTTGTTTTTTCTATTTCCCAGATCAGTCATTTCCTATAAATCATACCAAATCTATTTAGCTCATATTAACAAAATACAATATACACGGGAATAAAAAATTTAAATAAATATGGTTTATCTTATTCTTCTTTAAATAGGAAATATATTAATATCCGTTAGACTCCATGTTCGTGTTTAATAAAATAATAACAAATCACAACACATAAAAACTTACACATTCTTAATATAAAGCTTGAACTCAAGATCAAGCTTAGAACTTAATAAAAAAGGATGCCAGTTGATAAGCATTGTTTTTTTCAGTGTAAAAATTAAAAGTATTTTAGAAGAATAGGACTCCAAAATAGCGATACTTTGCTAAAAAGTACGGTAAAAAGATAATATTGTATATTTCAAACAAAACTTTATTTTAAAATTCATCACAGTGTTTATAACAAGAATCATCACAGTATTAATGCTAGCAAATTTTTCCAGAGAGAAACATTTGCCTTGCAAACAATATTTCAAATGGAAATCAAATTTCGAATTGATTGCTTAAAAGGCGCAAAAGCCAACATAGTGAAAAAAAATTCCATAACGGTACTTGAATCCGGGCCATCAGTATAGCGCACTGACATTCTACCGACTAAACCACATGGAACGAGACCCAGCCTGGAAAATGTCTTACTATTACATGTTGGCAAGGCTACAAACTCAGCACAAGATGGAATATTTATCATGAGCCACAGACATGGGGCAAACACGAAACTTAATTAAATCCAGCAGCGATTCAAACTATATAAATACTTGGAAATTTTTCCAGAGAGAAACATTCGCCTTGCATATTTCAAATGAAAATCAAATTTCAAATTAAAATTGCATTTTAAGCAATTAATTTGAAATTTGATTTTCATTTGAAATATTGTATGCAAGGCGAATGGTTCTCTATGGAAAAATTTCCAAGTATTTGTATAGTTTGAATCGATGCTGGATTTAATTAAGTTTCGTGTTTACCCGATGTTGGCGGCTCACGATAAATATTCCATCTTGTGCTGCCTGAGCGAGACTGATTCTAATGCTTTAACCCCTTCGGGTTGAGTGTCTTTTACAGAATTTTTAATTTTTTATCACCAGTTTTTCAAAACAGATATGTTTACCTAATTGAATTGGGAAAATTCTCGGATTAAATAAGACAAAATTTACAATAAAAATTTATCACCGATTCTGAGCATCTTACGCGGCGCGTATACCGTTCGCTCGTCCCCAAGGGGTTAACCCATTAACCGCCGAAACTACAACATAGAGATCTTTCCCCTTTTTTGCAGTAAAACGTTTGCCATCACAAATTCTGAAAGCAAACATGTACAAAGTAAAATGCCTTGCAAACATGTACTAGTAAGAAATTTTCCAGGCTGGGTCTCGTTCCATGTGGTTTAGTCGGTAGAATGTCAGTGCGCTACACTGATGGCCCGGATTCGAGTCCCGGCTTGGAATCTTTTTCTCTATGTTGGCCTTTGCCCTTTTAAGCAAGTAATTTGAAATTTGATTTTCATTTGAAATCATCACATTGTTTATGACAAGTTCGTCACAAATGACACATATTTCATAAATTAGTCACAGTGTGACGTCAAAGCATTGTCGCTGTCGTCACAGGCTCGTTACAAAGTTAATGCCAAAATAGTCACAAATAACACACTTTTCACAAATTTGTCACACCGTGACTTCACAGAGTGGTCACAAACGACCTCTAAAACGGCCATAACGACCTCGCATTCTAGTCACTATGACGTCACATCGACGGTCACAAAATCACAATGTGATTTCACAACGACGTCGCCGTGACGTCACCATGCCTTACGTAATAGATCCTTATTAGGCTTGTCTGTATACTGCGTTTTTCAAGAGTATCGCGATAGCTATATCTCGAAAACTAATGCGCGGAATTTAATCAAATTTTATATTATGTTATACTTTCACATACTTAGATCCTTATTAGGGTTGTGTGTATACTGCCCAACAGGTGTCGCTTTTGTGCTCTTTGGGTTGGAAATTTTGGTTGCAGGCATTTAAGAGGGTATGTGCCGAGATTCAATGATTTGTTTGAAAAATGCGATGCTTATATCTCCTTTCCTTATGCACACGATTCAACGAACCTATAACTTTAGAATTCTCATGATGGGCATAGATTGTGATTTAATTTTGGCACAATGGTAGCGAATTTTGAAGTATTATCATATATGAAATAGATGAAAGTTTTGGGATTAGCACATCCGATTACTTTCTTTTTTTTTTTTTTTTTGCGGAACGATCAAGTTCTAGTTTAGATATCGTGCAAACTATTTTGAAAAAGTATTGAAATCGCTTCAGAAATTCTGGAGAAAAAGATACATTAATGTCAGTTGTTTTACATGTCATTTCGCAACTAATGTCACCACCTTAAATTTAATTATAATTTAACGATATAAATTTTGTTAAACACAAGAATTTAACTTACCAAGAAAATGCCTGAATTTAAAAAAAAAACTTTCTATCTTCCATTTTTTCCCTTTTGAAACAGAATGAAAAATCAATTGTTGGATCTGCAAACTTATCTCAATCATTCAAAAAAGGTGGTGGAGTCAGGTGAGAAGAAAGAAGCTGAAATGAAATTTTACATGGCGTAGGAATCTAATATCGTCTGTATTTCAATTTAAACAGGGTCCTACGGCACGAAACAGACACAGATTGAATGTTCCAATACATGCAGTTTGCAAAGTCTATATAGATTTTCTGAATTCTGAAATGATAAAGAAGACGGAACGTTATAGATGTATCGAAAAGGGAGTAATTGTTTTTCTTGTTCAGTAGAGTCTCGATTATCCGAGTTAATATGGACCAAGCTCTCCTCGGATAAGCAAAAACTCGGGTAAACCGGATTTACACAAATTGGCATCAACTAAGGAAATGAAATATAATTTTTCACTTAATTCATTCATTTTTATGGTACTAGGTCAATTCATTTCAAGTGGTCCAGCACTGGTTGCTTGACCATTTTTAAAAAATCTGAAATTTTTTGTACAACAACCCTAACATGATGGGAGTTCAAAATGACTATTATTTTAATTTTATTAATTTTTGTTTGTGCATGGCAGCCATCTTTATTTCATCGTCTGCAGCAATTTTCTCTCATGAAGGGTTTACGGAATTGTAAATAACTTATTGTTTATTTCTTCAATTCAAGTGCGGATTAAAGCAATTTGTACAGAAGACATTGGGCTAAAAATATTGTAATAGAGTAGTTTTCGAAAATAAATCCTTATCGGTGAAATTTCAGCATAAAGTTTCAGTTTTTTTCCAAAATTTGCCCGTTTACAAGAGGAAATTTTTTTGGAAAGGAAAACTGTCAACCTGACATAATTTTTTTACAAATAGGCCGAAAGTACTTGTACTCACACGCCAAGTTCCAGATCTGGGACTTGCCTTCTCTTCTCTAAAAAAATCCCAAATTTTTCAAAAATGTCAAAAATCGGACTTTTGAGGCTTTGATATCCCTGGTGGGGCACGAGATAAAAATCTGAAGTTCTGGTTTCCGACAGTATTTTATGGTAGTGTTATGCACAAAAAATTTCATGATGGAGATTTGACTACAAGCTGAGATATGGCAAGGGCAACATGTCAAAACAATACTGCCAAACTATTGTTTTGTTGTAGTCACAGGTATGTATTTATCTCTGAGTGCCATTTAATTTTTTTATTATTATTATCTTTAAATAATAGTAACAGAAAATAAAGCCTTTTGCAAAGCTTAGCAATTAATTAAAAAAATAATTATGCCTAAGACCTACATTTTGTATGGTTTCAATAATTTTTGTTGTAAGTAATTTTAGTAACTAAAAGAAACCTCAGCACTTTTACATAAAGAAAAAAAAAATATTTGGATACAAGATCTGAGACAAAAACAGAATAGGGAAAGAGAAAATCTGTTAACATTGACATACTTGTTGAGACATGATCAAATGTACAAAAACACATTTCTGCTTGTTACAATTTTAATGCTGTTTGCCAGTCCCTGAAACTTGTTCCTACTATAAGTATGTTCCTGTAAATGAAACATTTATACGATGTTACCATGCATCAGCCTCAAGTAATTTTCAGAAAGTAAAAATATCCAAAGCCCTTTCAAAATTTATACTACAGAAAAATGACATTGTTGCATGATAAGAAGTAAGCTAGGAATTAGTAATGAAGTGAGACTTGAACATAGTGATTTCAGAGTTTATTTCTATGGGCCAGCAGGGCCAAGATCTTCAATCAAGTTATCAAGAGATGACAAGACTTGGTTCCTACAAATAAAATTTTGAGAAAGATCAAAATTGTGATTTTTAAACCAACAAGCAGGAATGTGTTTTGACACGTTTTATCATGCCTCAACAAGTATGCAACATTAACAGCTCTTCTCTTCCCCTATTCTGTTTTTGTCTCAGGTCTTGTATCAAAATATTTTTTTCTTTATGTAAAAGTGCTGAGGTTTCTTTTAGTTACTAAAATTACTTACAACAAAAATTACTGAAACTATACGAAATGTAGACCTTAGGCATAATTATTTTTTAAATTAATTGCTAAGTTTTGCAAAAGCCTTTATTTTCTGTTACTATTATTTAAAGATAATAACAAAAAATATATTTAAATGACAGTCTGAGATAAATACTTACCTGTGACTACAACAAAACAATAGTTTGGCAGTATTGTTTTGACATGTTGCCCTTGCCATATCTCAGCTTGTAGTCAAATCTCCATCCTGAAATTTCTTGTGCATAGCACTACCATACAATACTCTTATAAAAAAAATTTCAGATTTTTATCTCGTGCCCTAAAAGAGATATTTAGCCTCAAAAGGGCGATTTTTGACATCTTTGAAAAAATTGGGATTTTTTTTAGCGAAGAGAAAGCAAGCCCCAGATCTGGAACTTGCCGTGTGAGTACAAGTACTTTCCGACTATCTGTAAAAAAAATTACGTCATGTTGACAGCTTTCCTTGCTAGAAAAATTTTCTCTTGTAAACGGACAAATTTTTCAAAAAAGCTGAAACTTTATGCTGAAATTTCACCAATAAGGATTTATTTTCGGAAACTACTCTATTACCAGATTTTTAGCACAATATATTCTGTACAAATTGCTTTAATCCGCACTTGAATTGGAGAAATAAACGATGAGTTATTTACAATTCCGTAAAGCCTTCATGTGAGAAAATTGCAGCAGACGATGAAACAAAGATGGCCGCCATGCACAAACAAAAATTAATAAAATTAAAATAATAGTCATTTTGAACTTCCATCATGTTAGGATTGATGTACAAAAAATTTCAGATTTTTTAAAAATGGTCAAGCAACCAATAAATGATTTTCTGGACCACTTGAAATGGATTGACTCAACTAGTAACATTTCTTTGTTGTACATTTCCGTTACCTTTTAGAAAAACGGGAAATGAAATTGTTTCTTAGAAAAGCCCTTGATAGTTTTTTGATTGTTAAATGTCAATTTTGCTACAGTTTTTTTTCTGCAGTAATACGCTACTGCATTGCTACCAATTTCTAAGATTTTTTCTTACCACTAAAACTTACCAGTAAATTTTGCCTAATTCAATCGTCGAAATCTAACAATTGTCAACGATTAAATATGGCAAAAATTTATATTAAATTTTAGAGGTAAGAAAACCGTAGAAACTGGCAGCTATGTGATTCTATTAGTGTCATGAAAATTGCAGGTGTGGACTCTTCTTTCAGCTCAAGGTATTAAAAAGTTTTTTCAATCGAACTTATACCTTTGGAATAGATCATTTTCTTCTAATACCTTTGGAATGGACTATTTTCTTTTAATGAGCTGGTGGATTCTGTTATTATGAAACAGCCATTGTAAATGAAGTGTTAGGGGAAGATGAAAGGGCAGTCGAAAAAAGTTAGAACTCTGATTTTCTGGTAAGAATAGGGGGAATATATATAATTTTTTTTTTTTTTTTTGGAAAAGAAATTATGTCTATTTTTATATATATGAAAAAATATTATTAAATAAATTATATTAAATAAATTATATATGAAAATATCGCTTTTACTTAAAGCATCCCCCCCCCCCCCCACCTGGAAATGCAATGCAATATCATTTCTTGAATATGAAACATTTCTGAAAAATCTCTGATCCACCTTCCAAAATGTAGTCAGGTGAGAAGAAAGAAGCTAAAATGAAATTTCAGAACGCGTAGGAAGCTAAATATAGTCTATATTGCAATTTGAACGCGTCCCTATGACATAAAATTGCAAAAGATTTTATATTCCAATATATTTTCTTCTAAAGTCTATTTAGATTTTTCTTTTTTCTAAAATAATGATGAAATTTAAGTTCGAAAAGATAATGAAAAAAAAAAGGTAATACTTTTTCTTGTGTTTTGAAATTTATTTTTACACTTTTTTAACATTTTCCCACATACAGTTGAAAATGAATTGGGTTTGTCTGTCTGACCATTCGCTAATTGAGGTACGTTTTAGTTCATAGCATTTTTAGTTCATTTACATCAGGCATATCAAACTCGTTTACCTCCGAGGGCCAAATTAGCCATTGTATACAAAACTGCATACAACATTACATAACATTACATAAAAAAGGAAAATTATTCTATTACTGTAGTACAGAATGAAACTTATTTGTTAAAACTTTGTTTAAAAAAAAACGAAAAATATAAGTTTAATATGAAAATTTTCAAAGTTTCCTACTTGAAATCTTATACTATAATGCGAGCAAAAATTGTGTGTGTGTGTGTATGTGAATTTTATCTTAAAAACGGCTCTAACGATTTTGACGAAATTTTGTATTTTACCATTTTCGGGCATGATAAGACCATTGGGCTAGGTCACGTGTTCGAGAAAATTCGATTAGTGGGTCATTTTGGGTCGTAATGGGTCAAGGTCAAGCTAATTATATCTAAAAAACGGCTCAATCGATTTTGATCAAATTTCACATCCAACCGTTTTTCGACACGAGGAAACTTTTGGGCTAGGTCACATGTTCAAGAAACTTCGATTAGTGGGTCATTTTTGGGTCAGCATGGGTCAAGCCAATTTTATCTAAAAAACGGCTCTAACGATTTTCACTAAACTCTATATTCAACAGTTTTGGATTACGAGAAAGCTATTGCGCTAAGTCACATGTTCGAGAAAATTCGCTTAGTGGGTCATTTTTGGGTCACCGTGGGTCAAGCTAAGTTTATCTAGATATCTTCTTTAACGATTTTGACGAAATTTTGTACCCTACTGTTTTCGGGCACGAAAGACCATTGGGATGGGTCTCGTGTTCGAGAAAATTCGATTAGTGGGTCATTTTGGGTCATAATGGGTCAGGGTCAAGTTAATTATATCTAGAGAACGGCTCAATCGATTTTGGCTAAATTTTGTATCTAACCATTTTCGAGCAC
Organism: Maratus speciosus; assembly: GCA_963932465.1. Taxonomy (NCBI): domain Eukaryota; kingdom Metazoa; phylum Arthropoda; class Arachnida; order Araneae; family Salticidae; genus Maratus; species Maratus speciosus. The sequence goes on from OZ010792.1 coordinate 364,725,583, forward strand.
GAAGAGATCATTGAGATGGATCTCGTCTTCGAGAAAATTCGATTAGTGGGTCATTTTGGGTCATAATGGGTCAGAGTCAAACTTATTATATCTAAAGAAAGGCTCAATCGATTTTGACGAAATTTTGTATTTTAGCATTTTCGGACATTATAAGACCATTGGGCTAGGTCATGTGTTCGAGAAAATTCGATTAGTGGGTCATTTTGGGTCGTAATGGATCAAGGTCAAGCTAATTATATCTAAAAAACGGCTCAATCGATTTTGACCAAATTTCACACCCAACCGTTTTTCGACACGAAGAATCTATTGGCTAGGTCACATGTTCGAGAAACTTCGATTAGTAGCTCATTTTTGGGTCACTATGGGTCACGCCAATTTTATCTAAAAAACGGCTCTAACGATTTTCACTAAACTCTATATGATACAGTTTTGGATTACGAGAGAACTATTGGTTTAAGTCATATGTTCGAGAAAATTCGATGAGTGGGTCATTTTTGGGTCAACGTAGGTCAAGCTAAGTTTATCTAGATAACGTCTTTAAAAATTTTGACGAAATTTTGCACTCTACTGTTTTCGGTCACGAAAAGACCATTGGGATGGGTCTCGTGTTCGAGAAAATTCTATTAGTGGGTCATAATGGGTCAGGGTCAAACTAATTACATCTAGAGAACGGGTAAATCGATTTTGACTACATTTTGTATCTAATCATTTTCGGGCACGAAAAGATCATTGGGATGGGTCTCATGTTCAATAAAATTCCATTAGTGGGTCATTTTGGGTCATAATTGGTCAGGGTCAAACTAATTATATCTAGAGAACGCTCAATCGATTTTGATTAAATTTTGTATCTAACCATTTTCGGGCACTAAAAGACCATTGGGATGGGTCTCGTGTTCGAGTAAATTCGATTAGTGGATCATTTTGGGTCATAATGGGCCAGGGTCAAGCTAATTATATCTAAAGAACGGCTCAATCGATTTTAGCTAAATTTTGTATCTAACCATTTTCGGGCACGAAAAGACCATTGGGATGCGTCACGTGTTCGAGAAAATTCGATTAGTGGGTCATTTTTGGGTCACTGTGGGTCAAGCTATTTTTATCTAAAAAACGGCTCTAACGATTTTCACTAAACTCTATATTCTACAGTTTTGGATTACGAGAAGACCATCGAGCTAAGCCACATGTTCGAGGAAATTCGATTAGTGGGTCATTTTTGGGTCACAGTGGGTCAAGCTAAGTTTATCTAGATAACGGCTCTAACGATTTTTACGAAATTTTGCACCCTACTGTTTTCGGGCACGAAAAGACCATTGGGATGGGTCTCGTGTTCGAGAAAATTCGATTAGTGTGTCATTTTGGGTCATAATGGGTCAGGGTCAAGCTAATTATATCTGGAGAACGGCTCAATCGATTTTGACTAAATTTTGTATCTAACCATTTTCGGGCAAAAAAAAACCATTGAGGTGGGTAACGTGTTCAAGAAAATTCGATTAGCGGGTCATTTTTGGGTCACCGTGGGTCCAGCTAAGTTTATCTAGATAACGGCACTACAATTTGACGAAATTTTGTAATCTATCGTTTTCGGGCACGAAAAGACCACTGGGATGGGTCACGTGTTCGAGAAAATTCGATTAGTGGGTCATTATGGGTCAGGGTCAAGCTAATTATATCTAAAAAAAGGCTCAAGATGTTTTCACGAAATTTAATATACGGCCGTTTCTGGTCATGAGAGGACCATTGGGCTAAGTCCCATGTTCGAGAAAATTCAGTTAGTATGTCATTTTGGGTCACAATGGTCCAGGGTCAAGCTAATTGAATCTAAAAACATGCTCAAAACATTTTGGCCAAATTTTATATGGTATTCGAGAAAATACGATTAGTGGGTCATTTTGGCTCACAATGGGTCAAGGTCCAGCTAATTCTATCTAAAAAACGGCTTAAACGATTTCGACTAAATTTTTTATTCAATCGTTTTCGGGCTCGAGAAGACCATTGGGCTAGGTCGCATGTTCAAGAAAATTCGATTAGTGGGTCATTTTGGATCACAATGGATCAGGGTCAAGCTAATTGTATTTAAAAAGCGCTTCAAAACATTTTGACATAATTTTGTATAATACCGTTTCCGAGCATGATAAGAGCATTGTGCAGGGTCGCATGTTCAAGAAAATTCAATCAATGGGTCATTTTAGGTCCCAATGGATCAGGATCAAGCTAACTGTATCTAAAAAACCGCTCAAAAGATTTTGACAAAACTTTGTACTAACCCGTTTCTGGACAAGATAAAACCAGTGGGCTGGGTCGCATGCTCAAGAAAATTCTATTAGTGGGTCATTTTGGTGACAATGGGTCGGGGTCAAGCTAACGGCATCTCAAAAAGGTTCAAACAATTTTGGCAATTTTTTTTGTTATACCGTTTCACAGTACAAAAAGACCATTGAAATAGCTCACATCTGTCGATGAATTTCGGTTAATGGTTTTTTGAATCAACGTAGATCAAGCTTATTTTACCTAGAAAACGACTAACGATTGTCACTAAATTTTGTATTCTATCGTTTTCAGGCTCGAGAAGAGCATTGTGATAGGTAGGATGTTCGAAAAAACTCGATAAGTGGGTCATTTTGGGTCACTATGTTTCATGGTCAAGCTAATTGCATCTAAAACAGCAAGAATGATTCAGTGGGAAAAATATATCGAGATAAACAGAAAGCTAATTTTGACCGAGCTTAGTTCGATCATTCCTGCTAGTATTAGAATTACTCACCAGAAAATATTAAAAGACATTTATTTTAAGAAAAAGACAACAATACATTAGAGATCTTCTGCTATTCGGTAAAATTCGAATCGCAAGGATGTCGTACAAAAGTGTGCTGCCGAACATAGATAAAAATACGTTCAGATAAAAACTATAAACACATGTCTGACATTTAAAAAATTTAAATCGCAATAAAAAACAAAAAAAAAGCAAATTATTAGTAAGTGCATTACCCTGATCTATGCGCTTATTTGTTGAAATGGCTCCTCTTTATAAAACCAAACTTTGCAAGAGAAAATAATAATTAAACCAGCCTTTGGCTATTATTTGCAATATAAGCTTATTTTTTTGCTACAAACCTCATTAAGGCAAATTTTTCATAATTGAGTCAAAAATAACATCTGCGATGGTTGTATCGAGAATAGGAATATTTTGCATAAGCTCTTAACTTATTTTTAAGTACATATCATGTCTGCGAATAAAAACTGACAACTGAGTGCAATTTCTTGCACCTGTATTTTCATGAATTACAATTTAATCGGCAACAAATATTGAAATTACAGATTTGTTTTTATTATTGAAATTTTTGGCTATATCACGAATCTTTCTAGTAGGGATGCACCGAATATTCGGTATCTATTCGGTATTCGGCCTATTCGGTCATGTTACCGAATATTCGGTTTGGCCGAATATCAAACTATTCGGTATGCCGAATATTCGGCTTGGCCGAATAGCAAATTATTCGGCATGCCGAATATTCGGTTTGGCCGAATATCGAAATATTCGGCCGAACCGAATACTTAAAAAAACTTTTAAAACATATTTTTTTAAAACCTTATACAACTTCTACGTTTAACAGTCAACTTATAAAGATATTCAGAATAATTAGAAAGAGAATCATATTTAAATAAAAGAATGTTTTTACATTATTTATTTGCTGTTTGTTAAGTATTATTTAAGAAAATTAACCAATCATGAGGATTTTCATAGGAATTAATTATGTACCAATGCAATTTCCTCAACATTGTCCAGTAAATAATCTGTTTCTTGCTAAGATTTTAAGAACAACGTTTACAATCTCTGAAAATGATTGCCCACTCCAGACACCGATCTAGGATGCATTTAAAAACTTCCTTGCTTAATCAAAGGGAGTAGAACAGTTATTCTTGCTAAGTTGTCATCATATAAAATTTGAATTGATCGTATTATTTATTTACTTTTACTTTAGTCTCTTCCTGACAAGCAAATATATGATCCTGTATAATTTTTCTTCCAATTTTTTCACAATTTCTCTTTCATTTAAAATTTTTTTTTAGAATTTAAGAAAATTTTATTCATTTGTTTTAATTCTCAGAAGAAGCCATGAAATTTAAAATTTTATTAATTAAAAGTTTTTTTATAACTATCCTCTTCTTAAATAACTCAAAGCAGATTTTTTTCAGCATAAAGTTTACTTAAAAAAAGCTCTTGTTTATTAGAATAAAAGTTTCTGTATTAAATATTATGTAAAATTGTTTTAAAATCCAACATGTTAATGCCTTTAAACTTTGAAATATAAAAGTATTCGCCAAGCCGAATATTCGGTATTCGGCCGAATAGTTACTATTCGGCCTAGAAGTTACTATTCGGCTAGCCGAATATTCGGTATTCGGTTCGCCTGTTGGCCGAATATTCTGTATTCGGTATTCGGCCAAAATCACTATTCGGTGCATCCCTACTTTCTAGCAATGATACTTATAAAATTCAGATTATTATTTTCAAATTTCTTTTTACTCCTCAGGACATGATTTCTTCTACATCACAGTGTATGATTTCGGCTTGCCTATAATTCAATGTAATAGTTTTTTCTTTTTTTAAGCAGATGCATTGCATTTAATTCTCTTCATGAATAGGCCTTTTTAGGTGCGTTCGTAATTATATAAATACGTAGCACCTTACAGTCGTCGTTCAGTTCGTCTGTCCGCATATAAGAGAGCAAAAACTACCCAACCGAATGGTCTGAAATTTTAAATATATTATTGTTGCAAAATTTTGTTGAGTCATTTCAAATTTTATGAAAATCGGATATATAGTTTAATTACAGGGAAAGTCAAAACTTCTCCGTTACATTACGGCAAAAGGGAAAAAATTATTGCAAGCGCATTTTAATGATGTTACAGCCTTTCAAACAGAATAAAATTGATATGCACTTATGAAGTGCACTAAAATAGACATCCAGTACAATATGCAGTGCAAAAAATATCTATAAAACTAGTTATAGTACGAACGCACCTCATTTGCCACGTTTGACGAGCAATTTCTATCTTGTTTAATGAAGTATCAGTTTCAAATCTAACAATTTATCTTTCTGCAGTTTTTCTAGATATTGGGATTTCTTGATATTTTTATTACATTTTTCGCAAATCCCAACAGAGTTTCTATGTATCAAACATAGAATTTCAGTTTTTATTTGAATATAAAAGTATTGTAAATGGAGCTTTGTCAATCTGTGATGTTCTTCTTTAATTAATTGTGCTTTTTCACATTGGTAATTTTAGCATTATTTCTAAAAATATTAAAATATATGTGAGTACTTGTATGACTGACAAAAGGAAATAAAAATAACAAGATCACGTTACGGCTCATTAATGACATGTTTGCTAACCTAAATAATGAAAATAATTAATGAGCTCAAACACAAATTCGACTATGTATGGTCAAGGTAAAGAGCCGGGTACTTATTTTTGGTTCTTGTTATTAATTTTTTCATAAAAACTAGACGAGAATTCATGTCACTTTCAAAGACACTCATTCAAAAGTTTATTTTTTTAAACGTTTAGTTATCATAAATTATTGCTGTGTTTTAATAGTTTTTCGGTAGACATTTTAGTGCCTAATAAATAATGCAAATTGTTTTTAGTCCGAGAACCGGTGACACGGAAAGCCCCGTCACCGCGCAATTGAAAATTTTTTCATGTAAATCGATAGTAAAAAGTCATACGGACAAAATGTGCTAGGTATGATTAGGTTTGACAAGCCGGAAATAAGTTTAATTAAATTAAGCGTAACTAGCCGCCTTTGGCGACCAGTTTGGTCTCACTCAAAATTTATGTTTGGGAAAGCATGCTAAGCACTGTGTCATGTTGCTTTTATTCATAATTTATTTTACTTGGACTCCCTCAAATATCTCTATAATAATAACCTAAATCATGTGACTCTCATCAACAGTTCCTTGTTGACCGCTTCATTTTTTATGTGTCAGATGGCCACTTTGGTAATTTAATATTAGACGGGCGCAGGTGATAAATCGTCAAATATTGTTCCATCGCCATCATGTCATCACTATTATAACGAGATGGAACCCGTCGAAATTCGACGAACTAACATGTTAGAAAGGAACTGTTAGATCGAATTTATAATAAACCTACAAAAATAATTACAATAAAAAAAAATCATCTTATATTAGTTGTCTAACTCTTAAAACAAATACTATTTTTAACCTAAAATTAACAAAATATTATTTCCACAAACTTCAACTGCTTAAATTATTGAAAAATTAAACTGTATTAGAATATGTAATCAAGATGAGTATTTATGTTGAAATTATCGATGGAGCTCTTATGTTTGTTTTTACGGGATGAAAAATCAGTAAAAAGGATTTCGCTTTGTCACATCATAAAAATTTCCCCATAAAATCCAAACTGTACGTTATTTTCACATTCTCATAATTTACATACGCACCACTCAAATTCACAATTTGAAAGTATTTTAACGCGCAATAGATTATTAATGAATGTATTTCCAAACTTAGTCACGTTTGTCCGATACAACTTTTCATGTGAACATTCGTACAAATTTTAAGTTCTAATCTCAATATCCGCTAGAAAAAAAAAAAATCAGAAATTTGCCTTTAGTTGTCATAGTATTGGCCATTTAATATTGATCAAATATTTAGTTTTATCAAAAAAAAAAAAAAAAATGATCGTTTTGTTTTAAATATATCATTTTTATTCACTGAATCATTTTGCCTAGCGCCTCAAACTCAGTATCAGCGAAATGTAAAAATATTAATATATAGCTGATTTATGAAGAAGAATGTGTTTTTTTTTTTTAAATGTCTGACGTCCTTTTCTGTTCAAAAATGATAAAAACTACTTTTATTTGTAATGTGAAAATGGCATCAATAAAGATATAATCAATAAAAATAATAAACCATGAATATTTTCCCTTTACTTTCATTATAAATGGAGTACTTCAGTTGCCACGATTACAAAATTTGTATTAAAAACTACAAAAAAATTAATATCCCAAAAATAAATTGAGATACAGATTTCAAACAAATTGCATTTAAAAGAACATTTTTTTTCCCTGTACAAAGGTGTAAAAATGAAAAATGTGCGATGTTTAGAAGTTTAAAAAATTTGCAATAGCAAAAATTGCAAAACTGAAATTTCATTTCAAATTTCAAAGTGTTGCCATTCGCAAAATGACGTATGCGTTACGCACAGATATGTTTGTCCTTTATAATATAGATAGTCCACTTCATGCGACTGCAAAAAACAATTTTTCGTGTGGTAAATTAAAACAAAGCTTTGATGCTGAAAGGGAGTCTTGGTTGAAATTAAATGTTATGTTTTATGGTATTATTTACTTTTCTTTTTTTCTTCTTTTTTTTAAAAGAAATAATTGGGAGTCTTTTGAGAATTTTAAATAAAGTGAGTGAAGGTATTATATTTTAAAAGAAATTAATGAAATACGAAAAAATACTACGGGAACAATGTTTGGCGATTTATCACCTGAATCCGGCTAACATAAAAATACCGAGTTCATGATTTCTGTATTAGAATCTTCCGATTTGGCGAAGGATTGAGCAAGTAAATTAAATTAGGAATAAAGGTAACATGATACAATGCTTAGCATACATTTAAAGGAGACCAAACTGGTCGCCAAGGGTGGCTAGTAATTAATATAATCCCTTAAGCTAATATTAGTTTTTGTTGCATTAAAATATTTCGATTTGTTGATTTTCTGTAAGCAAGTAAACCCTATTGGTTTACAATGGAAGTCTATGGCAAGTTGGCGAAATATTAGAGATATCGCCTAGTTGGCGTCACTTTTGGCGACTCATTTTGGAAGCCAAATTTGGCGATATATCACCAAGTTGGCGGCATTTGGCGACAGAAAAGGGTCTACCTATGGTAACCTCCCCCTTATAGGTATGGAGATGCATTAAATGCTGTTCAATAAGCAATGAGATGCGTTTCGTTCAAGCGTTGCCATTAAACAATTAATCGCGCTTTCTGTGCCCCGTACGATAGTGTAATATATATATAGATGCACTTTTCGTGAATTTTTGAAACTACATTAGACGATTTACACAATCATTTAATAAATTTTGTAAGGATTTTGCCAATTAAAATTAATTAATTAAATTAGAATTTATAGGGATTTGGGGCACTATTTATTACTCCACTCAAATCTTTTATTCAAAATATTTCTTTTAGTATTTTATGGAATCAGGAAATGTATAAATAATGCTCTGACAATAGAAATATGGAAATGTTTCCTAAATGAAACTTTTCCCTCACTATCTTTCCTTATTGGTTACACAAAACAAAAATATTTTTAAAAGGATGATTTCTTTTGCCTTTGCATTTTTTCAGCTTTCTTGGCGTTGAGGGTGGGATGGGGGGGGGGGGATTTTTCAATTCAGAAATATTTCTATATTTCTATTGTAAGAACATTATATTTGTACATTTCCTAATTGAATTGTGAAATGTTAATTCTACAAAATACTAAGAAAAATATTTAAAATAAAAGATTTGAGTGGGGTTATAAATATTGCACAAAATCCCTATAAATTCAAATTTAATTCATCCTTCTAAATCCTTGAATCCTAAAATCCTTCTAAAATTTATTAAATGATTATTTAAATCTTCTAATGTAGTTTAAACAATTCACGAAAAATGCTTTAGAAGACAAAGTTTTCATGAATTCATAATTCAGTACATAAAGGGTTACAAATGTTCTTGTTTTGTGCAACCAATACTGCTTTTAGAATAAGATAAAATAAAGTATCCATAACTCATTCTAAACTGTATTGCTACTAATCGAGGTATTAAATGAATTTTAAACCAACTTATTTTAATGGTACTTTAAAGTACATAAAGCGTTAAAATATGCATGGCAGGGATTTTCGGCAGAATAAAGTTTGTTATACCAAGTTTTTCTGAAAGAACACAAAATTTTCTATAAAATGCTCTATGAGTGATCAATATCCGCGATGACGTAAAAAACATTATAGCTTTTTAACAACAATTAATTTAATTAAACATATTTTCGGCTTGTCAAATTTAGTCACACGTAGCTCATTTTGTTCGTATGACTTTTTACTACCGATTTGCATAAAGAAATTCAATTCTGCAATGACGAGGCTTTCGATGTCTCGGGCTCCCGCACGCATATTCACAATACCCAGTCGGTTCGTATCTCGTATCGTTCTGATTGGCTGGCTAAATTCAGACCATGCTGATTTTTAATGTCTTGGAAGTTGCGATCGACTGCATCATAAACTGCGTACTTTTTGATGCATGTAATTTAATGATGATTGAATAATTTTAAAATTATGTAAAGTAATTTACACACATTTATTTTTCAATTTCTACAAACAAAATAAAGCAAATTGTATGCGCCTCATGCCTTTTTATGAATGTTAGTATTTATTTGTGCGAAAGCTTGTAAACATTCTAAATTGGTATTTATTTATTTATTTTATCTTAATTTAATTTATTAACCATTTGAAAAAATGACTATTGTTCTCCGTCTGGGTAGGAAATCAAAAAAAATATCTGAAGCGTTTTATTGGTTGAATCCGCATTTTATTCGTTTTCTGATGGGTCTATACAGTAATCTGTATTTTCCCTTTACTTGCAACAGAGATGGATACTTCTGTTGCCACTATGACAAAAAGTAATAAAAACTACAAAAAAAAATTAGTAACTCAGAAACAAATTGAGATACAGCTTTCAAACAAATTGCATTTAAAAGTACATTTTTTTCTCTATACGACGATGTAAAAAGTAATATTTTGGGATGTTTAGAAGTTTAAGAATGAAATTTCATTTAAAATTGGTCCAGGAATATTAATGTTTAATCCATGGCGTACGTTATGACCAGCTCCGCAGAAGTTGTAATCCATGGCGTACGTAATGTAGGATCAACTCCGTGCGATTTTTTATGTCTTAAATTTTAGCCTTTGAAAAATCATTTTCTAAATGGTCGTTGTAATTTGTTAAATTGCATTTTTCTTTTTGTTGTTGTTGTTGTTAATGTTTATGCGTGAGCGTTTTTTTTTTTTTTTTTTTTTTTTCGCTTTTTTATCTTTGAAAAAAAAAAAAAATCAATGCATGGTACTAACTCTCAAAATAGTTATCTGACAAATACATGGACTTAATTAAAACCGCAATCCTATAACGAATATTTAAAAAAAAAAATCATTATATAAATTGCAAATATTGTTTAAAATTATTTTTTATAATTTAATTAAATATTTAAAAATAAATTTTTTTCATTTTTCATTTAAATTACTTTTAATAGCTTAATTAAATATTGAAAAATAAAAATACATATCTTTTCAAACTTTCCTCTGTTAGTATCCGAAGTGGTGTACCAGTGTACGGGAAGCAGGCGACATACCACATAGCTACCACGCCACTCGCTTTGAAATAACTTAGAACAAATTTTTAATCCTCTGACCACCGCTTCCAATACTTTCAAAGTCAGTATGGTTATAGCGCCTAGAATATAGAGTGTGGAAATTGGCTATCCCTTAAAAAAGTGCTAAAATATTGTATCCCTTAAATGTGCAACGATGCTGCTGAAATATGAATATCGCAGCGACATCTGCAGGATATTTTCTATAACTGCAAGATATTGCTAGTCTATACAATGTAATCCCCCAGATGTCGCTGCGATCGACACTTGGGATCTTAGCAGTATCGTCGCACATTTAAGGGATACAAATTTTTAGCGTTGTTTGGATAGCATATTTCCACACTAGGTATTCTAGACGCTGTAGTATGGTCTTGATATCTGAATCTGGGGAGCCAATCAGAAGGGTTAAGGATCTGAAACGAGTAGGTATTATGACCATGCCTTCCGCACCATTTGTAATACGCTGTAAATAGAAGAGAGCAGTAAATTAAAGTATTAGTTTCAACTTTCAATGTAACACACATAACAATTTATAAAAAAATTATAAATGTTTAAGTTAAAAAAAATCATGATAATGCCCTTTGTAGGTTTTCCGATTGATTTTTTGCATCCACTATCTCCTGGAGCTGGAACACTAAAATAAGTTTGATCTGACCTTATACATACACTATACTCTCTTATAACTGCCATAGCTAACGCCAAGGCAACGTTGCCAGATTGTGGAAGTTTTTTTTATTCAAAATAGCTACAATTTTTTTTTTATTAGTTATCTTTTGTTTATTTTTCATCGAATACCTGTCATTAAATAAAGCGAAGATTACTATTCTAAAATAGTGGTGGATACTTTCAGCAAAAACCCCCCTCCAATTTGGCAACATTCGCTGCGGTCGGTGCAGGTGGGTTCATGAAAAGTATATTTTCTGCATCAAACATGAATTAAATCAAACACAAGGAAAAATGGCAAAGGCTTGGCGGGCGAATGATAAGTTGCCGGCGGGCTAAGTGTGGTAAGTAGGTCACGTGTTTGACATGCTTGATTTACAGGGACGCTCCAAAGAATTCCATTACATTATGATCTAAGCAGAAAAATCGTTTGCGGTGTATTTTAATAATGTTACACTATTTCAAACATATTTAACTTGATATATATAATTGAGGTGCACTACAAGAGGTTTACTATAGAATAGGGTCTGCATAGCATTCACAGTTCATTTACAGGGACAGATAAAAGAATTCGGTTACTGTACTATTAACAATAATTACTGGAAGTGCGTTTTACGCTTTTTAGGCAGATTTCGTAAGAAATACTACCTATTGCATTCTCTCCTATGTTGGAATTTCTGAAAAAAAAAAAAATTGCAGATCTATGCCGATCATGACCTCTAAAACACAAAACCACCCCCAGTTCAAAACTTTATCTATACATGGTGAAAACAATTAAAGGGACAAATGGTTTTTTTTGCAATTAAAAAAAAACTAACAAAGCAAATAAAACTAAACTTGGCCAAAATATGATTCGATATAAGACTAATGTATGGGAAAACAAAAATGGGCACAACCTGCACCCTAAATAAGGTAACTGGTCACGTGTCCAGCACAGCAGCTGACCGACACCCTGTCAGTCGGAGAAAAACATGTCTAATAGAGTGTATAATCATCTGTAACAACTACACAACTCTCGCATCGGCGTTTCATACTGCTTACCAGGATCCTTATAAATCTCTATGGCAACTTCACCCAATTTTGCACCAAGGCACCCTTGAGCTCATCTATGGTCCTTGGAGCTGGTCTTCGAGCTGCAATTGACCGTCCAAGGGCGTCCCATATGTGTTCGATGAGATTAAGGTCAGGGGACATCGCAGGTCACTCCATTCGTTGAACATCCTACGATTCAAGGTATTTGTCCACCAACTGATCCCTATGTGGACGGGCGTTATCGTCCATAAAAACGAAATTTGGTCCATATACTCCGCGGAAAAGTCTCAAAGAGGGTGCAAGAATCTCATCCCTGTACCGCTGACCTGTCAGAGTACCTCTATCAAACACATTATGGTCGGTACGCCCGTCTGCCTTGATGCCTGCCAGACCATCAGACCACCTCTAGCATAGGGATCATTTTCGACAATGTTAGAGGGCCGATATCGACTCTCGGGTTCTCTCTAGAGGAGAACACGTCTCGAGTCGCTGTCCAGACTGAATCGCGACTCATCACTGTACAGAACCGCCCCCAAACTATCCTCTGTCCAAGACAGGTGTTCTCGGTACCTTGCTAGACGAGACTTTTTGTGGTTCACAGCCAAAGGGAGGCAGACTACAAGGCACCTGGCATACTGGCCACCTGCATTAAGTCTCTGGGTGACTGTTTTCCGTGAAATGGATGCTCCTGTAGCATTATACAGCTGACGAGACAGTTGTTTCGCTGTCACGGACCTATCCCTTTTGGTTAAAAGTCTCAAATAATGGTCTTCCGTGGGCGTTGTTGCCCTTTTTAGGCCTTGACCAGGTCCGGGGATCATTATTTTGGTCTCTGTGAACTGTTTCCACAGAGTAGACACCACATTTCACGGAACACCGAGGTCCTTAGAACAGGTAGCCTGTGATTGGCCGGCCTCGAGTCTTCCAACAATCTGCCATCTTGTGGTATCATCTATACGATGTATACTAGCCATACTAACGATGGGTAAACAAAGAAATTAAAAAAACAAGGGTTGAGTTATGCTACGATGCTTCAAAACGCCCTTCCGCTACAAGCTTCGGCTGTCAAATGAGGCACCTCCGCACAAACGCGATCACAGCGCGACTTTCTTACGATCACACGTACCACTGCGTGACAGGTGTGTCCGCGACGAGCTTAACTATCATCTGATACCTTATTTGCGTATAGGGATAACTTATTTTTTTTTTTTTAACCATTTGTCCCTTTAATTGTTTTCACCAGTGTATCTGTCTATCGATATATCTATATATTATATCACTTTTTTATGGACACGATAACTTCTATAATTCTGCACAAATCTCTTCCAAACTGATACATAAAATCAAGGAGTAGAAAATCGTTAATGGTTCGTTAATGGACAAAATCGGACCAAGGAGGTAAAAATAGGGAGGGGTTTTGTGAAAACCGAAAAACCCCCACAACTTCTTAATTATAATACATATCAAATCAGTTTAAAGTTATTATCACTTCTAGGAAAAGGGCCAAAATTTTAGGTACCACAGATTTTTGATAAAATTAAAAATAGGCTCAAGGGGCGAAAAAAATCGGATTCCAGCGGAAAAAAAATTCATAACTTCGTGAATTTTTAAGACATCAAATTCATTTAAACTTATTATAAATCTTCTGAATATTATCTACAACTTCTATATTGACAAGTTTTGGTAGAACCAACTCTAACCATTAAAAAATAAATAAATAAAAATAAAAATAAAAACGAAAAAAAAAATAGGGGGGGGGGGGAGGTTCAAGAAGGAAAAGAATTATAACTTCGTAAATTCACAAGATATCCAATCCGCTTAGATTTATTATACATCTTCTCAACATCATCTACAACTTTCATAATGACAAGTTTTTGATAGGACCAACTCTTATAGCAAAAAAAAATTATAACTTCGTAAATTCACAAGATATCCAATCCGCTTAGATTTATTATACATCTTCTCAATATCATCTACAACTTTCATAATGACAAGTTTTTGATAGGACCAACTCTTATAGCAAAAACAAATTAAGCAATAATAGGGGTAGACAAAAAAATTATCGTTTTAAGGGAGTACTCAAATCAAAACGGCTTATTTTCTGACTCATTTTTAAATTCATTTTTGCTCTCAAACGCATCCAATTGGCAGGTTCTCTTATTCAGAAACTATATAATGCGCTGTATTTTTTGCTGGTCGATCTTTTGATAAAGGCAGAATGTATTTAAAAAAATGCTGTCAAAGTGGACATTTTGAACCGAATTTCCCGAAGCGATAGTGCTGAAAACGAAAATAATGGTCGTACTGAGAAAATAATTGTTTGTAAATCAAGTTCTAATTAATTGAACGAAAAATAAAAACACAGGTCGCTTATAAATCTCTTCAAAAAATCATGACAGCAAGATTCATGTTTTTACTTTTAAAAATGAGTCTGAATTTGTGTCAGAAAATTTCGAGTTGTTGAGCGTGGGAAAATATTTTTTTGAATACTGCCTTAATATGATTCTGATAAAACCACCTCTTACAGAAAAATGAAATTAAAAATTCATCAAAAGCGGCCGGATAAAATTGTTAAACTGGGTTTATCTCTGATCTTGATTTAGTTTCTGTTGGTGAAATTAGTACTTAACTTCGAAATCTACCTCCGCCTGTAGCCCGAACCAACAGGGATTTTTTAAATCTAATTTTGTGCGTATTACTTGGAGTGTATAAATTTTAAAAATCATATACAGGGTAGCACAAGAGATCGATAGTACATTTCCTTTTATTTAACTGTGCTATGCGTTTCCTATCTGATCTAAAATTTACCACACTATGTAGTATAGTATATACAAATCTATAGATCCTATACAGTGCTACACAAACGAAATCGGATAGTTTTCGGTTATAAGCATAAATAAAACTTTGTGCAAAATGTAATAAAAAAGCTAAAATCTTTAACAACGATTTTTACGCACAAATAACGTACAGAGCTACAAAAAAAAATCCCATACGATCGTTTCGAGGATTCCTGGATCCCCTTCCTCAGTGAAAAAAGAAAAAAATAAATAAAATGGGTTTGAAGAATTCCTCGGCTATAGCCCCGAGTACTGGCTATTGGACTGATTAAAATGGCGGAAACAAGAGTTTATATATCCTAAAGAAATGACGTAATTGACCAGAACTAACTGAAAAAGAGTCACTGCGCAGAATCCCTCCACACTGGTGAAAGAACTCGGGGCTATAATCGAGGGGTTCGTCGAACCCATTTTAATTTTTTTTTCTTTTCTGACTGAGGAAGGGGATCCAGGAATCCTCGAAACGATCGTATGGGATTTTTTGTCGTTCTGTACGTTATTTCTGCGTAAAAATCATTGTTAAAGATTTTAGCTTTTTTATTAGTTTTCGATTATTAATGGTAATTCCTAAAATTGGGTTTTTAAATTTATTTTGAGTTTTCGAAATTGTTTAGTTAGACATAATATTTCGCCTTATTAAACGCTTGTTAAAGTATTCTGGAATTGTTGGAAAGTGTTTCATAATCTATGCTTGACGCATGATTTTTCGTTCTTGTTATTTAACTTAACTTGGTTCATGTATGTAAAGATTTAATTTCGTAATTCAATTTACACTCTCAGAAATACTTTCTTCAATTTACGGAAATTAAACTGGCAACACTGCTGCCAGAATTTTCCCGTTAATTGACGGATATCCGTTAATTTTTCCTCTGTCACAGGAAGTAAAATATTCGTCAATTGAAGAAAGTAGGGAAAAAATAAATTTTCCGACGTTGATTTGAACCAGCCATCCCAACTTTGCATGACGTATACGCTAACGACCGCGCTACGATTGGACAGTACTGAAGCGCTTTGAAATAAATATGTTTGCTTCAAATGGGCATGATCTGATTAATTTCTTTAAAAAGCTTTGAATTTTGAAGTTAATTTCGGGAAGATTTCGTCTTTAATGAGATTGTAGGTGCGGTTTTAATACTTTGATATAAAAATAGGATTAAAATATGAATTACAAATATTTTTAAGTAGGTAGCTAAATGTAAAATATGAATATTATATTTTTATTCAAAAAGATTTTTTTCTTTTGAGTAAAATCAAATTTTTCCCATTTGTTATTTAAATTAAATGTGTTCATTTAAAAAATATTTTTAATGCGAATATTTTTTTATAAGCAACTTTATAAATTAATTTTTTAAAACATTTTTCACCTTACTCGACTTTAAAAAAATAAATTGCGAGTACTTTTGAATGAATGAGAAAAGTAGTTGTTATTTATTTTTAAATTCGAAAACATTTTCTCTTTTTTAATTAAATTATAAATCTTAATTTATATAATTTCTGGTTTTTGTCCTTCTAAAGTAAATTCGGATTTTAGTATTAACCCATTTGTGCCTAGCGCCCCATTTTTGGGACGTTTCAAATTGTAATGAATAAGTATATTTTTCTTCTCTTTTATAACATGAAAATTGTATGAAGTAATTGTCTATAAATGTCTTTATCTGTAATCGAGAGACGACAGCATAAGGTGGATATTTGTTTAAATGAAGGCTTTTTTCGGTGTTTATAAATTTTTAATTTTTCAAGATGGCGAAATGTAAAAAGTATGTTTATTTGTATTTTTTCTATCAAGAATCCAAAAACGCAAGTCATAATCTTAGCTCGTAGACTTCTTTGAAATACGTATTTTTTTAAATTGCGAAATTAAATGTTCAAGCCTATATTTTATGCCTTTTTGTAACGTCCAAAATATAGGGTTCTAGCACAAATGGGCACATATTTTTGTTGGTCATTTAGGAGACAGTTATTTATGTAATCTCCTTTTGAAGATATTTATGAAATAAATTGTTTTTAAGTCAGCAATACGATTATTCTTATTTTATTATTAATAATATTTATAACGTTATTAGTCTCTGTAAATAAATAAATATATATATTTTTGTAGTTCATAAAAATACTAATTATCGTTCAAAATATACAATTTAAAAACTTTTTAAATATAAATATAGACAAAACATATAATTATGCATATTATTCTACTAGAAATACTCATATGTAGTTTTTTTTTATATTTTATTAAATAAATACAAAAAAATTTAAGCGTAATTTTTTTTTCTATTTTTCCAGTTTATTTTGCAATGTTTTAAAATGATTTTACCAAAACATTTGCGAAAACCAAAATTCAGGCACAAACGAGTTAATAAAGCACATGCGTGTTAAGAATGAACAAAATTTCCCCCTCTTTTTCAGACTTTTTGGAAGCATTCACGGATAAAACATGATTTCTAGGAGCGCGGAAATTATTTGTTAAAAAATGAGGAATAATTTAGCGTATATTGACGAGTTTTCCTGACAGTGTACACACTCGTCCTGATGTATTATAGAACTCTAGAAATTGTATACAGTTGTGTGTTACCGATGACAATACAGTATTTTCAGGTTCTCCTAACTTAATGATTTAATAAATTAATAATTAATTAAATAATGTTTATACGTTGAGAAAACAAATTAAAAATCCTGAAGAGAGTGCTTAAAACTTTTTTTCTTTCCTGTTTCCATATCTTAAACAAGTTGGAAATTGATCGTCAAACGTGTGGCAAATGAGGTGCGTTCGTACTATAACTAGTTTTATAAATATTTTTTGCACCGCATATTGTACTGAATGTATATTTTAGTGCACTTCATAAGTGCATACCCATTTCATTCTGTTCGAAAGGCTGTAACATCATTAAAATGCACTTGAAATAATTTTTTTCCCATTGGTCGTCATGTAACGGAAAACTTTTGACTGCCCCTGTAATTAAACTATGCAACCGATTTTCATAAAATTTGAAATGACTCGACAAAATTTTGCAACAATTATATATTTAAAATTTCAGACCATTCGGAAGGCTGTAACATCATTAAAATGCACTTGCAATAGTTTTTTCCCATTGGCCGTCATGTAACGGAAAAATTTTGACTGTCCTTGTCATTAAACTATACATCCGATTTTCATAAAAGATGAAATGACGCGACAAAATTATGCAACAATTATATATTTTAAACTTCAAACTATTCGGTTGGGTAGTTTTTGCGCTGTTATATGCGGACAGACAGACGGACTGAACGATGACTATAGGTGTTATGTATTTATGTAATTACGAACGCACCTAAAAATAAACGGAATGAAAATTAAGATTTTTTAAAAATTAAATTCCCTAGTTTCCGCTTTCTGCCAAGCATAAATAAAAGCGGCGAATTTTCCATAATTCGGGCCCATGCCAAATTCATGTAGTGTTACGGAAACGTTTTTTGACAACAGGAATAACAGTCAAGAAATTAGGCGCGTGATTTTTTTAATATAAGCATTGAGTGCTTACAAAAGAGTGTTTTTACACTCTTTTATTACCCTCAACCTGGGTTTTGTATGTACAGATGGAATTTTGTAAGCGATTTTTAAACCACTTCCTGATAAAGTACACTGTCAAAAAAACTCGTCAATATACACTAAATTATTCCTCATTTTTAGGGTTCCGTACTTAAAAATTAAAAACGGAACCATTATAAAATCACTCCTGTGTCTGTCTGTCCGTCTGTCACAGCCATTTTACTCGTAAACTATGGAACGTGGAAAGTTCAAATTAGGGGAAGTAATAAAGACTCTTGACCCAAATGTCAACAGATTATTAAACATTTACAAATATTTTTAGGAAAAATGTAGAGGGGCTAATTAAGTTACTTGAAAAAAAAATATTCTCTTTGTATATCGTGTGGGGTATCGTAAGAAAGTTTTCGTAACGCTGAACTCAAAAATACATTTCAGTTAATTTTAGGTATTATATTTTCAGAGATAGAGTCGAAAATGCAGTGCAAAAATATGTCCCCCCCCCCCCATCTATTTCCGAATCTACTGAAACTAAAAGTATGAAAAAAATAGAAGTAGTAGAGGTTAATTTCAACCTTGCAGAAAAATTATAGCGATTACCTATATACATATCATAGGTTTTGAGAAAAGCGCATTTTTCCGTTACACACTGATTTCGATTTGCGGACATTCAGCAAAGGTGTTGAAGAGTGCTGGAGGTACCTATCGTAGCAGAAGTATAAAGCATTGTTGATACTGATTTTCGAAAAAAAATCGTCGGTAATTAGCCGAGATATTAACTCTTAAAGGCAAAGACGGTTTAGACATGCATAATGACAGGAGCGGCGTACTGTATGTACCATCGGCTTTTAAAGCCTAGATAACAACTTTTAATGATACATTTGTGTAGTACAGTGTCAGCAGTATAAAAGTAATAAACGCCAAATTGTTAAAAACAGACTAATTTAATTAGAATTAATCACATAAATACGATGGCATTTGCGACTAGTTTGCATTGAGTAGATCTCTCAATACACCTCCCGTGTCTTTAAAAGTTAATTAAAAACCTATCTGGAAAAATGCGGCACGGACCAAGGCGGCGTTACTACTTTGCGACCTCCT
The DNA here is from genome assembly GCA_963932465.1 of Maratus speciosus. Lineage (NCBI taxonomy): Eukaryota > Metazoa > Arthropoda > Arachnida > Araneae > Salticidae > Maratus > Maratus speciosus. The sequence goes on from OZ010792.1 coordinate 364,745,180, forward strand.
TTCGAAGCGCACTTAGCAAAATGCCAAGTTTGAACTTTGAACAAGAGTTTTGTTTTAACTATGCTGTCAAACAAAAAGATTATTACGACGCTGAATTTAGTTTTATGAAATGCCAAATAAAGTTTAAATATGCACTACTTTTATTGTCAGTGCCGAATTAAGTTAATCTTAAACAGATTAGGATAAGATTTAAATAAGAGTTATACAGAATAGCAATATTTCATATTATTTAGACTTCATATATCTTTGAACTTTTACGGTATATCCATTCATACTTTTGTAGTATATATACAGCTGTATCAAACCCTACGTTGTATAGTTTTTTACAAAATCTTATTTTTCTTTTACTAACGATTTTTTTTTAATAATGCAGTTGATAACTCACATATTTATTGTACGGAACCCTCTGAGCGCGAGTAATACTCGTACTTGACCGTTTATTTAACAAATGATTTCCGTAGTTCTAGAAAACATATTTTATCCGTGAATTCTCCCCCAAAGTCTGAAAAAGAGGCAGAAACTGCGTTCATTCTTAGCACGCATGCGCTCCATTAATAAAAAAACCCGAATCTATTTTAAAAACGAAAAACCAAAAATTCTATAAATTAAGATTTCTAATTTAATTTAAAGAGAAAAAAGTTTTCGAGTTTAAAAATAAATAAAGATTACTTTTCTCATTCATTCAAAGGTACACACAATATATATTTTTAAGTTGAATAAGTTGAATAAAGTTAAATAAAGTTGAATTTATAAAACTGTTTAAAAAAAATATTCGCATTTAAAATATATTTTAAATGGGCACATTTAAAAGATATTTTAATTTAAATATTAAGTAGAAAAAAATCGATTTTACTAAAAAGAAAAAAAATTCTTATCGGATAAAAATATAATATTCATATTTTACCTCTTAATTTTATATACCTTATTAAGCAATCTACATAAAAATACATATGATTAATATTTTTATCATATACTAAAGTATTAGTCATTAAAGTATTAAAGTATGCAGTCAAGTGATTTTCAAGATGAACATTGAATATTTATAAAAGAGTGTTTCTTAAAAATCTATTTTTACTTTTCTATTTATTTTTAAACGATTTTTGCTTTTATATTTATATTATCTTTATTTATTTTTTTTTTTAGCTGTAATTTGTTAAAGAGTAGGGCAAAAAATCTAGTGAAGAAACAAAAATGAAATAGTGTTACCCAGCATTTAAAATGGAAATACAATTATAATATTTAATTAAAGCATTAAATGTATAATATGGAAAATAATGACAGATAGACTCACAGAATTCGAAGGTATGGCAGGGGATATTTGTATAACCATCTTAAACTAAATGCTAGCGATGCTACTCTTGAGATATTGGGTACAAGAAGCTTAAGGAAGGCAACTGTAAAAACTGACAAAAGGCAGAAATCGTGAAAAGAAATACTTTGAAACTGTTAAAAAAAATAAATAGTCTAGACAGAAATATACGAAACGGAGAAAAAAGGATGTCTTCTGAGAAATTAGACAATGCAAAAATTAAGAATGGGATATAGCATCGGCTAGAATAAATAGTCAAATAGAATTTTAAATAACCCCAGCGACCTGTAAGATTTTTAAAAGAATGAGAACTGATATCCATCATAACGAAAAACTTGGAAAGATTAAACTTAGTGTTTGTTCGGCATATTTTGAGGAGCTCATTAAAGAGAACAAAGATGAATTTAACCATACACATGACTTTGAACACTAACATATTGAATTTCAGATCACAATTGCAGAGGTCGCAGAAACACTCAGGAAGGGAGGAAAAATGAAGGTAACCCGAAGTTGGCGGAATAAATTTTGAATTGTTAAAAGGTAGTTAAGTGTAGTAAAAGCAATGTTGAGATAAGAGTTGTAATTTTTCCAACTGAGTAAAAAAGTGTAAAGGCCGAAATTCGAACACAGGACCTTGTCTGAAATTTCCAACGCTCTTCCAACTAAGTAGTACTGGACAAATCCGGCAGACGCACTTCACTCAGATGACCTTTTGGAAATGACATATTTTTTTTTTTTTGAAACTGTTCAAATATGAATTGTTTCAAAATAATAGACCATATGTCATTGTCAAAAGGTTATCTGTGAGAAACTCGTTTGCCGGATTTGTTGTTTGTCGTTTCAAAATAATAGAGCAGATGCCATTGACAAAAGTTGTCTGAGTGAAATGTGTCTGCAAGATTTGTCTGGACACATCCAGCAGATACATTTCACTCAGACAGCCTTTTGGTATTGATATCTGATTTGTTATTTTTAAACCTTTCAACAATGTTTAAGGCAACTTTTTGGCAGTTACATCTGGTCTGTTATTTGGAAACAGTTCATCACTGTTCAAGTTTGAACTGTTTCAAAATAACAGACCAGATATCATTGTTAAAAGATTGTTTGAGGGAAACTTGCCTGCCACATTTGTCCAGATAGCTTTGTTGGAAAAGCGTTCTGGGACTCGAATGGACAAATTACAACTCTTGTGATTTCTTTACAGTATAATTGTGTTAAAATAAATTATTGCTGAGATAATTACTCGACTGTGCAGCAAGATCTTTGTAGGAGATATAATAAGACAATATTTAAAGGAAGTATACTTAATAGCAAATTATTAGAAAGGGAATAAAAACTCTGCAGTACCGTCAATCGGGTCTACTTTGGTCCTTGTTTCTCTGATCCATCCCATAAAAAAAGTTTTTATTCTTTGTATTGAACAAACAATACAAGATAATTTGGAGTTTTTGCCCTTGAAAAATATTTTATAACCTACTACAGGGTTTTCGAATAGTTTGGGGAGGGGGGTGGGGTAGTTAAATTTTTTTTTAGTGGCAGCACTGGATGTGTTTGTAAACAAGTATTTTCGTGTGTAAAATTTAACTCTCCAAACTTTCTATGGTGAAACAATCTGGATAAGAGCTACAAATAAGGTAAGTGTCAAAATATTACCTTTAGTAACCTGTAACCCATGTGTGATCATAGTTTTTCCTTTAACTTTTTATTTTGACAGGAAATGTTTAGGTTTTCATAGAGTTAACATGAAAACTAGTATTTCGGGGCTACTTTGTACCAGGCCTTTTTTGGTCCGAAAATAGCCCCGATTACTTAGAAATGACTTTTATACAAAAAAATCTCTTAAAGTATGTTTTAAATAACATTTTTTTTTCAAATGTTACTGATGCAAAATGTTACATTAATTGTTTTTGTTCAAGTTGCTGAGGATAACATGACAAAAACTGTTTCTCGTTTCTTTAATATTAACAATTAGTTTATTGCGTTTAAATGTAAAAAAAAAAAAAAAAAAAAAAAAAAAAAAAAAAAAAAAAAGTGTTAATTTATATGCTATTGCAAGGGATATTCAATAAAAATGTATTTATTTACATATGAAATGTATTCATTTTACATGAAACAAAGTGAATGGACCAAAGAATACTACTTTGTTACAGGGGCTACTTTGTTCCAAAACTTTAAAAATAGTTAAAAAATAAAATAATAATAAATGTCCTCTTTACAACCATAGAGTTTGCTTCATTGTTTCATGTTAATTGTTTACAACTCCATTTCGACTTTGAAAAATCGCATATAATATTTTTTAATAATGAAAATGTGAGTGGAACCAGCAAAAAAAATGTGAGTGGAACCAGCAAAAAGTGGCCCAAAGTAGTCCCGGTTGATGGTATCTAAAGAGGAATATAAGGTTAGTTGGGGTAACTGGACCCACAAGGTAACTGGGCCATAGGCCATTTTATAAAAAACCGTTTATGTATTTTAAGTTTTAGCTTTTGTGAACAATGCCCCTTAACCTCTACTTCCTAAAACAACGTGAGTCAACTCAAGCATAACTCTCTCTTTGCTGTGATAGGTTGTCGAAAATTACTTTTCTTGTTTTAAAAACAACGTCAATTTGGTTGAACTTCCTCGGCTTTTTATTAAAATAGTGCAAGTACTTTTATTAAACAATCTTATTTTTTTAATAATTAGGCATATAACTACGTTAATATTATTATAGGTATCTATGCATATTTACTTCATGTTTCAAATGTAAGCCCGGTGTCCCAGTTACCCCATAAAAATTTCAAGAATGGGGTAACTGAAACATGTATTCGGGGTAACTGGACCATGCTGGATCCAGTTACCCCAATAGTTATAAATAATTTTTTTAAGTTTCTCTTACAACGGTTAGTAAATTTCTCCATTCCTTTTTGCTCAGAATAAAGAAAATTATAGAATAACTTATTAAAATTACGTAATAAAATTTAAAAAAAAGCATATTGGGTGATATCAAACCAAATTTCTTGGCCCCTTGAGAGGCGGTGATGCCGTTATGGCATCACATAATTTTAATTTCTAATTGTCACATTGGCACCGGAATTTTATAATGAAAATTTCACCTTTATTAAGTACGCGAAAATATACTTTTACTTGTTTTCAAACAGATTCTCTTGTAAATACTGGTGACATTAAATTATTTCAACATTTTACGAATGCAAGTACCTTGCCCCTGAAAGCGAGATAGTCAAACCTTGAAATTGTACGATACAGGGGTCGCATTCTATAGGGAAACTTTTATTGCTCCTACCACTATTTTGAAAGTAATATATTTATCGCACCTTTCTTTATAGTATGTTAAATAAAATGATCATGAAGGTAACTCATTAAGGTTTTTGGTAGGAACAATAAAAATTTTCCTATGTAATGCGACCCCTGGATATAGATAAAGTACTTAAGGCCGTTTCTCGAATCGAAAAGGGCAACTTTCTGACATAAGTTTAAATTTATTTTTGGTCGGAAATGCATGAAACTAGCCGGTGTTGTTGTTCAGAAAATATGTAATCGGGCTGTTTTTTCCGTTTTTTTGCAAACGCAATATATCTTTCAGAAAATATTGTCAAAGTTGACGTTTTGAACTTAAGTTCCCAAAGAAAGCAGAAAAACCGGTCAGCGAAGGGAGAAAATATCTTTGTCACGTGATCAAAATCGCTTATAACTCAATAGGTAATTTATTTATCACAAAACGGTAAAAACAGTTCGATTCCAAATCGCTTTCATAGTCAAGCCTTCTAATTTTATATCTTTGTGTTAAAAATGAGTCTGTAAATGTGTCAATACTTTTTGCGCTTGTTGAGCAGGCAGTTGAGAACAGCCTTAAGTACTTATGTAGCTGTTTGTTCATAGATTTACCTTGCTATTTATTTCCTTAACATACCCATGTGACTTTTATACTTATTACCTATACTAAAGTACATAAGTACTTATTTAATTTTTATGTTTTTGGTATAAATAAATCTAATATTTTCACTTTTAGTGCTTTTTTTAGACACATTGACAGCAAAGGTTTCCCTTACAACGCTTTTTATTGACATATAATTTACATGATCTGCCTGGTTTAAAATTTGTTAAGTTGTTTACACTTTTTCAAACAGGACCTGATATCCCACATGAAAAAAAAAAAATAAACGCGTGTGGAACATAGACCCTCCTGGTCCACTTACCCCATTTTTATGGGGCAACTGGACCCATGAGGAAAGAAAGATGAAACATGCATATTTTTAAATATTAAAATGTAATTTTGAGCATTTCTGTCTGATAGAGGGAACCTAACTGAACACATTTTCAGAAGTTCAGACTTTAATTCAAATGAACATTAGCTTTTTGAAGCTGAATTGTCAGAAGCTCCAGAGTCACATTGTAAAATCATGGCCCAGTTGCCCCAACTAACCTTATATTACAAGTTCAGTTATGAAAATATTCGGAAGAATCTTAAACAATAGACTAGAAGATGACGGTAAATGAATTTAAGATCAAAGTGGCTTTCCAGCAACTAAATCGTGCACTGAGAATATTTCTGTGTGAGACATTCTGTAAAAACAATACAACATATATTTGGGAGTCTTGAAAAGAATCTTGAGACAGTACCCCATGGGACATATATTTTGGAAAGTACTTAAAAAAAGAATATAAATGAAAAACAAGTGGGTAAGTGTGATCACAGATCGCACAGAGGGTTTCGTTTAATATTCCTTTAAAACACTTTATCCTTTTGCGAAATCTGTTAGTTCCACATTTCGCAACCAGGGGACGCACTCTATTCTACGCAAACCTCTATCCAAAGGAAACTCCGTTTTACAACCTATCCGTAGGTATATTAGTCGAGGGGATCGGGTCTATAGCACCCGAGATGGGTAGGCGCCCCAGGAAATTGCACGGAACATTCTTTTATAAGCTTTTTATTATGTGTTATGAACTATGTCAAAGTTTCCAGCAGATCGACTTGTTAGATTTCATAATTTTAACAAAATTGCGTTATGTTAGTTGCAAATTCCACCAACAGGGAGCGCACACTATTCATAACAAAAGTGTATCAGATCGAAACTCTGTTAAACAACCTATCAGTGGATGTGTTACTCGAGTTGGTGGCGGCCTTAAGCGAGAAATTAAGAAATTTGCTGAAAGTACTATTCGAAAATAATGGTAACTAAAATTTTGACATTTTTATATTTCATAAGCAGCACGTGTCTGAGTATATCATAGTGCTCAAAAAACGACATCTAAAAAGGTCGTAAACGCTAATTTTTAAAAAAGAAATCCAGCGCCCCTCCCCCGCCCTCCCTTCACAGGAAATTGCATGCACCATTATTTTATAAGCTTTTTATTATGTGCCATGAAGTATCTTAAAGTTGCAAACGGATCGCCTTGTTATATTTCCTAATTTTAACAAAATCGCGTTACGTTAGTTCCGCATTCCACCACCAGGGAGCGCACTCTATTCTTAACAAAAGCATATCTGAACGAAACTCCTTTGCGCAATCTCTCCGTAGATACATGGTCGGGAGGGTGGCGGTGCAGTCTTAACCAACAATTTAAAACATTTTCTGCGATAACAAACGCTAAGATTTAATAAATAAATCTAGTCCCCCCCCCCCCTCCACTCCTCAAAATATCACACTCCATTCTTTTTTACACTTTTTCTTATGTGTTATAAAGTATCTTAAAGTTTCGAACGCATCGAGTGGCGGTCTTAAACAATAATTTAAGATATTTCCTGAAATTGCTATTCGGAAATAGTGGGATGAACACTTATAAACCTATAAACTTTTTCATGTTGAATAATTAATACTTATCTCATAGCGCGCCGTCGAAACACCCCACGCAAATTGTTAGATTTCCTAATTTAAATGAAATCTCTGTTAAAAAAGCACGTGCCTCCATCTTAATCTGTCATTTGATGGAAATAAAAGGAATTAATAAAATAATAATTAATATCTCAGCTCGTAATGAAGCAATCTCTTTGAACCGGGTATGTATGAAATCTGCGAGAAATTTCCAGCCCGGATGTCAAAAAATTTAATCGAAAAATTTAATATTTAAAAAGTTTAAATTTCGTATTAGACTTTCCTCCCCTTAAATTTCTCCCGCGCCGATATGTCGAGAGATGACGACGGCTGCCTTCCGGTGAATGGAAATCTGTTTTCATTGTCTTTAAAGACACAGAAATTAAATTTTTATCGATCGATTTTTAGTGGATTTTTTGCGTTCTATCCTACGCAGAAATTTGAAATTTATACCAAAATAAAGTAGAATTTTTTCCGCGTATTTCTACACCTGTTACGAATTTGTACGACCGATATTTCGGCAGATCCGATTTTGCTTTTTAAAGGTCCACTTCATTTATTGCTTAAAGTACTCCGTGGTAACCCTGCACCGGCTGATTTGACGGAGCATCCGCCGAATTTACTGGCAACCCTTAGGAGAATCTGGGGAGGATTTCGATAACGTGCATTTGCACCTGCATTCAAAAGGTTGATTGGTTAATTTTAGAATTTAATTAGCCCGTAATTAGGTTAATTACCAACTTTTTCAAAATTTTATGATTTGTTGTTTGATGTGAGGTGTTCAGCTATAAGTACCCAAAATTTCAAGTCTCTAACATGTATAGTTTCTGAGAACGGGCTCTGTGACGGACAGACAGACAGACAGATGGACAGACAGATGGACAGACAGACAGACAGACAAAGGAGTGAGACGAATAGGGTTTCGTCAGATGAACGAAACCCTAAAAAAAGATCAATATCATTAAGGTATCCGCACACCTTCGGAAGTGATTTTTTTGAAATTGTCTCTTGTTATCAATTTTTTATAATGACATTTACTTTAAAACTTTGAAAAAAATATAAAAATTTTAGCAATTACCCAGAAATAATATTTTTTTAGAAAAAAAAGTCAAAATTATGTCAAAAATTGACATTTTCTCAAAACGTGATAACTCAAAAATGAAACAATGTATTGACATTTTGTAAAATGCATAATAAACAGATTAACATTCTCCAGGACTTAGACTACACACATTATAATCGCATCTCTATCTCAGATGATATGACAGTTAAAGTACTAATGTAATGAAAATTCGCAAAATTTGTCTAGAGTTTGTCATTTATACCAGTGTAAATACAAAACTATTTAATATATTATCACGAGTGTAGTCTATTCCCTCAAAAGACATTTGTAAAAGAAGTACAGAAAATTTCGTGGCATTTCATGCATAATTTTTTGTTTTAGGAAGTTTTGCGTATAGTAAAAATCAGAAAAACTTCATTTTGAGAAAAAGCTAAAAATACCTTTTAAACACAATTCAAAAGCTGTAATAGCTGTAACTTTAAACGACTGTAACTCGAGTTCTATTTTAGATACAGACAAAATTTAAGCAGATTTCGATAGATAAAAGATTCAATTTTAATATTATTGCAAAAAGGAAAAATCGATATTTTGATAAAAAATTATGTTTAAAAGGCGTTCGGATACCTTAAAGTTATCAATTACAGAAACATCTGTAGAGTTAAAGTAGGAAAAGATTTTAGAACCTTTTATCACTAAAGAACTTTTACAAGATTCCTATCGGTCACCAATTTTATAAAAGGTGGATAATGTAATGTAACATATATGGTGAAAAAGATACATTACGTAATGAAAGAAAACAGCTCTATTAGACACTTTATTTAAGGTTTAGCCACGTCTAAAGTCACATGTCTCAAATGCCAGCTAATCGTGATCGAATAGTATGACATCCTTTATATATAAAAAAAGCAAGTTTGATAGAAACATTCTACAGCAGACTACGCACTAAGTTTCTCGAAGCAACTTGCATGTCGATGCTATTTCGAGCTTCTATGCATGTCTCCCCCTGCCAGGGCCTGACTGATGCAGGGGCATGTGGGGCAATTGCCCTGAACCCACACTTGATAGGGGCCCCTTGGGATTAATTAGGGTTTTTGTTAAGGGAAGGGTATGTCAAACGGTTAAAATTGATTAAAAATGACCAAAATTCATGCATTTTCACATATTTAAGAAATGAGTTTGATCCCCCCCCTCCCCAATTCCCCTCTCTCTTTCTCGTTCCCGAAGCTCCCTCCCCTGCCCAAAAAGGAAAGAACTACATCATCAGAAAACTAATGTTGTAAAATTTTACACAGAAGTACTTTAGTTCATGAGTAATGTAGTAACAACGTAACAAGTATTGGAATTTGTTGTTATTATTATAAATCCATGAATGCACTTGCCTTTATATGTTATGAAATCAGCATGTTCATGCAATACAAAGATTAAATTTTATAACGTGATAGAATATTTTATATTATGACAAATAGCGAAGAGTGACTGAAATATATGTATTTACACTTCAAAGGCTCACATGATCCCTTATATTCCTATACAAATTAAAAGTAGGTATTCTATTATCTGTTAAAGTTGTCACCATCTTTCTTTTGATACCCTATATCTATACAAATGTGAATAGTACCTGGCTCGAAATTTATGTATACATACCATAGATATGAATTTTAGTGCTAGTCACTTCAGCATAATTTACTAACAATTTCTATTGATAGATAGAAGTGAGTGTGTGTGTGGGGGGGGAGGGGGGGGGGGGAGAATGATGCTTGCTCCAGGACCCCAGATAGTCTAAGTCAGGCCCTGTTCTCTGCTGGAGTTACCTAAACGTGTATGAGATTATTAGCAATTCAAATATTACCAAACCATCAAGAATTAAGTCTATAAAAAATCGTTCATTAGCGTACATTTTATTCAATACTGTTCGCGCTCAACATCTTATTTTAAAAAATAGTTAATTGATATATTTTTTAATATTATTAATAATAAGAATACTTAGATTGTAATTTTGAATTTCCACATTGTTTGTAGATCACAAATTACAGAAAATTAGCTTTTAATAATAAAAAGAAAACGAAAAACGAAAAGATGAAATATTTAGGACAAAGTAGGTGATTTCATCAATTTGATATTTAGAAAGAAGATTTATAGAAAGAACTAGTCACGCAAAATAAAATATTCTGGCGTAAAAATAAATATAGATTTTCTGGGTTCAAAACTTTCGCGATTTTTCTTAATTTTTATTATTTACATTTCCTCTGTATCAAATTTTCTTTGAGGGATGACCAAAAAAATATGCATAATTTTATACGTAGTTGAATCAAGAAAGGGGAATTCGAAATTCAGCCCTTTCACTCGCTACAGGTGGTATTCTTAACCAGGGACGTACACAGAAATTATGGGACCTAGTATAGATGCAGGATGTGTGATGACCCATCCCGCACACACACACATACACAGAGATTACCTATATATGGGTCCTCTGCATATGCATATAATTAATATGAAATCAGACTCTTTTCAGCTTAGGGCCCGGTACATCGGCACTCTTTATCACACCGGTGCACGCGCCTTTGCATAACACATGTTAAATAACAAATTTTATTTCTATTTTTTCGATTTTGGTTACAATTTTTTTATATGAGGGTAATTTTACTTTCAGAATTGGTTCCAAAAGTGAAAGTGTCCGCATATAAAAAAAAAAACTGTACTGAAAATCTAAAAAGTACAAGCGCACAATATAAGATACCAACCTCAGGTATCCTATGCAAAAAAAAAAAAAAAAAAAAAAAAAAAAAAAAAAAAAAATTAAAAATATTAAAATACAAGCGAGAAATTTCTAGAGATTTCTCCCATATATTTAACATTAACGTTCAAGTTTCTCCGCGTGACTAGTGTAGGCTCTTAAGCGCAATGATTTATGTGACCAATAAAATCCAATTCGGATACAGGAAGGTAATGTAACTTTACTAATAGAATCCGAGGAGTTAATAAAGATTATTCTGTGAAAGGGAAAAAATTGAATTCCAAAATACAAGCAAACAATCATTTCTCTTCTTATTCAACATTATTTCAGAATCCAAAATAGACTTCATAAATGAAAGACACTGGAATAGTATTTTTTTTTCTCTTTCACGCCATAGAACAGGGTTGGCGAACCTTTTTACAGCTGCGTGCCAATTTTTTTTTTCCCAAAAAATATTTTACTTGACCATGACGTGCCAACTAAAAAACAAATTTAGTGGATTGAAATATAATGAATCAAAACTACTTGAAAATTACTTATTATTAGGATATTTTCTAAAATGAGTAACATACATATAAGTATTACACTGCAATAATCATTAGAAACAATTATATTTTAGAAACTAATTAAAAACATAATGGGGTTAATTGTTGTATCTTGGATGAAAAATAGGATCATGTTCAGTTCATTTCAACAGAATGAAAACTAAATGAATTTATATGGCAACCACTCTCTATTTGATTTTTTATATTCTAAATTTGCGAAAATAACAGATATAAACAATAGAAAAAAATTATTAAGATTGAAAAAAGGCAGTTTATTTAAATAGTTCTGAAATTGATTTCCAAGTTGCCATAACTTACCATCGGTAATAATTGATCTGGAAAATCCTTTTTGAGAGTTTTCAAATATTTTCTTTGTTTGATAAATTTTTGAAACCATATTGAATAAGATTAAAATTCTTCAATTTGTAATTAATCGAATTTCGAATCTAATAAGATCATCTAAGTTCGTGTATTTTCTGTAAAATTACTGTATCCTCATTTTGAGACATAATTAACTCCGCGCCGTGCCAAAATTATTCCTTGGCGTGCCGAAAGTGGCACGCGTGCCATAGGTTCGCCGACCCTGCCATAGAACTATGTTTTAAATTGAAATACTAACGATATTAGATCTCTGAAAGTCATTTCATCTTCTTTTTTTATCATCCGACTTCGTCACCTTTTTGAACGAACCGTTGTCGTTTCCTCGAAATAAGTTTTCAGATTCACGAATTGATTTTTTATTCTCTTCCTGAAAAGAAAAAAAAAAAAACTTTAAAAAGGCTCAGAGTTCCTAAAAAAAAAAATTAATTTGACGAAAATGTCGATTGTGAAAATTCCACGTGAATACAATCCGTTACTCAAGGCCCGATTATTGCCTGGGCATGTGCCTGGAACACGTGCCTTCGGTATGCAATTTCCAGGAAGCATTATCATTTTTCATAATGTTGTTTAATATATTCACGAAATCAGTCTAGAGTGAAAAATCTATCAGAACACAAAATTTTTAAAAATTAAATGCAACAAATCTTTCACCTTATTTTGGCATGCTCTCTTTTGTATCTCTTATTATAGAGTTTTGGTCCGTTTCTGAGAAGCAGACTTCAAAATCATTTGGAAATTTGATGCGAACTTAGCACAATCAAATGGTAACGTGTTAGAGACATTCATTTCACAGGCTATCAAAGCCTGAGAGCTAATGTGCCCGCTGGTTCTGTATGTATGTACGTACGTATGTATGTACATAACGCGATAACTTTCGATAGATTTGTTTAATTTTTTTTTTTTTTTTTTTTTTTTTAAGGTTCATTCTGATAAGGCGCTTCCCTGATTAGTTTTGGGGGTTCATAGGTTAAGTATAAAGGGGAGAAAGGGGGCTAGACCTCCCCTTAATTTAGATAAATGGATTTTCATGCAGAATTATCCTATTCAATTTTTTTCTATGTTCATTCTGATAAGAAGCTTCCCTGATTGGATTTGGAGGTTAATTAGTTAAATATAAAGGGAGGAAAGGGAGGTCTAGACCCTCCTTAATTTAGCGATAAGGTTTTTTCATGCAGAATTATCTGATTTGCTTCAAATTTGGTACACCGGTTTATTATGTTAAGGAGCTTCCCTGATTAGATTTGGAAGTTCATTGGTTAAGTATAAAGAGGGGAAACGGGGGTCTAATCCCCTTCATTTATTTTTCGAGGGGCATTATTCTTTGAAATAAAAGTATAATATACAATTAATGTGAATAGCCTGTGAGCTCAATGCCATCATAATTCTGCATGTATATGCAGAATTATCTGATTTGCTTCAAATTTGGTACACCGGTTTATTATGTTAAGGAGCTTCCCTGATTAGATTTGGAAGTTCATTGGTTAAGTATAAAAGGGGGGGGGAAACGGGGGTCATTTTTTTTGGAGAGGCATTAATTCTTTGAAATAAAAGTATAATATACAATTAGTGTGCATAGCCAGTGAGCTCAATGCCATCAGTTGAACTCGGCACTTTTCTTTTTATTAACACTTTCCAACGTATTTGAAAATCATTTATGAATTCGGTTTGTCTGTATGCTAAATACTCTAACTCGCGTAAATATACTCAGATTTTCATGCAATTGATATATGTTAATTATGTTTATCATTTCATGTTCGGTATTGAATATGAAGTGTGCAGTATTAATAGTTCATTTACAGGGGTGCTCAAGAGAATTCTGTTACAGTATAGTCAATGGAGAAAAATAGTTTGCACTGTATTTTAATAACATTACGCTATTTCAAATGTATTGAAATTATTATAAATCACTGAATTTTACTTCGAGATGGTTACTAGAATAGAGCATTCATACGTTTATCGTTCATTTACAGGTGCACACAAAAGAAATCGGTAGAGTACTGTCTTTGAGCAATAATAGATTGAAGTGCGTTTTCAATTTCGGTATGCGCTTTTTAAATGTAACTAATTTTTTGCAGGTTACTCGTTGACTATAAATTCTATGCCTCCTATATAGGGCAGTGCAAAAGAATTCACGAAACATTCTCCTTATTAGTTGAAATTGCTGAAGGGGAATTTTAAACTTATTACTTAACTGAACTAAATTTTTGTATGCATGTAGTTTATAGATACAATTCTATTTATCATATACAGGGCTTCTCAAACAATGTAGATAGGAATTACTGAAATTGGGTTTTCAAATGTGTTGTATGCGTTTCTACATGGTTCAATTAGACATCATATATTTCAACTTATTAAACGGTAGTGAAGTCTTGTTACATTATTCTGAATGTATTGGAAAGTGTTTCATAATCTATTCTTGAAGCATGATTTTTCATTCTTGTTTTAAAATTATCTTTAAGAATAACAGGGGGCGACACTGGAGTCGTTTTTAAAGGATTTTTGAAGTTTCTGCTGGCTTCTTCCAGTTTAATATAGTTTTTAACAATGTAACATATAGATTATCTCCTGCCGATTTGTGTTTTTAGAAAGTTCGACTCCTGAGGATGGTTTTGAAGATTAAACCGAAACGTAGAGTTTCATTTTATTTTTACATCATGTTTCAATTTAGGGATAAAATATACGTTGGATAGCAACGTCTATTTTGTTTAGTATTATCTTTTATTTTTCAATTCTGCTACACTGTAAAAAAAGACAAATGTTTCTTAATCTAATAAAATGCAATGTAGCGTCATTTCACACAAAAGGAGTAAATCAGGTGTGGTTGACATGTCACAGATGCATGTCACTGGCAAATGGATTTTCTGATAGGGCGAATGAATTTTTAGGAAGCCTTTGAAAAACTGCAGGCTAAAAACTTTCTTTTTTACTAGTTAGATTTTGCAATTCTCCAATTTTATATAAAAAAAAATTATGAAAATGCATTGTAATAATAGTAAATAACTATTTTTGCAATCGTGTATATTTTGTCCTTACAATTGTCAATTGTGCTTTGTATCTTGCTGGCTGATAAAATAAATCCTTGGCTGGTAAGATTTTTTAAAATTCCCCACCCTTGAGCATAACTTTAAGAAAAAATTTAGGCTGGTTGCATTATATATAGATTTTTAAAAATGCATTATCTTAATTTTAGAAATAAGATTGATGCCTCAAAATCGTACTTTTTGTGTTATCAAAAGTTTCTTCCTCATTGAATATGATCTTGGTTTACTAGGGGTGAATAAATTGACTCCAAAATAAAAATAAGTGTACCAGTTACCACTATAGATGACATTACTTTGCAGAATTTTACAAGAAAGTACTTATTTGAGTTACACTTTTGCTGAAGTGTCAGTTACTGGTTATGTGTCAATAACTGGGGATGTCACCCTATAGGGGAGAGTAGTACACAGTGAGACGTGGTACACAGTGAGACAGCAGTTACTTTGACTTATAGTTTTAGCTTTTTCCCCTAGCTGGCACTTACACATAAACACCTCATCTTATGCAACACGTGGATGTAGTTTCGGCACTTCGGTTACTCGTCCGACAAAATAGTAAAAAATTCTTTATTTTATAGTGGTTAAAGTTACATAAACGTCTATTTTGGAGTTTATTTCTTTCATTATGGCATATATTGACTTAACCAAACCTAGCTATATCTAATAATAGACTGTGAACGCTCGATTCCACTAATCATCAGAGGTGTATTCCTTGGTTAATAGATCACTAATACTTTAACACAGAATATGTAGTTTATTTACAGAGTACGTAAAGACATTATAGATGACACCACACTATATACAATTATGTTCAGTTTCTAAATTTCAATTTCCAGTGCACAATACTGATTCAATATTCACTTTCACTACTTCCATATTCATTTTACGCACATAAATCTTTACTCCACTAACTACTAAAATTATAATACTTCGGTGCTCGTAGCACCTGACACACTTTCTATAACAATCTTTCGGTTTCTCATAAAAAAAAAAAAACCGCCGCACTCAAATGCCGGCATACACAATACTTCTACCTTCCACACTGAAAAACAGAGTCCCCCCTTCCTCTCCGTGCCCACGTATCTCGTGACAATGGCGTCAGCAGAAACTAAGAGAAAAGTTCTCCAGACATCACAGATCACACCCCCCACCCAAGATTGAAAATGGGGGAGGGGGTCTTACATTTTCTATCTGAACTTTAGTCTGGAGACGTCCTCATACTTCATTTTTTAAAACAAATTACCCAAATGAAAATACAAATTAATGAATATATATAAAAAGATACAAACTAAATGTTTGAAGTAGTCTGAGCACACCGCCTATAACTCTTCTTACCTACTATTACAAAATAAAATTAATACTTAATAATACACAATAAATGCAATAAAACAAAAAAAAAAACCATGTAAAATATATAGCTGCAGGAACAAATTAAATTACTATTCAACAAACACTTTAAAGTCTTAAAAAAACGTCTATACAGTTTTTTCTTTTTATGCTACAGTTTCCAACCGTGATAAAGCGTCTGCATTTATCAACTTGGCACCAAGTCGGTGCGAAATCACAATGTCGTATTTCTGCAGTGCTAATGCCCATCGCTGCAGTTTGGAAGATTGGGGGAATTTTTGGTGATGAAAGTTAGTGGGTTGTGATCGGTGATAAGTTCCACATGTGAACCAAAAATCCACGTTTCGAACTTCTTTAGACTCCAGATGACCGCATAGGCCTCCCTTTCAATAGTCGGCCAAGCCTGTTGAGTTTTGGTGAGCTTTTGACTGGCATAGCTTACCGGATACAGTGCTCCGTCTTTTCGCTGTGATAAACATGCGCCGATGCCGACTGCAGATGCGTCGCACTCGATGACAAATGGCACTCCTATAACGGGAGTATGTAGACTAGGTGCTTCGATTAGACCTCTTTTCAACTCATTAAATGCCCGGTCATGGTCTTCTGACCAACACAACCGCTGTGGACTGTTCTTTTTCGTCAGTTCCGTTAGAGGATATGCTACTTCAGCATATTTGGGAACGTAATCTCTATAATAATTACAAAAACCAAGAACACTTTTCAACTGCTTTTTCGTTTGAGGCACAGCTAGCCTTCGAATTGCCTTCACTTTTCCGGGGTCAGTCCGATGGTTACCGGACCCGATGATATGTCCTAAATACTTGATCTGAGGTTTTGCTAATTCGCATTTTTTCAAGTTTACTGAGAATCGTAACTGTGATAACTTAGAAAATATCTTTTCTAAATGCATCAGGTGTTCACTAAATGATTCAGAAAAAACGGCTATGTCGTCTATATACGCTCTGGCGAACTCCTTGTATTCGGACAGTGCTTTATTCATTTCTCTTTGAAAAGTCGCAGCTGCGTTCCTGAGCCCGAAGGCCATTACTTTAAAGCGATACTGAGCCCTATGAGTTTTAAAGCATGCTAAATTTTGACTCTCTTCTTCTAATGGTATGGCCCAATATCCTTTCAATAAGTCGATGGTGGTTATCACATTGACCCTGCCAATACTGAATAAAAGATCGGTAGCATTTTCCATTGGGAAATCATCAGTTTTCGTGACAGCATTTAGTGCTCGAAAATCTACGCATAGGCGCAAGGCCCCATTCTTCTTTCATCATGCGCCTCTGCCTCACTTTCTTCAATCAGACCTAGTTCCAATAGCTCCTCAATTTGTTTGTCTATTGAGGCTTTAAGGCCTCTGGGATTCTGTAAGCGTACGGCTTTTTCTTTTCTGCGTCATTTATTCGTATTTTATGCTCTCCTACCTTGGCTATTTGCACTTTTCTAGAAAATAACTCTTTATATTTATGTAATAAATCTAACATTTTTTTTCCCTCCACATTTCCTAAATGACTTAGATCAACTTCCTGTATATTGAATAGGTCGGAGTTATGTTTCGTACTGGGGGGTGGAATGGACCTCCCCTAATTCTTTGTCATTTTCGAAGATCAGTCCCACCGCCTGTACCCTAGGAATAAATTTTCTAATCTTATTTACGTGGACATATCTAACATTCCCGTTTATTAATTTCACTTTGTAAGAATCAGGGTTACAGCGTGCCACTATTTCGGCTAGTCCGGTCCACCGCGTAAAGTTTTTTCGTAGAGTCTGGGATTAATGAATATACCTGGTCACCCGGTCTAAATTCCTTGTAAATCGCCCTTCGATTAGCGTACTTCGCATACGGCTTTTGCTTAACCTCCGATACTGTTGCCGCTTGTTCCGCCGCTTTCTAAATTAATTTTTAACTCCTGGAGGTATTCGGTCGCGCTTTTTCCTAGATTTATAGGCAGTGGGATTTCGCCTGCCCATGTAGATTTTAATACCGCCAGTGGTCCCCTGGCCTCCTTTCCGTACATTAATTTGAATGGCGATACGCCCGTAGTGATA
This sequence comes from Maratus speciosus, assembly GCA_963932465.1. Lineage (NCBI taxonomy): Eukaryota > Metazoa > Arthropoda > Arachnida > Araneae > Salticidae > Maratus > Maratus speciosus. The sequence goes on from OZ010792.1 coordinate 364,763,468, forward strand.
TTCGGAATTTCTCTGTACGCAAATATTAGATAGGGGATGTGTTTATCCCAGTTTTTAGGGTCACTATGAATTATATGGTGTAACATACGTTTCAATACCTGATTATATCGTTCAACTAATCCCGAGCTCTGTGGGTGCCTCGGCGTAGCAAATCTAGGAGCCGCCCCCAACCTCGCATGAAACTCTTGTATTAACCCTAAAATAAAATTTCTGCCCTGATCACTCGCTATCACGCGGGGTATTCCTGTTCGCATAAATATCTCTAACAACGCATCGCACGTAGCTTTAGCCGTAATTGTCCGTAACGGAACTGCCTCTGGCTATCTCGAATGTTGGTCTACCAAAGTAAGTATGTATTGATGCCTACGCGCTGAAGGAGTTTCAATTTTTCTAATTATGTCAATATTTACAACGTCGAACGGAAGTTCCGGTCTTCTCAATTGGGACAATGGGTATCTGATCGCTTGCCCTCTCCCTGCTCCGTAGTTGGCAATCCTTACACGACGTACAATATTCTTCCACATCCCGCGACATACCTGGCCAAAAAAATGAATAACGAATTCTCTCTTTTGTTTTTTTTATGCCGAGATGATTAGCGAAAATCGATTCATGCGCAATTTTTTTAATTTCCCCTCTCCTCACCTTTAGTACCACTAATTGCATAACTTGATCTCCCTGAATTTTTGAATTTTCATTATTTTTAAATGAATCCGGTATTTTATTTGAATTAACTACTGGAATTTCTGCCGCATTATCAATTAGTGTATTCACTTTCCACCCCCCCCAACCACACATCCTGGTATTGCAAAGCTTGCGTATTTATTGCCTCATTCTCAGAACATAAAGCTGTCACTTTAGCAACTAACTTTTCATCATGTTTATTTTTCTCAATACCCGATTCCTTTTTCGTTTGATTGCGGAAATTCCCCATTTTATTTTTATCTTTATTATTCGGACAGAAACGCAAATGAATTGTTTGTTTACACAGCCTACAAATGTCATTAGTTTTCCTATCGCGAGAAGGAACATTATTTCTGACATGAGGTGGGATATATTTCCCATAATTCATACTTCCGGGTTCATCATAGTTGTGAAAGGATTTCATAGGTCTATCATATAATTCCGAAAAAGTTCTACCTTTTGCAGTAAACCAATTATCGCATAATTCTGCGATTTCTCGTGGTTTTAACCAGTCATGCATTTGCTTTAATTTAATATAACTCCGCGTTTCTAAATCTAATGAACTCAATAATCTATCGGTAACAATTAATTCATTAAGCGTATCAAAATCATTTACTTTCCTAAGCTCACAATAAAAATTCCAATTCGCTCGGGTTCTGCTTGCAAATTGTAAATGGTTTTCATTTTTCATTCTTTTTGCCGTAAGGAAATTTTCCAGACAAGCTTCCTGGCTAGGTTGAAATTCTTTTAAAATTAAATCCTTAACCTTCGGATAACTCTTCATTTCATTTGTGCTTACATAAACTAATAAATGTGCCGCGCGCTCGCCTACTAAATTTAGTAAAATTTCAACTTTTAACTCCTCCGCAACATTTTTCATTTCGAATGCTTTTTCGAGCGAACTAAAAAATAAATGCCACGATTCCGGTTTAGTCGCGACTGGCATGCTCAGCGTTCTAACACTTTTAATTAGATATTCTAAAGAATTAGTATGGGAATTTTGACCATCCCCCCCCCCCCCCCCCGAGTCAGAATTTTTATCATCAGATTGAATCTTCGCCATTTCTAACTGGGCTTTTATGACTTCTAATTTTGTACGCTGTAACTCTAGTGCTGTGTTTTATTCAGTTTTCACACTTTCTTTTTCAATTTTAAGTATCTCGGCTTCACGTTTTTCTTTTTCTATTCTGTCTGACACCGTAGTATTTAAAAATTCTTTTATAAATTCAGTATCCTTAGTATATTGGTCGCTTCCCTCAATGAGTGTTTTCAAATCTATAATTCTGTGCTCAGCCTCTACCTTTAAGCCTAATTCAGTTGCGACTACAACTAAATCCTCTTTCCTCAGCCCTTTGATGCTAAACATTTTTCTTTTTACTTTCAAACACTTTTATAATAACTTCTACATATAACAGATATTCTCATCTTAAGTAAATAAATCAAGCAATAATTGTAATAATATAAATCGCACCTTTCCTCTGACATGCTTAAATCGATCTCATAATAATCTCGTCTACTTAAGTCGTCTATATAAATAGTATCTTCAATCAGATTATCTTCAATTAAAAATAAATAAACATGCACCTTACTTCTTATAACAGCTCTCGTTCTCGTAAATAGAGCGTGTAAACGCTCGATTCCGCTAATCATCAGAGGTGTATTCCTTGGTTAATAGATCACTAATACTTTAACACAGAATATGTAGTTCATTTACAGAGTACCTAAAGACATAATAATTTCACCACACTATATACAATTATGTACAGATTCTAAATTTCAATTTCCAGTGCATAATACTGATTCACTCTCACTACTTCCATATTTATTTTACGCACATAAATCTTTACTTCACTAATTACTAAAATTATAATACTTCGGTGCTCGTAGCACATGAGACACTTTCTATAACAATCTTTCGGTTTCTCATAAAAAAAAACCCGCCGCACTCAAATGCGGGCATACACAATACTTCTACCCTCCACACTGAAAAACAGTGTCCCCCCTTCCTCACCGTGCCCACGTATCACGTGACAATGGCGTCAGCAGAAACTAAGAGAAAAGTTCTCCAGACATCACATAGACTATTTCGACAAAACGACACAAACTTTTTAAAGCGATGAAACTGATGAAACAGATCTGATATCCAATTTCTTACAACGTAACGCAAGTACACAGTGAGACACACAGTTGTGGTACACAGTGAGACGTGCCTCACTGTGCACCTACTATGTGGTTATGATGTTAAAAAAGTTACTCATTAATAAAAGAAAGTTTCTCACTTTCTCTCTCTCTCTCTCTCTTTGTGTGTGTGTGTGTGTATGCGATGGCTAGGGAAATCTATTAAACGTACGAGGGAAATATTAATTAATTAGAAATCTTAAACGACATCTCAAAGTCGCGCAATGCTGATCTAGGCAGCAAAAATCCTTTCCGTAAAAAGAAGAAAGGAAAATCGTAATCCATAACTTTATTTCCGAAGTCTTCAAATAAACACCAGACGTTGCAGAATAATTCGTTCTCAGATGACACATATGATGAAGATATACAGACAGTTCTAGAAGATTCTTCTGACGACGATGAGTCATTTAGGTTTCAGGAACTAGAACGGGAGACTGTCATTCGTGATTATGTTCTTGTGCGGTTTCCAAATGTCCATGTACGAAAAATCTTAACCTGTAAGGATGAAGATAGTGATTTTGAAGTGATTTTTTTTCGAAAGTGTGTGAAAGCAGCAGACTTCGTGCCTCATGTTCCAGACATGGCGTCTGTTAATGAATCAGACATTTCAATTCTACTGCTAGAACTACAAGTTATGATAGCAAAGCAACTATTAGGATACCACGGTTTCAGATTTCCTTCGGAAATTTGGATGTACGTTGAGCTACATGCTGCCATTGTTAGGTATTACTCTTAAGCCTTTATTTAAGAGGGATAACTATACTTTAATTACCACAATCCACTATACATGCTCAGTTAGGCTCAAAATGTGGTTGAATTGTTAATAATATGTGTACGTGTAACTATTGAAATTCTCCTTGCATTTTTACTATTGCTCTATCAAAACTACTCGATCCCAAAAATGTCAGATTAAACTCCAAGTGATAACCACGATTTCAGGCAGTAGTTAAAACATTATTACACTGAAGAAAATTATATATAGAGTGTAATAATGTATGATATACGAAAATGTATACATTGTCTCACTGTGTACCAGAAGTGGTACACAGTTAGACAATTTTCGATATTGCGTTAACATGCTTCTATGCTTTTATAAAAAACTTTTTAAAAACCATTTATACATTAATGTCTAGCGTATTTGTATTGCTTTAAGATGTAGCAAAATTTTTTTTCAAAAGAATAAAAATAGTCGCCATACGTTAAGAAATAATATTTTTCATCTCACTGTGTACTACCCTCCTCTGTATGGTATTAATTCTTTCGTTCAAAATATTGGATGTGCTTGGACCCTACACGGGAACATTTAAGATATAAGTTGGCGCCAGTACACTATAAAAACAGACTAATGTACTCTACGAAATAAGTACTATAACCACGAACGAAAACATACAGTAACTTTTCCCGAGCCACCCAAGATTCCGAAAAGCGTTCCTTTATCTTTAGAATCATCAAAAACCAATTTATTTTCGAAATTTAAAGACGAATTTATAAAAATAATTTGTTATTAGCTGCCTGTCATTTTCGGAAACGTTTCCGATTCACTTTTATAACTGCATTAATCAGTTCTCTCTACGCGGAAAATCGGTTTTTCGGATGCTAGCAATTCTGAAGTAAACATTTTATAACTGAATTTGTACATGCAATTGTAACAACATAACGGTAATAGTGATGTTAAAACTCTTAATTTTGAATGTTTGTCTGTTCTGACATAAGTTTTAATTTATTTTTGTTCGAAAATGCATCAAACTAGCTGCTGTTGTTGTTCAGAAACTATGTCATCAAGCTGTTTTTCCATTTTTTTTTGCAAACGCAATACATCTTTCAGAAAAGAGTGTCAAAGTGGGCGTTTTGAACCGAATTTCCGCGCGAAGGGAGAAAGAGCACTCAAGAGCGGGCGAAAAACATGTTTGTCACGTGATCGAATTTGCTTATAACTCAATACGTAATTGATGGATCAAAAAATGAAAAAAGCAGTTCATTCCCAAATGGCTTCCATGGCCAGGCTTTCCAATTTTATATCTTTCTGTTAAAAAACGAATTTATAAATATGTCAAAACGCTTTTCGCTTGTTGAGCAGAGCAGTTCAGAACAGCCTTAAACATGTTTGCTGGGCATAACAATATTTACTTGAAAATTGTTAGCATTCGAAAAACCGATTTTCCGGGTAGAGAGAACTTATTAATGCATTATAAAAGCGAATCGGAAACGTTTCCGAAAGTGACAGCCAGCTAATAAAAATTTATTTACATAAATTCTTCTTTAAATTTCGAAAATAAATTGTTTTCTGAGGTTTCTGAAGATAAAAGAACCCCTTTCGGAATCTTGGGTGGCTCGGAAGAGTTTACTGTATATTTTCGCTCGTGATTATAGTTTATTTTCATAGATTAAGAAACATTTGTCTTTTTTTACCAGTGAAGTTGGTGTACGATGAAAACCTATTGCAAGCTGATAGATTCTCAACTTGGTTGACGTGTACGTTTCAGAGCACCAGAATCTGATTTTGACAAGAAAAAGGTTCCATAAGCGTCCACTAAGAAAAACTGTCGCTGTACAATGACAATCAATTTGTCAATGAACGGTCGCAGTTGACAATAACTTCATTTAGACTCAATTGCAAGTAAAATTCAACGTATTGCTCTTCAAACTCTTACGAAAACTATCATCTAATGCCTATTTTCACATTTTTACCCCAGCGTGAGAATATACTAATGGACAGGATATGCATAATTTAGTTTGCTCCCGGTGGAAATTGCTTATTTACTCATTTATTTTTACCGCAATCAAATTCATGTGTTCTGAAAAAATATGTCCCCAAAACTGGTTTCCATTACCTACATTAGGTTTTCACTAATTGGATTCTATATACGTCCTCTTTAAAATTCATAATGCCGTCTTACATTGTATTTTAGTACTTTCAAATTCAGAGGATTTTATTATATCCTTCATCTAAAATAGCCCAGTGGTTAGGGAGTTTAATTCGGAATTAATTAGAGGATAGCTTGAAATTGTTTTAACCTCTTCTGTTTGGGTCTAGAATGAATATGCTATGTTTCCCCCTCGTACTAAGTGAGCGTTAGGAAATATGTATAGATTTCTTGTCAAAAAACATTTTTTGCATATTATAACAATATCTCAAAACACCTAACTCAGTCAAAAACATTGTCAATACAAATGTTGTAGAGCTTAACATTCTGAGTAAAATGAGTACCTACATTTAATATTTTTGTTGCCCATGAAGGTCACAATTCTACTTTAAAGTTTTAGACCCGTGCTCAGGGGGTTGAACTCAGAATTAATTTGGAGAAAACTGAAAATTGTTTCAATCCCTTCAGTTTAGGTCTAAAATGAGCGTACTATGTTTTCTTCCTCATACTTGGGTGAATGTTAGAAAATATGTACATATTTATTTTCGAAAAACACGTTTCTTTTAATTACTTTAACAATATCTCAAAACAGCTACTCTATAAAAAAAAACATTGTCTATACAAATGTTGTAGAGCTTAAAATTCTGAATAAAATGGGTACCATCATTAACATTTTTGTTCAATATTAAGGTCGCAACTCTATTTCAAAATTTTGCCTTAATCGCTAATCAAGAGCTTGAAGCCAGGAGAGACCAAGTTAACTTAACAATATCTCAAAACAACTAACTCTATCAAAAAAATTGTCAGTACAAAAGTTGTAGAGCATACAATTCTAAATAAAATGATTACCTACACTTAATATTTTTGTTCAATATTAAGACCTCAATTTTGAGATATTGTTAAGTTAACTTGGTCTCTCCTGGCTTCAAGCTCTTGATTTGAAAAATTTTGAAATAGAATTGCGATCTTGATGTTGAACAAAAATATTAATGATGGTACTCATTTTTTATTCAGAATTTTAAGCTCTATAACATTTGTATTGACAATGTTTTTTATAAAGTTAGCTGTTTTGAGATATTGTTAAGATAATTAAAAAAAAGGTGTTTTTCAAAAATAAATATGTACATATTTTCTAACATTCCTCCAAGTATGAGGAAGAAAACATAGCACGTTCGTTTTAGACCTAAACTGAAGGGATTACGATTTCCAGTTTTCTCCTAATTAATTCTGAGTTCAACCCCCTGACCACGGGTCTAAAATTTTAAAGTAGAATTGTGACCTTAATGTTCAACAAAAATATTAAGTGTAGGTACTCAATTTACTCAGAATTTTAAGCTCTACAACAATTGTATTGACAATGTTTTTGACAGATTTAGCTGTTTTGAGATATTGTTATGGCATTTAAAAAAACGTGTTTTTTGACTATAAATTTGTACATATTTTCTAAAGCTTACCTACTATGAGCGGGAAAACTTAGCATATTCATTCTTGACCTAAACTAAATGGATTAAAATAATTTCCAGCTTTCCCTAATTAATTTCGAATTCGGCCTTTTTTTTCCTCCCCTACCATCTACCAGTGGGTTAAAAGTAAGTTTTTTATATCTTTTTTTTTTTTCAAAAATAAGAATTGAAATGATTTATTATCTTTCCATCACGGAGGGAAGAGTCCACCCTGAACCCCCCGTTTAAGATGATTTTTAAATATATGCATGTAAAAAGGAAACCTATAAACGGTATTCACAAAGGGTTCACTCTGAGGAAAATTATTCGTTTTTTTTTCTTGAAGTTTAAATATTTTAAGTCACTTAAAAAGAATAAATTTCTTTCTTTTTATCTTTTCCTTCTAAAATTATGAGAAAAAAATGAAAATTGAGTTCACTAACTTTGAAAATGCAGGGAAAGAAACTTGCCCTTCCCACTTGTGAGCCCGCATCTTGAGCATACATTAAATTTCGTTTTATAAAAACATTTTATGAAATAATCCATATACCGTTCATTTTTAATGTTTTCCCCGTTCATGATGTACTGCTCGTATATTGGGCAAACATATCACCTAAAGCTATTTCTAGATTTCCTTGCGCTAGAAATCTTCGAGTATTTTATGAAGCTGGCATATCTTCGGTATATCTTGAATCCCTTTCCATCTGTTCAGTCTCAAGTATTTCTCAGCTCTATTTTTATGGCATTTCATCCTACACAATTTTTTTTATATCACGTTTCTTCAAAGTTTGTTAAAAGTTTTATCGACTGTTTACGTGGTACGGATTTATTTACAGCAGTAAGTAAAGCAATCTATCGTTTCAAATATGTTTTTTGGCAAGAAATTCTTTTTTGAGAATGAGTTTTTTTTTCTTTAAAATAAGAAGAAATATTTGATATTTAGAAATATGAATAATTATTAAACAATGGTTCTAAATATAGATTAACAAGAGAGGGAAATCATATATTAGGAAATATTTTCTGGCATTACGAAAGTATTGCTACAAAATCTTCATCTTTAAACACGGTGTCAGAAGATGTGCAAGTAAGTCCGATGTTCATTTTATTGAGTGAATACAGTGAGTATCAAAAGTACATGGACAGACGATTTTTTGAAATAACAGTTCAAGAAATGAAGCAATAATCACGAAAAAAATAATTAGGATATCAAATCATAACATAAGTTTATTACAATACAGAAATATCATACTTATATTACTGATTATTTGAGCCTCGCGAGAATATCGCTTTTCTTAATCGTCGACAGTGCTCTGGGGATTATCAAAATGTCCTCAAAAGCAAAAGTAATCTACTTCCAATTGGAAACAACTTAGAGGGAGGGGGGAACTGGAAATTCCAATAGGACAATGCGCCAATTCACATCTCACACCCAACAATTAGCTTAGTTTACGCAGAATCAAGTAACTGTTATACAGGGTGTCCCAGAAGTAAAGGGGCAAACTTTAAGGGGAGGTAGGGGACATCACAAGGATTCAGATTTGCATAGCAACCCAGGGTCGGAAACGCTTTCCTGTCGCGGTAGTGACGACACAAAACACAAGAAAGAAAGGACACGAACAGGGAGAGAAAACATGTTTATTATTCTTAGTACTGCAAAAATTGCCGGGACGATGCTGAAAAGTGTTGATGAACTTGTTGCACGCATCGTGGCAGCTGCTGGGAAAGTCCGGGGCACTCCCAGTATTTTCGAGAACATTAGATCTTTCATACGCCGGAGATGCACTTCCATGCATCACGGCCCAGGGTCGTAATTTCGAACATCTACTTTGATGACGATCGTTGTCCCTTTAATGTTCTTTCTTCTTAGTTTTTTGATGTACTAAGGATAATAAACATGTTTTCTCCTCTTATTCGTATCCTGTCTTTCTTGTGTTTTGTGTCGTCATTACCGCGCCAGGAAAGCGTTTCCGACCCTGGTGTTGCTATGCAAATCTGAATCCTTGTGATGTCCCCTACCTCCCCTTAAAGTTTGTCCCATTACTTCTGGGACACCCTGTAGATTGGCCAGCAATCAACCCAGACTTGAATTCGATTGAAAACCTTTGGAGAGTACTTGCACGAGAGGAGTATGTCCGTGGTCGTCAGTTTTCGACTATTCAGTAATTACAGCAACAAGTAGAGCAGAGTTGTTTCTCTTTACAGTCACACATTCTCCAAACACTAGTTCTAAGCATGCCTGAAATAATTTTGAAGATAATTCAAAGGCGGGGATTCAAAATTTTAATATAACTTCAAAATACTCGAAAAGTCTATATATTTTTAGGACAGCCTGTTTTGATTTTGATTTTTTTTACAAAACTTCTGCAAAACTTATACTGTATTTCTTTGTTGTAATAAATTTATGTTATGATTCAATATGCTTATAATTTTTTCGTGATTATTGCTCCATTGTTTTAAACTGTTATTTCAAAAAATAGCCTGTCCATATACTTTTGAGACGCATTGTATTGGACAATCATGACGCACTGATCACAATCAGGGACGGATGGAAGCAGGTTTTTTCCATGTGGGCAAAACTCATTTCGGCGCCCCTTTCATGTGTTTCTTCGGACACTTATTTTCTTAAGCATCTGATTCTCACTAGAATATAAATTAATTCGAATATTTAAAGCATTAATGTAATTGGAGTATAACTTTTTGCTTTCGGTTGTTATTTAACTTGGGATATAGACCTTATTTTAGGACTCGAAATTTTTTAAGGGTTTTATAAAAAATATTTTTGCTCGCTTAACAATTTTGCTTCATCCAAGAACACATTTTTGAACGTAAAACCGTAAAATTTGTAGACATGAAAATTGAAGTGATTTGCAATCGTATAGCTTTTCTCGTGTTTCGATAAATGCTTTAACGTCTTGAGTTGCAATAAATTACTTTCTCATGACAACCTCTCCTTGGCGTACCTCTAAAATAAGATTAAAATTGCTACGAGGGAGCTGGAAGGAGCCAAAGTCCCGCACTCGCTAGCAGTGTTGTAGTCGTAAAAAAAAAAAAAGACGGCATACGCTATATCGGCAGAGGGTATACGCTAGAATCATGAAGTTCGTGGCTAGAGTATATGCTATCGCTTTATTTGAAGAACTGAGGGTATACGGAGCTTCTTAAAGAAATCCTGAGAGTATACGGCGTATACCTCCGTATGCGCTCCACTACACCCCTGCTCGCATGATCGGCTCTACTATCAGTCTTGAAGAAAAAGAACTCCCGACACCGGTGCTGCCTTTTTACAAGATTTTTCGGAACGACGCTGCGTTAGGTTCGATCGCAGAAGATCCCAGTGGAAAAATTTAAAAGCTAAATTCAATAAGTTTAACCCTTTATGTACTGAATTATGAATTCATGAAAATTTTATCTTCTAAAGCATTTTTCGTGAATTTTTGAAACTGCATTAGAAGATTTATATAATCATTTAATAAATTTTAGAAGGATTGGAGGATTTAGAAAGATTAATTAAATTTGAATTTATAGGGATTTTGTGCAATATTTATAGCCCCACTCAAATCTTTTATTTTAAATGTTTTTCTCAGTAATTTGTAGGATTAGAAAATCTAACAAACATAATGTTCTTACAATAGAAATATAGAAATATTTCCGAATTGAACCCCCCCCCCCCCACCCACCCAAACGCCAAGAAAGCAGAAAAGATGCAAAGGCAAAAGAAATCATCCTTTTAAAAATATTTTTATTTTCTGTAAACAATAATGCTTTTGGAGTAAGATAAAGTAATGCATCTATAACGCATTCTAAACTGTATTTCTACTAATCGATGTATTAAATAAATTTTATAACAATTTATTTTAATGGTACTTATAAGTACCGACAGTAGATAAAGGGTTAAGACATCGATTCGCGAAACACTGTAAATTCTGTTAAAAAATTACTGTCTTTGCCTTTTACCCAGCAAAATTTAAAACCTAAAGGGTCAATCCATTTCAAGTGGTCCAGAAAATCATTTATTCGTTGCTTGACCATTTTTAAAAAATCTGAAATTTATTCTACAACAACCCTAACATGGTGGAAGTTCAAAATGACTATTATTTTAATTTTATCAATTTTTGTTTGTGCATGGCGGCCATCTTTGTTTCATCGTCTGCAGCAATTTTCTCACAAGAAGGGTTTACGGAATTGTAAATAATTCATCGTTTATTTATCCAATTCAACTGCGGATTAAAGCAATTTGTACAGAAAACATTCCGCTAAAAATCTGGTAATGGAGTAGTTTCCGAAATTAACTGCTTATTGGTAAAATTTAAGCATAAAGTTTCAGTTTTTTTCCAAAATTTGTCCGTTTACAAGAGGAAATTTTTCTAGCAAGGAAAACTGTCAACGTGACATAATTTGTTTTACAAATAGGCCGAAAGCGCTTGTACTCACACGCCGAGCTCCAGATCTGAGACTTGCTTTTTCTTCTCTAAAAAAAATCCCAAATTTTTCAAAAATGACAAAAATCGCACTTTTCAGGCTTTGATATCTCTGGTGGGGCACGAGATAAAAATCTGAAATTTTTTTAATAAGAGTATTGTATGGTAGTGCTATGCACAAGAAATTTCAGGATGGAGATTTGACTACAAGCTGAGATATGGCAAGGGCAACATGTCAAAACAATACTGCCAAACTATTGTTTTGTTGTAGTCACAGGTATGAATTTATCTCAGAGTGTGATTTAATTTTATGTTTTTGATTATTTTTAAATAATAGTAACAGAAAATAAAGCCCTTTGCAAAGCTTAGCAATTAATTAAAAAAATAATTATGCCTAAGGCCATACATTTTGTATGGTTTCAGTAATTTTTGTTGTAAGCAATTTTAGTAACTAAAAGAAACCTCAGCACTTTTACATAAAGAAAAAAAATATTTTTATACAAGACCTGAGACAAAAACAACATTGGGAAAAAGAAAAGCTGTTAATGTTGCATACTTGTTGAGCCATGATCAAACGTGTCAAAAGACATTCTTGCTTGTTGGTTCAAAAACAACAATTTTGATCTTTCTCAAAATTTTATTTGTAGGAACCAAGTCTTGTAATCTCTTGATAACTTGATTGAAGATCTTGGCCCTGCTGGCTCATAGAAATATACTTTGATATCACTATGTTCAAGTCTCAATTCATTTATAATTCCTAGCTTACTTCTTATGCAAAAATGCGATTTTTCTGTAGTATAAATTTAGAAAAGGCTTTGGATATCTTTACTTTCTGAAAATTACTTGAGGCTGATGTATGGTAACATCGCATAATGTTTCATTTACAGGAACATACTTATGGTAGGAACAGGTTTCAGGGACTGGCAAGCAGCATTAAAATTGTGGTTTTTAAACCAACAAGCAGGAATGTGTTTTGACACGTTTGATCATGTCTCAACAAGTATGCCAACATTAACAGCTTTTCTCTTTCCCTATTCTGTTTCTGTCTCAGGTCTTGTATATATATATACATATATTTATGTAAAAGTGCTGAGGTTTCTTTTGTTACTAAAATTACAACAAAAATTACTGAAACCATACAAAATGTAGGCCTTAGGCATAATTATTTTTTAAATTAATTGCAAAAGGCTTTATTTTTTGTTACTATTATTTAAAGATAATCTAAAAAATAAATTTAAATGATACTCTGAGATAAATACTTAGCTGTGACTACAACAAAACAATAGTTTGGCAGTATTGTTTTGACATGTTGCCCTTGCCATATCTCAGCTTGTAGTCAAATCTCCATCCTGAAATTTCTTGTGCATAACACTACCATACAATACTCTTATAAAAAAAATCATATTTTTATCTCGTGCCCCACCAGAGATATCAAAGCCTGAAAAGTGCGATTTTTGTCGTTTTTGAAAAATTTGGGATTTTTTTTAGCGAAGAGAAAGCAAGTCTCAGATCTGGAACTCGGCGTGTGAGTACAAGTGCTTTCGGCCTATTTGTAAAACAAAATATGTCATGTTGACAGTTTTCCTTTTGCTAGAAAAATTTCCTCTTGTAAACGGACACATTTTGGAAAAAAACTGAAACTTTATGCTTAAATTTTACCCATAAGCAGTTAGTTTCGGAAACTACTCCATTACCAGATTTTTAGCCCGATGTATTCTGTACAAATTGCTTTAATCCGCACTTGAATTGGATAAATAAACGATGATTTATTTGCAATTCCGTAAACCATTCTTGTGAGAGAATTACTGCAGACGATGAAACAAAGATGGCCGCCGTGCACAAACAAAAATTAATAAAATTAAAATAATAGTCATTTTGAACTTCCATCATGTTAGGGTTGTTGTACAAAAAATTTCAGATTTTTTAAAAATGGTCGAGCAACCAGTGCTGGACCACTTGAAATGGATTGACCCTAAAACATATTAATCATATATCCGAATTGGCGCTCACTAGTTTTTACGACCCGGGTGATTACCCGCCCCAAGATCACAATTCGTTTATTCCGTAATATATACACCAAAAACTATCCCAGTGGTGGGAGATATTCACAGATAGTAAGGGGAAGGGGATTAATATATCTAGTTAATCGTGTGAACCAAAAATTTTTATCACAACCAAACAACGCCACCGATTTTTCCATCAACCTAATAAAATATTTAAATTTCAAATTAAACCTAAATTTATTAACAAAGCTTTAGCTGTGTTAAAATATTAACATTTTCAAACTCACTATTTAGTTTAAAAGAGTCACGTCTAAAAATGAATTTTCTAAACCGTAATAAGAAAAAGATAAAACAAATTATTAATGAAGTTTCACTTATGGAAAGTTAAATATTTTTTGAATAAATAAAAGAGATTGGATGTTACAACTAATAAAGAAGATTGTTAACTTACTTAAGATTAAAGATAAATTTATTAAGTAATCACTGTTTTAATCACTGAATTAACAAGAAAAATTTTCTAATGAATAAACATTTTCATTACAAGAATAACGAAGTTTTATGAATCTCCCCAGGCATTGTTAGTGGAACAAAATTCGGTATTCTCAAGTCCCTTCGGAATTCGTAAGTTTTGAAAAATTTGTTAAAAATAAAAACTAATTTATTGGATTGATCAGGGTTCAACATACCGAAAAATGCCTGGAGTGAGTTGAGGTAACAAGTTAAATTTGCTGCAATTTCTTAAGATAACGTGTAAATGAAGAAGAGATGGTTTTCGCAGTTACACACATGAAAGTTATTAAATAATCCTTTTGATCACTAATACTCGTGAGTACGCTATTTACTGGAGAATATTTTAGTGTTAATCTAGGATATATACGAAAATTATACACTTAAAAAATATATATATATATATTTATTTAAGGGGGGTTCCCCCATGTGATGTGATGGGTTCGCTCCAAACGGCGCACGAGTGTCGTTGCGAAAAATGCCAGAATGGAAGCAAAGCAAGGGCAGAGCAATACGCATTGAAAGACCTCCAAGAGGAAGAGGAAGGAATGCTTTATGGACCAGGCATCGCAGATTCGTGGTAAGTTGAGGTTTTACCGTACTTGAAACTTTAAAAGCGTTTTTATCAAAACGTTGTTTTTCAAACGTTCCTCAATAATATCTCGAGAACGGTTTGACTGATTCACTTGAAATTTATAGAGTAGACTCAGCACATGTAGATGCACGGAGTGAACTAGTATCCTCCGAAAATTCCGAATATTTCTATTTTTTTCGGGAAGAAAAAAATAACAAAAATCATAATTTTTTTTTTTTTTTTTTTTTTTTTTTTTTCAGAAGTCTGCCAAAAACACGATTTTCAATATTTTCACATGATTCTAGTTCATTCGATGCATTTAGGCTTACAGATTAAAACACCGATTGTTTTTTTTTTCTTTCAGATAAGCCAATCAGCCGATATCATGGAGGAAGTGAACGGCCTTTTTTTTTTTTTTTTTTGGAGGCAGGTGTCTTCAGAGTGGTGTAACTTACGTTCTAATAAAGATTTTTGCTCGAAATTAGTTTTACATATCCTTGAAATAGCAATAAATGTATAATAAAAAAAAACTCAAAGTTCTATTTTTTTCCTTTGTCGTAAAAAAAAAATTCCGAAGAGGGAACCCCCTTAATTTAAAATGTAAAACTTGTTAAACGCACGGTAATCTGTACCGTATCGCATATGCCGGGTGACATGGAGAAAACAGTTTACAGACAAAAACGCAACATAACTGAAGGTATTAGAGAAATATGCAAAATGATAATCAAAAAATAAATATTTAATATTTATCTCAAAAAAAAAATAGTTTGGACATGTATTACAATTTTTTTGATAAAATTAACAGTGGAAAATTACATTTATTATAACTGACTCATGTGTAAAATCACTTAAAAAGTGCTCCTAAGCGCTGGAACTTTTTTTTTTTTTGGGGGGGGGGGGGAGGAAAAAGAGAAATACAGTTCAGACGTCTTTTAACGATACCTTAATACGATTTATTGTTTATTACGATATTTGTCTTAATTCCCCTTGACGTTCCTATATTTAAACTATCGTAAAGAAACCGAATACAACGAAGTGAGTATCAAGTAGACAGCATTAACATACTTTTTAACGAGAGTAGATTAATCTACAAGTCTAATTTTTATTTACAATTACTAAGGGGCTCCCTCCCCCCCTGCTCGCTACGCTCACCAACCCCCTAGTAATCCCTTCGGGATTCCATTCGGTATCGCGAAGCAATCCCTATTTTTTAGCCAACCCCAGGCGTAATTGTTTTGCGTTTCCATTATCAATCGCTTCGCGATCCGTTATTTTCTATGCATTCAATTTTTAGGTTCCACTTGGTAAAAACGCGCTCCTCCCCAACTCCTGACAATTTTATTTCCTTATCTCCAAGCACATAATCATTAGAGCTCACCGAGTTCATAATTATAAGAATTATTAAATATAAAATTATGTATATAGTTGTTACGAATATTGTAAATATTTAGTATTTGTGCTTAAAAGTAATGTAAATAGTTCAATTAAGCTCTATTCATAAGCTAATACTAGTTTTTGTTGTGCTGAAATATTTCAATTTGTTGATTTTCTGCAATCAAGTAAGCCCTATTGGATTTCCATGGGAGTCTACGGAAATTTGGCGAAATACTGGAAATAGCGCCAAGTTGGCGTCACTTTCGGCGACTAATTTTGGTAGTTAAATTAGGCGGTATATCGCCAAGTTGGCGACGAACTTAGCGACAGAACCCCCTCTGGTAACCCGCTTATAGCATCAGAGAGCTCTGACCAATCAGATGCGCAGATGCGTTTCGCGGTATCTACGCAGATTTTTATTGGTCCATTTCCAAATCGTTACTTTTTTTTATATATAGAAGGATTTATAAGAGAGTCCATTGAGTTTCAGGAGTTTGTAACGACACGTTATCTTTTCACATCCCGAGTATGTGGAATGAATGGTTGGACAACTTGCAGAATCGTAGCATAAAGGGAACACGTGCGATGGTGAAAATGTAGGGCGCGTTTTATGTTTACTTGTTTATATTCGACGATTACTTTCCATTTTCCATATGCATTGTATTTCTGCTATACATTCTGATGACGACTCAGTGAAGCAGTTGGAACATGTCAATATAGGTTTTTAATTTACTTTTAATGTGTTTTTAGTAACGTCTTTTAAGCAAATAAATATTTTAATATATGTATTGACTTTTCCGTTTGGAATATATATTGTGATATGGTTATTAGTGGACGTAATTAAGGCTTATTACTCGTACTTACTTACAACGAAGTGAGTTCATTGCACTAATCAGCTAAGTTTTGGGGCAAGCACGCAAGCGAAAATTTCTTACACATGTTCTCGAGTTCTCGTAGTATAAAAGGTTTTAAAGTTTGCCCCATACTCAGAAATTTGCCTTCTATGTTTTTTGTTCTATTATTAGGGTGCTTTTCACATTTTTCTAAGAAAGTCAAGGTATTACAGTAAAGGTACGTAAAGTAAGATGTTCCAACAATCTGTTAACAATATATATACAATATATATATTGTATATATATACAAACAATATATATACAATATAATATATATATAACAATATATTAACAATATATCTGTTAATAATCCATAAAAAAATTGAAGTCAAATTACTCGCCTAGGTGGGATCTTTGTTGCATTAGGTAGAGGAAGTAGATACACTTTCAGAAATACTTTCTTCGAATCACGAAAATCCGGCAGCAGTGCTGTCGAAATATTTCCGTTATTTGAACAATGTCCGTTTCTTTTTCTCTGTTACAAGAGAGAAATTTTCCATTATTTGAAAAAACAGTCGTTTTAAAATGCGTTCGTTTAGAATATATTTTAGGTGCAAATATTGTTTTATAACTTTAAAAAATAAATTGCGAATAACACTAGTCTGCATGATATCAGATGTTTAAAAACTAATGACTGCCCTTAATGCATTTTTTCATGCTGATTACAGAACTGTTCTTAGTTTTCTTCTATCACGTATAGTTTGTTTGCAATCGACCCGAGTTGATTTCGAAGATTCATCACTGAGAACAAGCATTATGTGGTATTCACACATAACGTAAATGTACATCTGGATGCCAACTTATCTAACTAATTTTAGGATACAGTCTGATTGGCATGAACCGCTCGTAAACCCACAAGAAATTTTGCTTCCACCATTACACATCAAATTAGGATTAATGAAGCAATTTGTAAAGTCTCTATCACAAGATGGGTATTGCTTCAAGTACCTTACTATGAAATTTCCCTTCATCACACACGAAAAATTAAAAGCTGGAATTTTCATTGGTCCTCAAACCAAAAATCTGATAAAGGACAAATATTTTCAAGAAGTGATGAATGAGATAGAAAAAGACGCATGGACCGCTTTCAAATGTGTTACCAAATTTTTTTAGGGAATAAGAAAGATGCAAATTACAGGAATATTGTTGAAACAATGGTGAAAAATTTCAAGTAGTTGTGCTCTGAGAGTATAAATGCACTTTCTGCATTCCATATTGACTACTTTCCAGAAAATCCGGGACATTACAGTGATGAACACGGTGAGCACTTTCACCAGGATATCAAAGAGATGGAAAATAGGTATAGGGGAAGATGGAATGTAAATATGATGGCAGACGACGACTGTTGGATGTTGAAGAGGTACAAATGATGAAGGGGGATTTACAAGAAAGACAAAAAGAAGAAAGTTTGTTTAATTAAACACTTTTTGCTTTTCGTTTTATTAAAAAATATCACGAACTTATAAGAACATTTTTTACAGCATTTTTAACGTGTTTAATGAAATACTTTGTATGGAATTGTGATAAACTTTTGATTGCATTAATTAAAATATTGAAAACACAACTTCTTATTTTTTGTAAAATCCTGACGTGATAGACAAAAATGGAAGTCATTTCCAGAATCAGCATCAAAAATTGATTCAGGAAAACTTGATCATAAGAAATCATCTGACAAAAAGTGTAAAAATACGGACTGATGTAATTTTAAATAAAATTAATTGGTACCTCTTTTAATTACAAAGCGTTACTTTTGTTTGTTTAAAAAAAATTTTAAATGTTAATGTATTGAATTTTCGAATTTTCATTTCAGAAATGAATTCAAACTTTAGTATTAATAGAACCAATACGTATGCGTGTAACGAATAAATGTAATTTTTCCTTCTTTTTCTGACTTTCGGGAAGAATTCGCGAAAAAAGCATGTTTTCTAGGAGTACGGAAATTATTTGCTGAAAATGAGGAATAGTGTATAAAGACGAGGTGTCCATCACTGAAAAAGGAAATCTCAGGTCGCACGGTGGGTGATTTACAGATTCTAGTTGGCCAAAAGTCGATTTTTAAAAGTTTATCCTAGCGTAATTTATTTTTTGCCCGTTATAGCTCAATAGTTAGGGCGCTGTACACTGCTATTCGTTTTGATATAACTATAATTGTATGTAAAAATAGCAAATAAAGCCTTTGTGCAACAATAATAAAAAGCAGAAAAACCAACGTTTAAAATGCACAAATAATATATGAAAAGCAGCAAACAGCTGTTTCGAATCTACTAGCGAGATTCTTCTTCAGTGCAAAAGGAACAGCGTGCTAGAAAAAGCAAGGCTGAGCGAGCCTTGCTTTTTCTAGCACGCTGTTCCTTTTGCATTGAAGAAGAATCTCGCTAGTAGATTCGAAACAGCTGTTTGCTGCTTTTCATATATTATTTGTGCATTTTAAACGTTGGTTTTTCTGCTTTTTATAATTGTATGGTCCATAGACTAGCCCAAAGTTGGTGCTTCTTAGTTGGGAATGAATCAATCAATTTGAATATAGTTCTTTAATCTGTTACTTGAAGTAGAATAAAATATACTGATCGATTATGGACGCTTCCAAATAAAATATGGACTTTTTTTATCCGATTTACGTGCACAAAGTTTGCCCATATCAGCTGTTATTTCATATTTAATGTCGCAAAAAATTTTAAGTTTTAATATACTAAAAGTTATACGATAAAGCACGATTAAGCTCAATTTTTGATAGGATTAAATAGTTTAGATTATTAGATTATTATAGATTATTAGATTAGATTATTAGATTATTAGATCGTTCCAATTTAATTTATCTGCCCTTAGGTGCCTCCCCAGTTTTTAGAATTTTTTTTAGCTTATTAAGTCTAAATAATTTTTTTTGAAATTTCAGTTCAAGTACCATTTTCTTTTTATCAAAGACCGCAGAATTTAAGTTAGTCACATAAATAAACTTTTCCCCTATTATGCAACGACAACAAGATTTAAAATTTAACGAAAATTTGAATTTGGTTGACAATATCTTGTTTATGGAGGAAAATTACAATGAAGACAACATGAAGTTTTGCAAGAGCGAAATGTTTAAATTTATGATCAAATTTGGACAAAAATTGCCAGTAGTATGTAGATATCTCAGGACAAAATGATTTAAAATATATTACTTGGCTGCAAATTTCGATTGGTTACAAAATTGATCCAGACAAATTCTCCAAATTCAGATTTGATACAATACAAAACATAATGAAGGCATTTTCTCATGATATTTTATGATTCCCATTCTTTACATAAGTTTCCTCTGTGCAGAGATAAATATAAATATACAACACAGCAATTTTCACTAAAGCCGTCGAATGTTTACTCCGTACCTTAAATTTTAGAAAAATTATTTTTGGGATTTGTTGTAATAATACAAAATAGTTTTAGCTTCTATACCGTTTAGAAAGTATCATTAAAATTATCAAGAAGAACATGAAATCATGCGTCAATCAGATTATGAAACATTTTTCAACGCCTTCGAACTACTATAATAAAACTTCATAGCTTAACGCTCTAGAAAAACGCTCTCTAAGTAATAATTTGTAAAACATATAACGTAAGTACAGAACTTGTGTGAAAATATAAATTATTTGAAAACAACGTTTAAACACACAATAAAATAAGTAGATTTGATCATACGTATACGTGTCGTAAGTACTAGGACTCACATCCTCAGTGTAAAAACTTTAAAAACAATATCCCCCCAACTGCATGTACGGTGAAAAAACCTAAATGTCAAAACATAATACCAAAAGACCATCAAGTTCTAACAGCCAATGAAATTAATGCGGAAGTGAAGTGTCGTGACACAACAAATCCATCCAGAAAGTTGAGATCCATGGTGTACTAGATAAATCATTAACCAAGGAGTCTTTAAATTTATGGATATGAATAGCCTCAAAACGAAACGTATACGTATGATCAAATCTACTTATTTTATTGTGTGTTTAAACGTTGTTTTCAAATAATTTAAACATATAACGTGTTTGAAAACAAAATTTCAACCACAGTCGAAAAAATAGCTGAAAGTTTTCTACATCCTTGTATATGAACCATAGATTTATCATGTGTCATTCAATATGCTAAAATTTAGAACAGTTAGTGAACGCATAGCTCAGTTGAAAATTCCTCATCAGCAATTTCCGTCAATAAACGGAAATATACTCCAGATGTTTCGTGCAGCCCTGTATAGGGGAGAGTAGCCATATTTGGATGGACCGCCGCTTTAAATGGGTCGTTGCTATTCTGCTGTTAATTACAGAAATAGACTCCATCTACCCTCTGAAATCCAACTCATCAGCATGACGTCATTTATGATTGGAAGAAGCACCCGTCTACCACGTGCTGTTTTCAGACAATTTAAAAAAACCTAAAATTAGCTGTTTTAATATAATTTTTGCTTACTAAACGCAAGTGAATACTTTAAAACTAAGGTAAGTTGTTGTGTTTTCATATGCATATCTGGATTCCTCTGTTTATTGTGCATATTTTTCACGCGGATTTGTTTGATATCGTTTTCGTTCTTAGCCTTGAGATTTTCTGTTTTAAAAAATGGCGCAGTTGTTTTAATTGAGACAATTTAAGCTGCTTAAATTGGACCAGATATACGATCATAAATTTGAAAAGTAAGTAATGAATTTTGAGGGCTGTACGCTTTGTACACTATTTTTTTTCAAGGTTTTACAATGGATTACTATCTCCATGCCAGTTTTTTTTTTTTTTTTTTTTTTTTTTTTTTTTAATATCTGGATCTATTTTTTTATTAGGCCTATATAAATTTAAAAATTATTTTACATGTTTATGCAATAAATTTTGTTTGCAATTTCTTTTATCTTGTAAGTATTCGTATTTATTTTGTTCTGAATTCTTTATTACTACGGCGTACTTCATTTACACAGTTTAATTCAAACATTTTCCTCCTGGAGGATATTTGCGGTTCCGTGAGGGGGGTGGCAGACTTTTTACAGTTCTGGATATGGAATTACACTTTTTTTGCCATTAAAACGCATAAAATCTCAAACCATCCGGGAGGGGTGGTTATTTCAAGGCTCCGGAGGGGGGGGGGGGATTTCCCTGAATTCGACACTGTTTGAATATATAATGTTTTGCGTTTGATTACCCGTTGCTTTTTTTTCAATATAACATATTTTTTAAACACTTTTTTAATACAATTGAATATTGTTGAAAACGACATAGACAAACTGTCAGAAAGAAAAACACCGGTGACAGCAAAAGATATAGGAAACGAAAAGAAGAGAGTAAGTTGTGAAGAAACTGGCCTGCAAGAAGGCTGCAGGTACAACTTCCTCCAAAAAGCCAAAGAATCATTAGAAATGTTATCCTTCTTGCTAAATTCAGTTAAATCAAAGTACAGAGGGAGCCAAAAAAACAGCTATATTAACATCTTTACCATATAAAGTGAACCTTGAAATGAAAAAAAAAAACCCGACAATAACGAAGCTTTCAAACCACAAAAGCATTTGGAGCATAAAGGTTTAAAAAATAGGCGTAACGCAATTGAAAAGAAAAGGGTGGAAGGGAAGAACTGCAAACAAAGTGTAAAGAAAACTTCTGTTGCAAAAAAGAAACGTCTAGTGATTCAGAATTTAAAACGAAAAATCTAGACAGTCATGATTGGTTTTGCCTAATGTGTAAGAAAAATAAAATAGCAGTAATGATTCAGTGTTCAGATTACCAAATATGGCTCCATGTTGTGCGCGCTGGAATAAAAAAATGAACAAACAACATTCATGTGTAAGTTTTGCATCACTTCTTACATGATACTTAAGTAACTGGCAATTAGTTCCATAATTTCTGTTCATAATTACTGATAACTTTGATTTATATTTTGAATATCTTTAGATTTAAAACAATTACTGTTATTTTCAGATATTTGATTTAGTGATATTTTATTGCTGTTATTTCGGTTGATTGTTCCATTAATCGCAAACTTTGGTTTTAATAAACTTAGTTATATTCCCTAGTCATTAAAACAGCCTGATATTGTTTGGTCCAATTTAGGAGACTGGGGGGTCTAACTTAGGCAACCAGTTGCTGAATTTGGACCACTTTTGACTAATTTTTCAAATTAAAATAAAACTTAACATTTTCAAAAAAAAAATATCTAAAGATTTATTCAGTTAGAAGATAAATAAATTGACCCCGTGTAGTGATGTTTTGCAGATATTCCAGAAATTAAGTGAGTTACACATGAAAAAAAGAGAAGTGGTCCAAATTCGGCTACTCTCCCCTATGATTTATAGAATTTATATACACACACACACTAAATAGTTTGCAATTTTTATAATTTAAAAAAGTGTTTCACAACTGAAAACGTACTTCCATCAGTTATTATTCATATAGAGAAAAATATAACTGACTTATTTTGTGTGCCCCTGTATATGAAAGATGAATGGCACATCATATTCAATAGTAAGCATCTTATAGAGCACCTCGGAGATATATATCAGTTTAATTACTTTTGGAATAGTGTAACATGAAAAAAATACATTACAAACAATTTTTCTCCATAGAGCGTAATGTAACACAATTCTTTTAGTGTCCCTGTAAATGATCGATAAATGCTATCCATGTCATATTCTATAGCAATCATCTTGTAGTGCACTTCATAGATATGTATATAATTTTCAAAGTGTTTGAAATTATGAAACATCGTTAAAAACCATCGAAAATGATTTTTCCCCATAGGCCGAAATGTAATGAAATACTTTTGAATGTCCCTCTAACGAAATTATGACTGCTACACGCTACATTTTGCAATACCTAACATTCAATAGTGAATATCAATAACATTTTTCAATTTCATGGCGATGCGACTATATTGACGCCTAAAATAATTTTTGCTCGCTAGATCCGGAAAATCACCCACCGTGCGCCATTGTCATTGACAACCGGTGGGAAATGAATGTATATGTTAGGGCTACTATAATACAGGCTGAATCGTCAAACATTTTGTTTCCCACTTAGACCAATCAGCGATCGTTGCCCACGCGGCTAGAAATGTTGTGGCCAATCATTCTTCTCCCACTGGCAATTAAATGGCAAAGGCGCCATTAGACGGACATGCGCCAGGTGTAGAGCACAAGCTGGAGATTTTATTTTCAATTTTCCACTATGACTAGCAATAAGCGTAAATCTCTGACTCTTTAAAGTAAGGTTGAAATTATTCACTTAGAGGATGATGGAACAATGCTACATTGCTAAACAATTCGGAAATCCCTAGAAATCATTGCCTACAATTAAAAAAAATAATCGGAATGAAATTTTCAAACATTTTTTTTACAAGGAATTCACGCCTAAGCGGAAAAGGCTTAGAACTGCGGTGAATGCTGATATCGACGAAGCCTTATTTACCTGGTTTAAAAGTGTTAGAAAGAAAATTTTTCCAATAAACTGGCCAATACTAAAAGAGAAAGCAAACCTTTTTGCTAATCTTCTTAATAAACTGGATTTCGAACATGGAAATGGGTGGCTTCAATGGTTAAAATATAGACATGTTATTGTTTTAAAAACAATTTGTGGTGAAAGTGGCGAGGGGGACGAGACAGTGGTAAGCAGTTGGGTGGATGATTACAAAAAATTGATTATTCTGTACTGAGCTTGTGATGTCTATAATGTTGATGAGACTGGGATTTTGTATCAGTGGTTACCCGAAAAACGTTTGCTCTAAAAGATGAAAATTGCACCGACGGCGGTAAACAGTCCAAAATTAGATTAACGGTTTTGGTCACACTAACAACTAATATGGATAGATCCGATAAGCATAAACTAATGGTTATAGGAAAATCAAAAAATCCCGGATCTTTTAAAGGGTGCAGAAAATTGCCCATTTCATATCGTGCAAAACAAAAATCCAGAATGACATCACATTCATTTGAAGAATGGCTCAGTGACTTTTAAGCTTATAAATGAATAAAAAAGGATAAAAAATTCTTTTGCTGATCGACAATTGGACCTCGCATGGAACAAGAGAGAACCTTAAATCCACAACAATGTGCCGGTTTTTCCTACCGTAACCTCAAAATTGCAGCCAATGGATCAATGGATCAAGGGAATATTAACAGCTTAAAGAAATCGTATAGAATACATGTTTTGTTCCACATTCTACTTAGTGTTAGAAAAAGAAAAACGGCATGTTTACTATCGATATCAAAATGACCAGCGAGATGCTAAAGGATGCGTGGCGTGATGTGAAATCAGGAACAATTAAAAACTGCTGGATGCACGCTGGATTTGCTGTTGAAATATCGAATGACATTGATGCATCATTCGATCAAGATCATGAAGCGAATGACCTATGGGGACACTTAAGTAGAAACAAAATTATTTCATCGGAAGTAATATTCATTAGAATACACAGAAATTGACGCAAATGTTATTACAGAGAATGGAACCGCCTATTAAAAAATTGTGGAATCTCTCAACTCAACACAAAGTGATGAATCGGACGATGATGTTCAGGAAGAAAGAATCACAGCACACAACGTTTCAGCAGCTGTTGCTGGTCCAAATTAGTGCTGCCAGGTATCCCGATTTTCAGGGGCTGCAAGACACGTCCCGTGTAACCACTGCCCGGGACGTCAAAAATCCCGATTTTTCATGATGCACAAATTCTTTAAAATTTCTTTTACCACCAGGATATTCGTTAATCTGCATCGAGTGGAATTTAATACAATTAAATCTGTGAAGATACAGAACCTATCTAAAGTGGAAATTTTTTATAGCCCCTTCCAAAGGACTGTCTTACAAATCTACCTGCCTACACGGAAACCTGTCTAAAATGGATTTTTCGTGGTTCTTAGCGATTTTGTTTTCATAAGTTTTACTTTGTTTTTTTAAGTCTGTGTAAACAGAAACTATTTATAACGAAATTCTGTTATAAACGTAAAATTTTATTGATGCTATACTATACAATTATACCTGCTCAACTGGAATTTTGTTTTAGTTCCTAGCGATTTGTTTTCACAGTTTTTGCTGTAAAAGATTGTTGTGTTTATTGAGTACAATAAAACCTGCTAAAACGGAATCATCTGGGACCAGAGGAAAAATCCCGTTTTAAACAGACTTTTGCCTTAACAGGCATAATTGTATGGTATTTCTACCGTGGAACGATGTAAGTTTTACGTTTAGAATAGGATTTCCTTATATGCAGTTTACTTTTTCATAGGGTTTACTGTATGTTTATGTCCCAATTTAGAAGTCGCTGTCCACCTTTTTTTTTCTCCTTGTCCCGCTTTTTTTGCGCTGTTGAAACTGGTAACACTAGTCCAAGTCTTCAAAATCTCCGTAAATATTTTTCTGCTCATGATGTTGACTGCAGCAAAAATTTAGACGAACTGAAGAGGAATTTGTCTGTGTGCATTTTGAATTCAAATGTGCAAAATGCCATGATGGATTTTTTCTCCTCTATTTCACTCTATGTAAAGTTTCATTTTTGGCAGGTGCGCGTTATTTTGTTTTCTGTGCTATATCTTGTCGAAATAAATGAAATGATAAAGGTTCTTCTTAAATTTTAATCATGTTTCAGAATAAATATAATTTTAACTTTTTGATTACGAGCAATAAGGAATGGTGACTACTTTTATATTCATCCGTACCACAATTTGCAAAAAATGCTCTTTGTGGTAGATTTCTCGTGGAATTATACTGGTATAGGTGTATGGCAGGGATTATTTTTCAAAAAGTGGTACGAATATAATAAGGAAATTATCTCTGGGTCGACATATATCCCAACCTCGTAATCAAAGTGTTAAGCCTTTCTGTTATTGAAATATCCTTAATAAATGTTTAAAAACGTTTAAAATGTTTTGACTACTAAAACTAATAAGCGTGTTAAATTATACATTAAATAATTAGTTCTGAAATGAAACTATGATCGCTGATAACGAATATTGTTTACAACAATATAACATTCGTTTCCGAGGGTCTTTGTTATAAACGGGCTCGACTGTATATCCAAATGAACGATATAACGATGCACGGTATAACGAAGAATACCGTGTCTTCAAACGTTTTACTCAACTTAAAAAGTTATGGAGTAAAAATAAATGTTAAAAGGTAAATTACCAAAATATTTAGGCAGTTTTAGTGATAGAAAGTTAAATATTTTCTTAACCCATTATTTAATTGAAGACATTAGTCGTTACTACCAATAAATATTCTGAATTTTAAATTCATTTAGTAAGGAACTGACAAGATAAGATACATTTAACAAGGGATCTCTATTGTGCCGGAATTAATAAGAAAAACTTTCTAATGAATAAACATTATCATTATAAGAATAGCGAAATTTTATGATTTTCCCCACAGGCGTTGTTAAAGGTACGAAATTCGGAGTTCTTAAATCTCTAAGGAATTCGTAAGTTTTGCAAATTTTGTTAAAAAGAAAAACTAATTTTGATCAGAGTGCAACATCCCGAAAAATGCCCGAAGTGAGTTAATCCCGAAAAGTTACTGCACTTTCTTAAATTTAAGATATCGTGTAAATGAAGAAGAAAGGTTTTCTGGAGTTATCCACATGAAAGTTGAATTTAATAATTCTTTTAATTACTGGACCTTGGGAATAAGGAATAGAATATTTTTTCACTTTTTGGTCATTTTTCAGCGTAAAAACTAGAAAATAACAAGAAAAATAAAGTAATCCGCGTTATATTGTACATGCCGGATTACAAGGTAAAAAATATGTCTGAAGCGTGGTATTTGAAAAGTAAGTTAGATGATAATTACCTAAAAATAAATTAACATATGTTGGACAATTACACCATGAAATATTATAAATAAGAATACATTCGTAAAAACTCATAAAATTGTTAAACAGTACATGAAACAAGAACCTTTATATGAACTTGCAAAAATAAATATGATGATAAAATGTAATATCTACGTTTCGAACTGCTTCTGCAGTCGTCCTCGGAATAAAATATGATGTTCGATAAAATATGAAACATCATAATATGTTACATGAAATGTAACATACATATGTTTCATAACGTTACATGAAACGTTCTTATTTCATGTACCATTTAGCAATTTTATACGTTTTCACAAATATATTCTTATGCTATATACTAAAAATAAATATTTGTCTCTAAAACGTTATGTTATTTACATATTACAGTTTTCTTAGTAAAATTAATATTAAAGAGATTCCACTTATTTTAAATGAAACGCGTTTAAAATCATTACAAAAAGTACTTCTAAGGTAGAACTTATGTGTTTTTTGTTTTTTTTCCTGTCACGGGAGATCCGGAAAGGGAACGGTAAATTCAAATAAGTGGGTCGACGCGATATACCCAGGGCGACTCTGTTTTCGACGTTTGACTGAAATTAAATGGCTAACTAGAGAAAAAATGTTCAACGGCAAATTAAAAATAAAATATTTAGACAGTTTAAGCGATGGAAAGTTAAATATTTTTTAACCTTTTGCTCAATTAAACAGATGAGTGGTTATTGTATAAGTATACTGAATCTTAGATAAATTTAATAATGAAAAGATAAGACATGATAAAATTTTAAGATAAATTTAATAAGGAAATCGCTGTTGCCCCTGAATTAATACGAAAATCTTCTTTATGAATAAACATTTTTGTTATAAGAATAATGAATTTTTATAAATCTCCACAGGCAATGTTTGTGGCGATAATAAACGTGTGCGATTGTAGAAGGGTTACGTACATTGCGAAGTTCTTTTAATAAAAATATTGATCGTTAAAGAAATAATAAAAACTGGAATTACCTTAATTATTATTAGGATGCTATAAAATGTATAAATGTATATGGAATTATCTTACTTTACAGGTTAGGCCGACGGACGCGATTGGCTTCGAACCCAGCACCTCCCGTCTACCAGCTTCGAGTGCAGAACCTCTCGTCCACTGGTAGGGACAAAGTCCTACGGAAAACCACTGATATTGGAATAGCTACTTCTCGGTAACTACTGATATTATTTCAATAATGTTTTTTAAATAGTTTTCATAGTATCTAAACTACAAATTGATTGTTCGACAAGAAATGAAAAGGCAATAGTGCGCATGCCCTGTAATTCTAGGTTGTTGTTTTTTAGTTATATAAAAAAAAATGTTTTGTTTTTAATCTTTCTCTCTCTCTCTCTCTCTTTATTTATTTATTTTCGGCTAATGGAATTTTTACATATCTAGTTGAGAAAAATATCAGCAGAAATCGTTTGCTCGAATTATGGTTTTAATTAATATTTTTTTATTCTATTGTAGCATGGTAATGACAGGTATGATAATGGTAATGACAATCAGAGAAACATGATATTGACATGTTAAATGATCATACAACATTACATTTTATTTTAAGTACTGTAAAAGCACTTATTTTCGCGAGGCTTTAATTTTCGCGATTTTCGCGAGACCGTCGTAATCGCGAAAATTTAAGTTTCGCGAAATATTTTTCTTCGCCTCAAATAATAAAAAAAAGTCAGAAAATTTTCACTTATCCAGAATTTAATGATTACAGTTACTTAAATAACAAATAAGTACAAAAATTTCTTGAATACTTACAACTATTTCTTGAATAAAAACAATAACACAACTAATAGAATGCAGCTCATTCACTTACAATATTTATACCAGCTTCTTTGAAGCCATTCAAAGTTATCTCATATTTGGCTTTAACACCGTTAAATGTTTGCACAAGCCAAGAAGCGTGAATCGGTTTTAATCGTGATATTTGCAGGCCCACAGATATTTTTTACTCTAGAAATTTAAACAAAAGGGGTTGGTTCTATTAGATAGTTTCGAGATTTTTCAATTTTCGGTTCTGTTCATATAAAATTCGCGAAATTTTCAGCTCGCGAAATCACCGATATCTTCATTTTCGCGAAAATTACGACTCGCGAAAATAAGCGCTTTTACAGTAATTTATTACATTTTAGAATACATTAGAAACACCTAATGTTTTAAAATTTCATATTTCTGAAAAAAAAAAATTGTTTCATAACTTTTTATCAATGTTAACCCTTTTTACAAAAGCAACAAGAACGAAAAATCATGCATCAAGCATATATTATAAAACACTTTCCAATAGATTCAGAATACTGTAATAAAACTTATCAATTGAATTAGATGGTATATGATAACTTTTTGGAAAAAAGGTAACACATTGAAAACCCAATGTCAGCAATTACCATCAATAATCGAAAAATGTGAATTCTTTGACAGTTTTCTTGACAGTTTTTTTCCGTCAATTTGAGAGATTTTTTTTTTTACACTTCATTTTCAATACCCGAACAAGCTATGGTAAACCTCATTAACATATATTGATAGTATGAATATCCGATTAGATTTGGCCAAGTTAGAGCACAAACAGATACACAGACGTCAGACAAACAAATAGAATTCATAAACATTTTTGAACTATTTTTGAAAGTCTTAAAAAGACTGGATGATATTGGATATGGGATGAACACTTTGCTTTCAATCAGAAACTATAAAGTTTGAAGTTCTTGATCAGAAATCTCAACAACATCCCCTACAAATAAATTAAATTGTTCGATTTTTATCCATTTAAATAAAAATAAAATAAGATAATTTGATTTACCTAGTTACTATTTATCTTCAAACACATTTGCAACCCAACTGTTAATTTGAATTTCAGAGGTACCTGCCATTATAACATGGTGCATGTTTCAAGTACAATTTGATTTTTTACTCTCACAAACAATCAATTTATCTGTTAGCTGAGCATTATGAACGGAGTGACCCTTATTATGATACTGTTTGTAAATATCTTTTGGTTAGAAATCAAAACGTGAAAGAGATCTGGCTTTTATATTTGAAGACTTTGATTTTGTAGAAGAAATTTGACGTATTTTCATTGTTCTGACAAGACGATTGCTGATTACAATGCTGTGAAGTACGTTGCAATTTCATTGGACAAAAGTTAAAACTTATTTTATTCCTATATTGGTTTGTTAATGAATCACTTATGAGAGGAACGTTTATTAATTTGAGGATTTAACGTAACGATATGATTAAAAATTGGCATGACATGAGCCCATTTACTGCATGGGTCAAGCTGCCTGATATAGTGCAAAATCTTTGGTTTACATATAATAAATCTTCCTGTATGTAATGGGACTTGCTTTCGAGAACCGCCAAAATGAAAAACAATTGGGGTTCTGCATTTATTTTACAAGAATAATTTTTACTGTATAATCTACATGAAAAACTACTTCATATTTGGAATTATTTTGCAAATTTGTTAAAACGTCATAGGACAAAAGTTAAAACTTATTTTATTCCTATATTGGTTTGTTAATGAATCACTTATGAGAGGAACGTTTATTAATTTGAGGATTTAACGTAACGATATGATTAAAAATTGGCATGACATGAGCCCATTTACTGCATGGGTCAAGCTGCCTGATATAGTGCAAAATCTTTGGTTTACATATAATAAATCTTCCTGTATGTAATGGGACTTGCTTTCGAGAACCGCCAAAATGAAAAACAATTGGGGTTCTGCATTTATTTTACAAGAATAATTTTTACTGTATAATCTACATGAAAAACTACTTCATATTTGGAATTATTTTGCAAATTTGTTAAAACGTCATATTGCTATCACTTATTTACTTCATGTTTCAATAGTTTCGAAATAGATCCTGTGAAATCATTCATTAGCTTTCCAATGATACTGCAATGATAATGCTGATTCTTTTCTTTTTCTGTTACTGAAATAACCTTTCCAATATTTTTTATTGAAGTAGATTTTCTTGTAATACTATGCTAATGGCAATTTTTATGGAAAAATATTAGAAAATTCTTTTCAAATTTATCATTTCCATAGTCTGTTGGTCATTATCATGTTTTCAAATGCCAAGTTTATTTTAGGCTTAATTACAGCTATTGAAGGCTTGTGGTATGTTTATTTGGAAAATAGTCCCAAAGCTGCTTATAATTCAATCAAGAAAGTTATTAATTATTGAAATATTTAAAAGACCAGGCTTTTTTTAATCATCTGTCCTGAACTTTCTATAGAACCAATTTTGATGTATATTTTTTTTAAATGAAAGCAGTTCATTTGTAGATGTGCCCGTACTAGCGATTTTTTAAAATATTATCATTTTTATATTTTAATTTTTTAATTTAAAATGTTTTTTGCGAAATTTCTTTAAAATGGTTTCAATCAGATATCTTCCATTGTTGCACAGAAAAAAGTGAAAATGGAATTTGTTTATTTTATTGATTATATCCTTATTGATGCCATTTTCTCATTATAATTAAAAATAACTTCAAAAAATTTGAACAGAAAATGACATCATGCTTTAAAAAACACGCTTTTATCTCAGGAAACTGTTACATGTCAATATTTTTTCGTTCCGTTAATAGTGATCAGGCTTTAAGCGAAATGCTTCATTGAAATGGTAGAAATATGAGAGAAAATGTCGTCATATTTAAAAGAAAACTAAGATTTTTTTTTTTTTAAAGTAAAACTAAATATTTTTACACAAATGCGTAAAAAGCATATATGTCTGCAATTTATATTTACCGGTACTGAGATTAGAACCTCAAGTCAAGAGTGCAAATGTTCATATGCAAGGTTGTAGCTGACAAACGTGTCTTCAAGATTGGAAAAACATTTCGCAATAAACTATTGTGCGTCAAAATATTATTAAAATGGTGAATACGGGTATGAGTATGTAAATTTTAAGATAGTGAAAATGACGTAAGGTTTAGATTTCATGTAGAAAAAAAAAAAAATGATTGCGTCAGAGTGAAATAATTTTTACTGATTATTCATTCCATAATACGTAGCATGAGATCCTCAGTTGATAATTTCATCGCATTTACTTGATCTTGATTACATTTTACTAATTACGTATACGAATAAAGTTTAATTTTTTTAATAACTTGGAACAGTTGAAGTTTAAAGGAAATAGTATTTTGGTAACTTTAGATTAAAGTAATATTTTTTAAAGAGTTAGACTAATCAATGTTCGATGGATTTTTTATTGCATTTAATTTGTATTTTATTAATCAATGTAATTGTTCTTCTTTAAACCTTTTCTTTCGTCAAAATTCGGCGGGTCTACCTCGTTTTTATTACTTTAGTAATATGAAACATGGTGATGACACATAAGACACATTTTTCCCAATCTGTACTAATAAAAGAATGTTCCGCACTGTCTGTGCGTGTGAGTGTGTGAGATGGCTAGGAAAATCTACAGCACGTACAAGACTGAAAATTTTTGCGAGGGTTAGTCGAAAGCCTCTCCTCGTGCACCTGAGGCTCAGAATTTTAAAATTTCGATAATTAGTCGAGTTATTAATAAAAAAGCTCATCGAGAACGTTTCCTTTTCTCTGAAAATCGGATCATGCTTGCGCATGCTCAGTTCGATACAATCTTTAGCCGGAACTAAAACACCTGCTTTCATTTGAAATCGCAGTCGATGGAATTTTCTAATTTTCACTAAGTTACGAAAATTAAAGAAACTATTTGAGGTATCAATTTGAAACTATGTATACATGCATGAATGATTAAAGTTGCAATTTTTCCAAATTGGGCGTAAAAGTATCCAGGCCGGGATTTGAACCAAGGACCTTTGGCTGAAGCCGCCAATGCTCTACCAACTGAGATATCCCGAACAAACCAGGCAGACACATAATCCACCCAGAAACCTAATGACTATGACTTCTGCGTAGCTGATTCACATATCAGACCAGATGTCATAGTCATTAGATTTCTAGGTGAATTATGTGTCTGTCAGATTTGTCCGAAATAGCTCAGTTCGTACAGCATTGGCGGCTTCAGCCAAACGTCCCTGATTTGAATCCTAGTCTGGACACTTTTTCGCCCAGTTTGGAAAAATTGCAACTTTAATTATTTATGTGTAAATAAGTATCCAGTACTTTTCTGGAGTTATATTACCTGCATTTTATGAATATGTATACATACGTAGAAAATTTTTCTGCATCCGAATATCTAGTTTTTGTAAAAATTTGTCAGTAATTTTCTTTTCCTTTCTTTTTTTTCTTTGGTAAAAAACTGAAGAGACGATTAAACAAGTAAGAAAAATCATGCGTACAGCATAGATTATGAAACACTTTCCAATACTTCCTGAAAGCTTTAACGAAACTTCGTTACTTAGGGAAATAAGGCAAATAAGATAACTAAGTAAACATTTAAAAATCTGATTTCAGTAGTTACCGCTCATAGCCAAATATCTATTCCAATTCTTTTGAACAGCCCTGTATTCGATCTGTATGTTGATATATATACTATATAATGTGAAAATTTAGTTTAGCAAGAAAATGCATAACAGGTTGAAATTCATCTTTCAGCAATTTATACTAATAGATGGAAACATACTTGAATACTTTTGTACAGCCCTGTAGTTTACCTAGTACCTTTATTACATGCCACTATTTAGCTAAAATTTAATTCAAACTAAAACACGCTTAAAACTACTGAAATTACATTTCCAGAAATTATCACCCATAGACTGCCATGTATCCAACTCTTTGCGTGGCCCCGCATATCATTTTATCTATATTCTACAAATATTTCTTAGTACACTAAATTCAGTTCAGCTAAAAATGCATAACTTCTTTAAAATCCACCTTTAAGCAATTTATGCTCATACTCAGTAACCTTTACGAATTCATTTCTGTAGCTCTGTATATGAACTATAGCATTTATACGCACTTTATTGTATGCATAAATATAGTGAAGAAGTAGGTAAGTGTAATCACAGATCGCACAGAAGGTTTCGTTTAATATTCCTTTCAAAACACTTTATCCTTTTGACAAATCTGTTAGCTCCACATTTCGCAACCAGGGGCGCACTCTATTCTAAACGAACCTCTATCCGAACGAAACTCCGTTTTATATCTTATCTGTAGTCCTTAGTCGAGGGGATTGGGCCGATAGCACCGGAGATAAGTAGGCGCCCCTGGCGGTAAAAAGTGGAACGAAAATATGTAAGGCTATGGTGCATAATATGAAAGAATGGTCAAAGGGGTGTCGGCAAAAGTTGGAAAAGTGCTCCCCGTGTGAAAAGGGCGGAGTTAGAAAAATTGCTTAAAATACACACGTTAGAGCCCGGAGTAGTAAATAATATAAGACTTTTTGAAAATTTTATGATTTTCCGTGTGGTCTGAGGTATTCAGCTATACGTATGCAAAAATTCATGTCTCCAACTTAATTAGGGGCTCTCTTAGAAAGAATTGCTTAAAATATATATGTGGTAGCTCAAAGGGTTAAACGTAAGACCTTTTCAAGATTTTATGATTTGTCGCCTGGCCTCAGGTGTTCTGCTATAAGTATGCAAAATTTCAAATCTCCAATTTAATAAGGGGCTCAGCTAGAAAGAATTGCTTAAAATACGCATGTGGGAGCCCAAAGGGTTAAATGTACAGCTTTTTCAAAATTTTATGATTTGTCGTATGATATGTGGTGTTCAGCTATAAGTATGCAAAATTTCACGCCTCCAACCTAAATAGGATTTCACTTAGAAAGAATTGTTTAAAATACACATGTCGGAGCTCAAAGAGTTAAATGTCGGCTGTTTCAAAATTTTATGATTTGTTCTTTGATGTGAGGCGTTCAGCTATAAGTATGCCAAATTTTACGCCTCCAACCTAATTAGGGACTCACTTAGAAAGAATTGTTTAAAATACACATGTGGGAGCCCAAAGGGTTCAATGTACGACTTTTTCAAACTTTTATGTTTTGTAATTTGATGTGAGGTGTTCAGCGATAAGTATGCAAAATTTCAAGTCTCCAACATGTATAGTTTCTGAGAACGGGCTCTGTGACAGGCGGACAGACAGATAGACAGACAGACAGATGAGCGAAACGAATAGGGTTTCGTCAGATGAACGAAATCCTAAAAAAGCGCATATCATAATTAAAAATGCTTTTCGAGCAATCATTACTAATAAACAGTAATTAGTTTACAATATAGTAGTATCTGAAATCTTTTCAAATACACCGCAAACAATTTCCCCTATACCATTATGTAACGGAATTCTTTTGTGTGGCCTTGTAAAGGAGCAGTAACTATTCTTTGCACCGCATATTCAACAGAATGCATATTTTAGTGGGCTTCATAAATAAATATCAATTTTACTATGTTTGAAAGAGTGTAACATCATTAAAAACCATTTTAAACGATTTTTTCCCGTAGGCTGTAATGTAACGGAAAACTTTTGACTGTCCCTGTAAATGAACTAAACATGCTAGAAACTTTATTTGAAATAGGGATCGTACTATGGTAGAGGTCACTAACATCCAAAAATTTCAGAACGATCCGACTATATTTAAGAGAGTTAGAGCGCGGACAGACGGACAGACGGCTAGACGGCTAGACGGACAGACGGCTAGACGGCTAGACGGACAGACAAACCGAAGTCATAAACACTTCTCAACTTTGTTGGAAAGTGTTAAAAATGATCCAAACAGGGATCGGCATTCATTAAAAATTGAATAAATAGAAGATCTTCTTCCGGCCCATCCCTCCATTCACTTTCCAAAAATGAAAGAAAATAATTGTGAACTAATAAGAGGAAATTAAAGACATAGATTTGAAAATCGTTAAACATACGTATGTAAGACTTGAAGGTGAGAATTCGAGAGGAAAGGGGGAGGAGCATAATGTGGGATGCTCAGACACAGGGTAATTAAAAATTTGAAAGGTTGACCAAACGCTTGACTATTTTAGGCCTTAATTATCTGAGTCTTTTATATCGCGTCTTCTTGAAAATTTAAACAAAGAGTTGAATTTCGGGGTGGAGGGGTGGGGCGAGCAAATTTTTAAAATCGTACAGATTTCTAGAATAAATATCAGTATTTTAGATCTGATTTTTTTACAGAACCCTCTGATAAATATTTTTTATAACATTAATAAAAATTCCAAAGAGGGGATGAGGTGAATTCCGGGGCGGGAGAGTTGGCCCCGGGTTAGGCACTTTTTTAACTTTTTCCGGCCTTTCTTATGTGATATATCATTGGACAGCCTTTGACAATCGTTCATATCATGCACTTCCCGTCCCCCTCCCCCAATTTGCCCCCTGGGGGCAATTTTCTAACTTTTTCGACTCACTCATGTGATATATCATCGGGCAGTCCTTTGACCACTCCTTCAATTTCTGTAGCTTCCATCCTCCCAATTTATGCCCTCGGGGCTACATTTCTAAATTTTTCAGCCCCCCTCATGTAATATATCATTGGACGGACCTTTGATCACGCTTTCATATTATGAACCTCCCATTCCCCCCCCCCTCAATTTCCCCCGTGGAGCATTTTATAACTTTTTCCGACCCCCTTATGTGATATATTATTGGACAACCCTTTGAACACTCTTTCATATTATGCACCTCCAGTCTCCCCCTCCGCCCAATTTACCTTTAGGGTTTTTTCTTTTATTTGAGTCCCCATCCCCCTTGACATATCTACGGATAGGTTGATTGACGGAGCTTCGTTCGGATATAGTTTTGTTTAGAAAAAGTGCCACCCTGGCGGTGGAAAGTGGAACTAACTGATTTTGCAGAGCGTGCGCAGCATGTCTCCTATACGGTGAGGCGGGCAGCTAGGACTTGTGTCAGACGTTCGTATAGAACATATTGCGTCGGTTACGTTTAGGTTATAGTTAAGTTACAGTAAGGTTACGGTTAAGTTACAGTTAGGTTACGCTTTGGTTACACTTAGATTTCGGTTAGGATACAGTTAGGTTACGATTCAGGCCCGCAACTAGATGGGGGCGATGGGGGCTGAGCCCCCCCCCCCCTAGCTTCCTCTAGAGCCCCCCTAACGATTTCCCTACTTTTTATTTTTTCTTTCAACAAAATGTACGTTTTAACTTTCTAAAAAAAAAAAAAAAAACTAGCAAGGAAAACATTTAGATATTTTAACTGCTTGGATGCAATGGAATATGCCAAACATTTTGCGTTCAGAACCCTATTAGATTAGTTGTTTTATATTATCTTGCTTGCGATACAAGTCTCGAAACGCGTTCTAAGTAGGAACATTTCTTTCTCACGAAAAAATTAAGTCCAGACGCACACTAACTAGCCACCACATGTTTTTGTACATCTTGACATTTTAAAAGCAATGATCGTATACGGGATGAATGGAAATAGACATATGCTGCTCAAGTTAATCGATAATTAGTTAAGCAATGGTTAAACGTCTTCACTAAAACGTAGTCACAAAAAAGACGTGTTTCTAAATGTTAATGATTTGCCTGGTGACATTATGTATTTGACAGCAGATTTAGTTAATGATGAAATATCACTTGGAAACTAACTAGAATGTTTGTTGAAGGAAATTAGAAATATAACGAAATGTCATTTTATACAAATGGAATAAGAAAAATAGTTGCTTGAAAGCCAAAAATTGTTTCATGCTATAGGTGTAGGCAGTAGAAAAGCAGGGGTAGGGCATTTTTTTGTTTGCTTTTTGAACTTTCGTCTAATTTTTTTTTCTTGTGTTCTATGAATTTGCTAAACATTTTTTTTTCTATTTGTCATATAACAATAAAAAACATTAAGTGAAAAAGCATGATTAAGATTAAGTTTATTATAAGATAATGACAAAAATATCTTCAAGTATTTGGCGTATGTTTCATTTAAATCTATTTTCAAGCATAAATGCGCTACTTTCTGACACATTTTCGAAATAATTTTAATGATAAAGGCATAAAATTTGCAGATATGATTATTCAAGCTCGAGGAATTAAACTGTGTTCTGTGTTTTATAAGGCTGTTTTCTAATCTAAACCAGCTACTTTTTGACATAATCGCGAATTTCTTTT
Source organism: Maratus speciosus (assembly GCA_963932465.1). Classification (NCBI taxonomy): domain Eukaryota; kingdom Metazoa; phylum Arthropoda; class Arachnida; order Araneae; family Salticidae; genus Maratus; species Maratus speciosus. Next base: position 364,802,241 of record OZ010792.1, read on the forward strand.
ATTTTTAAACATATTTGCAAGTATTCAAACTATACAGAAAAATTTTAAAAAATCTGTCAGAAAATAACGGCAAATTTGACTTTGTAGGCTGATTTTCTTGGCATTTAACGACGAAATGCTAGTCATCAAGTAGCAAATGACTATAAATCATGTTATTTACAATCATGGCATTTATAAGAAAATGGGAAACGGTATTCAATTCTTAGTCGCATGAATGTGAGAAGCTGAAAATTTTAGGCAAAGGGAAAGAAAATTACTTCTTAACTGCATCAGGAAAATTTTCGTTATTGAGTGAAAGAAGAATATTTTTAAAGATCTTTAGAAATGGGGGAAACGTATAATAATAAATAGTCGCCTACATTTAGTGAAAACTTTTCGAAAAGGGCGTTCATGCCCTTGTGCTTTTTTTTTTTTTTTTCTAAATGTGATTGAACAAATTTTATAAAACACATGTAAAACCTATGCAAAAAAAAAAAAAATCTATGTTATCGCTATTTAAATGAATTAAATCTAAGTTGTTTTCTTTGAAAAAAAAAGTATTGAATATAATATTAAAATTACAATCTCTTTTTTTATTATTAAGTCCAGGTATGTTTAAAAAATATGTAATTAGTATATATTTGTAATAATTGATTCATATTTAAAATGATATAATCATATGCAGAATTTTAAATTTAATTATTATTGCGAATTGTTACATGGTTAATTTTATAAATCATATTAATAAAATAAGGTTAGGTAACGATCGTTTTAAAGGGAAATAATATCATCACTAAATTAAATCGTATACAAACAACCGTGATTTTAAAATGATCTAATAATTCAGCAGAAACCAAAATATGAATAAAATTAAATAAATTACAAATAGCTATTAATTAAAAATATTAAACGTATGGAATTAAAATATTTTTTAAATGATAACAGTAAGTTTGTGAATTATTCAAATTAATATATATAGGACACATAACCATAGATGCCAGCATCTCTTAATTATTCCGGAGTCTGATTCAAAACAAGCATGTTTTAAACTGGAAAAAATATATAAGGAATTATGTCTTTTTTCGATAAGGTATATTTTAGATATCAGTTTGAAATTTTTGATTAAATGAAATTTCCTGTTGAAAATATTTTCGTCTTGTAACAGACTCCGGATAAGCGTTGTTGACATCCATGCATAACGCAAAAACATTTGCAAAATTTTCAAATTTTCGTTCTTTTTTCTATATATTAAAAAATTGAACAGACTATGATATTTAAATCTATGTAATGTCTTCAATTTAAAGAAAAAATATGTGAAAAGAACTGTATCCCAAAGTAGAGGTCTGCACGGGCCTGGGCTTGGCTAGAAGACCGTACTAGGCCGGGACGGTGAAATGAAGGCGAAGTTTCAAACGGGCCGGGCCGGCAAAATTTGAACGTGGCGGCCGGGCTGGACCGGGCCAATAAAAGAAATTAAGCGGGTCTGTCTGCCCGATATAAATATTTAAACGCAGACGAGAAAATATGAATAATTTTAAATGAATATGAGTTTCACGAGAATAAGTATAAAATGTGCGTTACGAGCCGATACTAGTTTGCCAACATCAATATCGAAATGTAATATTTTCAGCGTAGAGATCGGCATCGGACAGTTACCTGGCGTTTGAGCCCGGGCTTAATTCTTTCAGCAGACTCGTGCCGGACCGAGATCAGGCTTGCATTTTTTTTTCAACATAGCCAGAAATGGACTTAATTGTTCTCAGGATGTTTAGGGCAGGCAATGTGTTTTGTAAAAATATTAATAGCGATAATGAACTTCTGTTAACGGAATTTTTGGAAATATACTTGAAGGTGGTTCTCAAATTCACTGCTCAAAAACGAAAAACTTTCCGACACATTTTTAACTGTAAAGGCATAAAATTGACAAGCCTGTCTATAGAAGGGATTTGGAATTGAATAGCCTTTCCCATTTTTAATAAATAAATTACTTATAGAAATATAAGAGATTCTTGTCACGTGATTGCAGGTTTTTCTCCTTTTCCGTGCTATCATTTTCGGAAATTTGATTCAAAACGCTAACTTGGACAGTATTTTCTCAAAAATATATTGACGTTTTCGAAAAGAAATGAATTCAGAAATGTGTCAGAAAGTAGCTTCTTTGGATTTGAGAAAAGCCTTAAGGAATAACAGAAATATTTTCGCAAATCTCCTTTTTATATTATAGCTTCAAAAGTTATCATCATGTTTTTAACCTTCCCGTTTTTCTTTTATTCTAAGCAACATGAATTTTTTAATGAATCCTTATTTGAATGTTGAAACGTCTAAGACTCTAAGTAAATCATTAATGTTGCTATTGTGTATTTTCTGTTTTGCGAACACAGCATAAATTTAAAATATGCTGTAAAATAATCCCATAAATATGTATCCAGTATTCTTTAAAAGAATCTTAATTGTATGTTAAGAAAAATCTGAATTTTTTGTAGAAATTGAGTCGGGTCGGATCGGGCCTGATTTAATTGATTTTTCCACTGGCCGGGTCTGTTTTCACTGATTTTTTGTACGGCCGTGAACTGTGAAAATATGAACGGGCCGGGCCAAGATAGCTTTCGTTCGGGCGGGCCCGCGTCTGGAAATTCCGGCCCGTGCAGACCTCTATACCAACAGATTCGTTTTTCTCAATTTTTTCAAAACGCATCTTTAAAAAAATTGTCATGCTGGGCGGTTGAAGATTTCTATGTTTGTTGTATGAATCGGTGTTTTTGTAAATAAAGATGTACTTTTCTGTCAGAATGCTAGCATGATAAATTACACTAATTTATTCAACAGAAAGACTGATTTGATTAATCAGCGGTTCAAATATGCATATATATAATCAATGTTCAATAGAGTAGAGCGTTGATAATCCGGACCAATCGGGGCCGATGCCCATCCGATTAATGAAAAATCCGGATAATTGGACAACTTTAGAAAACGGCTATGGCAGTGTTTTTCAGGTAACTTCCCTTCACACTTTTTCCAGGCTTAAAACTGGTTATTGTAGTGGTGCACATTTTAGCATATTACAAATGGCCTGTTTAGAAGTTATTTTTTAAACTTTTTTAAAATTTTATTTTCCACAAAATTGGTACAAAGTTATACATAGAAGTACACATAGAAATTATTGCGTGTATATATGCACACACTGTACGAACAAACGCGAAGCGGAGAGAGAGGGGGGGGGGGGGGGGGCTTCCTTTTTCCGAAGACACCAAGGGACAAAAGAAGCAATATGCTTAATAATGCAAAAATTGCAATGGGAATAGAATACAGTGTACAATCCATTAAGTTTTCCTTATTAAAATTTAAATAAAATCATTTTTTTATGAGGTGTCGGATGCTATCTATTTTTTCCCCATTAAATACAATAAGACCTAAGACTAAATCACACACGGGATGGGGAAAAGTTCTATTTTAGGTAGGTTTTCTTAAGATGTACACCGCCCCTAATTATTTTATATTCATTTTCCGATTACCATGAAGTATTTCCCGTTTAAGAATTTCATTATAGAAAGTTCCGTTATAGAAAGATTACTCTTTAGACGGGTTCCTTTATAGACAGGTCCATTTTATCAGTTTTACTATATACGAAGGTCACTCTGAAATTTTTGAGATACAACTAGGTTTTTAAAGTTATACTTACAAAACTTTAGGTGTGTTCAAAGTAGTCTCCTCCAGCATCAATGCACTTTTGTAGATGAATTTTCCACAGATTAAATGTCTCGAGCCATTCATTTATGGAATAGATGAAAAAATGCATTTATAGCCACACCAATCTCTTCTTCTGAATGAAAACGACGCCCACGTAAGTTTTTTTTTTAGATTAAAGAATAACCAAAAGTCACACATAGATGGATCAGGTGAATACGGCGGATGTTCTATCACTTTAATTCGTTTTTGTTTAAGAAACTCAAGTGTTAATCCGCCTGTATGTGAAGATGCATTGTCATGGTGAAGCATTAGCCCCCTAACATTCACTTCTTGTAGAATTTCTGGAAGACATTTAGTGGTATACCAGTTTGCTGTTACTGTCTTCTGTCCTTCTAACTTGATGGCTTTGACCAATCCCGTACTTCTGAAGAAAACGGCATGCATTACTTTTTTCAGTGCCTGTTGTCTTTTCACCATTGTCGGCGCGGGATCATCTTCAAAGACTCATACTTTGCTTTCTTGACGTGTTGGAACGTCAAAAACGGTATGTACGTTTCATCACCTGTTACCAATTTTAGAAATGATGTGGTGGCCACCATCATTTAGCAATTTAAGAGTTTCTTTACTGATTCTGACATGCTCCTCTTTTTGGTGCTCAGTTAGATTATGGGGAAGCCAACGGCAAACTACTTTTTTCATATGCAATTCTTCATGAATAATTTTGTGTATGGCTGCGGATCCAATGTTAAGTTTCTTCTGTATCATTTGATAGGTACAGCGATTATCATCCATTAACATTTTTCGTATGGCAGACACATTATCCGGGATTACTGCCGACGGCGGCCTTCCTATGTGTTCTTCATCCTGAAGAAATTTGCGACCTCTGTTAAATTCTTTAAACCATCTGAATACAGTAGCACGAGCTGGAAATTCATCACCAAATGCTAATTTCAACCGTTGAACGCATTCTTCTTGATTTAATCCTATTTAAAATCGTAGAAAATCATAGCGCGAAAATGTTCTCGCGTCAACTCCATTTTCTCTTCCGTTTAAAATTTATTCTATGCTAAACAAGTTGAAGTAAGTCAGTAAAATATCGTCTGCTGTGTTAAAATACTTTGTATTTTAAAATTAAACCGTTATTTTTATTTTGTAAATTCTCTTCTGCGCGTATCTCAATATTTTCAGAGTAACCCTCGTATAGTTGCTTAAGATATGGATTGTTAAAAGATGTTAGCCCCACCAAAAAAATTCAGAGCCCCCTCTGACTGGACTCGCTGGTTACGGCCCTGTTACGATTAGGTTTAAGTTACAGTTACGTTAGGTTTACCTTTAGGTTATAGTTAAGTTACGCCTACGTTACAGTTAGGTTATTGATAGGTTGAGCTCCTGGCGGAGAACGCCTACTATACGGTGCCGGAGTTTCGTTCGGAAGGTGGTTTGCTCAGAACAGAGTACGTCCCTGGTGTTGGAAGATAGAACTGAAAGATTTAGCAGCGAGTGCACAGCACACCTGCTATACGGTGCCGAGGACAGCGGGGACATGTACCGGATGTTCGTATAGAACACATTGCGAGCCCTGGAGTTGGAAGGTGAAACTAAAGTATTTTGCAGCGCAGTACGATTGCTATACGGTGCCGGAGGCAGCGGGGAATCGAGTCGGAGATTAGCACGATTTGAGGTTTAAAGTTTCGGGTTCGGGCAACGCCGGGTGGATCAGCTAGTTTTTGAATAAAAGTATCAAGATGAAACAGTCTGACCTATTAGAAAGACACCCACTATGCTTGACAGGACATATGTTACTCTACAATGTAGTAGCAAAAAAAAGATAATTCTTTTTTTTTTTTCTTTTGGTATTGAAGCTAAAATGCTTGAATGTGTGACTATCTCAATTCTCCATTTTGAAAAATGCTAGTAGAAACATACTTTTTAATCTCTAATAATAAGGAAAGAAGTCTGTGTGTGTGTGAGTCTGTCCACACTTTTCTTTAGAGACCGTTGCACGCAGGGTTACAAAATTTGGTGGGAAGTTATTCCGCTATGCATGCAGTTTTGCACCTCTCAACCCGATTTTGAATTTTTTGATTAGATTTTTTTAATTTAATTTTCCATGCGATTTTAAGTGTCCTTACGTTTCGAGGCAATTTTTCCACACTAGTGAAAGGAATACGGTTTCATTCTTTAAACCCATTATATTAAATGTTCAATAAAGTTTATTCGGAATTCGTACAGCAATTTTTGAATTTTTAGCGATTTTTTTATGCGATTTTTAGTGTTTTGTCGCATTTTGCGGCGATTTTTTGAAAAAGGAATAATTGGTAAAAGGAATTCTGTTTCAAACTTTTAGCTTGACCCATTTATGCCTGAATTTTTGTTTTCTCAAATTTCTTGGTAAAATCACTTTAAAATGTTACAAAATATACTGGAAAAATACTAAAAAAAAATTACGCTAAAATATTTTTGTGTTTATTTGATGTAATGTAAGCGTACTAAATATGGAAATATCCATATGTCGAAAAATGCATAATTATATGTTTTGTCTAAATTTATGTAAATTAAGCTTTTAAATTGCATATTATATACTATAATTAGTATTTTTATGAACTATTAAAAAATATATTTATTTCTTTAGAGACGAATGACATTATAAGGATTATTAATAATAAATTAATATTGGTTGGTTGGTTGATTTTTGACGCCCGATTATCTACTCGAGAGATATAGGCCCGAGGGGGGAGGGGGAATTGTCCTCCGGGGGGGTCTTTCTATGGGAACCTAACCCGTATTTACGCATGGAAAATCCAAGGTTCGAAGAATACCACGAAAACTCCGAAAGATTAGGCCGACGGGCGTGATTGGGTTTGAACCCAGCACTTCCCGTCTACCAGCTTCGAGAGCAGAACCTCTCGGCCACTGGTGGGTGTAATAAATTAAGAATAATCGTATTTGAGGCTAAACAACAATTTATTTCAAAATCATCTTGAAAAGGACTTTTCATAAATAACTGTGCCCTAGAAATACTTACCCATTTGCGCCTAGCGCCCTATATTTTGTACGTTACATACATGCATAAAAAATAGGCTTAAACATGTAATTTCACAATTTTAGAAAAATACGTATTTCAAAGAAGTCAACAAGCTAAGATGTTATTTATTTGGATCCTTGATACAAAAAATGCAAATAAACTTACTTTTTACATTCTGCTATCTTGAAAAATGAAAAATCTGTAAAAACTGAAAAAATACCTTCATTTAAACAAATAAATATCAATTTTATGCTGTCATCTCTCGGTAATACATAAAGACATTTTATAGACAATTACTTCATACAATTTTCATGTTATAAAGAAGAAGAAAATTATAAAAAAATATTAAAATTCGAAACGTCCCAAAAATGGGACGCTAGGCATAGATGGGTTAATGTAGTAAATTTTGTCCTCCATAATTTTTCGATTTTAGAGATTTTTAATGCAATAATCCATGCAATTTTTGGAGATATTTTTGCGTTTCGCGTCGCTTTTTTGTCGTTCATGAAAGAATACAGATTACAATGTTTTACTCGATTACAGCAAAATTTCTCCCCAGCGATTTTTGAATATTTAGCGATTTTCCATGTTTACGTTTAATCGATGCCCACGGCAGTTTTTTGACATTATTCGGAAAATGAATTTAGTTTCAAACATTTATCCTAATATAGTGAATTTTGGCCGCCTCGATTTTTGAATTTTGGCGATTTTTAATGTGATTTACACAGCGATTTTTACCATTTTTTCCAGCTCCACGGAGTTTTTTTGACATTGGTAAAAGGAATCTGGTTTAAAACTTTTAGCCTAATATAGTAAATTTTGTCTATTTTGATTCTCAAATTTTAGCGATTTTTAATGCGAAATTCGTGATTTAGCGATTTTTAATACGATTTTTAATGCCACTTTCAATGAGATTTTTAGCGTTTTTTCGAGTCCTGCGGTCAAGCTGCTATTTTTTGCATTCATAAAAGAAATTATTATATTCAAATATTTACTCTAATATAGTCAAGTTATTCCTTTACTATTTTTTCAATTTTAGCAATTTTTAATGCGATTTGCAAGAGATTATTAGCGATTTTTCGAGTTCCGTGGCAATTTTTTGACATTTGTAAAAGGAATTCGCGCTTCAAACATGTAGCCTAATATAGTAAATTTTGTCCTCTACGATTTTTGAATTTTAGCAATCTTTTATGGAGTTGTCAATGCGATTTCTAGCGATTTTTAGATATTTTTAGCGTTCCCCGTCCACTTTTTGTCTTTCATGAAATATTTCGGATTACAATGTTTTACCTCATCATTGCAAATTTTTACCCCAGCATTTTTTTTAATATTTAGCAATTTTTCGAGTTCCGCGGCGTTTTTTTGACATTCTGAAACGGAATTTGTTTTTAAACTTTTTACCTAATATAGTAAATTTTCTCCTCCTCGATTTTATGCATTTTTACCGATTTTAATGCAAATTTTCTGGTTTGTCACGATGTTTAACGTTTTTCCGCGTTTCACGGCAATTTTTAAAAATTCGCAACTGGAATTATATTTTGAAAAGTTTATCCTAATATAGTAAAATTTGTTCTTCGGGATTTTTAAAGTTTTTGCAATTTTTTTGCGTGTTTTTTTTTTTCTTCTTTTGAGATCCGCGGCGTTTTTTTTTTTTTTTTTTTTTTTTTTTTTTTTTTTTTTTTTCCCGTTCGATTTTTTTTTTTTTTTTTTATGTTTGAATTCGCTCCTTTTTTTTTTAATAAAGTTTATTCAGATTTCATGCAGCAATTTTCGAATTTTTCGAGCTTTTTTTGTGACTTTTAGAGTTTTTTCGCGCTTTGGAGAGATTGTTTGACATTCGTAGAAAAAATCCGGTTTAATCTATTAGCCCAATACAGTAATTTTTATCCTCTGCGAGTTTTGATATTTTAGTGTTTTTTAGCGATTCTCTGCGGTTTTTCCACATTAGTAAAATAAACCTGGTTTCAATCTTCTTGCTCAATTTAGTAATTTTTTTTTTTTTTTTTTGTCTTCAGAGTGAAGTTTATTCAGATTCTGTGCAGCAATTTTCAATTTTTCCGCGATTTTTTATCTTACTTTTTAGAGTTTTTTTGCGTTTCGTTCTATTTTTTTACGGTATAGGCAACGCCTGGCGGTTCAACTAGTATTTAATATTTCTTAATTGTTAAATCTCTGTTTTACTTTTAATGTTGATACGTTTAAAATATTTTCTTTCATGAAGTGATATGGAGGAAAAATCATACTTTAACATATTTTATATTTCTAATCTCAATTAAAAAAAAAAAAAAAAAGTTTCCTGGACTGTGAACTGCAGCCAGTTTCGTTCCAGAACCTTGTTCTACCCTCGATTTCTTTCTGCCGACGACCGTACACATGCTTTCAAATAACTTCTATTTCCCTAAAATAGTTTTTCTTCAAGTATTGTGTTTTAATTGAAAATAAGTATTCTTTCTTTACAGAATGTTTTTTCTCCGAAATTACTTTTTCATGCAGATTTCTGTTAGTTGGAATTGAACATATATGCGACTAGATTTTTTTTTTTTTTTTTTTTTTTTAAACAAACAATACATCAAACATAATATATACCATTCAAATAGACACAGAAGATAAACATTTATTTGTTCAAAACAGTTCAAACGTTGTTTTCTTAGAATAGAAATGGAATCTTAATAATAGCGACAGAACTTAGAAAGCTTTTATGAAAAGACATCCATAAATATTTATCAAAACCAAGTTAATACATTCATAATACATAAATCAATCTCATTCACGCTTCTTTCTCATTTTCAATAACTATGTAAATGCATATAAAAATATTTACTTTTAATTTTTTTTTCTATATCCCCCTAATTAGTTAAAATCGAATGACTTTGGGGGGAAAAAAATCTTGTAAATCGGATTTGATTCTCATAAATTTGCATCTTGACATTGTATTTGTATCTGAGCTACAAATCCTCAGAGAGGTACAGTTTCAAGTATACTTTCTTATCTATATTTATATTACTATCAAAGGAGTTCTTTAGGTAATAACAATGATTATGTTTTCCATAGTTATATCGATGATATAACTTTAATATCGCATAAGTTACCTGCTCAATATCTCAAACAACTTACGTTAAGTAAATTTATATGGTTAATAAAGAAATGAGCTTTCTTGACTTAAAAATGAAGCTTAATAATAAAAATAAACTAACATTTGGCATTTTTGATAAAATAATTATTTTCTTTTTAGAGTAATTATATTTACGCATTATAATTCAAGCTTATATAAATTTGTTTATCAAAATATTTTACTTAATTACCTACACATAATAAAACACGTATGCTCAGATTAAAAAAAAAATTAAATTTGTGAATAATCAAGCTAAACTATATTTTCATCCAAATTACATAGTAATATCAATAATTAATTAAGTGAAATAATTTGGTGTTTATATACAAAAATATATAAATATTAGAGGAGGTTGGGTGATGTTTTGTATGGCTTATTATATATATATATATATATATAATGCGATATTAATTTGAATAATTGATCGTGTAAAAAACTGTGTTCATTGTTGTGTTATTTCTTTTGCAAAATAACTCATTATTAAATAAAGTTTATCGTTATTAAATTTATTGTTTCTATGAGCTATCATTTTTTAAAAATAAAAATAGGATTTATACATAAGTATAAATATTAAAAACTAAATTAATATTAAATTTTCTTTTATTGAAATTATTTACGAAAATTAGATACAATTTAATAACAATTATAGCATAGATTAACCGATTAATTGTTTGGAATAAACTAATATAAGTTAAACATGTGAGATATTTGTTATTGTTATATTAATCACACATGACAGTAACTATTATTACTAATTGAAAATAAATTGGTTATTAATTTGGTATCACATTGAATTTAAATATTATAATTAAAATTTATTATTTATGTGTGAAAATTATAATAAAAGTAACTCATCATTATTTAATTAACAAAAATATATGAATTCGATAATGGATGGCTGCACTAAATTCTGTAATTAATATATACATATATTCTTTATATTTACTCATTACTTACTAAGTTTATTTCTATTTTTCCTCCTACTTTAAATAAATGTTTATTTAATTCATTTCTTGATTTCTTCAATTGATTTCACTTTTTGATGGGTATAGATGGCAGCACCAAACATTTTTGTTAAAAATCTAGTTACAATATAGTTTTCCTTTTTCCCGCTAGATGACAGCAATGTTTTGGTTTTCAGTAACTAATTGCTGGCCACATGATTTAACAGTCTTAATTCTGATTGCATCCTCACATGTCACAATATTGTGGGTCAACTTTCTTAAGTCTTGGATTCTTGTAATTGAGGTATTGTGCTCTAATCATTTTTCAACATTTAATATCTTGTATGAGGGTTATTTTTCATTAGTTCTCTTTGTTTTCATCATTTATTCTGTTTTATGATGCGCTATTAGGAGCTAAATTTTGTCATTTTGGGATTAATGCCGACAAAATTGGATGAAATAATGCATCTTCAGTATGAATTAAACCTGCAAGCTCCTCTGATGATTCTGTGGGTTATTCATAGTTTCTTATTTTACATACTAGTCTCCTATGTTCATGTCTTGTTCACCTTTAGATTTTTGCCATTTGTTCATATATTTGTGATTTCATCTTTATTATATATATATACTATTGCTTTCATTAATTTTTCTGTAAAGTTATTCTTTATTTATATATCAATATTGGGAAGCAAAAAGTAATTTATAATAATAGATTAAATGTTCATAATGCTTTAGTAATATGCATAATTTATATTAACATGTACTGAGAAGTCCATTGGGATAATGCTATGGCAGTTTTTGCATGGTTATTGTCATTAGTGGTTCTGAAATATTGACATGGTTATTAATGACTTTTTTGTACTAATATGTCCATTGGTTTCTTGCTATGGTAGTTTTTGCACTGCGGGTTATCATTATTATGGTTATGGATATATTAATGGAGGTTTTTGAGCACTGTTTATCTGATTTGTGCGTATTGTACATACTTTAATTTATATTTCATACTCAAGACATTTTAATATTATTCAAGTAATTATATTAATCGAGATTACTAAATATCTTTTATTATTGATGTTTATTTTCATTTTATTTTACTTATATTAATTTTTGCAATTATTGCATTTTCTATGTATAAAAAAAATTATGTAAAAAATGGCAGTTCTAAGTAAAATTCTCGATCCTGGCAAGATGCATCTATGCAGTGTACTGCCTGGTACAGGAACAATAATAGAGTTGTTCCTGGATCGTCATCCAGTGGCCATTTATACTCTCCTCCTCGTCCATTATTTTTTCGAAAGTGTTTAGATACTAGATGCAAGACTTGTCCATACGCTTCTCAGTCAGAAATTGTCTCAGATCCAAATTTTTCAAATTTTTGTAAAGCCTTTAATGTAATTTATTGCGTAAAGTGCAACTAATGTAACTTGAAAAATATAGGTGAAACATCAGGTTCAATACATGAACGAACCAATCAGCATCGTTCAGACTCTAACAAAAACAAAGCAAAAAATATACAGTCTACAGCTGAAATTCAGCATTTTCATAAACATCAATTTAAAAATACGACAATTGAAATCATTCAAATTCTAAAAAATAAGTCAGAACGTCTTTATATGGAGTCATCATATATGAAATATTACAACACCATTTATCCATATGGATTTAATAGTGAAATATTTAACAGACCTGTTAAAGTATTTTCATCTATGAATAATACTATTGATTATTCTCCAATTTATATTACTCTAAATCATGATTTAAATCGTAAAACAACACGAAATAAGCGAGGAAAGTGTTCTTTAGCAGTTGTAGTTTCCAAGAAAATATATTACTAAACAAATGAATAATCGTCAAAGTAGCTATTTAAGAAATTATAACTGGTTATTAATTCGAAAATACATATTTGCTATTAAAAAGAAAACAGATTTTACAACATTTAAATGTATTTCTCAGAAAATCGTTCTCTAAACATTTCTCTGATATTTTTTTTTATCTTTATGACTAGAGTTAATCTTTTCAACATCAATTTAAAAAAAAAACATAAAATTCAAAACACGAATACTCGAATTATAATAACTTTTTCAACTCAAATATTTAAAATAATTAATATTAATTCTATAATTAATGATAAAAACTGTTATTTTCCTATTAATAACCTTCAAATATAAAAAACCTTTAAATATCTTAATACAATCGGAAGAAAGATTTTAAACTATAATACATTATATATATATATATACATATATATATATCTACAGCAAGTACTTTTCCGTGTAAATGCAATGACCCCGCTCTAAAATAATACATAAATAATGATCATGGACATATAATCACTGGAAATCTTAATATTGTTAATGATTTTAAATTGAAAAAACTAATGGGTTATGGTATAAATATAGATTTCCATCTAAATTTAACGTTAATTCCATTATAAAACAGTTTGCATGTGATATAGATATTTTTAGTTGTAAAATTTGAATCTCATACAATAAACCTATTGAATATTTTAATCAATGGAAAATACTAGTTAGTGAAACATTAGCTAAGGTTTTAAAATATAATATTTCGGATTTGGTTGCTATTAACACAAAGCATTTTTTCCAACAAATTACTAAATTACAAAAAAACTATGTTATTACATATGTAGACAAATCGCCTAATAATTATGCAATCATATGTAAATCTTATTATCACCACCTTCTTACATCCTGTATTTCTTCTAATAAATCTTTTCAAAAAACTAATGAAAATGTAATAGTAAACAATCGTAAAATTCAAAGTTATTATAAACTATTAAATATTTTCTCTACTAACTTTAATTATCCTTATTTAGTTCTTATACCCAAATTTCATAAGAAACCAATTAAATTTAGGACTGTAACTATTGGATGTAATAGATATAATAATATAGCCAATGAACTTCTGTTAAAAATTCTCAATTAAATATATATACTGACAACAACCACTGATAATACACACAGTATAAAAAATAGCTATCGATTGGTCAATATTATGAAAAATCTTAAATGTGTAAACAATATAGCGACATATGATTTCAAAGATCTTTTTAATAATATAGATTTATTAGATGTACATAATATTATAAATGCATTATTTAAAAAGTATCATCATAAACTGGATTTACCATTTAATATAGATATAGCTTATTTTAAAACTCTTTTTTTTATTTATCTATTTAAAACAAATTTCATTATCTTTATATAATACGAAGCAGTGTAACGCATACGGGGCGAAACCATAGATCTTACCAGTCTCCGATAAGATGGAGCCACGTTAGGCTTAATTACGATTTGAGATTTGTAAGAGAAAACTTATCTGCCTAAATACAAATCTTTTCTACCTGAAAACTCTTCTGTTCAACATAATTTATTCAAAACTAACAAAATTTGAATGATTTGAATGAAAACAAAGCAGTACGATTAAATACTCTATAATAATTTTTTTAACTTCTAAGCATCGCACATTTTCCCTTTTTATACTGTCGTATTGAAAAAAAAAGTACTTTTATATGCAAATTTGTTTGAAAACTTCATCTCCATTTGTTTTTGAAATATTAACTTTTTTGTACTTTTTGGAGGCATTTGCTTAATATTGGCAACGGCAGTACTCCATTTCTGCAGATATTAAAGGAAAAATAGTTGTAAAATATTAATTATATCTTTTTCTTGCCAATTTTTCATAACAACCGAAAGAAAATATAATTAAAATACGTGCTATCTACAAAAAATATAAACTATAATGATTTCGGTTAAAACATGGAGCTATTATAAACTATATTTAAATTTAAGTATCTACTTTCTTTTTTTCGGCATCTTTTTGCTGCATTTGTGTATAATTTAGCGATAGTGACGTCCTATGCATACTTTACTGTAGAAGTTTAAGAGTAGATCGTAAATGTGGAATTCTTACGTTTTGTACTATTTATATACAATCGAGTCTCTATATAACGAAATCCATTGTGCCAATAAAAAATTCGCTATATAGAGAATTTCGTTATATAGAGAATGAGTAAAAATTCCTATTTAATGTGTAAATTTTGAACAAAAAGTACTTTTGAGGTGTTTAATTAAGAATTTGAAATGTTTAACTATAAATAGTAACCTAATATTGTATTTCTGAATTATTTAAACAGTTTCAAAAAAGAGAACAGACATTTATTTGAAAGCATAATAAAAATCACATTAAGGAAAACTTACATTAATTTTAGACGAAGAAATCTGTAATTTTTCGCTGTTTTGATTTCAAAATTGTTACTCTCAAAAAAATGTTCACACTTTAGCAAGGAATGAAAAATTGTATCGGGAACATTTTCCTCCATTTGAATTCTCATTCAGCTTAAACTTAATTTACCTCTCTGATTCAGCTCTTATATGTATAACAATCCAATTGACACTGTTTTAAGAAGTATGTTGGAAGGTATAGACGGTGGTCGCCACCCAAAAAGTGGACCGTCTTTCGGTCCCAGGCCCTTGCAAGCCCATGTGTCCCTGCTGAGCCCACTCGTGAGACAAGCCCGCGGCGCGTCCCGAAGGTCGCCGCCAGACAGGCTCCAACAGAGCAGTCCCTGAGATCCCAGACCTCACAGAAACTCCTGCCAAACCGTCGCATTGCCCAGCGCACGTCACGACGGCTATTCTCAAGAAAGAGACGAATGGTCGCAAACGACAATTCTCACCACCCAGCTAGAAGAGCCAAATGGTCCCTTCTCTTGGTTACCCTACCCGGTCGACCCCGCAAGCCCGCAGGAACCAGACGCCTATAAAGACGCTGGGCCCACGAAACTGAACCGAGGCTTCCTGAGACGGAGTTGCTTTACGGAAAGCCCACAAGATCAAATACCATTTTCTGGCAAAGACATTTATGCGAGTTAGCCGATAAGAAAGTTATTTAGAAGCCCCTAGCGTGAAGACCCGGGAGGACGGGGAAAATCCCTCCGGCCGTAGAGCGACCCTGCTCCGGGCTTTTTCGTCCAAACTCCCCGACTCAACCGACGGAATCCCTCGCGGATCACGCCGGGAATCAGAGAGCCCAGACTAGGTGCCGTTAGAGACCCCAGGCGGGCACGAAAAGAACCACCTAGACGGAATAGACTCCGCCTCGCTAGGGGGTTGGGCGGTCCGGAGTCCCGCCCGCCCCTCGCAGCCCAGCTCCACACGAGGGCGGAGGGACCGCCGAAGGCCGGCAGAAGCCCGACCGCCTCTACCTTACCTCACGGTCGTCGAGGATACCTAGGCACGGATGCCCATGACCTCCTGCAGTGACCGACCGCTACCATTAGTGCGTTCGAAAGTTAGGTGGAGACACCTCTAGATCCTTACACTGGGCGAGGCAACCTCCAGTTGAGCACAGACACGCAGGATCTGGGTCGGACCAAGAATTCCCCAAGGCTCGAAGCGCCGCCGCGTTACCGGCGAGCCTCCGGCCCGTTTCCCTGCTGGAATAGTGTTCGATGGTGGACCTGCCGGCCGACACCCTCCCAGGGGTTACGGCACGACGTGGAGCAACCAGAGCCATAATGGCCTACCCACGCGACCGCTTCTTGGTCAACGGGGGCACCGCCAAACTTTACCCACCTTAGGGCCGGCTCACAACTGCTTCAGCTGCAGCCCTCGGCGGGATGAGCCACCTGAGAAGGGACACTCTGTCCGAATCCCTCGCCCTTCGGTTGCTCTGGGAGATCCTGCATGGCCTTCCCGCGAGCACCGTCGTCACTAGCGAGTCACCGAGAGCCTTCCACTACAAAGCCCGCTTTCTCACCTTAGGCTCCCTCTTAGTCAAATGGTGGATGGGGTCCTATCGCTTTGGCTACCCTTTGCCCAGAGTCACCACCCGGTCTATGACCGTCTCTGGGATCAGGCTATGGAGCGTCGCTATCCGGCTTGCGGGAGGGGGGGGGGGGGTGAATTCGTTGGGCATAAAAAACAAGGAGATTCAAGGTAGAAAAGTAAGATAAAAAATTCAGCACTGAACGATAAATCACTAATCAGTGATGGAAAATTGATTCCATGTGATTTGGAAGTTTTTTAAAACAATAAATAAAGAACATTTTATGAAAAATTTCGTTATATGGAGATAGATATTTGGCTATATGGAGGCTGTTTTTAATGAAATCATGGGAAAAAGGGACCGTTCCTACTAAAAATTCGTTATATAGAGAAATTCGATGTATAGAGTTTCGTTATAGAGAGACTCGACTGTATACATTTTTTTTTCATCGGGAGCGGCACTAAATTCTGAAAAAGCAGAATTCATGTTTTCTAGTTATTTATTCTTCCCTCTCCCCTTAAATTATGTGTATTTAATTTTTAAGAAAGTTTGTAGACACATTAAATGTAACTTATAAATTTTAAAATTTAACTATTATTAATATTAATTCCTTAAAATCTTAATTTTAATTTTTATATTTAATTTTAAATTAATTTAAGTGATGATGCAATATTGTCACAGGAATTTAAATTGTGATATGTTATAGCGACCCAGACAACACAAACACATCCTAAGAACATCCGAAAGATGTCATATTCAGGACAAGCTGATATCCTGCGGACCGATGAATTGGTCCTGCCGACCGTTTTAGGACATCCCCTGGGTTTCGAAATGTCCCACCTGTCAACATCCTACGGATGTCATTTCATGACACCTTTTGGACGATTATAGGACACTTGTATGATATCCTCTGTATGGTCCTAATGACATCCTAAAATCATCCAAATAATGTCATATTCAGGATAAGCTGATATCCCGTGGATGGATGCAGTCGTCTTGCAGACAGTAATAGGACATCCCCTGGCTATCGAAATGTCACACCTGTCAACATCCTGTGGATGACTTTTTTATGATGGCTCAATAACCTCTGGATGGCTTAATGAATGTTACTGCCTACAATTTACATTTTTGAAATTTATGGCAATTCATTGATGTCTTGTCACTTTTAATTATTATAATCAATTATAACATAA
This sequence comes from Maratus speciosus, assembly GCA_963932465.1. Taxonomy (NCBI): domain Eukaryota; kingdom Metazoa; phylum Arthropoda; class Arachnida; order Araneae; family Salticidae; genus Maratus; species Maratus speciosus. Next base: position 364,819,968 of record OZ010792.1, read on the forward strand.
TTATTTAATAAATTATATAGCCTGTAAAAAGATTATTCAGTAAACCTTTCTTTAAAAAAAAAATCAATCTTCAAGATATCTTAGTTTATACAATTTATTAAGTAAAAAATGTTTTCAGTGACAATATAGGAATTTCAAAAATGCAAATTGAAGATAGTAATATATCTTACATATTTTTGATAAGATTCAAGAATATTTAAGAAATTTGGTAAAATTCCTTACTTGCATACAATAATAGTTTTACATACTTTATTCTTAATTTAAACAAATATTATCCAAAATGGTGCAATTTAAAAATTTTCCATCATAGCTTCATCACTATTTAAGATGTTGTCTTGCAGATATTTTTTAATATCTGGAGTTGAACATTTTTCTAATTTACTATTTTTGCCATAAGAACCATTTTTTCAATGACAATTTTATTCATTTTGAAATTGATTTACTTACTAAAAAAAGCATGGGACTACCTGATCCACTATGCACTTTAGGAACACCCAGTATCTGTAACAAATGTTATGCATTTGATTGTCCTGTGATGAAGTGCCACATGAAATTAAAAAGTATAATTTTGTTGCTCCGATGATTGTTTTACATTTTTTTTTATAGAAAAAAGCTACTGCATAAGACATCTTAATATTTTTGAAGTCAAATAAATAAAGTACAAAAAGTATGCCATTTTATATTTAGTGACCAAAGCACATTTTACTGTTGTGATAATTTGGCTGTAAAATACAACTTTAAATTTAATGTTTTACTTACCTTTAAATACATTACTTTACTTTAACAAAATATGATAGTGCCATGGATACATTTAACTTTATACAATTGGTAATAGCTCAGTAAATGCCTTTTATAAACATGAAGAATTAACACAAACTGCAGAAAAGTTAAGATAATCTTTTCATCCTTTGTTCTTATTTTAATGAATAAGAACTTCTACATTTTAATTGCATTTTAAATGATTGCACATATTACACTAAATGCTGAATATAAAACAATAAACTTAAATTATTTGACAAAGAAAAGTTTAATCTCTACGTAAAAATTATCAAAAGTGAATACCTGAAAATGTTATTCAAAATAAAAAGTCAAAGTTTACTCCTAATTTAATTTAAGACCAGTAAAGGAAAAAAAAATAAAAGACAAAAAGAAATACTTATAAAATATATTCTGCAGTGTTAAGAATGATAGTACGAAAAAATGATAATCGCTGTTGAATTATTTTGTTTATTAATTATTAAAATAATTCCTATATTAAAAAGCTTAAAGTTACGAATTACACAATAAAACAGTCACATTAAAAGCAAAACAAGTATTTATTTACAATTTTCACAGCAAAATACAAAAAATATTTATTTAAAACTTTCACAGTAAAATACAAAACAAATATTTTTTACAACCTTCCACATTGCAAAATATAGTTTCAAAACTTTTTTTTAACAACAATCCAACTTTCCAGTTTCTCCTGTCTGCACTTGTCACAAAATAATTTTTACGCTGCACACATCTATAATGAAGAAAAGACAAAATATACATTTCTACTAAACTTTATTGGTGCATCACTTTCATTCAAAAGGAATAAATCAATATATATATACACAAGATATACAATAATTTCTTATTGTTTGTTTCTTCAAAAGATCTTTTTGTAAAATTTACAGTTATTTTTAGGAATTTTATTATTTTAAGCCCTAGGAAATGCTTGAAAAAACTATTAAAAAGTACAAAGCAGCATAATTGCACATCTTATTTTATGTCAAACATCAACATGAAGCACCTGTCTCATTTTGTATCAAAAGAGAGTTAATATTTATAACTGATGAGAATACCATTTTTAATAATTAAAAATTATGATAATTACAAGCAACAGGACCATGCAAAGAGAAAACTGTGCCCAGGGTAAAGTTTAGTTTGCCTGTCCCCCCCCCCCCACACACACACAGACCTTCCCGATTAAGGAATGTAAAAACCAAAGTTCCCTGAACCAGAGCCAAGCGGATACATACGGTCCTCCTTTCTAGGGGATCACGTAGCAACCTGTCCCAAAAGGCATCAACTGACGCCCAATCACCACGACATCAACCTGCCATTCGAAACAGCTAAGCGAGGAAGACATAACACAACATAGTCTCTGCTGCAGCCTGATAATTTATTACACATGGAATATTTTGACGAGTCCGAGAGTCAAGGAAACATCTGCACAAGGGTCGCTATGTCGCAAAATAAATAAGATGTTGCCAAGTAGGCTAAAGCCAGTGGGTTTCCCACTGGTGAACAACAGATACCATCAAACCAACAAGTACTCCATGTTCAGAAACTTCTCACCATGAATTGCTAACATTATACCTCGAGAGTACCCCTCAAGTACTATAAGTGTCAAGCACAAGAGCTACCTCACTTAGAACTCTGCACATCAAACAGGGCAGAACCATCACTCCATAAAGCCGAAAGCTACATGCATCCTAGATTGTCACTAGGCATTATGCCTCGAGGGGAATGTAACAAAACACCTTCCAGGTAGGTACCGAACGAAAGTTCAAGATATCCTTTTTAGAGGCCTACAAGAGTAGAACGGGCGGCGCAATCGCTCCTCTAGACCACAAGCCGAGATCAAAGCCATGAAAGATCGCAGCTCTCGACCCCAGCCAGATACAAGGAGAAGCCACATAAGGCATGTCACACACTGCAAGAAAAGAGAAGGTAACTGCTAATCCAACCAGCAGCGCAGTAACTTCCCCCTACACACAGTTCAGAAAATTAAACAAAACAGACCTAAAACAATTTCTAAAATGGAAGAAGCCCTTAGTCAGAAATTTGTTTTGGCATGTTGGGTAAGCGATGGTGCAATAACTTTGAAACTAAAAATGGGGAACGAATGAAACTAAAAATAACTACTTTCATTGGGAAAAAAATTCTGGATGTGTATATATAATATATATAACCATTATATAATTACAATTCATCACTTTTCTCCGTTTATTAAAAATAAAATTAATAAATTGAGCATCAATACATTACACTGACATTATACAAAATAAAGCAGGATCATCTATTTTTAATTTAATGAATCATTAATGAATTGTGTCTACTATAATGTACAAATGTACTGATCACCAACATATAATGAATTAAAATCTTTACGGAATTGTACGGATTGCTTAAGGCACTTCAGTTTTTATTATGCAAACAATTGTTTTAATGCGAAAAAGAGAAAGGGAAGATTTTGTCAACTGAGAGACAAGAAGCGTGCAAATTTTTTGGATGAGCAGCAAGATGGGTGCTAATTTTTTGAAAGAGGGGCCAGAGAGGTGCTATTATATAAACCAAAAGACAGGTGGGGTGTTATTCTATTATATTTTTTCATAAACATAAAAAACTATAACAAATATCTTAAATAATACAAAATGAGTTTCATACTTTTCTGTTATACAAACCAGGGATATGTTTAGGAAAATTTTAGGTCCTTTAAAGGACCCTTCACAAAATTATTTATCTTAAAACAGGACCCTTCACAAAATTATTTGTCTCTTAAATAGAGATTTCATAGAATGTTTTCGCTTTCAAATTGAACTTTTCCACAAATTTAGTCATTTAAAAATAAAATCAGGCCTGTAAGTAAGCAGTTGAACTCACCAAAGAGCTTATTACTTAGCTTTTTATACAAGAAGGATAGAACATGAAGACATCGATAATTTAAAATTCACAAAATTATGAGTAGAATTTTCACAAAAATAAGAAAAACTTCAGTTTCACAAAAACAGGACCCTGTCAGAAAAGTCTGGACAGATCCCTACAAACACCTTTCCAAAATGTGTGCTAATATCACAATCCTATCCATGCAACAGATTTTTATTGCAAACCATGCCATTTTCTTGGTTTATAATTTACAAACAAAAAAAGTTTGCCAGAAAGAAAAACTTTAGCATAAGGCCTTAAATAAGCTATTATTATTAAATTATTGGTTCAAATTTATGTAACTAGATTTCATTTTTCATTAAAAAATTTTATTTTTCACAAAAAAAAAAAAAAAAATTAAATTTCACGAAAGCAACTTTTACTTTTCATAAAATAGGCCTCATAAAAAAAAAAACTGCATTGACCCCTGGAGATACCGACTATGAACATTTCACAGTCTAATTAGATACAATTTTGTTGGTGCTGAATATCATACCCAGTCTATTAAGAGAATATAGATCGTCGCAAAATGCTATAACAAAAGCAATATATGTCATTGTTTACAATTTTATCGCATTGATATCGTGTGACGTCTTTATATATATATATATATATATATATATATATAAATCAAATGTTTGCTACAAACAATGCTAAGAGACACTTATAACTTCATGACTGAATTAAAAACCTAGTTTTACTTTATTGTATAATATTCATTTGTTCTTTTATTGTAAGTATATATTTGTGTTGATATAGTAAAATAGTGTGAAAGTTTGAAACAGTATATTTTTTAAATGATCACTTTTATACCAACAGTTTTTTTTTTTTTTCTATTTGGCACCAACTATCATGCTTGGTACAATGGTGTTGATATAATAGAAACGCACCTAGAGTTTAAATATTAAAAATCAAAATATGTTTCAGAATGTTTACATTCGAAATAAAGCTCATAGCCATAACCAGGGATGTAAAAATCTAAGCACCAGCGGGCAGTCTCTCATCAATAAATTTTATTCATTATTTTTCGTCTAAATTTTTTGTAAGAATGCTAATAAAATTTAAACGAAGAAAACTAATAAAATTTATAGGTGAGAGACGCGTTGGGCACCTACACTTTTACACCCCTGGTCATAACATAAAAAATTTCCAACATAAAATAAAGATTTATTCGAGCTGAAAAAGAATACAAGTTGAATTAAATGTATTTGGCAGGTAAAATGTATAATAGAAAATTTCAATAGTCACACAACTGAAAAAAAAATCTTTGGCATAAGCATTTTAATAGTCATTGCTTTTTCGCTGGTATGATATTGTAATTTTCTATACATAGGTTAATTTGGGATATCCATAAATAATACTGCAGTACTCAAATTCATGTGAAAAATACCAGGAAAAAAAACATTTCATAATGTTTAAATTATAAAATACAGTCGGCCCCACTTAATCGGGTAATGGATAATTGCATACCCCGCTTATATGCATAGAATGCCATGGAACAGAGACGTTCCCCATAAGGCTAATTTTAAATGTACTCGTTTTATCGCATAACAATACCCGGTTAATTGCTGCATAAATATCGCCAATCTACTAGTAGTAATCCGGATTTTATGAATTCATGTTATAGTGGTGAATGGGAAAAAAAGGAAGAACTTTTTTTTTTGTAACAATGGTTTGTTATATTTACAATCAAAGAGCAGAAATAGTCGTGTAAGATGACTTATCTTAATTCTGGCAACTTATGAGAGTGTTGAATTTGGACAATTGTGTTTTTCTTTTAAAGCTCTTCGTACATATAGTGACGCAAGATGCTGGGGGGTATTTTTTGAAAAATTCTGGAATCGGGGGAAAGTAGACCAATAAAAGATCAATATTTAGCGCTGGAAGTGGAGAAATGCAATGTCAAGATATGGAAAAAAAAAAAAAAATTCCTAAAGTATTTTTTGTGTAGGCAAAAGAAAAAAAGAGAAATAAATTGACAAATAATTGAAAAATAAAAAAGAATTTATGCAGAAACTTTTATTTTCAAAGGTATGATTTAAAAACAAAAATTTTCTATTTAACTTTCATTTTAATTTTTTCACATAAATTATAATGAAAAATTAAACCATGTACCGTAAATAGTGTTATAATACCTTATACTTTATTACATATAATTTTATATATAGAGTAATAATAAATTATTTATTAAAGTTATTAATACAGTAGTTTTTAATTTATTAGGTAAATAATTATTCTCCATTAATATTTATCATATCTGTGGCATATAATCAAATGATAGCGTTTGCTGATAACATTAATTAATGTCCTCGCTTAAATGCATACAATTCAGTGGAACCAACTGTATGCAATTAAGCGGGACGGACTACATTTTAAAATTAAGTCTATTCTCTAAACTTAGGTTGAATTTCTGACAACAGAAACATTTTTTAAATTATCGGAAAAAAAAAAAAAAGTTTTCATAACAAAGCAAACTTTTTTTTTTTAAATATCAAAATATCCCAAACTGACACAATTCATAATTATGTTTGAAACCAAAACTATTACTATTCAAAGAAAAATATTATACTGTATTAAATAATAATAAAATATAATAATTTAAATATTATAATAAATACATGCTCACATGATCTTATATTTTTTAGAAGAAACAACAACAACAAAAAAAAAAAATTCAGTTAAACTTACCACTGTTGGGGAGAATTTTTGATGATTTTTTTTGACAGCATGCAGCTCGATTTGTATATAGATTTTTCACTAATTATTTCCAAGGTATCTAAAATAAAAGAATAACTTTAATAATAATTATGGTGTCAAAGTACAATTTAAAAAACAAAGTTTTATACGGAGATGTTTTTGAGACTACTGTATACATTTAAAATTATGTGTAAAATATTATAGCTAAAACTACAGGTGGTACTTATCATGGGTTTTTGGTACACCATAATATCCCGTTTATCCACTTTTCTTGATAACGCCCTCTCCCCCCACCTTTTGTTAAAAAAAGATACTTCTTAGTTATCCTGTCGACCAAATTACTGCCGCCAAATTGTAAGATTAAATGCCAATAATGGTTGCCATTCATTAATTAATTGTAAGATTAAATGTCAATAGCCAATAAAACCATTAATTTGACATTTTATTTGTTTATTTATTAATGTTTTACTAATTTATTTGTTCTTTCGTTATTTAAAATAAAAATTATGTCAATGTATATAATTTGGTGAAATTGGTCGACGGGATAACTAAGAAGAACCAAAAAAAAAAAAAAAAAATCCCAAGAAAGCATCACCTACTTCCAAAAAAGTTCCACCCTGCATGTCAATGTCAGAATCAATACCAAGTATTTTATTTTTTCGCCACATCAGAAAGGGGCGTGAATTCTAAACATGACATTCCCAACACAGGGATTATTCTGTTCCGAATTTTCTGAAAAATTAAGCATTCGGTTGAGAAAATAAAAAAATCAGGCATCAGTCCATAGTCCAACAATTTGGACATAATAAAATGTGAATTTCGACAAACGGTCACAGAAAAAATAAATTTCATTAATCGTTCACAGAAAAAATTGCCAATTTTGTCTTAGGACTGCAAAGAAACATGAATTGCACCAAATGATAGCAGAGACTGCACATTTTGTCTAAAGATCGCGAAAAAAGCCAAATTCGTCAAACGACCGCAGAAAAAACATGCATTTCATCAAAAGATCTTGCAAAAATGCAAATTTCATCAAAAGATTGCAGAAAAAAGAAATTCAGTCAAAGAATCCAGTGAAAAACACACATTTCATCAAAGGATCGCAAAAATAGATACATTTCATTAGGGATGTAACGAATATTCGGCCACTATTCGGTATTCGGCCTATTCGGCCCTTTTGCCGAATATTCGGCCGGCCGAATATTGAACAGATATTCGGCCAAATACCTGTGGCCGAATAGTGGGACATTTGACCGAATACCTGTAGCTGAATAGTGGCATATTTGGTCGAATATTTTAAGATATTTGGTTAGATATGTTCCAGAAAATCAAAACAAAATATGATTTTAAATATTTTCGACAAACAATATTAAAAAATTATACCTAAATACATTAGTTATTATAAGAAAAAGATCTCATTCTGAAATATGGGGTGGAGGAAGTATTATGAGGGGGTTGTTAATTTTGAGAAAGAGAAAAGTATATCTTGGTAGCAGAAAAGAATATATAATATTTTAATGAAATGAATAATTATATTTTAAGAAAATAACCTTTTCTTTTGACATACAGAGTGTAAATTTACTAAGTTTAAGTTGCATGAAAAAGGATATAAAAAGACAGAGGACACATGCAAGTTCTTATTTTTAGGGGGTGAAAGGATTTTACTAAAATAAAAAAAAGTTTCATTTTTACAAAGGTAATGAGTTCTATTTTAGATAGTATATAATATATATAAATTACTAGAACTATCTATGGATTAAATAAAAAATTATGAATTAAATTATTATTTACATTTTTAAAAGTCATATGTTATCTTTAAAGTATTTTTTAAGACATTTAAAGTATAACAAAAAATACATCCAGCTGTTATGATTTTTGAAAACTCAAACAAAAAATTAAATTCAATTAGTCCTTAATTTAATTTTTTTATTTTAAAATTGAAAAAAAATTAAACAATTAAAATAAAAGTCATTTATATTAAAGTCAGTATTCGGCCGCCGAATATTTGGTATTCGGCCTAAAACTTGGCCGAATATTCGGTATTCGGCTATTCGGCCAAATCACTATTCGTTACATCACTACATTTCATCAAAGAGTTATGAAAAAAAAAAAGAATTTCGTCAAAGTATTACGGAAGAAACGTGATTTTGGTCAGAGCAATGCGAAAAAAACTCCTGCAAGGTTCACCAAATGTCCCCAAAATCCCCCACAAATGTCGTGAAAAAATCTTGTGCAAGCACCCCCCCCCCCCCCCAGAATAATTTACAATTTTTCGTCATGTCTTTCTTAGGGGGAGGGGAAATAACAGGATTTTACGGTACAGTTTTAAATAAAGATATTTTAAAAAGTTATAAATGCAATTCTAGTGTGGACCCTAGGCCAATTTTGCAGGGCGCAACGCCTGGCAGCTCTTTTTAACTCGTTTATGTGGCGTCAGAACAGCCTTTTTTACACAGTGTATGCATCTGGCAGCCCTTTTAATTATTTTATACACCCTGTGTCCCTTGCTGACATTTATGATGCACCCTTTCGACTCATTTCTTTTCTTAGCTGTGAGGGGAAGGGGGGGGGGGATAACTCATGAAATATGTCCATTATTTACAGGAAATATTATATAAATTTCAGCATTTGTTTGTGGGGAAGTGTTGCAAAATTTGTCAATCGGTCATGTAGGAGGGGGAAAAAAAGAAATTTGACAGATTAATTTAGTTAGAGAAAAAAAAAAATTGCAAAATTCTTCAGTCTGTAATGAGAAAATAATATAATCGCTTATTTCACCATTCAATCACATGGAAAAAAAACTTTGCAAGTTTTGCCAGTAAATCATGAGGAAAAATCTGGAGTTCATCAATTGCTTCATCGATCTGCCATGGGGAAATTGTGAAATTCAAGTACCGATTATATGAAAAAAAAAAAAAAAAAGGCCCCAAAAGTTTTGCAAATCGGTAGCAAAGGACAAAAAAAGGCAAATTTCACTAAGAGAAAAAATATCATAAAATTCATCAATCGGTTGGATAAAAAAATTGCCTTTCAGTTTTCAAAAGAAACAAATTCGCAAGTCGATCGCTGGAAAAAAAAAAAAAAAAAATTGTTCAGGAAGTTGCTTTGAAATACAGCAAAATTTGTTAATCAATCACAGGAAAAAACATGAAATTCAACAGTCAATCATGAGAGAAAATCATGAAAATTTTCAGCCAGTTGCAGAAAAAAAAGGCAAAATTCATCAACTGATTGCACGGAATAAATCCTGAAACTCATCAATCAATAAGGAGAAAATTAGCAAAATTCACTCAACTGCGGGAAAATATAGCAAAAATCCACTGATAAAAAGGAGTCTAAACAAACAAATTCAAAAATTTTTTTTGCGACACAAGTGCCATTTTTTTTTTTAATTCCAATCCGAGAACCCCCCCCCCCCTTTTCTTTTTCTCTAGAGTCAACATGAAGTTCATCTAAAATTTCATAATTACATTAAAGAAAAATATTTAATTTTTTTAATTTAATTGAAATGTAACAACACAAAGTGTTGAGCAACAATGGAGTGCTTTATTTTTTTACTGACCTGTACATAAAAACACAGGATTGAATATTTTTATGTATCGAACAAAATAAAGCAAAAATATATTGTTTACAACATGTAATTAATAGAAAATTGATAATCCAAATCATCTTAATTTTTTAAAGTGACCTGCTACATCATTGTAAACATTTTCAAATTGATTTATTATCGGAATCTTTTAAACAGCCTTGCTACATCAAAAATACTAAAACAAAATTGAACAGATGCTGCAGCCACACCAAGGTTGGTGCTTTTTTTTTTTTTTTTTTTTTTTTTTTTTTTGAGCCATTTTGGCAAGAAAACCCTGGTCTGAAATACTTGTTGGGCATACTGTGCAAAAACTACATGTTATTTTTGTTATAGGGTAGATGCACCAGTTTTGGCCACTGTACCAGTTTTGGCCACATTGGATCAATTTGTCCAATATTTAGCCTATGTATTCATGCTAACAAATAATATGCATTCTTACACTTTAAGCAAACTCTCTTTTATCATTTACAATATCCATTGTTTATTTTTTGCTAAAATGTAACTTGTAAAAAAAATAAATGTGTGAAACTGCAGTGTGTGCTTACATGTATTAAGATTTTTGCTTAGCAGACAAGTTTTCAGAATCTTTCAACATTAGGCACTTATAGGGTTCTATTTGTTCTGAAACAAATTTCTATTAGGTTTTATGAGGTAAGCTTTCTCTCTACTGCAATTTTACATTTAAATTACTTATTTTAACAGTTTAATGGGGGGTGGCCAAAACTGGTGCATTAAATTTGCTATATGTACCAGTTATGGCCATGGGGGTGGCCAAAAAGGGTACAACATATGTTCCACTTTTGGCCACATGATTCATTATCATTATAGAAGGAATTTTAGCCATTTAATAAATTTAAGAACATCTGGATAAATCAAAATCAATTTACTTTTGTTTTATATAGTAATGGCTTCAATAATAATAATAATATAATAATAAAAGCAAGGCTAATGGCGGTTCTATAAAAGAGATTTTGTTATTCTCTGTCCAATAGATAATTCACTTTAGAAAGAAGGACATTGTGCTAGTCACTAAAGAAAATATAGTATTGTGTTTATTTTTGATAAAGCAAAAGGGGAGGTGATATGTAATTTGTAGATATGCACTGAGAAAAATGACGCTTTCAAATCTGAGTAAATCGATGTTTTCATTTTATTTTGAAACTTTTTGTTTCAAATATGAAAACCGAATGCTTTCAATTTTGAAATACCAGCCATACTCAGTTTCAAACAAAATTACTTTTTATTCGTTAAATGGGGTAAATTTCACCAAGGTAGTTCAATTTATTAACATTAATCACTATTTCTTATGATTTCGAATGAAGCGCTCCTGTCAGTAATATTTTATTACATGAAACGTGGCGAACTACATTTTTATTGTGTCCGCGGAAGAACATTTAAAAACCGTCGTAAGGTGAGATCGCAGAAGCGGAAGCGTAGAGGCTTTTTTTTGTTGTTGTTGCTGCTCTACTCAAGGTTGCAAATGGACGATCACGTTAACGAAAGACTTCGGCAGTGGAATTTGGAAGAATTCGTCGAAAATTTTGAAAGTAAGTTCATTCATTTTGTTGTTGTCGAAATTTTTTCCCATATTTTTATTGTTTTCACAATTTCTGTAAGTTGTCTTAAGATTAGGGTTAGCTATACACGATGTTTCACATTCGGCATTTTGATGATTGTAACATTAATGTTTTTGTCTTCATTTGTTCTTTCTGTTATTTTGACTACTAATTTTGATATATAATGCTTTATTTTTCATATAAAAATGATAATAGCAATCGTTAGACTATGAAACTCACGTAATCAACTTAATGTTTACTTGGCGCTTAAATTTTCACTTCGTTTATGAAATCCAATTTTTATTTAGATTCCCCGCCCCCTTCCCTCTTAAAGTTAGTTGCAACATTTGTTAAAAGCAGTAAATGAAACAAACAAGATTTTCCCTTTATGATTTGAAATTCAGTATTCTGTTTTTATATTGATAGCATATTATGAAGTTTAAAATAATGTGCATTACGATTTTTATATAAATACGTTTAATAGAATGAAAATAAGAGAATTTTTTTCTCATATTTAGTTATTCTCCGAAAATAACCGTACCCATAGAGTTTAATCTCACAAATATTCTGTATTCTTTTGTATTTATCTCAGCCAAATAATGAATTATTCTAGTTCTTAATCTTCCTTATTAATGAATTAAAATAAATATTAATGTTATAAATAGAGATGCACCGAATATTCGGTATCTATTCGGTATTCGGCCATGTTACCGAATATTCGGTTTGGCCGATTATCAAGCTATTCGGTATGCCGAATATCGAAGTATTCGGCTAAAAAAAACTTTTTAAACATTTTATTAAAAACCGTATACAACTTCTAAGTTTAAGAGTCAACTTAAAAAGATATTCAGAATAATTAGAAACAGAATCATATTTAAATAAAAGAGAATGATTTTACATTATTTATTTGCTGTTTGTTAAGTATTATTTAAGAAAATTAACCAATCACAAGGATTTTCATAGGAATTAATTATGTACAGATGCAAGTTTCTGAATATTTTCCCGTAAATAATCTGTTTCTTTCTAAGATTTTCAGAACAACGTTTACAATCTCTGAAAAGGATTTCCCACTCCAGACACTGATGTAGAATGCATTAAAAAACTTCCTTGCTTAATCAAAGGGAGTAGAACAGTTATTCTTGTTAAGTTGCCACTAGAGATGCAACGAATATTCGGCTTCGGCCGAATATCAAGTCCATTATTCGGCCTTGGCCGAATAATACACTGTAATAAATGTTTTTATATTTACACAGTATAACTTTTTAATTTGACAATTTATATTCATCATATATAATGAAAATTTTATTTGAAATTAACTAACACTTTTTTTTCCCATTAACTTTCATACTCTGAATGGGTTTTATCTACCCATTTTTATATAAGAGGCTAATTTAGGAATCATGTTAAAAAAAAATTATGCTGTATCAGTAAGTACAAAAAGTATCTGTAATAAGCTAACATAATCTGTTAAATTTAAAATTAATCTATTCAAAATTGTTTTAATACAGCTGTAACAAGCTAATTCAATTTTTTTTTTTTTTTTTTTTTTTTTAATCATAATGTGAAGTTTAACATTTAACCCTTGTTACATAAAAAAATATTTCTTTCAATAATATTTTGAATTATACCTATAAAGAACATAAATATATGATTGATTAGATATAGTTGTATTATATGTATAAGATATTTAAGTCGTATATGTTGCAATAGTTAAGGGTTTTTTTTTTTTTTTTTTTTTTTTAGTAAAATACGCTTAAAAGTGAAATATAATTGAAGTGATTTTTTTAAAGCCTGTTACTATTTCTTATTAAATAATGAAAGAAATGTAAATACTAAATTCTTTTAATTAGTATGCATTTACGTTTTAGATATTTTTTTCAAGAATAGCATTGTAATGCCTTAAAAAACAGTTAAAATGTTTTCAATAAACGTAGATTGTGATGCAGAAATAATAATAATCAGCATTCTCAGATGATATTCTTTTTTTTTTTTTTTTTTCTTTTCTCGTAAATGTTACCTGCTTCTGAAAATAACCTCTCACTATATATGGTACTTCCTGGTGCAGAAAGGTACTTTTTGGCTAATTGTGAAACGTTTAGAAAGTCTTCTGAATTTTTCGCCCACCACCCCAAAGGACACTGTTGTCTTTCTAGTAGTGGCTGGGAAAGAAAATTACTAAATTCTTTTACTCTTCACATTGACGCGCACTTTCTAAAGAGGCTTCACTGCTGACAGCAAAAAAAAAAAAAAAAAAAAATAAAGATAAATAAAAATTTTGTTAATTGTGAGCTTTATAAAGTCTACAGTGATTTCTTTCCACCATTTTAGAGGATATTCCTTTCACCCTTTCTATCAGTGGTTTTTCTTAAGATATTAAGATTTCTTATTTTTTATTTTATTTCATCTGAAAGCTGAAATTTATGTTTCCTAGTACTTTTAAAATTTTGTCATTATTTTAAAATGTAACAACAACACATATAATATCTATTAAAATGTAACTAGACAGTACCTGATGAGGAACTTTTGCTAAGAATTTTTTTTTTTTTTTTTGGGGGGGGGGGGGGCGGTCTGAATTATATTATTGAGGCAATTTTTAGGCCGAACATGGCCGAATATTTTTTCAGAGTAAAATAATGCTTTAAAAAATTAAAAATTTGTATATAAATAATTTTTTAAAAGAAAACAATACATTTTAAATGTGAAATATACAAGAATTGTGCATATAGTGCATACCATATTTTGTTTTCAGGCAAAAATAAGTTCATTATTCGGCGGCCGAATAGGCCGAATATTCGGCTGCAACTTGGCCGAATATTCGGTATTCGGTTATTCGGCCAAACCACTATTCGTTGCATCACTAGTTGCCACCATATAAAATTTGAATACATTGTATTATTTATTTACTTTTACTTTAGTCTCTTCCTGACCAACAAATAATATATGATCCTGCATAATATTTTCACAATTTCTCTTTGATTTTAAAATGTTTCTTTTAGAATTTAAGAAAATTTTATTCATCTGTTTTAATTCTCAGAAGAAGCCGTGAAATTTAAAATTTTACTAATTAAAAAAGGTTTATAACTATCCTCTTCTTGAATAACTCAAAACAGATTTTTTTCAGCATAAAGTTTACGGTACTTTTCGGTTAGCTGGGCGCCAGTGTTATATATAGATATATATACATACATACATGTATATATACATTATATATCTATGCATATGTTTTATATATACACACACATAGTATATATGTATATAAATATGTATGTATACATATTTATGTATACATAATACTGCCGGCCAGCTAACCAAAAAGTACCAAGTTTACTTGAAAAAAAGCTCTTTATTAAAATAAAAGTTTCTGTTTTAAATATTTTCTAAAATTGTTTTAAAATTTAACATTTTAATGGCTATAAACTTTGAAATATAAAAGTATTCGATGAGCCAAATATTCGGTATTCACTTCACCTGTAGGCCGAATATTCGGTGCATCCCTAGGCACCAAAAAAAAAAAAATTGCTGATAAAAAGCTTCGAAATTGATTTGATTCTGTACTGTTGCACATGTTTTCATACGTACTGGAAATTATTAAGTGTATAAATGTATGCATGTTGTTTCTGTAAGATATTTTAATACCATATAACATTTGACTTTAGCATTTGTCATGTATTTAATTTCTTCCTGATTGAATAATATGTAGGGTAGATGTGCCAGTAGTAGACACGCTTTAATGTTTTTGGTTTATAAAAAAAAATAACCAATAAACTTTTAGCATTATTTTGTTTTTTCAAAACTCCCTCTTGCATGTTTTATAATCTGGATTATTATTGACACCCTTAATCAAATCAATCATTAAACAGAAAATAATGTTTCAAAGTTTATGCAGTTTTTCAGGGAAAATCTTAATGAAGATTCTATGAGCTGGCTTCATTTAATAAATTTATATATTCTTCAATTTTTTTGAAATATTTGAATATTTTTGATGGAGTAGTAATAGAAAATAGATAAGCTAAAACCTTTTAAAATCTCCAAATGCACAAACACAGCGGTAGAAATGATTAAAAAATGTCACTGGTCCCAAGGACCAGTAAACATCAGAGTTTACTGGTCCGCAGACATCGTCACTGGCCCTCTACATAAAATTATATTAAGTACCTTTAACACTTTGAGTGACCCCCCCCCCCCTCTCCTCCTCCGAGAATATAAACCAAACTTCCTTTCAGTTACCCAAAATTTTCGGCATAATAAAATGTAAAATTATAATTTGCTAAAATTTAAATAGTAGTACATTAACAAAAACTGAAATTATTAATTATGTATTTTATTTCCGTTTATTTATTTTAACTGACTAAGTTTTTATGCTTATTGTAATGTTTGGTTGCGGTTTTTGTCAGGGATGGGAAAATTTAAGTTTACCTGTCAGAGAGGGAAAAAAGTTACTTGCTTCAGCGGAATGTTAAAAGACATATTGAATAATTTTTTTTTTTTTTTTTAACCGAAATTTTTCTAATTTACCAATGTTTTTGAAGACAAAATAATATTTTGTATTTATCGCTAATGCTGCTTGGGGACAAGCATCATTAACAAATGTTATTAAATACAAGAATATTTTGAATTTTTGCTTTATGGGCATGCAGTGCTCATACATGCAGTATTTTTTACTTACTGCCACATGCATGCACAATTTTTTTTTTTTTTTTTTTTTACTATTTCATATTCACTATCTATATTACAAATTCCCTTTCCCCTCTCTTTTTTTAGAAATAACGTTTGGAAAATGTTGGTATTTTGTTTTGAAAACATCATTGTTTTTTATTGGACTTAGATCAATTTTAATATTTATATGAATCTCAGAATCATTATCATTACAAAATTTTATACTATTTGCTTTTTACAAATTTCTCTTCCCCCTCCCCCATCTCTCTCGCTCTCTCTTTTTTCATAAAATAACATTTGGAGAACTTTGGTATTTTGTTTGTAAAAGCATGTTAAAAGATAGATTGAATACATCTTTTTTTTTTATTTTTTTTTTAACCAAAATTTTTCTAATTTACCGATGCTTTTGAAGACAAAATAATATTTTGTATTTATCGCTAATGCTGCTTGGGGACAAGTATTATAACAAATGTTATTAAATACAAGAATATTGTTTTGAATTTTTAATATTATCTGTTAACCTTATATTAATTTTTATAATGAAATTGAATGAGTTTTTGTATATCCCTTGCATATTCTCCCTTGATGGTCTGTCATCTTTTTTGTTATGACCGACATTTTTTTTAGCGATTTTGCAACCCTGACTATTTTCAGCGGTAGAATTGATTAAAAAAAAATCACTGATCCCAAGGACCAGTAAACATCAGAGTTTACTGGTCTGCAGACATCGTTACTGGACTGCTACATAAAATTATATAAGTACCTTAACCCTTTGAGTGACACCCCCCCCCCCTCTCCTCCGCCGAGAATATAAACCAAACTTCCTTTCAGTTACCCAAAATTTTCGGCATAATAAAATGTAAAATTATAATTTGCTAAAAATTAAATAAATAGTACATAAACAAAAACTGAAATTGTTATGTTTTTTATTTCCGTCTATTTATTTTAACTGACTAAGTGTTTATGCAAATTTTATGCTTATTGTAATGTTTGGTTGCAGTTTTCTCAGGGATGGGAAAATTTACGTTTACTGTCAAAGAGGGGAAAAAGTTACTGTTAGTTACTGGTCCTTCGGACCACTAAATTTTTTAAATTTGTGGTCCGATTGAATTTTTAGTGATCTCGGACCAGCGGACCACCAAGGATTTCGAACGCTGAAACACATACAGTACCATGACACAAAAAACTACATACGGCCGTTTCAAGGATTCTTGGATCTCCTTCTTCAGTGCGAGGGGCGCGGGGGTGAATCACAAAAATAGCCAGGGTCTATAACCGAGGGATTCTTTGACCCCATTTTAATCTTTTAATATTTTTTTTATCACACTGAGAAAGGGGATCCAAGAATACTCTTTGAAACTGCCGTATGTGGTTTTTTGTGTCATGGTATTGTACGTATTTGTGCATTTGAACATTGTAAAAGGTTTTAGCTTATGCATTAAAACTCGCACAAGATGGTTGATTTATAGTAATAGATAACTTATAGTAATAGAAAACTTTAAATTTTATGAATATACTAATGGCCATTTACAAAATTTCATTTATTTTTTAGGTTTATTATCATTTATTTTTTAGGTCCATTACTGGAACACGTAATTAGTCAATTTCCAGTAATGGACACCCCATGTAGACATTGCTAAAAAATGCAATTTCAGTAATGTTCATACAGTATCTGTTATCTTATTAACTTAAACATATAAACGGATCATTGTATATACCCTGTATTATAAGATGCAAACATTACACGACACTTTATTGTACAGTAAGTAAATTAGTAGGGATAGGGATGCACCGAATATTCGGTATTCGGACATCTCACCGAATATTGGCGCACCGAATACTGAAAAAACCTTGCACAACTTCTAATGTTAACTGTCGACTTATAATGATATCCAGAACAATTAAATAAATAGAATTATATTTAAATAAAAAAAATAATAATTTTACATTATTTGCTGTTTGTAAAATTAAAGTTAAGAAAATTAGTAAATTAATGTTTAAAAAAAAAGATTTTCTTGACCACATTATCTCCATTAAAAGTTTGTTGAAAGATTTTAGGATCGCAAATTTCAGAGACTAATCTAGGATGCCATTTAAAATTTTCCTTGCTGAGTTGCCATCATTTGTATAGATTGTATTATTTATTTTTACTTTAGTCGCTTCCGGACAAATAAAGAGTATATATGACCCTGTGAAGTTTTTCTTCCAATTTTTTTCACAATTTCTCTTTGATTTTAAAATGTTTGTTTTAGAATTTAAGAAAATATTCATTTGCTTTAATTCACAGATGAAGTCATGAAATTTAAAATTTTATTAATTAAAAAAGTTTATAACTATCCTATTCTTAAGTAACTCAAAGTAGATTTTTTTTTTCAGTATAAAGTTTACTTATAAAAAGCTCCTGTTTATCCAAATGTTATTTTCTGTATTAAGTATTATGTATTTTTTAATTAATATTTTAATGCCTTTGAAATAAAAAATTATTTGTCCAGCCGAATATTCGGTAATTCGGTTCGCCTGTAGGCCGAATATTCGACATTCGGCCAAAATCACTATTCGGTGCATCCCTATAAATTAGCAAAATAAAATAAATAAATAAAAATAAAAACATACAATCACGGGTGATTCTGTTCTAAATTTTTCGAAAATTTAAATCTTCGGTTATGAAAGTTTTAAAATATCGGCCATCCGTCTGAAAATTCAGACATAAAAAAATCATAAATTTTGACAAATGGGCACCAAAAAAATCCATTTAATCAATACATCATGGGGAAAGTGCGAATTTTGTCAAAGCATCGCAGTGAAAAATGAAAATTCCGTCAAAGGATCACAGGGGAAAACGTGAATTTCGTCAAAGGATCGCGTGGAAAAAACGTGCTTTTCATCAAGAGATCGCTGAAAAAGAACTCAAATTTTGTAAAAGGATCACACAAAAATGCTAATATCATCAAAGGATTTCAAAAAAACACTAATTTTGTCAAAGGACTGTATAAAATACCTGAATTTCATCAGAGGATGATGGATAAAAGCCTGAAGTTCATCAAATGATGATGGAAAAAAGCTTGAATTTCATCAATGGATGATGGAAGAAAGCCTGAATTTCATCAATGGATGATGGAAGAAAGCCTGAATTTCATCAAAGCGTGACAAAAAAAAGCCTGAATTTAGTCAAAGGATTGCGAAAAAAATCGAATTTAAGCAAAAGATTGCGGGAGAAAATGCGAATTTTATCAAAAAATCGCATGTAAAATGCAAATTTTGTCAAAGAATTGCATATAACATGCGATTTTCGTCAATGGATCGCATAATTAGCCCCAGAGTAGGATCCCCCGCCCTCTATTGTAACCATTGAGATAATTTGCTGTGAATTTCAAAAGATTTATTTTTACTCAGAATCACCCGTGCATACAAGTTACAGTTTACCTAGATCTCTCAAGGTTAACATTAGTTTTGCACAAGTTAGCAATTCATAAAGGTAGGATGCTTTTAAAGTTCCTAACATTTTGAAAATGCTTTGAAATTTAGGAGATTTGGTTTATCCTTACATGTAGTGTGACAATCATAATGAAAAGCTTAAAATTTTTGCTTTATCTTTTTATTATCATAGCTATTAATATAATTGTATTTAATATTATAATGCATCTCTTATTGTATATTAATTTTTTTATAGATTGATTCTGAATTCAAATTAATTTTTGATGAAAGGAAAGGCGACAGCTTTTGTTCAGAATTTGGAATAGTTTCAAATTCCATTATCTTACAAGGTAGGCATTGCGGAAGGTCCGCAGCTGAGGAATTTGCAAATTGGCTTGAATTAGATATGAGTACAGCTGAACCCTGCAATGAAAGTATGCAGTAAATATTTATGTGCATGTATAGTAAATTTCTAAATGTATATTCTATAGTAAATTCATTACTTTTACTAAAATAAATTTAACTGTTCTATTAACATTTTTGACAGGGTGTTTTTGTGAAATTTTGCGATTTTTTGTCCCCTAATACTTGTGAAAATAAAAGTAGCATAATAAAAAAATGATCCTTTTTTTGGGGGGGGGGGGATGCATTTTCTACCTACGGACTCATTTACATTTCTATATATGAATCTTCCACAAAAAGTATGAATGTCTCGTTCAACATACACAGTTAAAAATTTAAATACATGTGAAAGGACTGTTTTAATAGAATAGAAAATAAAGCAAATTTTATGATGTTGTCCTTGTGTAAAAAATACAATTCTGTGAATGGTTCTTTTTGTGAAATATAATTCTGTGAAGGATTCATTTTAGGAAATGGAATTCTGTGAAGGGTCCTAAAATCAGGGGTGGCAAAAATCTGTTTTGTAAAAAACCCAGATTAATATATAATTTGCTATTGCATACAACTACATATCTGTTGATAAAATAAACATTGTTGGATATTGTATCTATAAGAAATATAACTTCACTTGAAAATATTAAAAGTAAATAGTAGTCAATTAAGTAGAAAATTGAAATCAATTTCTAATTTAAACATTATCTATTAGTAACGCTATGTTGTATATTCAAAGAGTAAACTGTTCTACATAGTGAAACATTGATACCTTGAAAATCGCATGAAGAAACTTTTGATTAATAATATAATAATCCATAAATATTTGATGCCTTTTCATGAAAATATAATGTTCTGTAGTTATTATTATTTGTTTTAAATATACAAATACTTCTGGTTATTTTGTTTTCTGATGATACTCCAAGTGTCCAAGTTAAAAATTTTTACCGTTAGATTCAGCAAGTAACAAAAAAGATTGGTTGGCATTATTGAAATACTGTAACTAGCACTCAATTTTTGCAATCTGTATTATTCAACTTCATATCTTAAGTTAGTTTTTAAAATTCTTTAAGAATAATCTCCCCCAATCAAGAAAATGTTCTTTCACAACTTGACAAAATCTTAAAGATCATTGTATTTTGTTATTAACAGCTCTTAATAATCTGCATTTTTTAAATGAAAATATTTTATGCTAAATATTGAAAATTATTTATCTATTTTATCTTTTCTAATTTTGTATGTTTTAAGATACTGGGGGGCTCTGCCCCCTATGAGCTACGCCCGGCAACCCCCCCTTCCCAAATTTTGGTAAAATGCCCCTCAAAAAAGGTTTTTATTAAAAAAATTGTTTTAGGGAAAAAGTATCTAGAAATTCAGAAAGTAGACAAAATTTGCAACAAATTAGATATATGACATTATGACTTAGGATGAAGGGGAAGGGGGGATCTGCCTCGGAACATACGCGCGGTGTTGCGTGGGCTAAGTTGCGCAATTCCACTTAACCACTCACACGTTTACATTTGCCCTCCCATTTCCCCTCCGAACTTTCTCTAAAAGGTTTACTTAAAAATAAGTTTTTTGGGTTGTTGAATCCGAATTTTTAACTTCCACCCAAAATCCCCCCCCCCCCCCAAATAGTTGTTTTTAACTTTAATTTCTTATTTTTTTAGTGGAAAAGCATTACGAAATTCAGAAACTAGACAAAATTTGCAACAAAAAGGATATATGACATTATGACGTAGGATGAACGGGGAGAAGGAGTGCTGCCTCTGAACATGCACTGCGGCGCTACATGCACTAAGTTATTACGTCCAGGCAATAGGGGATTTTACCTGGCAAAATTAATACTAGTTATGGATTTCGACTCAACTTATGGTTTTTGGGTCGCTGAATCCGAATTTGTAACTTTCCACCAAAATTTCACCCGGCAACCCCCCAAAAAATTGTTTTTTTTGAAAAAATTTGGTTTTTGAGAAAAGCGCGCGGGGAATGTTCCGAGGCAGCCCCCTCTCTCCTGTTTTATCCTACGTCATAATGTCATATATCCTATTTGTTGCAAATTTTGTCTAGTTTCTGAATTTCGTAATGCTTTTCCACTAAAAAAATAAGAAATTAAAGTTAAAAACAACTATTTTGGGGGGTTTTCGGTGGGGGATTTTGGGGGTTTAGTTAAAAATTCGGATTCAGCGACCCAACAAACTTAAAGTAAACCTTATAGAGAAAGTTCGTAGGGGACATGGGAGGGCGAATGTAAACGTGTGAGTGGTTAAGTGGAATTGTGCAACTTAGTCCACGCAGCACCGCGGCGCATGTTCCAAGGCAGATCCCCCCTTCCCCTTCATCCTAAGTCATAATGTCATATATCTAATTTGTTGCAAATTTTGTCTACTTTCTGAATTTCTAGATACTTTTTCTCTAAAACAAAAAAAAAATTGATTTTTTAATAAACTTTTTTGGGGGGCTTTTTACCAAAATTTGGGGGTGTTGCCGGGGGAAATTTTGGTGGGTAGTTACAAATTCGGATTCAGCGACCCAAAAAACATAAGTAAGCCTATTTCCAGAACTACCATTAATTTTGCTAGGTAAAATTCCCTATTGCCTGGACTATTATCTATTTTATCTTTTCTAATTTTGTATGTTTTAAGATAAACTTTTAGAGTACCAGACAAGACATGTTCATCAGCACATGCTATTTTTCCTTTTACATGCATGGAAACATGATCTAGACTCGTTATGTCTCATGTTGTCTGCTGAAATGAAGTGTTAAAAGTAGAAATTACTTTTATTAATAATTAAAAGCACTTAAATTACAAAAAAGAAAAAATGTTATATTAAATTTGTTCTAAAAATACCAAATGATTTTTTTTGACAAAAAAAAAAAAAAAAAAAAAAAAAAAAACGGTTTCAACCGTGCCAACCCCTCCTAAAATGAACCATTTTTTTTCTTATTGACCCATATCTTATTCTAATGAAACAAAGTTTTGCTCTGTGCGCTATGACTAGAAAAAAATTACGAACTGTACATCAAGGCTGAAAATTTGAGTGAGGGTAGTCCAAGGCTCATGGGTGCAAGTCTTCCGTCGGCTGTCACCAGGACATGACATATTTGTCTTTTAAAAATTCCCTAGAGCAGTATCAAGATTAATTTTTTTTAATATTACGTATTTGCACACATTCTTAAATTTTATATACTTTAGCCTTTCAACTTCAGCTGGGGGAAAGGGGGAATCAAAAATATTTTCAGTCCTGGCACATTTTGTAACTTGGAACCATGCCAAGACCTTTTCTAATGCACCAGATAATTTTCAATTTTTTGTTAATTAGTCAAGATATTAATTAAAAATGATAATGAACTCTCATCAAAACCTCATCTCTTATTCTGCGTCAACCAGTAATGCATGCCTAGTATCAGATTGTGCATTAGGATGAAAGGAAGATCCAAACATGCATTTTACTTTGTGTTTTTTCACAGTTTTGTACGGATGGAGCTGATGTGAAAAAAAAAAAAAAAACACACAGTTCTTTATCAACTAGATATCAGTATTTTTGTTTTCGAATTTTTGTTATGGGATCTATAACTCTCATATTTATATTATAACTACAGAATATCTTAAAAAATTCAGACAAGAACTAGTGAAATAAACCAAGTGAAAAAATGTCTTCTTAAAAGCAGTTTTATCACTAAAAATAAATATTTTTTCAAGAAGTTTTTCATTTAAAAATATAAATTCAGACAAAATAGAGTCAAATATATAAAATCATAATTTTGAGGTTTATTTAATGTTATTATCATATGCCTGGGCAATGGCGGTTCAGCTAGTAGGTGTTATTTTTAAGATTATGATTTCAGAGAAATCTAAAATTTGGTATTTACAAAGTTTTTTCCTCTTTCAGAAATTTTTTGTGCATTAATTTTACTCCCAATGTTACTTTACCAAGGAGTATTTAGAAAATCTGGTTCCAAAAATTCTAAGCACATAATAATAAAACCCACTGGGACCCAGTCTCTTGATCATTTCATCAAATTTCTGTCTGTATGTATCCTTCTATTGTTTAATTTACACAATCACATAGCCAGAGAGATGGCTGAAGCACCCCCGAAAGTTTAAAAAATCTTTCTTTAATTATGATAGAGATAATGATGATAGATCTCTATTGATAATAAAATATCCGCTGGTAACTAATTTTTAATTCTGTCTTGCACCACTTTCTCAAACCAAAATATTTTCACATATACACTACCTGACATTGAAAATGCAACACCAGGAAAGAGTGGCCAGAAAATGATGAAACTCGACAAACAGAGAGAGACAGCAACGGACAGTAGTTGAATTGAACAATATTTCGAAAATATAGCCATAATACAAAGCGAGAATACCATCAGCTCAGTAGGATGTAGGACCACCGTGGATAACGATACACGAAGCAACACGTCTAGGTACAGAGTCAATGAGAGTACTACAATGGTTCTGGTCGATATGGGAACATTCAGGGTGTCTTGAACACACTGCAAAGTGGAGGTAGAAGTGGCTTGCGGGTTCACTACTGCTTTTCGGGGGAAGCGTCTATCCACATGTGCTGACGTCACTCTGGCTGCACTAGCACCCTTCAAACTTTCCACATTTCCTCGTTCCAACCACCTTCGCCACAGCGGTGCACTGTGGATGCATACAGATGTGTCTCAGCTGCGAATATGACATATGGACCAACCTGTCCGTCTCAGTCCAATCACCATGCCCTTCGTAAAATCGTCTGTCTGCTGTAAATGTCTCCGTTGACAGTGGCCTGGCATTCTCTGCTATTACACGCGTCCTGGGAGACAAGAACAAAATTTCTACGATGCTTTCCCTAGCAGAAGTAAAGCTACGAATACTGCCCATTTTGCAGGTTCCTTCCGTTATATCTTATTCAACATGCACTGGAGAGCTGCGCATTTCATATCGTTTAAATAACTCTATGACATGCATCTATCCTGAAATTTGAATAAATATCTGTCCTCTCCTACTTCTTGGTGTTGCATGTTCAATGTCACATAGTGTACTTTGACAATGTGTGCAAGTGAAATGTACTAAAAAGTTTTATCTTTTAAAATAGTGATACGAATAGAATATAAAAATAGTCACCAGTACGTTTTCTGTCTTTTTGATCATAAAATAAAATTTCACTTAAAATAGAATTTTTGACATGGGTATCAAGTATACTATAAGGAGGAATACACCTTAGTTTAAGCCTTGTTTATTTTTTTATTCATACTTTAAAGTGTGCAAATTATTGCTATCATATCAGAAAAAATTCCAAGATTGAGCCCCCTCCGAAGGAAAATCCTGGTTATGGGTCTGCCAATAACTCTTGTGATTGTTGATTTACATTAAAATATTAGTTGTATTATTATAAATATCAAGTATTGTATTTTTGTGAGGTTTATATGATAACAACAGTAGGATAATTATCACGTTTTTGTTTTTAAAACTATTCAATTAAAAAAATATTTTGTAATGAATTCTAAAATTACTACATAAATGTTACCCCACAAAAATGTAACACTTTTCATTATTTATTTATTTTTGAATTTAGTTTGTAAGTGCTGATAATTCTGTATTTACATCCAAATCTTGTGAAAGATATATGCTATTGGATTATTGCAGCAAGATTGCTATTGAAAATTAAGTGTGTAGTATTTATGCATGGGATACAGTACTTACAGGAGCTCACAAAAAGAGTTCATTACACGACACAAAGTTCTTACAATCTGTATATATTTCTGAAGTGCCCTAAATCATGCTGCTTTTGTAAATTGTTCACAGGGTGACAACAATCAAGAAATTATTGCA
This sequence comes from Maratus speciosus, assembly GCA_963932465.1. Lineage (NCBI taxonomy): Eukaryota > Metazoa > Arthropoda > Arachnida > Araneae > Salticidae > Maratus > Maratus speciosus. Next base: position 364,845,779 of record OZ010792.1, read on the forward strand.
CTTATTTTTAAAATGTTTTTCTTTTGTTTATAGGTAGTGCCAAGGCATCGAAAAGTTTATGAAAGAAGACAGACTATTGGGTGGAGACTGTAAACAACCGCTTGTATTAGCTATTGGGACGTTAAACCCTGTACAAACATTAATTTTTGAAAACCATTGTATAAAAACAAGTAGTATGTTAAAAGTAGTTGATTTATGCTTTAAGATAACATATTTTAAACTTGGAATTTTCTCCTTACTGTAGTAATGTATGGAATTTTCTAAATGTCTGTTTTTATAAATGTGATGCACAAAATGAAATGGCATCTTGTATCAGAGAACTGAAAGAACGGATTTTTTTAAGTGTGTAAATATCATATTTTTACTTTGCATTGTACCAGTATGAAACTTTTCATCCTAGTTATCCTTTTTTTATTATTATAGATATTAACTGAATGTCATAATATTTTAATCTAATGTAAATTTTATTTCATTTGAGATAGTCATTTGTTTGGGGCTGGTGTAGGAAAGCCTTTCATCTCCTTACTGTAGTAATGTATGAAACTTTCTCAATGCCTGTTTTATACTAAATGTGATGCACAAAAAACAAAATGAAGTGACATCCTATATCAGTGAACTAAAAAGGACTATTAATATAATATTTTAATCTTAATGTAAATTGTCATTTGAGAAATAAATATTCTCATAGGGAGTTGGGAGAGGGACTTTAATATTTCTGCACTTGTTTTTAGACTGAATTAAAAGAACATTTAAATTCTGTTTTTTTCTTATATTTTATCAGCTACAACTTGTATTTAAAAATTTGCAGCCATGTTTTGTTCACTTTGCAAAAAAAAAAAATTCAAAATCCACATGATCTTTGCCGTCACATTCGAAATTATCATAAGACATGTATACTTAAGCCGTATGTGTGTTATGATGAAAGCTGTAGACAAGCATTTATGAAGTTGTTTAACTATGAGAGACATCTGAAAAGATTTCATGCTAGTGACGTAGAAATAGACATTTCAGAAAGTCGTAATTTTTCAAATCAGCCGATAAATAGTAAAGATGGTGATTTGTCTTCTGATGATTTACCCTCAAATTGATATTTTCAAATCAATTTTTTGGGTGATTCAGAAATATGTAAACATGAACAATTTCAAAAGGATATTTTGCAATATTGCAGTGAAACATGTAGCAAAAGCAGTGTACTACTGTTCTAGTATTATCTCATCTATCAATAGTACTTCATCTTTTCTGTACAATACTGTAAATTATTTAAAATCAGAAACAGTAAATTTTTTAACTGAAAATGGAATGAAATGTGAAAAAAACACAAAATCACTGATGGCAACATTTGATTTTGCTGCTTCTTCATTGTCTACATTTGATTCAAAACATAAAATAGTCAATGCCATTAAAGCAAGTGGTCGCTATGTTGAGCCAAAGGAGATTGCTTTGGGTACACAATATGAACAAAAGTTTATAGATGGCTACCTCACCAAATTCTTAAAAATGACACATGCCAATACATAAGTATAGTAGACACAATGAAAAAAATTATTTCTATTGATGGATTTTTGCATATTTTCAAAACATACAAACAAAACAAAAGTCTTAGAAATGCAACCCTTTGTAGTATCCAAGATGGATTTTATTATTATTCCAATGCAATTTTAAGCTCTGTGGATACAATAGTAATCGAGTTGTATATAGATGATGTGGAGCTTACAAAATCCATTGGGGTCACATACCGGTGTACATAAATTGGGATTCGTATATTTTAAAATTAAAGATTTGCCTGTGCACCTTCAATCTTTATTAGATTCAATATTTATAACTAACATACACTATTCTCTTGATGTCGAAAAATATGGTTATCGGACAATACTAGATAGACTTGTTCATGATTTGAAAAAGCTTTCAGATGAAGGTATAGAATTTCAGGGAAATATATACAAAGTTGTAATTTGGCAAGTGGTAGGTGATAATTTAGGGTTGAATAAACTGCTGGGGTTTGTTGAGAGCTTTACTGCTAATTTTTGTTGTAGATTTTGTCTAGCAAAAAAATATATTTTGTATAAAAAGATAAAGGAAGATATTAGTTTACTACGTAATAAAACTGAGCATGACATGCATGTTAATAAAGTGTCTTCTGGTGACACAACAGTATCAGAATGTGGTGTTAAAACTCCTTGCTGCCTAAATGATTTAAGTTATTGGCATGTGACAAATAATTTGATTGTAGATGTAATGCACGATCTTTTTGAAGGTTGGTGTGCTAGTGAAACCTTCTTAATAGTACATCAGTTTGTTTTTAAAGCCAAAATTTTCACTTAGTCTTTTAAATGATAAGATAATAAATTTTAATTATGGTAAATATGAATCAAGTTCTAAACCAGTGTCAATAAACAGAGAAAAACTTTTAAATCTTGATGGTTCTAATGGGCAAAGTGCATCTCAAATGTGGACCTTGATTCGAAACATACCCTTATTAATTGGTGACAAAATTTCTGAAGATAACGAATTTTGGGAGTTATTTAATCTTATGTTGAAATTAATTGATACTATTATGGCTCCAGACATTACCTGAAACTTTTGAATTAGCAGAAAATATAGCAGATGATCACAAACTTTTTTTAGAGCTTTTTCCAGATAAACATTTATCACCAAAAATGCATTTTGCAGTACACTATCCTAGGATCATAAGGCAGCTAGGGCCTCCAGTTATGTATTGGAGCATGCGATATGTAAGCAAACATTATCCTTCAAAAAGATGTGCATCAGCTAGCAAAAATTTTGTAAATGTTGCTAAAACAGTAGCCATACGCCATCAGTTATAAATTGCACATACTTTACATGAGAAATATTTTAAATGCAATGCAATATCAAATGTGTTGGAAACAACATATGGAAAAATGCATAGTTAAAAGGAACATAATTTGAAACTTGAAGTAAACGGTTTGAGTGACAATTCGGAAGTAATGCAGTGTAATGGTTTTCGTTATAATGGCACAACATATTCAAAAAATATGGTTATGTTTGTTTCTTGCATTGATGAGTTACCTATTTTTGGTAAAATAAAAAAAAATGTTTGTCCTTAATAATAATGCATTTTTAATTTGTGATTTGTTTGAGTTTTTAGGTTTTGACAGCCATTTTCACTGATATGTTGTAAGTTCTACTGGTGCTGTTAATCTAATAAACATAAACGATTTATTTAACTATGTTCCATTGCATATAAGAAACTCATATGATTTAAATGACAAATCAGTGTATGTTACACTGCGGTATAATCCATTCTGTACAAATGAAAAATTTGAAATAATTTAAAAGATTGCTTGTTTTTTAAATAAATTTATATTTAGTTTTGTTCTTTTTGTTAAAATTATGAATATCAGGAAACTATTGTTGTAAATCTTCAGTATTCAATTGAAATAGTTTTATGGATCAGTGGTGAGGTAAAATTTAGTACTAATTGTTTTCTTTATATTTGTAGTACAGTCAGTTTTATGTTTCTAGTTGGCCAAAAATTTGTTAATTTGTATGGGGTTGTATCATATGTTTTGTGGTAAGGGATTTTTTATATTGTACAATACAAAGCAGCAGTAAAACACCTATTTTAATAGCTGATTGGCTTTCATTATTTTTCATAATTTGAAATAATAACCATAGAATGTATTGTCCAAAGTTGTTAAATTTGGCAAAAAAATCTAACTTAAACTGTTGTGTAATTAAAATATAACATTTAAAAGGAAAATTTTGAAAAGACTTTTGCATTTTATGTAAATATTATTATGGTTGCATCCAGCTGTTTTTTCTATGGGCAGCAAACTCTAATCTTGTCCATTTTATTTATCTATTTGCCATACTTCATATACTTTTCTTAATGTCTCTGCTTTCACAGTCTTTTCTCAACTCTCTTGCATCAATGCACTTTTTTAGGTAAAGGAATCAACAAAGAAAGTTTTACATTGTTGAAAGGTTCAACAATAGCAATAACATTATAATAAAATTCCAGCATCTTTTCGTTTCAATGACCATCTTGGTCTATTTGAAAATTTTCTGGTTTAGACATAAATTTTGACGCCATTTCAAATCCCAAAAGCGTTCTTTCTGGTTTGGAAATAGAAACATGTGATGTTTTACCATAGCTAATAATGTATCTGATATTATACCTGTCCAGATAATGCTGAATGTGTCTGCTCTTTTACTGCAAATACATCTGAACCACTTCCTTCACTTAGGTGTTCTGCTTATCTCTCTACGTATAACTTTATAAAAAAGATTTATATTAAGGAGATTAGGTTAAGAAGTTAGCAGACATTTATCTAAAACTAATTGAAGGGGATCCAGCTATATATTAGGTAAATACAAAGTTTTGGCAGCTTTGTAACAGTTTCGTATTCAAAAGTATGATTGTATGCCAATGTGCATGTATATTTGTCTGAATTTTTACCTGCATCTGTGTTTTAATAGGTTATTATTGAACAAAAGATCCATATAAAAAAGGACTAGCTGGCTTCGCTGGCTAGTGGGCCCCAGAACCTCTAGCGAAAAACTAACCTCAAACCAAACAAAACTGTCTCGTCTCCCTGCTGCGGTAAGCCCCTCATTACATAAAAAAATTTCCTAAAATCTGACCTGGGGCCGAATGAATCTCTGACTCGTTTCCCTTTTGCCGATGGAACCATATTTAATCATAAATTGTTTATGATAATTAACGGTTTTAATTTCCACACGAGTTTATGCATATATAATCATATTACATTGCCTGTAAGCCAGATTTTTATGTTGATGGATCTCCCTCCCAACTCCAAAGTCAAGTTTAATGTTTTTTTAATTAAGATTCTTTAATTTACTTTCAAAATTTTGAATGTTATCTTGCAACTTTTATCTCCTGAAACAATTTAGTAGCTTTTTGCTAGAATCCACATTAGTCAGAGATAATGGTAGCATATGAGACTAATACAAAACTACTCTGCAATAAATTGTTTACTTTTTATGTTTATCATTTTATTTAAACTTGAATTGTTATTCAGCCTCAAACTTTCAATCACTATTCCCACTCTTCTTGAGGGCTGATATATCTCTCCCCGGGATGAATGTATCTTCTTTCCCTCATTTCTGGCTTATGTGCTTCTCTCTCTAGTGGACATACAGTACCGCCTTCCGTTCCACTGTAATTTTGGAAATACAGTAAATGAAACCGAACATTACAGATTGGACGGAAGGTGGTACTGCATGCTTACCGGACAGAGAAGCCCACAAACGAGAAAGGGGGGAAAGCAGACATACGCCACGCCTGCAAGGAATATAAGAGCCCCCAAGAAGACAGGGAATAGCCATCGAAAGCACCTGACTGAATAAGAACAAAAGTAAAAAATCAAATAATAATAGATTTGAATTTGACCTGTAATGAATAAATGTCATAACAAATAATTTGGTTTCAATACTTTCTGCTATATTTTGAGTTTTGTAGTATTTAAAGCACTTGGCAATTTTGTACTAACTGTTTTACATATATATAGAGAGAGAGATTAAGTTTCTATTTTTGTACTGATGCTTTGTGTTTTATCGATTGTAAAAATACTTGTTAGATTTTAAATAAACAATTTTGATATTACTTTAGTTTTATTTTTATGTTTATTAATTATAATGGGCATAATGAGTTTCTAGTAACTTTAAGGTATAGCAGAAGAACGTGTAGTAATCTTTTTGAAAAAAGAAAGGCTCTTTTCATGTATAAAAGTCAGAGCCTCGTGTAATTTTAAGTTTACAATTGAGTGATTTTTAAGCAAATATCATAAACTGCTCAATTAGAAAATTTATAAAAAATATGTATAGTCAGTAGCAGAAGCTTTGCTTAAAAATTATTTAAGACTGTTCTCAAATCCAAAGGGCCAACTTTCTGACATAAGTTTTAATTCATTTTTGTTCGCAAACGCATGAAACTAGCAGGTGTTGTTATTCAGAAACTATGTGATCAAACTGTTTTTTTCCGTTTTCTTGTAAACGCAATAGATCTTTCAGAAAATACTGTCAAAGTTGGCATTTAGAACTGAACTTCCGAACGAAAGAAGAAAATCCAGTCAGTAAATGGAGAAAAATGCCGTATCACGTGATCAAAATCTCTTATAACTCAATAGGTAACTGATTGATCAAAAAATGGAAAACACAGTTCGATTCCAAATCGCTTCCATGGTGAGGCTTTCCAATTTTATATCTTTCCGTTAAAAAATGAATTTGTAAATGTGTCAAAACGTTTTGTGCTCGTTGAGCAGAGCAGTTGAGAATAGCCTTAACTTCCCATTGCTTTTAGCTGTGACTATTTATTAAAAAAACACAGAAGCAATAAACAAGAATTGGCTTTGGCACATACCATAAAAATGTTTGAAATCAAACATATTACATAAGAAAGCAATGATTTCATAGTACAGTAGACTCATTCAAATTCGCACATAATCGCAGATGTACACAATAAAACTTTTTCAGATGGAGGGTCAAAATGACAAAAAATTTTAGTTTTATATCATTCCGTATGTATTTTAATATGTAATTCTCGATATGACTGAACTCATGGTTTTTCATGAAGGAAGCATAAATTTATTTCTGAAAAAAAAATCAAGATTTTGCTTATATCAATGGTAATCACAATCTTTTTAGCAAATATGTTTATGTAATAATCGAGCTTTTCTGTTATTAAGTCTTCCTTTTTTCATGATTTTGATATAAATTAATTGGGTACCTTTAAGAGGAAAGTTTCTTTGAATAATTCAAGGAAAATGTACCTCATCTTGATTATGGATATTTAATTGTACATCATTTACTTGACCTTTACTTTTAATAATTTAATCATTTTAAAAATTATCTTGATTTTTATTATTTTAGTTTATTACTTTGCTTAATTATTTTACTATATTGCAAGCATTCATTATAATTTTGATTGCATTATTACATTCAAATTACATTTAAAAAAATGTAAACAAATCAATGACCAGAAATCCACACAACCTCTGGTCCCAAGCTGTGCGGATTTGAGAGAGTCTACTGTATTTGGTTTCTTTTTTTTTCAGTTTAGTAATTGAGAAGTGTCAATTCAAAAGGATTGATGATTGTATTTGAGGAAATATTCACTTTGAATTTTTCTGACAAGTTATAATAATGGGTGCTGGTCCATTTTCAGTCAATATATGTAAAATGCAGAAGTGCATTTTCAAATTAATCTCTAGGGTGAAAGTGATATTAAAGACAATTATGATATAATTTAATGAGGACATTTCTTCTGAAATATAAAATTTTGAACATGTTACATGAAATCATTAGCGGATTTGGATAAATCCTACATTATATGAAAGACTGTCAAAATGAATAGACTGCAAGGACAGTGATGTGAATGGACTCTTTGAATGTCCCAGGGACCCAACCATTTTTTAAATGTGGGTGTAATTTCAAATAAAAACTAAATATTTATTTATATAAATATAATAAACATTTCTAAAATTAAGACTCAGAGGGACTTCTTTGAAACTTAAATGATTTGAATTTACAACTGGTTTTTAAATTATTTTTCAAAAGCATTTTTGTTATGCAAATCAGTCATTCACATCATATGTATACAAAAAAAAAAAAAAAAAAAAAAAAAAAAAAAAAACATTAGATTTTAGAAATCTGCAAAATAAATATATTTTAATAAAAATTTTCAGAGCATATATATATTTTTTTTTTTTTGGAGAAAAAAGATGAGATTGCTCTTATGAAAACTTTTAAAATTAACACATCCCGTCAGATGCGTTTTTGTGTTCTGTTTGTACTCCATCATCAACTTATAAGTGTTTGATTTAGTGTAGTGTATTTCTGACATCTGCACTGATGAAGTAAACCACAAATGAAAGAAACCATAGTACTAAAGATACGATACATAATTGATAAAACTCATTACTAAATTATTCTTGCTGGACCAATAAAACTGTGTCACACATCACATTTTTTTCAACTTTCACATATAAACTGATGGACGACCAATGTGTATGCTGAGGTATAGAGAAATTGCTAATTTTCTAAACAACTTGCTATAGAAAAACTGGCGCTTTTATTAAAACAAGCATGCATTTGAAGCTTTATGTACAGTTGGTCAAAAAAAAAAAAATTCTAATTTGAATAAAAAGTATCATAGAGAAATGAAACTGGTATCAATCAACATGGATTGTCTATTTCAATTTAACCTATTAAAACTTTCCTTAGGGTTTCATCTACATGATAAGGTGAACACAAATTTTTAATTTTTTCAATGTAAACCTCCAAATTTGACCACAAATTTTTAATTTTTTCAATGTAAACCTCCAAATTTGACAATGTAGTTAGAAAGAACACACTCAACTACCCGAAGTACTATTTTAAGAGACGTTTCTACAATTGAAGATTTATTAGAGGTAGGAATTATAAGTAACACGAATTTTATAAACACTTTTTTTAAGAGAAAAATCTTTCACTCTGAGAACTCATTAGTCCTATGTCTACTAACTCTTGGACTAATTGTGAAATGTCTTAAAAATTTGTAATTGGGCTAAATTGAGTTGTTTTCTTTCCGATTGTTATCAAATTGGGGGGTTTATATTGAAAATATAAAGTTACTGTTCATTTTAATATGTAGATGACCCCTTGATTAAAAATTTTAAAGTCTTAAAATTGAAGTAGACAGCAATTTTATTTCACTTCTATAATTTGTATTAGAGTTAATACGGTTTATTTATTTATTTTTTTTTTGACCGACTGATACATTTTTTATAAAATAGTTTCAATATATTTACAGGCTTCAAATATATGCTCATTTTATTAAGTGAACCAGTTTTCTCTTAGGAGGCGTGCAGGATTGGTAATTATTTTATATCTCGCCAATGCACCTTAAACCTAAAAATACATGTAAATTTTGAGTATTTTCATGCTCAAAAATGAGCATATAGAGGTCAGTTCATACTCATTTTTGAAACATAGACATGCTCAAAAATGAGCACATAGAGGTCAGTTCGTACTCATTTTTGAAACATGGGCGTGCTCAAACATGAGCACATGGAGGTCAGTTCATACTCATTTTTGAAACATGGACGTACTCAAACATGAGCACATGGAGGTCAGTTCATACTCATTTTTGAAACATAGACATGCTCAAAAATGAGCACATACAGATAAGTTCATACTCATTTTTGAAACATGGACGTACTCAAAAATGAGCACATGGAGGTCAGTTCATACTCATTTTTGAAACATGGACGTACTCAAAAATGAGCACATGGAGGTCAGTTCATACTCATTTTTGAAACATGGACGTACTCAAAAATGAGCACATACAGATCAGTTCATACTCATTTTTGAAACATGGACATACTCAAAAATGAGCACATACAGATCAGTTCATACTCATTTTTGAAACATGGACATACTCAAAAATGAGCACATAGAGGTCAGTTCATACTCATTTTTGAAACATGGACATACTCAAAAATGAGCACATAGAGGTCAGTTCATACTCATTTTTGAAACATGGACATACTCAAAAATGAGCACATAGTGGTCAGTTCATACTCATTTTTGAAACATTGGCATACTCAAAAATGAGCACATGATGTTTCATTATTAAGTGTGTGCATGTTTTCAGAAATGAGTATATACATGTTTCAAACTTGAGTAATTTTGTTTCGGAGCCATTTTGACGATGCGACATACTCAGATTTGAGTATTTTTTACTCATTTTTGAAAACGTCGTTTTTAGAGTGTGATAAATAAACTAAAACATAAATTTTGAAAGATTTTACAACTTATAAATTAAAACGTTCAATAAAATTATAGCATGATTTAATTGCTTGTATTTTTCCTAAAGAAATGAAGACGTTCCATAATTTTTGCAATATTTCAGGCACATGGATTTAGAAATACTAAATATTGTGAAAATCTTTACTAGAGACATCTAAATACAACTAAGAATGTATTTCACATTATTTAAAAAGAAGAGGATTCATTTTAACAAGTTTAAAAGAGATTCTGTGCTCTTAAAAAATGGCCTAGAGGGAACACTGCTCTAAGATAAGAAGTAAAATTAAGGCCATTCAAAATGTAATGCCAGCACTACAAGCTAGCAAAGTTTTGGAGTAACCCGTTCTTGCCTTACATCAGAAGTTTGTAGGATGGACACCACTTTCCTCTAATGTTGAATCTCAAGTAATAGATCTAGGTACTAGGAATTGAAGTTAAAAATCAATTAGAAAAGTGGATTTTAGATATTGTCAGAATACTATTTCCTATAAAAATGGAACAACTTTTAAGATTCTGTCCAGAAAATTGTAGCCGGTAAGATAGAAACTCCATTTCAAGATGGAAGACCAGGCATGAAATGGTATGATTCGCTTCTGAAATCACACCCTAAAATAACTTGCAAAGAAGCAGGGTACATAAATAAGGCATAAGCTAATATAAATCAAAAGATAATTTCAAGAAGTATAACATTTTTGATGAAAATCAACCCAAAATCAGAAAATGCTTTCAAGAAATATAACACTTTGATGAAGATTCAAGTGTTCTAAACAATCCACAATCCATGAATAATTATAAAACTGATTAAATAGTTTTAATCTTTATGTCCTATAGGCACTGTTGTCCCGTTTATTAATCAAATTTAAATATATTTTTTGTTTTTTAATTGGAACTTTCAGTTAAAATCAAAATAAGTATATTTTACTTGATATTTTTATCAATTCATAAAGAAATTTGCAAAATTCTCTTAATACAGCAAACAAATATATGTGTGGTAAAATAGATGTTGCATAAAAATGCTTTATTTTTACTTATTATCAATTAAAATGTTTGTTAAACTACATGATATTGGAGTGGCCAAAACTGGTGCATAGAGATGGCCAAAACTGGTGTAGGGGTGGCCAAAACTGGTACAAATTGGAATAAATTACTTGATGAGTTATTACTCACAATCTAAAATATTCTGTAGAAAATCATTATAGCTAACAAAAAGGCAATTAAATTTACTAAAGAATGATGTTATTATGATTTAATATGCTTAAATCGGTCAAGAACTGTAAAATTTCTAATTCGAATTTTCTCTAAAAGTGGCCAAAACTGGTGCATCTACCCTATTTTGAATCAGTTTATTTTATAATGAAAACACACACACATGCACTTTAATATAAAACACACACATTTTTATATATATATATAAAACACACATTTACGTTATTGCAAAAAAAAAAAAAAAAACACATTTTTTTATTATAAGGCACACACATTTACTCTATAATAAATAAAACATTACACATTTTTTTAAAATACAAATTGTTTTATAAAACAGACACAAAGTTTAATTTAATAAAAAACACACTATCTGTTTTGCCGTGTTGTCATACCAGACAAAACATTATGATTTTTGCACCAAAAAGAAATATTGGTGTATCTACGAGATAACTACCAAAACATTTTCTACAAAGAAAACCATATAAAATAGTGTTCACATTTCTTTTAAAAAACAGCCTGGCAGAATTATAGAAATCCGCATTTTTCTTGAATTTTCAGGAGAGGGAGAGGAATATCCCCGCTGGTCCACCCTCTGAATTCATCATTGACATGCATTATCAAGACAAGCTGAAATCATATACATTTTAAAAGCAACGTTAAAAACGGCAGAATAAACAAAAATTTTTTGCGAATTTTTGTTTATTCTGGCGTTTTTAACGTTGCTTTTAAAATGTATATCATTCTGCGGCATGTAGCATCTTAATAATTAAAACTGAAATCATGCTATGTTTTGAGAGAAATGAACATATAAATCAAATAAGCTTTCCATGGATTACTAGATGTAATATAATAATGCATTTATAATAAAATCTTCAATGCTAATTCAATTCAGTTACCCTTGAGTATTCGCCTGGAGATGGGCAAGATTTTTTTTGCCGATTTTAAATTTCTTCATTTGTAAATTTTTTATGTTAATATCCGAATCTTTTTTTGCCTGTAAATTTGAAATATATACTTTTAAAAATGAATATTTCCTTTATTCTATTGTTTTAAAATTTATGTATATTTGCTGTCTGCTATTTACAAATTCCCCCTCCCTATTTTTCTTTTTACAAATGAGGTTTAGAATGCCGATTTCTGTTTAAAATTTTTCCATTTGGATTGTTTTGTTGTTGTTATTTTTAATCTTTGAATTTTCGAAAATTAAGCTTAAAGTGGTTATAAATGAAAAAAAAAAAAAAATAGATAGCGGACTCATGGCGAATACTCAAGTTATTCCTTTAATTCTATAGCACTTGAATATTAATGCCTGCAAATTCTATGCGCATATAAAAATGACTTTGTTAATGCACCAAGAAATTCACACTATTCAGAAGTATTATTAATTTTTTTTCAAGAAGTAATATTAATTTTCAGAAGTATTTTTTTATTTCAAGAAGTAATGGTAATTTTCAGAAGTATTATTTATTTTTTCTAGAAGTAATATTAATTTTCTGAAATATTTTTTTTTCAAGAAAATCCTTAAATGTATTTAATGTTTTGATATGCAAAAACACCTGCATAGAAATTAAAAAAAAAATATCGTAATAAGAAGTTCAAGTTACCTACCCTGTTTAGAACCTAAACATTGATAAATATTAAATTAATGTGAACAAGTAGCGAAAAAGGGGTGTCGAAAAACGCGGCTATTTTTCAAATTTATTTTTAAGTGGTTAAAGAATGAATTTAAAATGTCAGCTTAAATTGATGTGTCTATAAAAAATCTTATACGCTTACTGTTTATTTTGGAATTAAGAATACAATTCATTTAATTCTGTCTGTTTTAACTTTAACATATATTGTAGTTTTAATTCAACTGACAAGAATTGCTGACATCTTTTTCCTTCTATTCCACGTTTTAATCGTGCGATGACTAGGCCTAATTTCTTTTTTAAATTTCATCTTAATAAAGTAAAAGTTTTTCTAACATAATATAAATATATAGACAGAATAGTTATAAAGAAATGCATTACAAAATGAAAGAAAATTCTTACCTTACATCATTCACTTTCTTCATATTTGAATTTGCCATGACCAGCGACAGATCTCATCTAAACATCGACGGAGGAATCAAAATAAACGCCATTTCTGGTAAGTAGGTTGGCTGGTTTCACGGTTGCATTCTCGAGATCCGTCTTGGAATATCCTCCGGTCGTTTTGAGGACGGTTGCAGCTGGACGGTTTCAATTGGTCCGTTCTTTAGTATTCTGCGGACATTCACAGGATAGTTTTATAGGATATGACGACTACAGGATTTTTAGGATCATTGTAGAGCGTCCGAAGGACGACTGTGGTTGTCTGGGGAGGTACACATATTTATGTGAAACATTAATAATCATCATTTTCAGCATTTTATATATCATTTTGATTTAATATATCAATTACAAATTTTTTATAAGACAATTATATATATTTATTAACATATTTTTAATTATTATTTAATTATCATATATCTATCTCTAAACAGTATTTGCTTGAAAACTTAATCCATTAATAGTTATTAAGAGTTTTTATTATATAATAGTTTTCATTTTACTAATAAGTCAATAGATGGCAGCACCACACTGATTCATTTGAATGCATGGAGCAGTTAATTTTCAATTCTAAATTAGCTATAGAGGGCGCTGGTTATATATAATGGGAGTTTGCTTGGCTATTCTGCATGTGCATATTGTTGCTCCTTGGTCCACCATCATATAAAAAACTTTTTTGGTAACATGTGCTGGTGATCTCCAATGAGTGTATTTGTTATGCCTACTGCTAAGACAGTATGGATTTTAATTTGGTAATTTGTTTTTTTTTTATTTTTCCTCTGTCTTTTTTTTTTATTTTTAACTTAATTGGTGTTCAGTGGTTTATTTCTATGTTTTATGTGTGTGGTAGTCCCAAATTCATATTCTTTAGCTAATTTATGGCTAATATGAAGATGAAGTCACACATTTTATTTGTGGAACTTGAGGCATTTGGGACCCGGTGATTCTGTCTAAGTGCTATAAATTTCCATTATTCTATTTCAGTTATTCAATTCCTGCTGTTATATACTATGTTTTTGGAATCTATGTTATGTGTGTTGGGGGGGAACTGTATTTTAGTCAGTTTGTTAATGTCATTTTATTCATTCAGTTTTTGTTGGTGGTCGGTAATGTTTATTTAATGGTTATATATGGCAGCACTAAATAATTATTTATTTAGGTTTAAATAATATTGTTGCCATATAATTTATTTATATTTTAATATTTCTCTATGTAATTATACGCTTAAATTTAAATAATTTTATTCTATATATTTTTAGTAATAATTTATTATAGGATACTTTTAATGCATATAATAATTTTTATAATAAAGACGATATGTGAATTTTTTCTATTGGTAGTTGTGTATTTTTTCTGCACACTGTGTTGTTTTGCAACCGTAAGAATTCGATTTTAACTGTAAAAATAAATCGGCGGGACATTTGCTGTGATTATTTTGCTACTTGTTCAAGATTTAATGTGGTTTTCAAATTTGTTTCTTTAAAAATTAATATTGTTCATTATTAAGGATCTTGTTTTGATTAATATTTTATTTAATTAAATTTATTTAATTAAATTTACATGTCATGGTAAGTTTAAGCCTTTTTTTTGTGTGTGTGGTCGATCGGGTACATAAGAATCTAATTTTTAGCTTATGCTGGATTCTTTTACAGAAATCGACTATGCTTTTGCTTATATTGGTATTTCATGTACCCTTGATGAAGTGAAATGCTATATAAGCTTCCGGCTCCATCCTTCCAATTATCTATTGTTTGTTTACAATATGTCTTTTAAGTGTTCAACACTTTTTAGCTGGTTTCTTGTTTCATAAGTCTTTAATGATTTTTTTTTTTTTTTTTAATTTGGTGGTTTTTCATATGTTAATATGGATTAATCGTATGCAATGTGCTAGCCAAATGGGGGATTTTGCTTAATTAGTATTACATGTATAGGGTTCAATCTGTATTTTGTATAATGTTACAGTTATAATTTGCTGCTAAATTTATTAAATTATTGAATTAATTATTGTAATTGGAATAGATGATGATTTGTAATTATATTATGGCTATATATACCGGGTGTCCCAAAAAGGACTGACTGATTTTAAAATTCAATAACTTCCAAACGGTGACAGATATTAAAAAAATTCTTGCAGGAGGGTTATGCATAAAGTCAAAAGTTTTTTTTACAGTCATTTTCGATTTTAGTTCGAATTACAAACAATAGATGGCGCTGTAAGCAATAGTCGCTAAATACAGGCTCGATTTTTGGGCCTTTCTGTTGTTCCATGCAGAAAAAGGAGATGGAAATGTATTATCCGGGCCACGAAATACCAAAAATCGAGCCCGAATTTAGCCTCTATTGTTCGCAGCGCCATCTATTGTTTGTAATTCGAACTAAAATCGAAAATGACTGTAAAAAAAACTTTTGACTTTATGCATAACCCTCCTGCAAGAATTTTTTAAATATCTGTCACCGTTTGAAGTTATTGAATTTTAAAATCAGTCAGTCCTTTTTGGGACACCCGGTATATACAGTAGTCTCGGAAGTCCTTAATTCGAGGCGTCAAAAATAAAAATAAAAATATGCTCCAATGCATTTGGAACTCATAAATTCAAACTTACCGCAGATAGGAAAATCTGCCAAGCCTAGAGCATTAAAAAACATTAATAAAGAAGCCCAACTAGTAAATTATACAAATCAGAAAAGTGCCTGAATGGATCGGGAAATTTTCAAAAAATGGTTTTCTGAACATTTTGTCCCAGAAACAAAAAAGAAATTGAAACAAAGAAAAAAATCTACTTTGCAAAGCAATTTGTTTTTGAATAAGGCTCCATCCAATCCAGACGTATATGTGTTACGCTGTGGGGAAATTCGTGCTATATTTTTTTCTCCCAACGTTACAAGTTTAATACAGTGTGTATTGTAGAATTTAAAGAAAAGATATCGACGTAGTTTGTTGGAACATTTAGTGCAATCTGATGATGAAAGTATTGAGAACGTTTTGAAAAGCGTAAACATGAGAGATATTGTTTACTGGATAGCTGATTCTTGGGAAGAAATTCAATCTAGAACACTGAATAATTTGTGGTTGAAATTTTTCCTAAAGTGGTAACATCCATTGATAATCTTAATGACGACGATGGGGAAAACATCGTTTAGAAAGATTTGGTGAAGGAAGTACCTGGCTGTGAAAACTGTAATGCAGATGACTTTAAAAAAATGGCTAAAAAGTGATGAAATACTGGAAATAACTGAATCAACTATTGTAGAAATGATAGAAGATGAGGAGGAATGTAATGATAAAGAAGAAAACGACTCTCTGCCATCTAAAAAAGAATCTCTCACAGTCAAGGTTCTGCATCGTTAGAACTGGCTTTAAAATATGTAGAACAGCAAAATGAAGCCACCCCTGCTGATGTTATACTTTTTAAGCATTGATTAGATATTTCATCTAAAAAGAGAAGTTAATGTGCTAAAGCAGCAAAAAATTGATTTTTTTTTTCAATTGTAAAGTATCCTGTATATCCTTACAAAATGAATAAAGGTATGCGAATTCTTTCTCATCCTAATTGAGTAAAATTATAATTGGTAAGAATTTTCTACTTTTTCGGAAAATCCGAGATGTCATTAGCCCCAATTACCTCGGATTTTCGAGGCTCTACTGTATATGAAAAATGTGACAATATTTACCGGAAAAGCCCAAATAATTGGAAGAAAAAATGAGATGCAAAGAAAAAAACTACCATACATAAGACATAAAAAAAAACCTAATATATATAAATGAGATGAATAAAATTAAAAAAAGTAAGATACACAACTCACCAGAAAGCAAAAAGCGGCAAACATGCAGAATGATATAAAATAATCATACGACAAGTAAAATCAGTAGATAAAAACCGTGACTCAGCAAAACGTAAATAATAATAAAAAGAGTGCTGCCATCTAACATTAAAGAGGGAAAACGAAATTGTGGCTCTGCTATCGATCAGCAAGAGGAAGAGCGAAGTGCCATTAAAGCAATCAGTGTAAAAAATAGAGATATATACATATATTTTCAGACAGAGGGACAATGCATAACCAATATATCCAAAATGTGTGTTGAAAAATGCAATGAAGAACATACGCAAACAAAAGGAAAATTGAGTAATCATAGAAGAAAATATTAATTGAGAAAAAAAATAGGGGGATTATAGATAAATAATCAACAAGGATTAATCTAAGAGGGAATAACACAGCCATACACCAGGTGATAATATGTGAAATTTATATATATATACATATATAAAGTTTTAAACCTTTTAAAAAGTATACATACGCATTTATTTAAGAATTTTGCACGAGTTTTAATAATTTTTTCAGCAGTCCGCAACCCACCCTCTATAATATTGTTTTCTATTTTATAATATATATGCATATATATATATATTATACATTTTTATAACTTTTATACATACTTTATGCGCAAACTGGTAAATGTAGATTAAGGATTTAATGTTTGATCCATGAAGTAATAAATGAAAGGGGATAAATTATAAGAAAGTGCTAAATGTTTTAATTTAAACTTAGGCCTCATAAAATGGGAGGAACATAAACGTTTAATAAGAAGACGATGATTTAGAAGACTATTTCTACAACCAGAAATATGCAAACAAGAGTTGAAGTTAGTAAAATTAATTACATTAAATGAAAAACTATTACATTTATCATTAATATGAAATGTTAGAGTATTACTAGGTGAAGTATTAATATTAACGTCCATAAAATTAACACTAGATTTATTTAGATAGCTAGTGCTAAGTTCGAGATTAGAAGGCTGCGTTACAAGGAGACAAATCGGTTATTATCATTAAGAGAAAATATAATTATATCATCTATATATCTATAGAGAAAAACATTATTGTTAATAAATTTTATTTCGTTGAAATAAAGATATAAATCTGAGATCATACTTGAAGTGGCTTCCCCTTGCGCCATGCCCTGAATTTGTATAAAAATAGCATTTTTTAGTGTATATATATATATTACAATATATATTTTTGTAACTATTCAACAGTCTTAAAACTTTAGTATAAAATATTCTTCCAATAGGCTAATAGTCTTAAAAATTAAATGTAAATAACTATTTTTAGTTGTTTTATTTTAAATTTTATTTAATAACATTCTATTGATGATTAATTTAAATTCATAAACAACTTCAATGTTCGTATTATGTCTTAACCATAACCGTAGTAATTAAACATCGTGCCTGTTCAATTCGTCTCTTATCTGTAATAATTATTTAACTGTTGTATTCACGTATTTGTGCTTCTCACATGATATGAAATGCATAAGCCCTTTTAAAATATTATTATTGTATATTTTTTCTTATAATTTGATGTATGGCTTTATATGATTTTCTATTTAAATGTTTTCTTTTTATCTTCTATACATAGTTGAAAGTGTTTATGAATTCGGCTTGTCTGTTTGTCTGTCTGTACGAGCTCTAACTCGCGTAAATATACTCGGATGTGTCATGCAATTGATATATGTTATTAAGGTTTACTGTTACATGTTCGGTATTGAAAATGAAGTGTGTAGAATTTGCAGTTCATTTACAGGGACACTCAAATGAACTCCGTTGCATTACTGTCTATCGGGGAAAATCATTTGCGGTGTAATTGAAGGATGTTACACTATTTCAAGCATATCGAAACCGATGTGAATCACTAAGGTGCACTACAAGAGACTTTCCATGGAATGTAGTGTACATAACATTTATCGTTCATTTACAGGGAGACACAAAAGAATTCCGTTACAGTACTGTCCATTAATAATATAATTGCTGGCATTGCGTTTTCAGTTGTTGTACGCTTTTTAAAAATTAATTAATTTTTTGCCTATTATTTTGTGTGTATAAATTTTATAATAGATCATATACCGGGCAGAACAAAAGATCTTGAGTATATTTCCTTTTATTGACGGAAATTGCTGAAGAGATATTTTCACTTGCGCTATGCGTTTTCTAACTGAACTAAATTTCAGCATACTATGCAGTACATATGTTATATAAAAATTTTACTTGCAACATTCATTTTTTCATATTCCTTAATACTCTCTATTATTTATTTCTAGTTAAATTCCTATAAATTTAAAACGCGTATCTTAATAATTATCTTATTCAAAATCTTAATCTAAACTTTTAATCCCTTCATTAATTTTTATCAGATACCAAAACTGCAATATTCTGGGCGCAGCTACTTTTATTTTTCGAATGTTTATAAAAGCCAATTTTACAATTTTTATTTTATTCCATGAATCAACTTCCCGCCAACCTGTCTAGCGTCAGTCGTATTTCATCGAAATTCCTCCGTAAGCCTTTCCGGAACTCGTTTTCTATAACGCCCTGCTCTCGTTCCCCATTGGTTGAGTGACGAATCGCATTTCATTCCGTGTTTAATTTGTGAATCTATTTGGTTCGTCTGAAGTTTATATTTAAATCTGTATTCCAACGCGAATTCTAACAAAACTACCGAGCATGAGGTCAGAGAGAGAGAGATTTTGTGTGCTGTTCGATTGTCTATTTAATCTGTTACCCGGTGTCTTATCGTCTCGTAGACTATCTAAATTGTCATTAACATCTTTTTAGCATGGAATAGTAATTCGTGCTCTAGCCTGAAGGCTCTGATAAATTCTCGCAACGTGGCAATTGTTCACGTTTATATGTGTTGTTGAATAAAACATTTTCAAGTTATTTTAGCCTATGTTTTACGGGGAAAACTACCGGATTTTTGAGTCAATTACTTATCACTTATGCAGTCGGACCTGCATTTGACTGCATTATGAATCGCTGGTGTTTTGATTGAATTTAGCCAATCTCATCACTACAAAAAAAAAAAAAAAAAAAAAAAAAAAAAAAAAAAAATAGATAGAATTGATTAAATTGGTAAACTGAAAGTATTCAGCCTGTCCGCAGCTGCTAGTATCCCACCATATTGATACCTTCAGCAGCAATGTTTTCACTAAGTGGTACGAAATTTATGCAACCTCACCAGTGCCTGACTGGGATTTAATAATAATCTAGCAGGATGAAATAAAAAGTCGACAGGATTGTTTCCAGATGTATGAAGAATCTCTTCATCTTTATCCTTGTTTAAATACTCTTCTAATTCATCCGCCTTCATGACATTTATTTGCAAAAATGCAAATAATTCTTGATTAATGACTTATCCGCTTAGAGAAAACATGGAAACAATAAATTGAATACATCGTCGGTACCATGTCATACTATCCAATATGAAAACAGTGTTGCCAGTGGGCTACTTTTTTTAAATTCTGATTTCTTGATTGGCACCACTTTTTTGAAATATTAGTAAAATTTGCCTTATTTAATGATATATTAATTAAGCCGAAAACAAGTGGAATTTTACTATTTCAAGAAAAGTGGTTCCAATCAAGAAATCTGAATTTTAAAAATGTAGCTTACTGGCAACACTGTTTTTATATTGAATAGTTTGACATGGTACCAAGGACACATAAAATACAATTTAATCTAATATAATAAAGCATACTTTTTAGGCTACACTGTTAAAAAAAAATTCTTGTTTGAACCAACTTTTGGTACAACGGTAGCTTCAACCATAAGATGGTGCAATCTAGTTCCAACATTTGAAGCCATGGTTTAACAATAACAGGATCTCCAAATGTTGGAACGAGGTTTCACCATCATATGGTTGCAGCTACTGAAGCAGCAAAAGTTGGTTCAAACCAGTTTAAAATTATTCGCAGTGTACACGTGAAATACCACTGCTTCGATGGAGTCTTTTTTCTTAATTATTTCAATTTCAATTTTGATTTTTAACCATAAATATAAAATAAACCCATGAGCAAAGATCCACACTTTATCTTTTCTGTACTATTTATCTTTTTTATGAGCATTGCAGAGCATGATATAATTCAGTATTTTATTTTTGTGGCAACACTGATTTAAGAAAACCTTTAATTTTATTTACGAAAACAACGCTGATTTAATTTTTAATTAACTGTAATTTTTAATCAAAAAACATTAAGTGTACTGTGTCAGAAGCCGGTTAATGAACCTTTTGAATGATACTTCATTTATTGTTGTGATTTTTGTAAATGCATAGAAAACGGAATGTTTTTATGAGCATTGCAGAGCATGATATAATTCAGTATTTTATTTTTGTGGCAACACTGATTTAAGAAAACTTTTAATTTTATTTACGAAAACAATGCTGATTTAATTTTTAATTAACTGTAATTTTTAATCAAAAAACATTAAGTGTACTGTGTCAGAAGCCGGTTAAAGAACCTTTTGAATGATACTTCATTTATTGTTGTGATTTTTGTAAATGCATAGAAAACGGAATGTTTTTATGAGCATTGCAGAGCATGATATAATTCAGTATTTTATTTTTGTGGCAACACTGATTTAAGAAAACCTTTAATTTTATTTACGAAAACAATGCTGATTTAATTTTTAATTAACTGTAATTTTTAATCAAAAAACATTAAGTGTACTGTGTCAGAAGCCGGTTAAAGAACCTTTTGAATGATACTTCATTTATTGTTGTGATTTTTGTAAATGCATAGAAAACGGAATGTTTTTATGAGCATTGCAGAGCATGATATAATTCAGTATTTTATTTTTGTGGCAACACTGATTTAAGAAAACCTTTAATTTTATTTACGAAAACAACGCTGATTTAATTTTTAATTAACTGTAATTTTTAATCAAAAAACATTAAGTGTACTGTGTCAGAAGCCGGTTAATGAACCTTTTGAATGATACTTCATTTATTGTTGTGATTTTTGTAAATGCATAGAAAACGGAATGTTTTTATGAGCATTGCAGAGCATGATATAATTCAGTATTTTATTTTTGTGGCAACACTGATTTAAGAAAACCTTTAATTTTATTTACGAAAACAATGCTGATTTAATTTTTAATTAACTGTAATTTTTAATCAAAAAACATTAAGTGTACTGTGTCAGAAGCCGGTTAAAGAACCTTTTGAATGATACTTCATTTATTGTTGTGATTTTTGTAAATGCATAGAAAACGGAATGTTTTTATGAGCATTGCAGAGCATGATATAATTCAGTATTTTATTTTTGTGGCAACACTGATTTAAGAAAACCTTTAATTTTATTTACGAAAACAACGCTGATTTAATTTTTAATTAACTGTAATTTTTAATCAAAAAACATTAAGTGTACTGTGTCAGAAGCCGGTTAATGAACCTTTTGAATGATACTTCATTCATTGTTGTGATTTTTGTAAATGCATAGAAAACGGAATGTTTTTATGAGCATTGCAGAGCATGATATAATTCAGTATTTTATTTTTGTGGCAACACTGATTTAAGAAAACTTTTAATTTTATTTACGAAAACAATGCTGATTTAATTTTTAATTAACTGTAATTTTTAATCAAAAAACATTAAGTGTACTGTGTCAGAAGCCGGTTAAAGAACCTTTTGAATGATACTTCATTTATTGTTGTGATTTTTGTAAATGCATAGAAAACGGAATGTTTTTATGAGCATTGCAGAGCATGATATAATTCAGTATTTTATTTTTGTGGCAACACTGATTTAAGAAAACCTTTAATTTTATTTACGAAAACAACGCTGATTTAATTTTTAATTAACTGTAATTTTTAATCAAAAAACATTAAGTGTACTGTGTCAGAAGCCGGTTAAAGAACCTTTTGAATGATACTTCATTTATTGTTGCGATTTTTGTAAATGCATAGAAAACGGAATGTTTTTATGAGCATTGCAGAGCATGATATAATTCAGTATTTTATTTTTGTGGCAACACTGATTTAAGAAAACCTTTAATTTTATTTACGAAAACAACGCTGATTTAATTTTTAATTAACTGTAATTTTTAATCAAAAAACATTAAGTGTACTGTGTCAGAAGCCGGTTAATGAACCTTTTGAATGATACTTCATTTATTGTTGTGATTTTTGTAAATGCATAGAAAACGGAATGTTTTTATGAGCATTGCAGAGCATGATATAATTCAGTATTTTATTTTTGTGGCAACACTGATTTAAGAAAACCTTTAATTTTATTTACGAAAACAATGCTGATTTAATTTTTAATTAACTGTAATTTTTAATCAAAAAACATTAAGTGTACTGTGTCAGAAGCCGGTTAAAGAACCTTTTGAATGATACTTCATTTATTGTTGTGATTTTTGTAAATGCGTAGAAAACGGAATGTTTTTATGAGCATTGCAGAGCATGATATAATTCAGTATTTTATTTTTGTGGCAACACTGATTTAAGAAAACCTTTAATTTTATTTACGAAAACAACGCTGATTTAATTTTTAATTAACTGTAATTTTTAATCAAAAAACATTAAGTGTCTGTGTCAGAAGCCGGTTAATGAACCTTTTGAATGATACTTCATTTATTGTTGTGATTTTTGTAAATGCATAGAAAACGGAATGTTTTTATGAGCATTGCAGAGCATGATATAATTCAGTATTTTATTTTTGTGGCAACACTGATTTAAGAAAACTTTTAATTTTATTTACGAAAACAACGCTGATTTAATTTTTAATTAACTGTAATTTTTAATCAAAAAACATTAAGTGTACTGTGTCAGAAGCCGGTTAATGAACCTTTTGAATGATACTTCATTTATTGTTGTGATTTTTGTAAATGCATAGAAAACGGAATGTTTTTATGAGCATTGCAGAGCATGATATAATTCAGTATTTTATTTTTGTGGCAACACTGATTTAAGAAAACCTTTAATTTTATTTACGAAAACAATGCTGATTTAATTTTTAATTAACTGTAATTTTTAATCAAAAAACATTAAGTGTACTGTGTCAGAAGCCGGTTAAAGAACCTTTTGAATGATACTTCATTTATTGTTGTGATTTTTGTAAATGCATAGAAAACGGAATGTTTTTATGAGCATTGCAGAGCATGATATAATTCAGTATTTTATTTTTGTGGCAACACTGATTTAAGAAAACCTTTAATTTTATTTACGAAAACAACGCTGATTTAATTTTTAATTAACTGTAATTTTTAATCAAAAAACATTAAGTGTACTGTGTCAGAAGCCGGTTAATGAACCTTTTGAATGATACTTCATTCATTGTTGTGATTTTTGTAAATGCATAGAAAACGGAATGTTTTTATGAGCATTGCAGAGCATGATATAATTCAGTATTTTATTTTTGTGGCAACACTGATTTAAGAAAACTTTTAATTTTATTTACGAAAACAATGCTGATTTAATTTTTAATTAACTGTAATTTTTAATCAAAAAACATTAAGTGTACTGTGTCAGAAGCCGGTTAAAGAACCTTTTGAATGATACTTCATTTATTGTTGTGATTTTTGTAAATGCATAGAAAACGGAATGTTTTTATGAGCATTGCAGAGCATGATATAATTCAGTATTTTATTTTTGTGGCAACACTGATTTAAGAAAACCTTTAATTTTATTTACGAAAACAACGCTGATTTAATTTTTAATTAACTGTAATTTTTAATCAAAAAACATTAAGTGTACTGTGTCAGAAGCCGGTTAAAGAACCTTTTGAATGATACTTCATTTATTGTTGTGATTTTTGTAAATGCATAGAAAACGGAATGTTTTTATGAGCATTGCAGAGCATGATATAATTCAGTATTTTATTTTTGTGGCAACACTGATTTAAGAAAACCTTTAATTTTATTTACGAAAACAACGCTGATTTAATTTTTAATTAACTGTAATTTTTAATCAAAAAACATTAAGTGTACTGTGTCAGAAGCCGGTTAATGAACCTTTTGAATGATACTTCATTTATTGTTGTGATTTTTGTAAATGCATAGAAAACGGAATGTTTTTATGAGCATTGCAGAGCATGATATAATTCAGTATTTTATTTTTGTGGCAACACTGATTTAAGAAAACCTTTAATTTTATTTACGAAAACAATGCTGATTTAATTTTTAATTAACTGTAATTTTTAATCAAAAAACATTAAGTGTACTGTGTCAGAAGCCGGTTAAAGAACCTTTTGAATGATACTTCATTTATTGTTGTGATTTTTGTAAATGCGTAGAAAACGGAATGTTTTTATGAGCATTGCAGAGCATGATATAATTCAGTATTTTATTTTTGTGGCAACACTGATTTAAGAAAACCTTTAATTTTATTTACGAAAACAACGCTGATTTAATTTTTAATTAACTGTAATTTTTAATCAAAAAACATTAAGTGTCTGTGTCAGAAGCCGGTTAATGAACCTTTTGAATGATACTTCATTTATTGTTGTGATTTTTGTAAATGCATAGAAAACGGAATGTTTTTATGAGCATTGCAGAGCATGATATAATTCAGTATTTTATTTTTGTGGCAACACTGATTTAAGAAAACTTTTAATTTTATTTACGAAAACAATGCTGATTTAATTTTTAATTAACTGTAATTTTTAATGAAAAAACATTAAGTGTACTGTGTCAGAAGCCGGTTAAAGAACCTTTTGAATGATACTTCATTTATTGTTGTGATTTTTGTAAATGCATAGAAAAAGGAATGTTTTTATGAGCATTGCAGAGCATGATATAATTCAGTATTTTATTTTTGTGGCAACACTGATTTAAGAAAACCTTTAATTTTATTTACGAAAACAATGCTGATTTAATTTTTAATTAACTGTAATTTTTAATCAAAAAACATTAAGTGTACTGTGCCAGAAGCCGGTTAAAGAACCTTTTGAATGATACTTCATTTATTGTTGTGATTTTTGTAAATGCATAGAAAAAGGAATGTTGACAACAGGTATAATATATACGAGTCAACACTCGTCGAATTCGACAAATGAAAATGTTTAAAAGAATTGATTGATTGAATTTATAAAAATATTCACAAAAATAATTACAATTAATAATCACTCATAGGGTGATTCCGTGCAGTGTCACACACGTAGCGCAGGCTTTAATTTTCATTTATTCAATTATTTATTAAATTTTAATTTTAATTCTGATTTTAGGAAAAAAGCAAATTTTGAGTAATGAAATTAAATGATATACTTCTGTGAGTTTTATTGCCACACATTTAAATTTAAAAATATGGTAATAACTTATTTACCATACCACTTAAAATCAGAATTAAAACTAATAAATAATTGAATAAATGAAAATTAAAGCCTGCGTTACGTGTGTGACACTCTGCACGGAATCGTCCCATATATTGGCTGGTCTAACTCTTAAAACAAATATTATTTTTAGCTAAAGTTTAAATTTCAACTTTTCAAATTACTGAAAAATTAAGCTTTATTCTTATACGCCACCAGTAACGTGCAATTAAGATAATAATTATGAAATTATTAACTGAGGCTTTGATCTTTGGTATTACGTAATGAAAAATGAACGAAAATTGCACAGCTATGACATAATCATTTTTTTTTCAACGAAATAACGTCTTTTTCACCGTCGTTTTACATTCATACTTTTTATATTCATATTAACTATTTCAAAGATATTTTAACGTGCAATAGATTATTAATAAATGTATTCCCAAACTTGATGTGACGTTTGCCCGTTACAATTTTGCATGTAAACATTCGCACTCTTGACTTGAGATTCTGATCTAAGTGCTGGCGAAATCCAAAAATTTACTCTTTTAGACGCATCGTACTAAAATATTTAGTTTTATCAAATAAAGTACTGATTTCATTTTTACTGTGACATCATTTTCACCCACTGAAACCCTCTGATATTAGTGTCTCACTCAGTATCAGCAGAAAAAAAAAATATTTAAATGTAACAGCTTTATGAGTAAAGTGCGTTTTTTTTTTTTTAATCTTGACTTCATTTTGTCTTCAATTTTTAAAAAGTTATTTTTAATTGCAATGCAAAAATAGCATCCGTAATGATATGGTAATTCCCATTGTCTCCCTTCTCTCTTCAACAATGGAAGTAACAGGATTGCCACCAATGTGAAGAAATTTCATAAAAGACTTTTAAATTTAAAATTAAAATATAAAAATGGGATTATTATTAAAAAATAGCGAGTGCAAGCACATCTACAAATAAACTGCTTTCGTTTAAAAAATAATTATCAAAATCGGTTCGGTAGGCCATATGACTTAATATCATATCATACCATATGACTTAAAAGACAGCCTTGTTTTTTAAATATATAGATGCTGTGATACTTGCTCTTAAACTGTTATGCTATTTAAAAAATTCCTAGTTTATCAGATCCGCACAAATCCCTCCTTTAAAAAAAAAAAAAATAGTATTTCAGTTTTTCAGAAAATGTTTTTAAAAGACTAAAAATATATGTACTGCAAATTCAGCAGGCAGTTATAAAGAACAAATAAAATAATTTGACGCTGGATGGTTCTCGACATAGACAGATAAGTAAACGTAAAGGTAAAAATCAGTTGTCACCACAAGTAAAAAGTTTTCCTCAGATCATCAGTTTAGTTGCTACTCTCTTATCTTTGCCTTGACTATCATTTTCTTTCAACAGTTCACATTATAATGTAAGCACTTGTAGAAAAATTATTTTTTAATTAAAAAATAGCAAGTGCGAACATATCTACATAAAAAAAAAGCAATTTAACAAATTACAACGACCATTTGGAAAATGATTTTTTCAAAGACTAAAATTTAAGAAATAAAAAATCGCACGGAGTTGATCCTACATTACGTACGCCATGGATTACATTTTTCGGTACTGTAAATTTTTAAACTTCTAAGAAGCTGGTCATTCATTACGCACGCCATGGATTAAACATTAATATTCCTGGACCAATTTTAAATGAAATTTCATTCCTAAGCTTCTAAACATCCCACAGTATTACTTTTTCACCGTCCGTCGTATAGAGAAAAAAAAATATACTTTTAAATGCAATTTGTTTGAAAGCTGTATCTTAATTTGTTTCTAAGTTATTAAATTTTTTTTGTAGTTTTTATTACTTTTTTGTCATAGTGGCAACAGAAGTATCCATCTCTGTTGAAAGTAAAGGGAAAATACAGATTACTGTATAGACCAATCAGAAAACGAATAAAATGCTGATTCAACCAATAAAACGTTTCAGATATGTTTTTGATTTCCTACCCTGACAGAGGACAATAACCATTTTTCCAAATGGTTAATAAATTGATTTTATTTAAAAAATAATTATTAAAATCGGTTCAGTAGAAAGCTCAATCCACATGACTTAAAAGACAGCCTTGTCTTTTAAATATATAGATCTTTGCATAATAGCCTACCCAGTCGACAACGGATACGACGAGCTTCTAATATGCGTTGAAAATTAATATACGTTAATCAGTAGCTGAATGAACGTCGTGGGATTTAAAAAAATATTTTTCTATGGCATATCGATATTTTTATCGGTTTCAATTCTTTACCGATCGTCTTATTAAAACCTCTCTCCGAGATAGCAAATGAATCTAAACCAAACTTTTCAATTGAGATAAAATATTAATTGAGATATAAAACGCCTTAAGTTTGAAAAGAAAAATTTTTATCTTTTGAAGCATCCTACTTATAATTACATTAAGTGCAAAATTAAGCTGAACAAATTTCTTCGAAGCATCACATTTCATGCATGAGAGATTATCACGAGGCGTAGGAGAAATATATGTAAATTTACTGAACATCCAGATTTCTGTTTTTGGGGGGGATTGCCATGCAAAAGACGTAAAAGATTTAAACAAATAAGAGCTACTTCTAAAGCTTCCTTTTTCTTCTTCTACCTCCTGTATATTAGAGCTTTGAGTTTCCAGGTTATTCCACCAATAAATTCTTTTCAATCCTGCTCCATGTTCATATCAGGAAGCCATACGAAGTTGAGATGACATATGAATCTGTTCTTTTTGATTGTTCCTTTTCTTTTACAGGAGTTCCGTTCCCATCACAATTTCCCATATCCTCCAACGGGATTCGTATTCGGGGTTGTCTCTCGGCTAAGGGATTGGGAACAAACCCAGAAACAAAAATAATCTTCAAAATGTCTAAAGAATATGCACGCGTTATCCATTTCGCGGGCGAACGAAACGATACAAATGAAAATGTTCCTTTAAGTTCAGATCGTCTAAATCCTATTATTCAACAAACAGAATTCTACGAAATTTCTACAAAAAAGTAAATAGAAGCACTTTTATTCAGATAGTGCTCGGATTGAAAGGATTTTACTGACTCGTGCAACTCCTTAAATTTAAAAACTTTTTTCCACATCAGAGGACAGGTAATAGCTGTAAACTTTTTTTTTTTTTTTTTTTTTTTTTTTTTTTTTTTATTTATGTATACGAAATTGTAAAATCCACTCTTGCATTTTCAAAATATGTGTTATTAAAGGTTGTTCAAAAACGTTTTGTAAAGAAAAAAAATACTCACACTAAAACAAATAAATAAGTAAATAGATAAGTAAAATGAAAAATAAAAACTAGAAAACAGGAATTCTGCTTTTTCAGAATTTAGTGTCGCCCCCGATGAAAAATATATATATATATGCATAGCATACATAAATAGTACAAAACATATTTCAGTTTTAAAACTTACAGCACACGCTTTATTTTATGTAAAATGACGTCATTCGCATCCGCTTAAGAATTCCACATTTACGATCCAGTCTTAAACATCTACAGTAAAGTAGGCATAGGACGTCACTATCGCGAAATAATACACAAATGCAGAAAAAAAATACCGTCATTAAAGAAACTCGTCAAAAAAAAAAAAAAAACCGGCTGTCTAATGATTTATAGGTCTTCATTTGTTTGTATCAATAATATAGATACTTAAAATAGACGATTTCAGCCGTGACGTCAGTCATGACGTTTTGGTTGGAAATTGACCCCAAACAAACTATTGCTATGGTGTATTTTCTATTTTGTTTGCATATTATAACAATATATTATATCTATATCGCAAATCTGAGTGTTTTAATACTTGATATGTACCGGTAACATTTTCTACGATTTATATTTAAAAAGAAATAACGCAAAGCATCCGCTTGTTTGGAGTCCATTTTCAACCAAAACGTAACGACTGACGCCACACTGAAAGAGTCTGTTGAATATAGTTTATAATAGCTCCATGTTTTAACAGAAATCATTCGTTTATATTTTTTGAAAATAGCACGTATTTTAATTACATTTTTTTTCGGTTGTTAGGAAAAAATGGCAACAAAAATATATAATTACTATTTTATCACTATTTTGCCTTTACTTTCTACAGAAATGGAGTACTTCCGTTGCCAATATTAAGCAAATGGCTCCAATTAAAATTAATATTTCAAAAATAAATGGAGATGCAGTTTTCAAACAAATTGCATTTAAAAGTACTTTTTTTTCAATACGACGGTATAAACATTGAAAAAGTGCGATGCTTAGAAGTTAAAAAAATTACTATAAATCGTACTGCTTTGTTTTACAGCTGGCTTCTGTAAGGTAACGTTATTTTTTGGAGATAACACAAAATAAATTGGGAGAAAGAAATAGCATACCGTACCGGGGGCTAATAAAGAAAGGGATTTAGTACTCAATTTTTAGTTTAAAAAAATTTTAATTCATTAGTTCATATTTAGCAATTTCTGCTCACCATATCAATATACATTTTTTTAGATA
This sequence comes from Maratus speciosus, assembly GCA_963932465.1. Classification (NCBI taxonomy): domain Eukaryota; kingdom Metazoa; phylum Arthropoda; class Arachnida; order Araneae; family Salticidae; genus Maratus; species Maratus speciosus. The sequence continues at coordinate 364,876,435 of OZ010792.1, forward strand.
GCTTCCATTTAGTGTTGCAAGGTAATCCGCGTAAATTAGGGTTCCAAATGCTCTGGACACCACTAATTTCTTACAGTTTATTTCGCCATCTTTAATCGCAGATAATTCTGACATCAGATAGGGCGAAGAAAATTACTAAAAATACTAGTGTCCAGATCATTTGGAGCCCCGATTTACGCGGAACACCTAAGACTACACTGAAAAAAAAATTTGCAACGTTACCAAGAATTTTCTAGAAAACTGTAATGCCTAAGAACTTTTTATGTAACGGCAACAACAAAAATTCATGTAACAGATACACGTTTGTACTGTAAATCAAAAAACCTGTATAAGGTTTACTAAGAATTTTTTATGAAATTGGAATGCCTAGAACTTTTTGTGTAACTGCAACCCGGGTTACTGATAAAATTTTAGTAACATTGCTGTAATTTCAGTAGATTCTTTTGTAAAGCTACAGATTTCTGTAGCTTTACTATTTAGAGCTTTTTGTAGCTTTATTTTTAGATTATTATTATTAACCATTTGGAAATGGTTGTTGTTTTCGGTCGAGGATGGGGCCAAATGATGCTCGCATTTTATTTTATTTTTTTAACGAAATTCAACGATGTTCTTTACTTTTAGAAGAATTTTTATTTGAATATGTAATAGAAAGGCATAAAATCGTTAAAAATTGAAAAAGTTACAAAATGGGTAGGCGCAAATTATCAGATATGGAAATATCCAAAGCCAAAGAGCGACGCCGAAATGAAAAACGTCTTGCAAAGCAAAAATCGAGGTCTTCAACTCATTATGTAACCCATGAAAATCGAGGTCTTCAACTGATTATGTAGCCCATGAAAATCGATTACAAAATAAAAGACGAACGCTAAAAAGGAAACAATCTAATGTTTAATCGATTGATAGTCATTTACGGCCATTTCTTGAGGGGCTCCAATCCACTAGCCACGCGTTTTACAGTCGGTCGATTCTAACCGGGAAAAATTGAGCTGAACGTAGGTAATTTGTCGCAATCTGTGGATGATTCGGTGGAACTGGCTTTCGATTTGTAAACTGTTTTTCTTCTCGAAACGGGACCAAAAATTCCAAATGCTCGTTGTAATCTATTAAATTACAATTTTTTTTTATTATCATTGTTATTATTATTATTATTATTATTATTATTATTGTTGTTGTTGTTGTTATTTTTTTTAAGTTCAGATCGTCTAAATCAGAACTGTGCGCAAATCAGAGCAATACGCCAGCGGTTGGCATGGCCCCCTTTCAAATGTTTCCTCGTTTTCAGCCTTCAAAAGTTTTTGAGATAAGTTCCTCTCTGAGAAATGTAATGCTTAATTTACTATAATTTATATTTTCTTTGCAGTTGATTTTTACATGGACATGGTTTTCACTATGAGATGAATCTGCATCCTCGACGACGTGTCTGTGCTTTTCGAATGCTGTCTGTTATTAACGTTTTTTAAATATAAAAATCCATTTTAAAATATGTTTCATTTTTAGATAATTAGCATTTGCGTGATTTTCTAATGCAATTAAAAACATTAATGTTTTTGGCTCCTTATACTACAAAACATTTTGAGATAAGCACGTCTCGGGGAAATGTAATTCTAAATTTTATATAATTTATATTTTCTCTGCAGTTTTTCTTTTTTTTTCTGCAGTATTAAGCTACTGCATAGCTACCAATTTCTAAGATTTTTTCTTGCTACTAAAATTTATCAGTAAATTTTGCCTAATTCAATCGCCGAAATCTAACAATTGTCAACGATTAAATATAGCAAAAATGTGTATCATATTTTAGAGGCAACAAAACCGTACAAATTGGAAGCTATGTGATTCTATTAGTGTCATGAAAATTGCAGGTGTAGCCTCTTGTTTTTGCTCAAAGTATTAAATAGTTTTTTCAATCGAACTTATACCTTTGGAATGGATCATTTTTTTTTTCTGATGGCTTGCATTATTATGAAACAGCTATTATAAATGAAGTGTTAGATGAAGATGAAAGATCAGCCGTAAGAAGTAGATCTCTGATTTTCTGGTCAAAATGGGAGAAAAAATGACCACAATTTTTTAAAAAGCAGGACTCAGATAATCGGGACTCTACTGTAATGGTTCCTTTCATTGTTTGTCAGCGGTTGAAGTTCTCCCCTGCTTACTGAAAAGTAGGACAGCCCTCTCCTAAATCCTATTATTCAACAAATAAAATTCTACGAAATTTCTATAAAAAAGCAAACAGTAGCATTTTTATTCAGATACTGCTCCGATTGAAAGGATTTTACTTACTTGTGGAACTTCTTAAATTTAAAACTTTTTCCACATGAAAGGACAGCTAATAGCTGCAGACCATTATGTTTTTAAATGCATCCGATTATACAAAATGCATTCTTCTATTTTTAAAATAGGCTTTTATCCAGAATTGTTCGAAAAAATTTCCGTGAGCGAAATATTCATCTTAAAAAGAAAGAAAAAGAAGAGGGATGATATTTAGTACACAATGGCTACTAATATAAAAAAAAAGTACATTTATTAGTTCATATTTAATAATTTTTGATAAATATATACCCTTATCCAAAAATATTGAGCTTCCCATTATTAGTTTTTAACATGTATGAATAATAATAATAATAATAAAATTACATATAAATTATAATAACATTTTATTTGTTAAATAACATTAAAAAAGAGGGGCTAAATACTTTTGGCCAAAGCTGAAAATATGTAGTACATGTATACAAAATATGTAGTGTGTGTGCGTGTGTGTAAACATTCTAAAAAAATCCGTGAATTGAACTAATTTTTCTGTTGATTATATTTCGTTAAAACACGAAAATTTCCGCTTTGATTTGCCTATTTTTCCTAGAATACAGAAAACTCGCCAATCTAACATAAAAATTACCTCAAATTACCAATCTAAAGCTACATATTCATCAAATCACAGGGGTGTTCTAATAACTGTAAACATACTGCCTAGCACTTTTAAACAAGTTGGAAATTGCTCGTCAAACGTGGCAAATGAGGTGCGTTCGTACTATAACTAGTTTTATAATTATTTTTTGCACCCCATATTGTACTGAATGTATATTTTTTTGCGCTTCATAAGTGCATAGTCTGTAACATCATTAAAATGCACTTACAATAATTTTTTTCCCATTCCCCGTAATGTAACGGAAAACTTTTGACTGTCCCTGTAATTAAACTATACATTCGATTTTCATAAAATTTGAAATGGCTCGACAAAATTTTGCAGCAATTATATATTTAAAATTTCAGACCATTCGGAAGGCTGTAAAATCATTAAAATGCATTTGCAATAATTTTTTCCCATTGGCCATAATGTAACGGAAAACTTTTGGGTGTCCCTGTAATTAAACTATACATCCGATTTTCATAAAATTGGAAATGGCTCAACAAAATTTTGCAGCAATTATATATTAAAAATTTCAGACCATTCGGAAGGCTGTAAAATCATTAAAATGCATTTGCTATAATTTTTTCCCATTGGCCGTAATGTAACGGAAAACTTTTGGGTGTCCCTGTAATTAAACTATACATCCGATTTTCATAAAATTGGAAATGGCTAAATTTTGCAGCAATTATATAAAAAATTTCAGACCATTCGGAAGTCTGTAACATCATTAAAATTCACTTGCAATAATTTTTCCCATTGGCCGTAATGTAAAGAAAAACTTTTGACTGTCCCTGTAATTAAACTATACATCCGATTTTCATAAAATTGGAAATGGCTCGACAAAAACTTGCAGCAATTATATATTAAAAATTTCAGATCATTCGGTCGGGTAGTTTTTGCTCTGTTATATGCGGACGGACAGACAGACGGACGGACGGACGGACTGAACGACGACTATAGGTGCTACGTATTTATATAATTACGAACGCACCTAAAAATGGAACTTTTACGTAATATTTTCTTTCCCTCAAAACATGAAAATTTCACCAAAAAATTTCTAATTTTTTTCCGGTCAAAAGAGAAGAATCTCTTCCAATTACACAGACTTGTTCAAGCAACTTACCGCCTGTATTTTTTACATTTTTTTGTTGTTGATGAAATTCTTTCTTGGAGTGTAATATATATATAAATTTTAAGCTCAGATCGAATCCTATTAATCAACAAACAGAATTCTACGAAATTTTTATAAAAAAGTAAATATAGCATTTTTATTTAAGGCTGTTCTCAAATACAAAAGGCAACTTTATGACATAAGTTTTAATTTATTTTTGTTCGGAAATGCATGAAACTAGAAGGTGTTGTTGTTCAGAAATTATGTAATCGAACTGTTTTTTCCGTTTTTCTGCAAACGTAATAGATCTTTCAGAAAATAGTGTGAAAGTGGACGTTTTGAACCGAATTTACGCGCGAAAGAAGACTAACCACTCAAAAAAGGATTAAAAACGTGTTTGTCACATGATCAAAATCGCTTATAACTCAACAGATAATTCATTTATCAAAAAATGGAAAACACAGTTCGATTCCAAATCGCTCCCATAATCAGGCCTTCCAATTCTATATCTTTCCGTTAAAAAATGAATTTGTAAATGTGTCAAAACGTTTTGCTCTTGTTGAGCAGAGCAGTTGAGAACAGCCTTAAATATCGCTCGGCTTCGGGTGATTTGACCTACTTATGCAAATTATGTATTATATTTAAAAACCACTTTCCAGATCATATAACAGTTTTAAAATCTTGTTATTTTAAAATGTGTAAAATCCTACTCTTATATTTTGAAAATATGTTTTATCGAGGATTGTTCCAAAAAAATATGAACTCTTGAACAAAAAAAAAAAAAAAAAAAAAAAAAAAAACGGTGGGAGGACAGATATCGATAATGATGATAATATTTCATGCCTTTTAACACTTTCCAATGAAGTTTAAAATTGTTTATCAGTTCGGTTTGTCTATCTGTCCGTGCTTTAACTCGCGTAAATATAGTCTAATTGCCATGTAATTGAAATACATTATTAAGGTTTGCTATAGCATGTGTGGTGTTGAAAATGAAGTGTATAGCATTAATAGTTTCTTTACAGGAACACTCAAAAGAATTCTGTTGCATTACAATCTATGGGGGAAAAACATTTCTAGTATATATTTTAATGATGTTACACTATTTCAAACATAGTAATGTAATTAAAATGATAAATGATATTTATCATTGAGGTGCATTACAAAATGCTTACTGTAGAATACGCTGTGCTTACCATTCATCGTTCATTTGCAGTGACACACAAACTAATTTGGTTACATTATTGTCTAAAGAACAATAATTGCTGAAAGTGCCTTTTCAATTGCGGTATGCGTTATAAAATTTAAAAAATGGCCATAACCTTTTTTTTAAAAAAATTATGGCCTTTTTTACCCCATTCTGACTATAAAATTAGAGTTCTAACTTTTTACGACTGCTCTTTCATCTTCACCTAACATTTCATTTATAATGGCTGTTTCATAATAATGGAAGGCACCTGTCCATCAGAAAAAAAATGATTCATTCCAAATGTATAAATTCGATTGAAAAACTATTTAATACTTTGAGCACGAAAAAAGAGGCTACGCCTGCAATTTTTATGACACTAATAGAATCCCATAGCTGCCAATTTCTACGGTTTTGTTACCTCTAAAATTTAATACAAATTTTTGCCATATGTAATCGTTGACAATTGCAATTGTTAGATTTCGGCGATTGAATTAGGCAAAATTTACAGATAAGTTTTAGTGGTAATGAAAAATCTTAGAAATTGATAGTTATGCGGTAGCGTAATGCGGAAGAAAAAAAAAAACGGCAGCAAAATTGACACTTAACAAACAAAAAACTATCAAGGGCTTTTTTAAATAAACAATTTCATTCTTCGTTTTTCTTAAAAGTAACGAAAATGTACATCAAAGAAATGTTGCTAGTATCATAAAAATTAATGAATTAAGTGAAAATTTATATTTCATCTCATTAGTTGGTGCCGATTTGTGTAAATCTGGTTTATCCGAGTTTTTTGTTTATCCAAGGTGAACTTGGTCCATATTAACTCGGATACTCGGGACTTTACTGTATAATTGAGAACATTCTGTTAAAAAAATAAACAGAGTTTTAATTATTAGCTATTTTACAAGTTATAAATTGTATAAATTATATGAATTTAAATTAAATGTCAGTGTTTCTCACAAATTAGTTTTAAATATAATAGAAGATATAAAATTGTTAATTTTCTTTAAATCAAATAATGAATAGAATATTAAAATTTAAAATATATAAGTAGGAAGAAAAAAAGGGGTAAACTAGTCGGATGTGCCAATCCCAAAAGTTTCTTCTATCTCATACATGTTAATAATTGAAAATTCACTATCACAGTGCCAAAATTAAATGACAATTTATGCCCATCATGAGGATTGTAAAATATAGATTTGTTGAATTGAATGCATTTAACAAGGAGATATATGTATCACCTGTTGTGCAATTTACAACAAAACCTGATCAGTAACAATTTACGTCAACATCTAACTGAATCTGAAGTTTGATGAAAATCCATGCATTATTAGTTCTTGAGATAAAGCTATTGCAAAAAATGAGATAAATGCAGCACAACAGCGCCACTTGGGCGATATACACCAAAAACTAATCAGCACCAGTTTATATCAAGGTTTGACTGAATCTAAATTTTTATTCATGTCCGTACATTAGTCCTTGAGATAAGAGTTATTGCTGAAATCGTGAAAAATGCAGCATAGCAGCACTACCTGTTGGGCGATATGCACCAAAATTCAATAAGCAACAACTTAACTTGTAACTGAATCTGAAGTTTTATGAAAATCCGTGCATTAGTTCTTGAGATAAAGCTATTGCAAAAACTGAGATAAATGCAGCATAGCAGTGACACCTGTTGGGCAGTATACACCAAAAACTAATCAGCACCAGTTTACATCAAGGTCTAACTCAATCTAAAGTTTTGTGAAATTCTGTGCATTAGTTCTTGAGATAGAGCACCGACAAAAATTTTTTCACATACAGACAGTCATTTTCTAAGAACTATCAAATTGTCTTCAGGACCTTTTTAAAACGTGTAAATCCATCATGAACTGGAAGTCGAAATTTTTCACAAATCCAATACTTTCTTCTTGTAAAGATAGAAGAAAGTAAAAATACATATTTTTTATTTCCATGAATATAGTTGATTTGAATTTTTTATATAATTAAAGACATACCTATAATTATGTACTATGCATGTTGCCTACTAGGTTCTATGTTAGTAAAGTATTTCAATGTGCTGAAATACATTTTTATTTTACTTCAGATGTGTATGTAATGGCTTTTATATATTAATATTTTTTCAAAATTAACTGAAATGACTTAAATTTATTAAATGTATATGCTGTTCAAATTTTTAAATTAGACCTGAAAATTGAAAAAACCCACTTTATGGGTTTTTCAGTGGGCCTTTTCAAGTGGGCCCATTCTGAAAAAACCCACCGGGTTTTTATATGCAAAAAAGGAAGAATAATGAAATATGAGAATATGCAAAAAAGGAAAGTCGTATAAGAATCCAGTATTATGAATGGTTACAGGAGTTGCATGTAAGTGCTGATAAAAAGTGTTTAGAACTTTCGTATGTATTTTTTTATTTCAAGACAGGCGTGTATCTATGGGTTCTAGAAGACGAATGGAAGATTCTGAGCATTGGCGCGCCATCGGACGCCTTCAGAGGGGCAATCAATCACAGATGTTGGTTATTTCTCCGGTCTTCATCATTCCGTAATTTCAAGATTATGGAAACAATCCCTAACCAGCCAGACATCTATGGTTGCAGCGTCCATTGGTAAGACGATATCTTCCACTACTCAGGGCTACTAAAGAAAAGATACTCTAGAGTCTAGAGGCTCTACCACTACTGTGTGCCAAAGGTTACACATGAATGGACTGTGCGGTTCCGCCGGGTACCTCGAGTTGGTGTTACTGTATCCGCCTAATCCAGAGGGGCACGATTAAAGTAGTGTCGGCAACATAACATTTGGACTGCATCTGATTGGGGCAACGTTATTTTCACGGATGAGTCGAGATTTGGCCTGCAACCAGGTGATCATCGTGTAAGGGTCTGGAGAGAAGTAGGCACACAAAATCGGCCCCAGTACATCACCCAATATGACGCATTTCAAGGTGAAAGCATCATGGTTTGGGCAGGGATTTCGTTTTGATATCGCACCGACCTGCACATCTTTAGGCGGTCTTCTATGACAGCTCCCAGGTTTCGGAATGAGTCCTAGACCTCACTGTGACTCGTAAGCAGCAGCAATTAGTCCTACTTTCGTTTTAATGGGTGATAATGAGCTTCCCTATAGAGTTGTCCTCGTCGAAGACTACGCTACATGAAGAGTGAGAGGATTGGAGTGGCCGGCATACTCACCTGATCTTAATACCATTGAAAATCTTTCGGATGCCTTTGGCCTTGCCGTGTACATCCATGTTGCTCATTTCCCACTCCCAGCCACTCTCGCAGAGTTGCAAACTACTCTTACAGGAGGAATGGCGATTACTTGCTTCTACGTTAGTTGATCACCTCACAGAAAGCATGATCACACTCTGTAAACATTGTATGTAGGTGAGGGATACTCACACATCCTACTAATGTCGGCTTTGTTTGTTTTCGCTTTAAAGATGTTTTTGTTAATGACTCCAAACTTCGTCTTATAACTTATGAATACATCTGTATGACATTATCTTATAACTTATGTAAATTCAATATTGTTTCCATATTTGTATGTAAATCATTGTTTTGTTTCATGCATAAACATATTTTCTACTTTCCTGCTGCATTTCGTGTCAATCCAAGCAGTACTTGTCGATTTTTTCTCATTTTACCGCTGCATGCTTAACTTTTTGCAGTGAGTGTAGTATATCTTGAAAATATGTTTTATGCAGTGTTCTTGAAAAAAAAATTCGGTGAAGAAAATCAGCCTTAAAAATAGAAAAAATCTAATTCTTTTTTTTTTTTTAATATATTTTCTTTGAACAGAATTCACGAGCTCATATTTTGTATGTTTAAAAGAATGTTCCAAATTTCGTTTTTACACTGTATATACGTTCCCAAAGAATATATATACCGTATATTCCGGCATATAACGCGCATTTTTAAAATTTACAGATGTGTGTTATACGTCTTTAAAAAAATTAAAGATGAAAATTATTTTAAAAATATCATCATAAGTATCGATGTTTATAGAGGTTTTGTGTTCAAACCCATGTCACGCACGCGGGCCTAAATGTTCGGAGTTTTTCGTGGATTTCTTCCAACCTGCGTAAATACGGGTTAGGATCCCTTAAGGCTGTTCTTAACTGCTCTGCCCAATAAGCGCAAAACTTTCTGACACATTTACAAATTCATTTTTTAACGAAAATATATAAAATTGAAAAGCCTGGCCATGGAAGCGATCTGTTTTTCCCATTTTTTGATCCATCCATTGCCTGTTGAGTTATAAGCTTTCTTTGATCACGTGACAAACACGTTTTTCGCCCGATCTTGAGTGCTTTTTCTCAGTTCGCGCGGAAACTCTGTTCAAAAGGTCCACTTTGACACTCTTTTCTGAAAGATCTAGTGCGTTTGCAAAAAAACGGAAGAAACAGCTTGATGACATAGTTTCTGAACAACAACACCAGCTAGTTTCATGCATTTTCGAACAAAAATAAATTAAAACTTATGCCAGACAGTTGCCCTTTTGGATTTGAGTATTTGAGAACACCCTTAAAAAGACCACTAACCCGCTACGGAGGGCAATCCACTCTCTTTAGGCCTATATTCCTCGCGCAGATAACCTCTCTTAACAAACATCACCTAAAGTAAAAGTTAAAATACTATCTTCTGAGAAATATTTTATGCTTATTAAATAGAAAAAAGAGCTTTGATGAACCGCTGCCACAATGATTTAATTTCTTGAAAAAATTTCAATAAATTTCTTTTGTTCCAATGGACTGGTTGAATAGGAAGGATTTTTCTTGGAGCGTTTCAGAGAAATTAAGAGTTCCCAGAAAGGCTTTGAAGTTCATTATATGGAGGCACGTTTTTTTCTTCGTAGTAGTTCAAAGAATCTGCTCCCGGACTTTGCTTTCTTTGCAAAACAGCGTTGACAAACCAAGAAACAATCGATAGATGTGCGGAATTCGAAGAAAGTGCCTTTTTCTTTTACTGAAATGGCAGCCCCAAAAACGAAACGCGCGTTAACACGAGACTATTCAAAGAGTTGAAGCTACATAAGTGCCAACAGAATGATTAGCAGTTTTAATGGCTTTCATTTCTCCTTGAGAGTAAATAGTCAAATTACTGATGTGTTACTACTGATGATCGCAGTGATGATGTCGAGTTGTCGGATTTATTTCTTTAAAAAAAAGGAAGATTGTTATTGTTACTAGTTTGTTTTATTTTTATTGAAATACCGTCATTTTCCCTCATTACAAAACTACATTGAATGTGTCAGGTATTTTCCAGAATTACTAGAAAACAGAACTCCTTCCTATTTGCCATAGTTCTACAGTGATATATATATGCATATATATATATATATATATTAAACAAAAACATAATTTGAAGAAAAAAAAAAAATTCCTACATTGTTTAAGCCCGAGAAGGGTCAGATATTAAGATATTTCATTCAATTAGTTCTACATTCAATGTTAAATTTTTGTAACAAATTAGTTAAGCCAATTGAAGATTAAAAAATAAAAATAAAAATCATACAATATGATACCTAAAATACTCTAAAAAAATAGATTCCGTTCATATGAAATCGAAATAAATCTTAGACTTCTTCCATTTTTAATTGAAAATATTTGTACTGCAGATTTTGTATTATGTTTATGACAATTGTACTGTACATAAAATGATAAGATGCATGCAAAATACAAAACTTAAAAAGAGTCTAAGATTTATTTCGATTTCATTTGAACGGATTCTAATTTTTTAATAATTTTGAAATATCTTAATATCTGTCCCTTTTCGGGCTTAAACAATGTAGGAAATAATTTTTTTTTTTTTTTTTTATTTGTTCTTCATATTATGTTTTTATTTAATATGTCAAGTTTTTTAACAATTACTGCATTCAAACGAACTCATTTCAAAATTAATAGAGGGTATCATCATCAGGCTTCAGTGTATACGGTATTGCATTACAATGTGTGATGCAGTTTACCAATGTATAATTCAAAATATCTCACCACTTTAGTAATGCAGGTTTCTGTAGTTTGGACAAAAACTTCCAGTCTGAACATAAAAATTCTATAATCAAAATATAAAAAATTAACTTCACTTAAATTTAGATACCCTATTTCCCACTCAGCAACGCTATGAATGCAAAAAAAAATTGTGTTGAATCCTTACTTCTAATATTTAACAATATTATAGCTGTGATACAGTAAAAAATCAAAAATAAAAGTTTTACTTAAATTTTGTTACATTATTCTCTCCCGAGGGGTGATGTAAGCACATCAGAAAATTATTACCTAATTTTAACTTGGGGTATAAATAGCTCTCATCTCGGAAAAAAATGCATATAAAAATTTAAGTTATGTAATTCCTCACTAAGTTCGCTACCTGCGTAAAAATAGCTATCCATTTGAAACTTTTTACTAAAACATAAACTAGACCAAAGCAAAAACTTATTCTGAAAATATCCTTTTTATTTCAACTATGACGGCATATTCACCTTTTTAATTCTTCAAAAAAAAAAAAAAAGAAAAAAAAAAAGAAAGAAAAAAAAAAGAAAAGAAAAACTTTAATATTTCACGTGAAATCTTTCAACTAAAAAGAAATAAATTATTATTACGGCTTTTGAAATTTTTGCAACAATGAAGAAAAAAATGTTACATTTTCTATGAAAAATGTCCGTTGATTCTCATGAAAATGAAAAAAGAGAAATTTGGAATTATTAAGAAAAATATTTGAATAATGTAAAAAAAAAAAAAAAAAAAAAAAAAAAAATTGGCCCATGTTTTTCTCTGGGCTATAATTCACCCATATGCAAAGGCATTTTACCATTGGTTTTGAACCTGACGTCAGGCAAACGTTTTTACACTTCACATTTATAATATCATTAGAATTAGTAAAGAATAAAAAATGAGTGGCATCAGGGATAAAAAGGTGGGAACCAAAAATAAAAAAGTTGGCTTATCTATGTTAAATTATCATTGAGAAGTGACACTGGAAATAAATAAGTATTGCGCTGCCGCCCAATACTTAAATATATGAAAGATCTGTGATTGTTGCAAATTTCTGTCAGTGGTTGGGTGTAAATAACAAAGTTACTCTTTTAAACAAATTTTCAGGAATATTAAAACCACTAGAAAGTTATCACGAGGGAATATTTAGGCTTGATACTTATTTCTATGTAAGAAGGAATTTTTGATGAAAAAATTAATCTTGAAGCAATTTTAAAACATTATTAATAATTTTATACTGCGTACTTTCGGCATCGGGCTCGAGCTCCGAAAAAAGATCCCAAACTCATCTCTAGAAACCAACCAGAGTAATCTTAAGTACCGTGGTATGCTGCACGCCGCATCATCGAGGATAAACGAATTCAAAAGGAGCATCTTCAATAAAGATATAATTTTTCAAAGTTCAAAATATGTTTTTGCGCAAAAACCTCTCATCTTTCTACCTTATTCCAAGACGCCAAATTTTCCTTTTATAAATATGCTTATTTGAATCGAAAAACTCACATAAACCTTTAATGAAGCTTAAACTTTATTTTAGCAATATCTTTCAGAGTTAAATTTTTAACAAGAAAGAGAAATTATGCGTCAAGCATAGATTACAAACACTTTCCAACACATACAGAATAATGTAACAAAGCTTCACCGTTTTACAAGTTGAAATAGGATGCCTAACTGAACCATTAGGAAACGCATATGACACATTTGGAAACCCAGTTTCAGCAATTCTCATCTACATTCGGAAAATTATCCGAATTCTTTGAGCAGCCCTGTAATATGATATATAGATTTGTATCTATTATTTACATGCAGTTAAAAATTTAGTTCAGTTAGGAAACAGATACTACAGTTGAAAATACCCCTTCAACAATTTCCGTTAATAAGGAGAATGGTACGTGAATTCTTTTGTGCAGTCCTGTATACGAAGTATAGAATTTATACAAAACAAGTTACATGCAAAAAAGTTAGTTAAATTTAAAATTGCATATCGAAATTGAAAAGATACTTCGAGCAATTATTGTTCAAAGACAGTATTATAATCAATTTCTTTTGTGTGTCCTTGTAAATGAACTATAAATGCTTTGAATGCCCTATTCTAATCCTCTTGTAGTGAAATCCAGTGATGTATATAAATTTCAAGGCATTTGAAATAGCTTATTGTTATGAAAATGCACTGCAAACGATTTCCCCCCATTGACCATAATGTAACGTAATTCATTTGAGTGCCCCTGTAAATGAACCATTAACACTTAACATATTCGATACCGAACAGGCCATGGTAAACATCATAAACATACATCAATTACATGACAACTCGAGTATATTTATGCGATTTAGAGCGTGAACAGACAGACAAACCGAAGTCATAAACACTTTCAACTACGTTGGAGTTAAAAATGAAGAACAGGAGTCGTCAACTTTTTTACTATCGTCGTTAGATTTAAATGTTTTTAATCATCTTCGCGGGTTCAGTTTCCCGTCACATGCATATTGATTTTTATGTGTGTATTTGGGTGCACAATGTAGCATAAACGTGCGCATTTCAAAATGCATAGATATTGTGTGGATATACAGGGTGATTCATAAATATCGAAACATTAGGCTATCTCCTTAATTAATGACTCTATGCACATACTTCAAATTGCAAATTTTCATAAAAAAAAGGTGGAAAATTTGTTGAAATAAGTTACAACTCCATGGGAGGTCTATTTGGGAAAACACGAAAATTAAACTTTTATACGGCCTCCGTAGGGTAAAATTTCTAATTAGGCATTTTTTCCCTATCCATTCCTAAATTAAACACAAAAAATTCCACCTTCATATCTGCAAAACTCATGGAGTTATGCCTGTTTAAATAATTCGTCAGGTTTTAAGGTATTAGACATAAATTGAAATGCGTGTTATTCAAGAAACAATGATACTTTAAAAGTTCCAGGATATACGTAAAAAATATATTTATTGAGTTAGAATTAGATTTTTCTGTTTTTTGTGATGATTAACCATATAATTTGCAAATGAAATCACATCCTAAAATTTCTCAGAAAGTTTAAAATTTTTAAATTTATTATTATTATTTTAATTGGGGTAATTTAAAATCGTTATAACTCGAAAGATTATCGTCAAATTTCAAACTTTTTTTTCATTTAATTAAAGAGGAAAATATAATTTTAATTTTGTTTCAGGATTTTTTTTAAATATTAGTATTAAAAATATTAAAAACACACACACACACAAAAAAAAATGATGTAACTTAAGTAAAATAATGCTATAAAAAGTGATAAAATATCTTTATTAAGATTGACGATCGTTTCGTCGCACAAACGGCGACATTTTCAAAATCATTCACGATAGAAAATATTTTCGCATAATTTAAAAACAATAAACATAGTAAACAATTTTGTTTTTATTTTTATTTGTGTTTATATTGTTTTTTAATTATGTGAAAATATTTCTATCGTGAATGATTTTGAAAATGTCGCCGTTTGTGCGACGAAACGATCGCCAGTCTTAATAAAGATATTTTATAACATTTTATAGCATTATTTTACTTAATCTGTTTATACGTGATTATTATACATGTTTTTATGATGTAACTTATTTTTTAAAAAATCATATTTTCAAAAATAAATATATTTTCAAATTTGTCGAAACAAAATTAATGTAAAATAATCAAAACGATCATGTTCCGAGTTTGCACCCTTTTTTTTAAACAATTATTGACTTAAAAATGTAAATTAATAATTTAAATTAATCTTAGTTTTAATTACGCATTTAAGGGGGTCCGGAACACAAAAATCTTCAAATTTTACAAAAAAAAATTATTTCATTAAAAATTTCTCTGTGTTTTCATGCTTAAAATGACATTTAAATCGTGTTTCTATCTGAATTAAAACAAAAAATATTAATTTTTTCGTTTTGGTTTGTTTTCAAAATCTAGCTTTCAAGCAATGGCTATGTCATGGAAACGACTTCTTGAAAAAATGCGTTTTTCTTCATGATAGGTTTTTTCATCATTTCGCGTATTTAAATTCTTATAACTCGAGAACCGTTAAAGATAAAGGGTTCAGACTTGGAACATATCTTTTTCAATTGTTTTACTTTAATTTTGATTCAGCATATTTGAAAAAAAAATATTTACTTTTGAAAATATGTTTTTTTTTTTTTTTTTTTTTTTTTTTTTTGTAAGTTGCACCACTTTTTTCTAAATTTTTTCGTTAAATATTTTTTTTATTAATATTTTTAAAAATGCTGAGTCAAAATTAAAACTTATATATTTCTGTTTATTTAAATGAAAAAAAAATGAAATTCTATAAATAATATTTCGAGTTATAACGATTTTAAATTACCCCACTTTTTTAATAAATTTTAAATTAAAATTTTTTTTAAAGTTATGAGAAGTTTTATCATGTGATTTTGTTTACAAATGATAAGGTTAACCATCACAAAAAAATTCAGAATTTTAACTCAATAAATAAAAATAATTTTAAAATGTGTCCCGGACCCCCTTAAATTAATAAATTTAAATTAATTATTTTTAACAATTTAAATTAATAATTTAAAACGCATTTAAAGTTTTAAACAAAGATTGGCTCCTAATAAAATGTTTAAATGCTTTTTAAAAAATTGCAGGTGAGTATGTAACTCTTTCCTATGTAGCTTAAACTTCCGATTCAGATTAATTTTTGCCCTTTCCACCTTCTTTCTGTACTATTTTTTTTCTAACATACCGATTAAGAGTGTTTTCATAATTTTAACTCTTACAACTTAAGGTTTTATATCGTCCCTGCGAGCGGCTAAAAAAAGTCTGTATTCTGGGCCCGGACCAGTCTCGACAGGGGCTAATGTATTTTTGATACCGAACCGGTACTGGCTTCCTTTCTTCCTAAGTCTGCACGGTGCGAAATTTTCAGTCCCGGTCTCGACTCAACCCGTATTAAATTCATTCTGTCTGACTCACCTAATCCGGGCAAAAATCAGTAAAGTTTGGCTCAACCCAAAAAATTTACAAAAAATCCATATATTATTAAATCGTCATTACAATTAAAACATATTACCCTTTACAATTAAACTTTAAAAATCGTTTTTAAAGGATAGTAGATTTAAACGGGGAAAAAAAAAACAACCAGTAAAATAAGTGAAAAAGAACCTGCCTATTACGGAATCCTGTCTAAAACGGAAATATTTTTTGATCCATGCAAAATTAATATAATAATACTTGAGGAAAGAATAGAATACATTTGCACCTCCTAAGATGGGAAATTGTCTATAAGGCATTTTTTTCTTGTCTGTGTGATTCCGTCTTAGAAGGTTTTACTGTATATCATTTTTGAAAGTCTCCAATACATGAATTATGGATTAACGATACTAAATGGTAAGTGAAACATTTACATACAAATATAGATTCATTAAAAAATATAAATATCACAGCCTTTGACGCTCCTTTAAAAATGAAGATTATAAACATATAAAAAGAAAATCTATGAGCTATTATAAAGCTATAAAGCTATTTTTGTTCAGAACTCTTTCATACGAAACAATTTTTAACCATATCGACGTAAAAAACTATGTTTTCTAGAAATTCAACAGGCCAGACCAGACTCGGGCTAAGATTTAAACATTTTTCCAGGCCGGGACGATCTTTTTTCCCTATGGGTCAGCTCGAGACCGGGTCTGGATATTTTGACCCATGCAGAACTCTAATAAAGGCCTCCAGCATAATTTGAAAAAAAGGTTTAACTTAAAATCTATACGCTGCTATTTTATGTCCAAAGGAGAGGCGCTGTCTTAAATCAACTTTTAATAGCGTACAATTTGTGGATGATCCCTATCTTGCATTCAAAATGAGTCAATAACTCGTCGCTCAGAGGCATGGGATAATAGTGTAAGTCGCGAATTTTGAGTTTTAATAACTCTGCGAGTTTTGCAAATACCGAGATGAATTTTTCTTTTTGTTTAATTCAGGAAGGGATAAGAGAAAATTTCCTAATTGGAAATTTTACCCAACGGGGGCCGTATAAAAAATTAGTTTTTGTATTTTCTCAAATAGACTCCCCATGGAGTTACAACTTATGTATAAATTTGGCACCTTTTTTTTTATGAAACTTTGCAATTGGAAGTATGTGCCTAGGGGCAATATTTAAGGAGATAGCCTATTGTTTCGATATTTATGAATCACCCTGTAGATGTTTACGACAGATTTCAAACACAAACATAGCAAAACTTTGCATCTACCATGGATAGAAATAATGAAAGAATGAAAAGAAGGCCGCATTTTTCAGTGTGATCATCAGTCGGATCTTTAAGGCTGTTCTCAAGTCTAAAAGGTCAAATTTATGACACAAGTTTTAACTGATTTTTGTTCGGAAACGCATGAAATTGATGTGTTGTTATTCAGAAAGCATGTGATCGAAAAACGTTTTCAATTTTTTGGTAAACACAAAAGATCTTTCAAAAAATACTGTCAAAGTTGGCGTTTTGAACCAAATTTCCGGAAGAAAGGAGAAATACCAGTCAGCAAAAGGAGAAAAACCGGTTGCCACGTGACTTAAAATCACTTATAACTTGATAAATAATTTATTTATCAAAAAACGAAAAACGTCTTTCGATTCCAAATCGCTTCCATAGTCAACTCTGCCAATTTTGTGCCTTTACGTTTAAAAATTAGTAAATGTGTCAGAAAGTTTTGTGCTTGTTGAGCATTGGACTTGAGAACCGCTTTAAGGAAAAACATGCTGTACAGATTTAAAACCTTTTCTTTCGTTCCCTCAAAATCTATACTTAAATTATTTTACCATAAGTGTTTTGTTTTTTTATGTATCATTTTTTAAATATTTATCAAGGAGAGGGGTTGGGTGGGGGGCATCAGCACTAGTGTACCCGCGGGTGCGCGTCATCATTCAGTTAGTTACTCGTACTTTTACGGCCTATTGTAAAGATTTTTCTAATTTAGTTTTCTTACATTGGTTACGGTATTAGTGTAGTGTATACTTGTACCCATTTTTAATACAGCTTATACATTCCGAAAGCGTTTGTTAAGCTTTTATCTCTCCAGGTATAATGACTAACCTATCCTTCATCGTAGCCTGAGAAAAAAATAAAAAATAAATAAATAAACTTCACTCATTTAGACTTGAAAAAACGCTCACTGTTGAACAATGAAGTTTCATATCACTTCCATCTTATATACGAAAGTGATAGATGACATTTTATTTTAGCAAGCCCATTCGGAGTTAATTTTTAAAATCTAGACGGATGCATCGTCGCTTTTAAACCTTCAAATGGAGTAATCAGATGTCAAACACACACTAAAGAATGCATTGTTTAGCTTGGAAAGCGAATAAAACGTCTAGAAAATTCTCTGGAAGGTTTTTCTTAAAAGAAAAATTCGTAGAGATAGTCGAGATTTCACTCGCTGACTAAAAGAGCGGCCAACGATGATAGATCACTTATTTTTCCAGTTTGGGTTCCTTGACAAGTCAGAATCATATTAATGTATTCCGTTTATCACCATAAACAGCTTTTTCAGTCCCCATTTTTTATTCGTACCCGGATTTTTTTGATTTTTTTTTTAATGGTTGCAAAACTGTCTAGATCTGCTGTCTTTTGTCTGCGCCTGTACTTAATGGTACTTCTAATAAATTAAAATAAAATAAAATAATTGCAATACTTGATGAAAAACAGAAAGGTAAGTGAAAAGAGAAAAAATAAATGGCAAACTTTTAACGCCCACCCCCAGATATATATATTCTATGTCAAAACCAGATGTGATGGAGGGGGAAAAAAGGAAATCTTGAGAACTATGACCTTGGAAGATCATAAATTGCTCTCTGGACGAATACATAAAAAAAATAAAAAGTTTTAAAATCTCAAACCGAGATTTTTTTTTTCTCTACTTCTTTTAGGAGCCGAAATATGTCTGTTATAAGTTATATCTTCCATAAAAATCTGAGAAGAAAGTTTCTGTTTATCTGGATTTGCGATCGAGCATTCATGAGCGGTACATTTTCTTTTCCCTACGCAGATGATTAGATTTCCCTTAATATTGCCATGGAGGAGGGCGGAGAATTCTCAGGGATATTTTGGTGATGGGTTTGCATGATTGAATTTGTACCTTGTATACTCGCACTTTTGATCACATAATTTGTTTTTGGACGCTGGCATCACCTCGAGTTTTACATATCTGAATGGTAATTAGGTTAGCCGTTTTCAATTTCCGTACCTCCAAATCACTTCAGAAATGCATTCTTCATCTTTGAGTATATTATTATATAACGTCTTTGAGGTAAAATAGAAAAAAAAAAAAAAGGAATTCGATATTTCCTTTTAATAAGAAAGCATTTCTCTTATAAATGTATTATTCTATTTCATTACTGAAAATGTTTTGTCGCTTTATTTACCGTTGTTCTTAAATGAACTGGCTGTTTTTAAAATTCAATAACTTGCAAATTTTAACAACTATTTAAAAAATTCTTGCAGGAGGGTTATGCATGATGTCAGGAGTTTTTTTTTCTACCTTTTCTGTGATTCATGGTTTTAGTTCCAAATAGCATCGATAGATGGCGCTGCAAGCAGCAGACGCTCAATCGAGAGCCAAAACCTAAATCATCCAGCATGCTAAAGGAGGAGGTTAAACAAATGGAGAGGATCCCATTCTGACTGTTTTCAGAATCGGACCCTAAAAACAAGATTGTAAAAGCGAATGGCCCCCACTCCGTATGTTTAACTTCCTTAGTTCGCATCAGTGCTGAGGGACTTCGGTTTTACCTATTGCTTGCAGCGCCATCTATTGCTGCTATTTAGAACTAAACCCGGGAATCACACTCAAAAAAATTCCTGACATATTACATAACCCTCCTGCAAAATTTTTTTAAATAGCTGTCCCCATTTGCAAGTTATTGAATTTTAAAAAACAGTCACTTCATTTTAGGACATCCGGTAGATACTATATGAATAGTATTTTACATGATTTTCTATTTTCCTCCCACTTATCTGTACAATATTAAGGTGGCTTTCTTTCTTTCTTATTATTTTCTCTTTCTTTACGACTCCATTCAGAAGTATTAATAAAGTGTGCTTAGCTGCTAAGCACATTGAAGGATAACTTTTATTTTTCATTATTTTCCATTTCCATTCATCCCCCATTTTAATTCTACGTCGCACCACCTTCTCAAAACAAAAATCTTTGAAATGCAGTTTGCTAACATTTGCAAGAAAAATTTACTACAATTATATTTTTTTTAAATAGTGGTGCGAGTAGAATAGAAAAATAGTCGCCTGTGACAGTCCTGTATGCCCGAGTTATCTCGAGATAATAATAGTAAGGGTAGCGGTTAAATGAGGTTAAGCCATGAATGTCGATTAAGGGACAGAAACTACTACTACTTCTACCTACCGTGGGACAGATCTACTTTTGCTTACTGCAAGACTACCCTAATAGCACAGTCAGTAAATGTGACGTCACTGCGACAACACAATCATCACAAATAGCCATAATCACAACAATGACGAAAAGGTGACATCTTATATTATGATTTTCAATTGGGCCATGACTTCGTGATTCTAGTTTGAGATTACCATCACCGATTTTTGATTCATTTGCGTCAAAAAATAGGACATATTGACTTCAATCTTCGTAGTGACGTGAGTACGACTCATTTTTCACTTCACGTGACAATTTGAACAGTGTGATTTTATTCTTGAGTTGTTTAGTTTTAGAGTCAATTGAACTAAAATTGCGCAGACGAAAAGAATGTTGAACAGGGAAAGTAAGATGCAGTGTATTTGCCAGTAGCCTTTGAAGAATGCAATGACGCACTGTAAAAAAAAATAAGAACCGTTACTGTCCATATCGGAAACGTTTCCAAAAATGCAGTGTAAACTTTTAATTCTCTTGAGTTACTGAATAAATCGGATTCGCTATGCTCATTTCTGTGTAAAGTATTTGAAGCGAATACATTGTAAAAAAAATCAGAAACGTTACAATCCATAGTGGAAATGTTTCCGAAAATGTAGGGTAAACTATGAATTCTCTTGAGTAACTTATCGGAAATGTTACTCTCATTTTCGTGTAAAGTATTTGGTGGGAATATTCAGATTTTCTGCACATGCCTAATACATTCTACAAACGTCATGATCACATGACTTTTATTGTTCTGGGGTTAAAAGTAATGAAGAGACGTAACGGATATTTTGAGGAAAATTAAGCATTTATGTTTTATATCTTTTTATTTAAGAAAGTAATACGTTTTTTTAAAAGAATATTATTCGATTGTGTTTTGTTGAATAATAATATTAGAGTTACTGTTTATATTTTGTTGCAGATACAAAGTTAAATAACTCGTTCGAAATATATACTCATGTCCATGAATTTATATGATAGATGTAAGATAGTAGATATTTGATTAACGAATAATAACAGGATTCGTACGCATCAATCGATTCAAGAGATTTTAGGTGTTTTCGTACCAGAAAGTTCATAAGTGCTGGTTGGTACATCTGAAGATAGATTTTTTTTTTCATTAAATGAGGCTAATGTTACGACAATTCCAATAAAAGGTCCTTGAAGCGTACAAAACCTAAATAATGTAGTATTAGTGTTAGTATGACTAGTGTATACTAGTGTTAGCACTGTTTATATGTTTTTATCATCTTTTCGTTTTGAACTTAAGTTCCATTTCACGATGAAATATATCGTTTATATGGCTGAAGAAATGCATGATCTCACTTATACTATACGTTTTATTCTATTTGTTTATGAATCATACATTTGTAAAAAAAAAAAAAAAAAAAATCTTATTGAAAATTTAATTTATAGATCTACGAAAATAGATGGATTTTTTTTTATACTTTTTAATATTTATTTTTTTATCTCATAATTATAGAATACTATTTCAAAATATTTCATATCTGTTGAGTAAATAACCCTAGAACTACCGGAAATTTTACTCAAGTTTTATAAAAACATTCTACACCAGACTTTTTACTTAAAACTATTTAATTTGTTTATTTAACTTATTATTGTCTGATTTATACATTTAGTTTGTTTTGAAGAAATTTCTGGTTTGAATAAATATTTTGAATGTACATGTCGGGTCCATTGGACCCTTCTGGTAGACAGAGGGTTAATTTATTTTCGTGATTATAATACTTATAAATAGATATATTTTTGAAAATGCTTTGTCTATTTGTAAATACATTTTTAATGTATTGTTTTACAATTATCATGCTTTTAAATATATTACTTTAAAAGTATTTATTTTATTTGTATAACTTGAGAAGTGCTGAGATAACCCGAGAAAATATATCTATTTATAAGTATACAATTCATGAAAATAAAGTAATTAATCGCAGATATTAATTATTTTAAAACAGTGTATCTTTTTATACGAACAAAATAATTATTTAAAAGTATAAAACAAATCCATCTGTTTATGTGTAGCGAAATTAAGCATTTTCATAGAGTATTTATTTATAGCGTAGTGCTCACGAGACCGCATTTTAAGAAAGAATTATTCACAAATCAAATTTTCAATACTATCTTTTTACAAATATGTAATTCATAAACGGGGATAAAACGCATTAGTAGAAGTGAAATTATATTTCTCCATTTATTATATTTATTTATATATTCTTTATATTATATCATTTATTATATTTCTTTATATTTCTTTATGATGCATTTCTTCATTACAAAAGTTGTGAAACATAAGTTCAAAACGAACAGATGAAAAAGCGTATAAACAGTGCTATTTGTACTTTACTAATACTAGAACTACGTTATATTATTCATTAATCAAATATATAATATCTATTATACACTGATTATCAAAAATTAAGGAAAAGTCACAAAATGCTAAATTTCAAATACGCGAACACTCAAAAGGAAATAATATAATTCAAGTTACTATCTCTACAACACAGCTAGTCCATATAACATCTCATTCATGTTACACATGGTCACAAATGTCACAGTCACTACGTTGAAGTAAAAAAATAGGAAATTCCATACATCTCATTATGAGTCTCAAATGATCACTATATGTGACTCCATTGAGACATCACTGTGACTGCTGCTTTGGGATGAGTCACCATGGGACTTTACAATGTAGTTACATTGTGACTCTCATGTGACTGTCATTTGTAGACTCAAATTCAAAGTCATCGTGAACGCTGCATTGTGATAAGTTACCAAATAATGTCACATTAAAGTCACATGATGACTTTCAGGTGACAGAGAGACTACTGTGAAGTTACCATTGTGCTGTTCTGGGAAAAGTCTCCATGTGACTATAATATGATATTATTTGGTGACTTATCATAATGCAACGTTCATGATGACTATGAAATTGAGTCTCAAAATGACAGTCACATGAGAGCCACAATTTAACTACATTGTAAAGTCACCTGGTGACTCGTCACAAAGCAGCAGTCACATTGACTTCTCAGTGGAGTCACATACAGTATTTGAGACTCATAATGAGATGTATGGAATTTCCTTTTTTTTGCTTCACCGTAGTGAATGTGACACTTGTGATCATGTGTGACATGAATAAGATGTTATATGGGCTAGCTGTGTTCTAGAGATAGTAATTACTCGAATTATATTATTTCCTTTTGAGTGTTCGCGTATTTGAAAATTAGCATTTTGTGACTTTTCCTTAATTTTTGATAACCAGTGTAGATTCGTGGACAAGAATATAGATTTCAAACGAGTTATTTAACTTTGTATGTGCAACAAATGATTAACAGTAAATCTACAATAATTATTATGCAATAAAATTCCCTCGGATAATATTAATTCTTTTTAAAAAGCATATCACTTTCTTAAATAAAAAATATATGACATATTCAGGAAGGTTTCCAAAATGTATAGAAACATTTACGAAATATACACAAATATATCCAAAATATACATAATCATATCCGAAATATACACAGTTATATCCGAAATATACACAAACATATCCGAAATATAAATATCCAGAAACATTTCCGAAACGCGTTGAAAGGTTTCCCAATATTCTACCGAAATACGCGTAAACGTTTCCGAATATTCTACCGAATTAAGCGAAAACGTTTCCGAATATCTGACCGAAGTATGCGGAAACATTTCCGAATATCTGACCGAAATATGCGGAAACGTTACGAAAATCTGACCAAAATATACGGAAACACAACAGAACCGTTAGGCCACATTGCTGCCCCACCAGATAGAGTAACGTTTTCGAGAGTTTTTTTTTTTTTTTTTTTTTTTTTTTTTTTTTGTTCCTTAGTCTAAGAAAATATAATATAATCACGAACGAACCCATAGAATGACGACATCCGAGTTACACACGATACCAAAAAGTGTTCTTTCTCTTTAGAAACCCCAGAAATCAGAATATTTTCCACATTTAAAGACGCAATTATAAAAACATAGTTTATTCTGCCACCACTGGTTTTCGGAAACGTTTCCGAATAGTTAGTTTATAGTGTATTAATAAGTTTCCTCAAATTGGAATATATGGTGCTTTTTTTTTAATGCTATCCATTCTCAAGTAAACATTTTCACGTTCAATAAACATGGTTTAAAGAAAAATATAATAAAGTAACGGTATAACATTAACATTCAGTTTAATATCATGTTGCTACTTTTACATGTATAAACTGAATTACGCACCAGAAAATTTTTACTTGAGAATTATAGGAATCATAAAAACTGATATTCCGGTTTGAGCAATCTGAATAATACACTATTCGGAAACGTTTCCGAAAATCAGTGGCAGCAAAAGAAACTTTGGCTTTATAAAGGCTTCTTTAAACCTCCAAAATATGTTGTTTTAGGATGTTTCTAAAGATAAACGGTGCTCATCGGAATCGTGGGTAACTCGGAAGAGATTATTCTGTATTTTCGGACCTTGCTGTATTACGTTTTAATAGATTAACCTTTAACTGATGTCACAGAAATTGTCACATAACTAGTGTGAAGCGGTCTGCGAGACCGCTGCAACGAAAGCTGAATAAAAGGCACGATTAACTCATAGGATGGTGTTTTTGTACTAAACTTTTTGCACAGGACTGTTATAATTAAAATTCACCTATTCAAAAGTCTCTGGTGATAGTACTTAAACTCCAAATGGAACAGAATTTCGGTAGTGTTTGTAGTTAAACTGAAAATTGCAAGTTAAACTATGAAAAAAGCCGCGGTCTGAGAGACCGGTAACATCAGTTAACGGTTAATATATTATTTGCCTTCTTTACAGTGTAGGTTTACGATATAATTCTAGAGTCAGATATATGAGAGGCATCTTATTGACTCCACTAACATAGTCATTTCAATAATATAAGCTACGAGAAACTATAGGTACACATTCATAATTTTTCACTCTGTATAACTTTTGCCTTGCATTAATATAGTCAAATTAACCTTTTTTATTTTTAATTGTTTTCCGATTTTAACCGGTATCAGTAAAATATGCGCACGGAGTTTTTGGGCAATAAATTACCATTTCTGGTAATCCGACCTTCCCTTTAGTTTTGAATGTAATGTTTTACTGGAGCCGTACATTATTTCTGTTTCTGAAAATTTTATTACAGTAGGAATTTCTTCATATTGGTCTGTTAGCATGAAGTTAATCTTGTGTTTGATAATTAATTTGTGCGCAAAATTTAGCGATATTTCACAAATTATTACCAAGCTTGGCGACAACTTGGCACATGAGTATATACATCAGATCTTACTCTATATGAAAATTTATACCGTAATGAATTGTTATATTTCTCCACTTTCTCTGCTTTACCATCATAATGTCATCGTGACATAATATCATAACATTAGCATTACTGGCAGAAAGATAAATACGTTTGTTTTTTGCATAATATATAGTAAAACTTATGAAAGCCGCATCTGTCTATGACGAAATCCTGCCATAAACGGAAATAATCAATGGTGCCATGCCAATGGAAGGAATACTATTCAATTATACTTGCTAAGACAAAAACCTGCCAAAACTGAATACTTTCGGTCTTTCCTAATTCTTTTCACAGGTTTTATTGTAGCTATGTACCTAAACAACTCTCCATTTACATAGCAGGTTATGCCCCTAAAATTGCTGCGTGAGTTGAAATTGTCCAATGCAAATCCGTATTTCACAACAAAAATAGATATTTAATAGATACAAAAGGTAAAATTTTTTGTTCTGGAATATTTTGAATTTTCTCTACCACGCTGTCTTTATTTTGCGTGTAAATTAAAAGCTTTTTCATGTAAGCGATAGCGTTGTAATCAACAAACAGATAGCAGAGGATCAGTAAGTTCAAATATTTAGCTTAAAATTCTTATTGGCTTCGTGCATAGTTGACTTTCCATTTTTACTATGAACAACATTATAAGCAATTACAACTATTTCTTTTCATGTGGTGTTATGATTTCCTGTTCATACTATGCACATTTTTTTTAAATTTATACTTATCTGTTTTTTATTTTTATTCTTTATATTAAAGCTTCTTTTTAAAGTATCCATTCGATAGATTTATAATTTAGCAAAATAAAAAAATCGTGACACCATTTGACTTTTCGAATATTTTATTGAATACGGCGGATTCGGATAAATTTCTGACGCGTTCAACAAAACAGAGTGGTCTATACTCAAAAGGTTTTACCTTATATTCCTGCCGATAGAGAAATTTAACTGCGAACCGCAAACAAGTGGAAAAAACCTCTGAAAACGAAGACCCCCGACCAAAACTTCGTCTGGATCTGCCAAGGACGGAAACACTGAGAAATCTCTTAACCCTCGATGAAATTAATTTTGACAAATTAGCATTACTTTACAGAGAAAATACCTAAATAGAGTACAAAACAGAATAATATTCAATAAATAACAATATTCCATACCTTAATTATACTGAACCTCAACATAGTTTGATTAAACTTAATAACACAAATAAAATCAAAAATGCTATTCTACAATTAAACCAATATTATACAAAACTTTTACCAAATGTTAAAAAAAATTTAACAAAGAATATTCAACTTATCACACTGTGTGTACACTTTCTCAAGTTGAAATATTTACAAAGACTGGCAATTTTTTCTTTTTTTCCTCCTTTGACCATTAAATATAAATATATATATATATATATATATATATTTAAGTATTGCGCGGCAGCGCAATACTTATTTATTTCCAGTGTTACTTCTCAATGTTAATTTAACATGGAAAAGCCTATGGAGATCATAACTTTTTCATTTTTTCTTCCCACCTTTTTGTCCCTGATGCCACTCATTTTTTATTCTTTACTAATTTTAATGATATTATAAATTTAAAGTGTAAAAACGATTGCCTGACATCAGGGTCAAAACGAATGGTAAAATGCCTTTGCATAGGGGTGAATTATAACCCAGAGAGAAACATGGGCCAATTTTTTTTTTACATTATTCAAATATTTTTCTTAATAATTCCAATTTTCGCTTTTTTCATTGAAAATCAACGGACATTTTTCATAGAAAATGTAACATTTTTACTTCATTGTTGCAAAAATTTCAAAAGCCGTAGTAATAATTTATTTATTTTTAGTTGAAAGATTTTCACGTGAAATATTAAATTGAGCTAGTTTTTTTTTTTTTTCAAAAATTAAAAAGGTGAATATGGCGTCATAGTGGAAAGGATATTTTCAGAATAAGTTTTTGCTTTGGTCAAGTTTATATTTTAGTAAAAAGTTTCTAATGGATAGCTATTTTTATGCAAAGTAGCGAGCTTAGTGGGGAATTGCATAACTTAAATTTTAAAATGTATTTTTTTTTCCGAGATGAGAACTATTTATACCCCAAGTTAAACTTAGGTAATAATTTTCTGATGTGTTTACATCACTCCTTGGGAGAGAATAGGGTTTAAAAATTTAAGTAAAACTTTTATTTTTTACTTTCTACTGTATCACAGCTATAACATTGTTAAATATTAGCAGTAAGGATTCAACACAATTTACATTTACATTCATAGCGTTCCTGAGTGGGAAATAGGGTATCTAAATTTAAATTAAGTTAATTTTTTATGTTTTGATTATAGATTTTTTACGTTCAGATTGGAAGTTTTTGTCCAAACTACCGCAACCTGCATTACTACAGTAGTGAAACATTTTGAATTACACATTGGTAAACTGCATCCCACATTGTGATGCAATACAGCATACATCAACGCCTGATGATGATATTCTCCATTAATTTTGAAATGCGTTCGTCTGAGTGCAGTAGTTATTAAAAAACTTGACATATTAAACAAAAACATAATTTGAAGAACAGATTAAAAAAACAAAATTTATTTCCTACATTGTTTAAGACCGAGAAGGGACAGATATTAAGATATTTCATTCAATTAGTTTTACATTTAATGTTAAATTTTTGTAACAAATTAGTTAAGCCAATTGAAGATTAAAAAATATAAATAAAATTCATACAATATGATACTTAAAACACCCTAAAAACTTAGATTGCGTTCAAATGAAATCGAAATAAATCTTAGACTTTTTTTTAAAGTTTTGTATTTTGCATGCATCTTATCATTTTATGCACAATTGTCATAAACATAATGCAAAATCTGCAATACAAATATTTTCAATTAAAAATGGAAGAAGTTTAAGATTTATTTCGATTTCATTTGAACGGAATCTAATTTTTTAGGGTGTTTTAAGTATCATATTGTATGAATTTTATTTTTATTTTTTAATCTTCAATTGGCTTAACTAATTTGTTACAAAAATTTAACATTAAATGTAAAACTAATTGAATGAAATATCTTAATATCTGTCCCTTCTCGGGCTTAAACAATGTAGGAAATAATTTTTTTTTTTTAATTTGTTCTTCAAATTATCTTTTTGTTTAATATGTATATATATATATAACTATTAATTAAACATTACCGACCACCCACAAAAATTGTGATAGTATGAATGAATTGACACTTTATATATAACCATTATATAATTACAAATCATCATATATTTTCAATTACTAAAATTAAATTAATAAATTTAGCTACAATTCATAAAACTGACATTATACAAAATAAAAATGGAACCTTTAACTAGTAATACAGAATCAAGCACAATATCACTAATTCACTAGCACATTGCGGACGATTAATCCATATAAACATATGGAAAACCACCAAATTTTGATAAAATATCCTATTAAAGATAAAAGATACAAATAACCAGCTAAATATGTTGAACCATTAAAAGTCGTATCGTAAACAAACAAGATCAAATGGATGGATGAAGACGGATGTTTATATAATATTTCACTTTTTTATATTTATAACTGTAGATAAACTTTGTCGGATTCCTTAACTTAAAACTTCTAATACTTTTTTTTCTCTTACCTTATGCCTTCTCCTTCTTTTTTCTTTATTAATTTTGTTTAATACTTGCACACTTGTGTACACTTACTAAATTCCAATATTTCAAATCCTTTAACTAAATTCTTATAACGTGCTTACATTGTGCCAAATTAAAATACAGTAGAACTTCCCTTCTTTAACGAAGTTTTCTACTTAACGAAATTTTCTGCTGAACCTTGACTTTGGACATTATTAACATGCAAATTAATCTCCATATTACGAAAAATACATTCTATATAACGAAGTTTATTTCCTTTTCGTGCACGTACAACATTCAAACGGAGAGGTTGCTGTTACGATAGATGTGTGAATTTATTTGCGCGGATTGTCTGTAAATGAAATTAGAAATTTATTTAATCGTTTCCATTCTTCTCGGTGCTAAACAAAACAAGTTTTGTCGCAGTAAGATAAACAGTTGCTGTCGCCACTCTTTCACTTAGACACTCTGGGCCCACATTGAAAAGAAGCCTTCGATACAATACACTGTAAAAAAAAATACTGCCAGTTTTACGATAGGAATCGGAAAAATAGTTGCCCTTATCGTGTCCGAATAATTTCCGACCCAGCTCGGAATAAAATCCGTAAAAATAAGGAAATAGTAAAACGGTATTTTACGAATTTTATTCCGATTTTACGGATTTTATTCCGAGCTCGGTTGGAAATTATTCCGGTACGATAAGGACAACTATTTTTCCGATTCCTACCGGAAAACTCGGATTATATTTTTTTACAGTGTAAGAAGAAGATTCTAGTTTCACGAAAATGTTACAGATGACACCTGTTGAGATACTTATAAAGTGCGAAAATTTTAATGAACAGTGTATTTTTTTCGTAAGAAACCTGTACAAAGTAATATTACTGACTTTTTTTAAGTTATGGATCTGGAATACTGAGAAAAAATAGAAAAGGTACGCTACGCTTCAATTTCTGTTTAAACATATTTCTAATTAAATTTTTCTCATGTGGCTACATTGTATAAAAAAATTTACTGCAAAAATTAAAACAAATTTTTCTACTATATCCATTTTATGTGTACTTTTCATGTTATGCATGTGTATTTTATTATACAAATTTCATGAATTTTAGTTGGTTTCTTTTTAACGAATTTTCTTCATAACGAAGTGTTTAGGCGTAACGACGAGACTTCGTTAAATGGAAGTTTCACTGTATTAGAAATCCTTGTTTTGTGCTAATATTTAACAAGCGCTTAAATCTATAGCGTGAAATAATCGACAAAAAAAAAAAAAGACTGTCTAATGATTCATAGTCCTTCATTTGTTTGTAACATTAATATGGATACTTAAAATAAAATATAGTTTATAATAGCTCCATGTTTTAACAGATATCATTCGTTTATATTTTTTCAAAATAGCACGTATTTTAATTGCATTTTCTTTCGGTTGTTATGAAAAAATGGAAACAAAAATATATAATTAATATTTTACAACTATTTTTCCTTTACTTTCTACAGAAATGGGGTACTTCCGTTACCAATATTAAACAAATGGTTCCAAAAACTACAAAAAAATTAATATTTCAAAAATAAATAAAGATGCAGTTTTCAAACAAATTGCATTGAAAAGTACTTTTTTTTTCGAATACGACGGCATAAAAATTGAAAATGTGCGATGCTTAGAAGTTTAAAAAATTGCTGTAGAGTATTTAATTGGAGTACTTCCGTTACCAATATTAAGCAAATGGCTCCAAAAACTACAAAAAAATTAATATTTCAAAAATAAATGGAGATGCAGTTTTCAAACAAATTGCATTAAAAAGTACTTTTTTTCCGAATACGACGGCATAAAAATTGAAAATGTACGATGCTTAGAAGTTTAAAAAATTGCTATAGAGTATTTAATCGTACTACTTTGTTTTACGGCTGGCTTCTGTAAGGTAACGTTATTTTTTGAAGACGGCACAAAATAAGCTTGGAGAAAGAAATAGCATACCGTACCGGGGGCCAGTAGTAATATAATGAAAGTGTTTAGCATTGTAAGAAAGTTCTGTTTGATAAGGATCTTCATCTGAATCGCTTAGTATACTTCTTCCTCTTCTTCTATTTCTGCACCAAAAGATATATGCAGTCTATGATCTTTTGTAGAAGTAATGGTTTCCCTAAAACATAGGAAAACTAATTTTTCAAGTTCATATTTGATGGTTTTTGTAAATGATGCGTTAATGTTAAGGTGCAATCTATGATATAGTGTAAAGAGGTAGCATATGCGCACCAAACACAACAAAAAGACGGACGGTGATTGAATCAACTGGAATTGAGCACTGGATCTTCTATTTCGAAGCAGGAGACATTTACCTCTGAGCTAATAATGCTTGGCTGCATCGCCGCAATATTTATGATTGATAGTCCGTCAAATTTTTTTGGTTATTTATCCTATGAAATCCGTCGCTAAATTGTTTAAAATCCCAATTTGTCGTTATTTGTTTTTCTTTTAAATAAGCGTTTTTCTGAATATTCAGAAAGGTATTTTGTAAAATATTTTTCGCGTTGAAAAAACAAAAATGTATCATTTGCATTGTAAAACACTTTGCGTTGCTCTTTCCACGTATGTGTGTACAGATTTAACAGAACACCATTTGAGCAAACAAGATCTTTTTAAATCACTTCAAAATGCATTGTTAAGAAGTAAAGAAGTAAAAAAAGAATAGACGAAGAGAAAACATAAAAAAAAGAAACGATAACTATCATGTAACGCATCCCACTAGGTTATCATCAAATACATCTTCTTTTTGGATAGCCAGAGACATAAACTATACCCCCTAGAACCAAAATGTTCCATTAGTTGAACAAACAGTTTTGACTTTAAACAAACGGAGCAACAAAAATAAAAGAAAAGAATTCGAAATCTCCGGACAGCACTTTTATTATTCCGTAATGGACAATTCGTGTTGCATTTGGGGACAGGTGTTGAGTTACGATGAAAGTGCTTAGAAATTCTTAATAGCAGTAATTTTAAGAGCAGGGGTCATACTTATTATTTCTTTTCTATAGCGCAGAAAAATAAATATGCACTTGTTATTAAATATATTGTGATTTTATCGGTATTTTTAGAGTTTATTATAACATTCAAACGCAGACGATGATTTGTCTCGTTGCACTGTAATTATTGTTGATGAAAGTAGAATAAGAGTGAAGATTTCGAGGTGCCTTTTTTTAAGTGGCAGTTAGTGTAATTCACTTAAATTGTTATAGACGACGTTAGTCGGTTTTAGATTAATTTTGTTCGTTTAAAAATAGCTATCATATATTTGATTGCTATTTTTTTTTTAATGTTTAGTTCTGCTATATTGCGTAAATGTGTACTTGTACAGTATGTGGATGAAAAATTTATGTTTTGACAATGAATAAATATATACATAAAAAAAAAACTGGTTTATTGCCAAATATTATTTAAAAATCTCCCCTTTTACAAACGTAGCATAATATAATAACAACTCACAAAAGAGACGGATATTTTTTCTCCTTAATGGAGTTGCCCTTTATTTAGAAGTATGGTTAAAAAATAAGTAAAATCGTAGTATACATACATAAATGTGTAATGCAAATTAAATTTGATTAAGACATTTGATTAAGGCAAAAAAGAAAAATAAAAGAAGATGGTGATAATAATAATTCAAAATGTTGTATCTTAATATAATAAAATCTGTTAATCTAAAACTTGATTTTTTACTATAGCAGGAAATGGCACAATAGGTAAAGCTGCATTTTACAAATGATAGTGAATTTAATCATGTGCTTATACATAAACTTTCCTTTATCAATATTAGGGGATAAACCCGATCTTCAGAGGGTACTAGGTTTAGAGAATACAAGGTTCCTATATAGGTGAAAACCATGATATATATTAATTCTGATGTTGATATCCTCTTTTCTCTGTCTGCACATACTAAAGGTACAGAGATAAATGACGTATTTTTCGAAAGGTTCTGCAAGCAGCTTTTGATGTAGTATACTTATATAGCGTTAAAAAGCATTGTTCGATTAAAAAAAAAAAAAATCAGTTCATGAAGAAACGTATCGACAAATAATCTCAAAGACTGCGGCGAGAAGAAAACTTCGCACGGATCTACAGTTTTTTCTTTTTATTGATAACTCCAATACATTTTTTAGCAAGCCCATTACCAAAACAAAAAAGTCATATTTATATGAAAAACAGAATAATGCGTTGAAATAATGCGTTGAAATAATGCGTTGAAATGAAGTTTTGATATGTATTAACAGCGATATTTTCATATTGTTCACGCGTCAGGATTTAACAGTCGAAGAAATCGCCAACTTGAAAATTACTTTAAAAGCAATAAAAATTGTATAAATTGCGATATAGTTTTCAAACAAATTGCATTTGGCAGTAAATTTTTTCCCCCTATTTGACAGTGCCAACATTGAAAATGTACAATGTTTAGAAGTTTAAAAAATTGAAAAAAATTGCATTAAAAACGAAATTTGATCGTCTGCTGTTAGTATTCTCAAAATGACGTCAGCGTTATGTACAGACACGTTTATCCTTTATAATATAGATACAAAGCATTGACCAACAGTATTGTGACCCCATATTTTAATATATGTGTAAAACTAATTATCGGAACAAAATGTTTAACTGCATAAATTATGAATTTCTTTTCAAACAAATTGCATTTGGCAGTACATTTTCCCCCTTATTTGACAGTGTCAAAATTGAAAAGGTACGATGTTTAGAAGTTTAAAAAATTAAAAAAATTGCATTAAAAACGAAATTTGATCGTTTGCTGTTAGTATTCTCAAAATGACGTCAGCGTTACGTACAGACACGTTTATCCTTTATAATATAGATAAAAAGCATTGATCAACAGTATTGAGACCCCATATTTTAATATATGTGTAAAATTAATTATCGTATAAGTTTTAAAAGGCGTGAATTCATGTTACAATAAAGGCTGTTAGTGGCGGATTTGGGGTAGGGTGCGATTGATAGTTTGCCCTCAATACATTCTTTACAAACAGTTTCATGTTTACAATTGTGTATTTCTATACCCTCGGCTAGTTTGTGTTTCGTGAGATATTTTATCGCTTCGAAATTTTTATGTCCTAGCCTTTTGTGCCAAATGGATATGCAATTTTTATTGTCACGAGATGTTTGTGTCTGCGCGTTATATCCGTAGTCATTTTTGGGTTCTAACTCATATAAATTATCATTTAATTTTGCCGTTAAAATTGTTTGGCTATCCTTTACAAATGAGCATTTCTGTTTTTCAAATATTACCTTAATATCATTCTCTGTGGCTCTTTTAACAGATCAAAGGAAACATTAAATTTAATTCATTCAGATTTATGCGGACCGATGCGATCGCCAACATTCAGTGGGAAAAGATATTTCATAACCTTTACCGATGACTATAGCCGATTTACAATGATATATTTAATTTCGCATAAGTCAGAAGCCATAACAAAACTTAAAGAATTTGTAGCCCTGACGAAGAACAAATTCGGAAAAACTATAAAAGCGATCTGATCAGATAACGCGAAGGAGTATCTGGGAGATAGTTTTGAAAGTTACCTGACAGAAAACGGCATAGAACATCAGTTAAGCGTACCATATTGTAGCCAGCAGAACGGCGTTGCCGAACGTAAAAACAGAACTATAGTCGAAATAGCGCGCACCATGTTATCTGACGCGAATTTACAAAACCACTTTTGGGGCGAAGCCGTACTTACAGCGACATACCTCATAAATCGGTTGCCCACCAAGGCAAACGAAAACAATAGGACGCCTTACGAGCTGTGGAATAACAGAAAACCTAATTTATCGAATATACGGACCTTCGGATGTAAGGCATATGTCTATGTCGAGGAATCGAAGAGATCCAAATTTGACAAAAAGGCCATTCAAGGTATTCTATTAGGATACGATAACCGAAGCAAAGGGTACAGAATACACACAGGGGGAAACAACGTAATAATATCGCGAACGGTAAAATTCTTTGAGAACGGAGTAAATGAATATGACGAAAACGAAAATGACGCGAAGACAAATAGTAGAAATTGAGCTAAATAATGACGAACAAAATCAAAACAATACTCCGCACCAAAGCACCGCTGAACCGCGGAGATCACTGAGAAATAACAGAGGTGTCCCCCTTAACCGCTACGGGATAAGTGCGAATGTCTGTAAAGTACAAGATCCGAAAAACTGGGAAGACGTAAACAACATCAGAGACGCTAAAATTAAAAACAAATGGATTGAGGCCGCGAATGAGGAAATAAGGTCATTAAAGAAAAATAATACTTGGGAACTGGTGAACCCCACACCAGGAAAACGCACCATAGGGTGCAAATGGACATTTAAGACAAAATATAATGCACGCGGAGAAGTAGAGAGGTACAAGGCGCGATTCGTCGCGAAGGGTTACGGTGTTATTACACGAGGACTCAAAGATGCTTGGAATCCCAGGCGTCTAGCGACAACAGCCGCCTCACGGTCCGTCTTTTCCAAGCATTTCATTGGCTGTTCCGGAAAAGGCTTTTCTATTATCAGATTTCCAAGCATTTGATTGGCTGTTACTGGCGAGTCGCCTCGTTTCGGGCGTCAAAGACGCCCGACAGAAAAAAGACGCTCGCTCTCCAAGCGACTCCCCTGGAGCCATAGGAATAACATGGAGACGCCTGGGATCCAAGCGACTTTGACTCCTCGTGTAATAACACCATTACTCTCAAAAGTACGGAAGCGACTATGATGAAACATATGCACCAGTGGTAGCGCACACCACAATCAGAAGCTTCCTAAATGCCGCCGTGTATAAAAATTTAAAAGTTACTCACCTGGATGTAAAGACAGCGTTCTTACACGGAGATTTAGACGAGGAAGTCCTAATGACGCAACCCGAGGGATATGTAGTGAAGGGGGAGGAAGAGAAAGTATGCAAACTGAGAAAAGCAATATATGGCCTCACACAAGCCGCAAGGGCCAGTGCTTGTATAAGAGGAATGAAAATGGGGACATTTCCTATATAATCGTATATGTAGACGACATTTTAGTCGCCGCAAGCGAAGAAAACACACGCAAAATACACGCAGAGTTATCTAAGGAATACGAAATAAAGAATCTTGGGGAGGTATCACAATTTCTTGGGATAAATATTAAAAGGCTAGACAACGGAAACCTTGAGCTAGACCAAGAAAATAAAATCGATGAAATAGCGGAAAAATTTAAATTGTCAAACTCTAAACCAACATACAAACCCATGAGCACGGATTATTTCAATACAGACACACACAGCGAACCGCTAAATGATAACAAACAGTATAGGCAGGCAGTGGGAGCACTCCTGTACGTAGCCACGTTGACCAGACCAGACATTGCTGCTACGGTCAACATTCTGGGAAGGAAAAACGAAACTCCCAGAAAGGCTGACTGGGACGCTGTGGAAAAAGTAATAAGATATCTGCGAACCACAAAGTACTTACGACTAGTTATAGACAAAGAAAAGCCACCCATACTAACAGTCTATTGTGACTCTGACTGGGCAGGAGATCGAGAAGACAGGAAGTCCACAACCGGGAACGTATTAAAATTAGGAAACAATCTCCTGTCCTGGACATCACGAAAACAAAACTGCGTGGCTTTGTCCACCGCAGAGGCAGAGTACATATCCGTTTCAAACGCGACTCCAGAAATTCAATGGATAATCAATCTACTAAAAGATTTGGAACTACACCAGACTTTACCGATTACCATCTACGAGGACAATACCGCCTGTATAAAGCTGAGCGATAATGAAAAACATCAATCTAGGGTGAAACATGTGTCTATCAAATACCATAATGTGAGACACTTGAAAGAAAACGGTGTCATTACACTAGTGTACTGTCCTTCAAAGAGAATGATCGCCGATGCCCTTACCAAACCAATCCCCAAACCTCACTTCGAACACCTAAGGAATCAACTCCAACTTCTCCCACCACAAGACTCAGTCGAAAAGGGGCAATGTCGGAAATAGTTCAAAATGTGTTTCGACTTTTCGTTTTGTGAAATATGCGGCAGGTGGTGACACTTCACGGACAAACTTCAAACAATTCTTATAGACTGGACAATTACCCATAATAATCCAGTCTTCATTTGCGTCAGCTGCCTGTGACAATGCAACTACTTAATATTCCTATAGATGGCAGCACCACAAATAAACTTTGAAAGACTATGAAAGCAGAACTGTTTTGCTGGACTTTGATAGACTCCATTCCAGCTGTAATCAGCAGTTTTCCATTGTGAAATGAGTGTTCGATCAAGAGCCCTTGCTTCTACTAAAGAAACCCTTTCATCTCAGTCTAGGGCGTATCTCTTGAGTGACAAGGACATATGTTTCTGTCTGTCACTTTATGCATTCGATTTGCGGGAAGCTAATTTTGGCTCTCAAGAATGCAACACATATTTAATCAAGTCGCATTTAAATTGTATATATACTACTTTTAACCAAGAAATGTAGAGTGCATTAATAATTGTATTTTATTAAATATAACAATCTCGTTTAAAGTCAAAAGCCTGGATCACTGTGATTACATACACACACACTCACTAACGCTTCAATAAAATACCTTTTTCAGAGTTCAAATAGGATAAAGTGGATACAGAAACTTCCGTGATACTCTGAAGAACCAGCGCTCTCACCTATACAGGTAAGAAGAATTATTTTCTCTTACAAACATTCTGCATTTCAAATTAACTTTCAATTAAAATAATTTAGAAAATATTAAATGAAAAAACAGCCTTTATTGTAACATGAATTCACGCCTTTTAAAACTTATATATCGGAACAAAATGTTTAACTGCATAAATTATTAATATCTATTTCAAGTTATAACAGTTTCAAAAATTATGGCAGCAAACGATTAACTCATCTTTTAGTGAAGCGTTTTAATTAAACAGTTCGTTTTTAAAAAACGAGCTTAAAACACATTACTAAAGTATTTACTTTTACTGTAAGTTTCGTTGTTATGTTATGCAGGTTAATAGGTAATCATGAAAATTAGCATAATTATTGCAGGAAATGCCAAAATATAAAGAACTTGGTCTTCAGAAACGTTAATAATGGAAAAAAATTATATTAATAAAATATTTAATAAAATTATATATTTTAAAAATTTATACGTAACTTTTTTTATAATTTTAATTTTTAACACAATAAAGAAATTGCATATAAATGTCAAGATCTTTTACTTTATTATGTTTTTTAACATACAAATTTTTCTTTATTATTATTTTTGCTAATGACTAAAAGTTTTTTCTTCTTCTTCTTTTTTTTTTTTTTTTTTTTTTTTTTTTGTATTTCCCACTATAATTATTAATTTTTTTTATGGTTATCTATTATCTCTTAACTTGCTATCAATTTCCGTGTGTAGAGTCGTGGAAATAAAACAGTAAACATCCCCTACTAACTCTGCAACAAATTATTATAGAAGAAAGTTACTGGTACTAAAGGATTGGAAATAAAATCTACTTGTAAATTATGTATATAAAATTTGTTTAAGGGGCCATCTACATATCAAAACTAACCCAAAATTTGTTTCTTTCAATAGCAGTACCCAACTTTGACACCATAAATAATTTCTACGCTCTTCAATTAGCCTAGAAACAAATTTTCATGAAATTCGTATGATTAGTTTTAGAGAAATTAATTATTTAAAAATTATCATATTTCAGCGGCTGTATCCAAATTGAAATTCTGTACTCGATTGTTGAAATGATACAGAATGACTATGTCACTTCTATTAATGTACTATTTCTTGCCAATATGTCCATTTCACTCGCTTAATATGTTTCGACTATTGAAAGCCCAAATGTTTCTATAAAATGAGTAAAATGTGTTTTTACCCGACTGCTAAGAAGGGTTATGTGTTTCACGCGTATCTGTGTATGTGGATTTTTTTATACCTTGAAACATCTCAACGGTTGGATGAATTTTAATGAATGAGGTCTCTATCAGTTCGTATTAACGGCCCGATGGTTATAGGCTAGGTTTTGTTTTTTATAAATTCAAAATGGCGGCCGTAAAATATTAGGTTGGCAACTAAGTTCCCGCAGTTTTTTTAAATAGAAGTTTTCTACCGGAATCAATATTTTGTTTTTTGGATAGAGTTAATTTGTGTTAAAACTCAGATCGTAAAATGTAGTGTCAAGTTGGGAAGAAGGAGCATTTTCGAGACTTCCTCCTCTTTGCTTTTAATCAAGGTTGTTGACCACAAAAGCTGTTCGCAACATTTGTGCTGTGTATGGCCATAGCTGAAAGAACCGCTCATGATTGGTATGCCAAGTTCAAAAATGGAAATTTTGGCATCAACGACACACCTCGTTCTGGCCGTCCAGTTGAGTTCGATGAAGAGCGATTAAACCAACTTTTGCACGAAAATTTGCATCAAACGACAAGGGAACTCGCAGAGAAAAAGAAATTCTCTCATACTGCTATAGAGAAGCATCATCACTCAATGGGAAAGGTTCAAAAGTGTGGAGCATGGGTTCCGCATGCTTTAAGTGACAACAACAAAAATCAGCTAGCCACAATCTCCGCTGGTTTGCTTGCTCATCACCGCTCAACTCATGGACACAAGCAACGATTTCTTTACCGAATCGTTACTGGCGACGAAAAATGGTGCCTGCACATTAATATGAAGCAGCGCAAGGAATGGCTTAGCCCCGGTAAATTACCAACACCGCGCGTGAAACAAGATCTTTATCCACGTAAAACGATGTTGTGTGTATGGTGGGACTGGGAAGGGATTATTCATTACGAATTTCTTGAACGGAAACAAACGGTTAACCCTTTCCGGCACACTGTGCCAGGGTTGGGATACCTAAATTTAATTCCAAACTTACGAACAGCACCAAGAATATTTTAATAAAATTTTTCTTTTACAATCAATAGTTAAAATATCATGTTTTTATTTCTAAAAAAGTCGTTTTAAAATTCCGGTGTCAGTCAATCATTTCTTCATTTTGCAACAAAAATTGCCCGTGCCGGAAAGGGTTAACGTATAACTCTGTGTTCAACAGATGGAACGACTCATCACGGCTATTCAAGAGAAAAGACCTAATCGTAACATGGAGTTCTTTTGCTGCACGACAATGCCCGCCCTCATATCGCCAATAAGACCAAGGAAGCCAATCAAACGCATAGCTGGGAAGTGCTGCGTACCCGCCGTAATATCCCGATTTGACACGAACAGATCTCCACCTTTTTCGATCTCTTGCAAATGCTATGAGCAGAGTTTCGTTCAATACTAATGTAGAATTGAGAGCTTGGTTGGATGAATTTTTCGAGTCGAAACTGGAGGATTTCTACCAACAAGGTACTGAAAATCTTGTTGAACTTTGGGAAGAAGTTGCAAACAACAAGGAAGAATACATTGTTGATTAATTATTTGTTAAATTTTATTGAAAAAAAAAACTTTTAAAAAATAAAAAAAAAGGGCGAGAACTTAGTTACCAACCCAGTTGCCATTCCATAGTTGACATTCCATTTTAACCTTTTTGACTCGGGAGTCTGTTATACAAATTTTATTCGTTTGACACCACTTCTTAAAAGAAGTTTCCTTCAAGTACACAATTTCAAAAATGCTCTAATTGAATAAGGCAAATTTTATTCTCCTTTATCAGTGGTACTAATATCAAATTTTGCAAAGAAAGATGATGCCCAGTCAGGCTGGACATACGAGTGAAAAAAGTTAATGATCTGAAATTTAGCATAAATTAATTCGATCAAAAAACAAAATACAGATTACGACAAGAAAAATGTATTTTTAAAAAGGCTAGAACAAGACGGGTTGCCAATCCAGTTGTCGTTCTATAGTTTACATTCCATTTTAATGAGATTAAATTTAACCCGATCAAAAAAATATAATATAGAGTCCTGTGGCAACAATGTATGTAGAAAAACAGAGAGAACTCACTTACCAACCCATTCTGAATTCTATAGTTGGCATTACATTTTATTAATCTGAAATTTAACATAAACTAACTCCATCAAAAAAACAGAATATAGATTCTGGTAGAAAAAGTGTATTTAAACAAACTGCGGGAACTTAGTTGCCAACCCAATACAAAATGGCGGTAGAGACGAAAAAAAATTACGTATCCTATTGAGTGGCATGTCATTGGATAGGTCTTTCAAAATGAAGACGATGTTTCATTGACTATTTTAGAGTCAGAAGCTCCGTTTAAATATTACACAACCTGGAAATTGTGTAGGTAGGATCTCTAGCTTTACTGCAACTCTAACCATCATAGACATCTATAGACCTCATCAAAGCAGTGTTTATAGATAGGAACTAACAATTAAACACAACTTAAAAGTCATCAATACAAGTAAATAAAAAAAAAACTAGGTAAGTAATATAAACAAGTAATATAAAAAAAATATTTTAAGTCAATTTCTACTTAGATAGATAAGATAATTTTTTTTCTCCCATTTTTCTTTCCTCTTGAGTGGCGCTTAAAATGCCTTGATCAAGAAGAGGGATCTCTCGGTCTTAAAATACCTTGATCAAGAAGATGGCTCTCTCGATTATTGAAAATTAATTAATTTAATTTAATTTAATTAATGAATTAATATTTGAAAAAAACTGGATTAACATCAAGTGTCATCCACTACAAGTTTAAAAAAATTTATTTGAACTTGATTGGATGAATAATAAGTATTTTATTAACGATTGAAAATTTGAACAAGATATATATATAGCGAGAATGTGAGCTAATAGTAGGAATTGAAAAAAAAAAATAGTTTCACATTGATGAGAAATAATTAATTAGTTCACTTTTTACGCAGTCGGGTTTTGATTTTTTAAATTTAATTGTTTATTTTCATATTATGCTTTTCTGCACATGATAGACTTTAAACCATCATTTTGACCTTCTTTATTCATAATTCGATAATTAGTTGGAAGAAAATTTTGAAATTGAGCATTCGCATAAAGCAGGACATAATAAATATAAATCTATCAATAAAAATTGTAGGTTGCAATCCATATTTTTTTAATATTAATTTCATAATTCACAACTCATATTGTCAAATTTTTAAAAGTACAAATTCAATATATTTATGTTTGGGTTTTTTAGTATTTATGACCACACAAAAAATTATCGCATGAGGGTTATAATTTCAGGAGATATAATAAAAATATGAAACTGCAATTGAACGTTAGAAGCTCTAAATTTTGAATGTTCATAATTAAAAAACTTATCATCATCCAAACGAAATTTCGTTTCTAGGCATAGTTTGAACCGAATATTTAAAATATATAGTTAAAATTGGGTGTTACCATAAAAAAAATCAATGTTTGGTCTGGTTTTGATTAGTAGATGGCCCCTAAGCATTTTGTATGCATCATTTAAAAGTAGGCTTCATTTCCAATCGTTTGATACCAGTAACTTTCTGCTATTATAATTAGTTGCAGAGCTAGTAGGAAGTATTTACTTTTTTTTTCCCACGACCGAATATGCGCATTTAATACCTTAGAAATAAAAAAAAAAAAATCTGACAAATTCTTATAACAATAATGACCTAATCTCTAATTTAAAGATGAATGTAATAAATATAAACTACCACGAAATCTCTATATATTAATATTCATAAACATTTTTAAGGGGTCTCAGGACTCTTAAAATTGGAAAAAATGAAAAAAAAAGACCATTTTCAACATTTAATATCTTAAAATGTATTTAATTTTCAGAAACAATTTTAATCGGGAATGAAAGATATAAGTATGTTCTTTCATTTCATGTATTTAAAAAATTATAACATGCAGAATTAGTATTTACAGGGGGGTCCAAACTGTTAGACATTTGACGAGCAAAAAATCGGCATAACAGCTTACGCGCACGATTACAAAATAAGTATTGCAACTAGAATGAAAATTTTAGTGCCTAATTATACTTCAGATTGTAATAACTACCCTGTACCTAAATAAGTTTGTTTTAAAGCTTTTTTTGTATTTTTAATACAAAGTTGTATTTAGCTAATGCAAAATTAAGAAAATTTCAATAGTATAATCGCCTAAAAAAATATTGTTTTTAACAATAAAAAAGAAAATTTAGGTTCAATTTATACATACTAACATGAAACATATGTTTTGAAAATTTCATGAAAAAATATTCATAAGTTTTTGAGATATCGTGCGCGTTATGCCCAAAAACGTCATTTGGAGAAAAATGGCTTCAAAGTTTCCGAAACGACGCTTCAGCTATTGAACGTGTATAAATGTAAAAGCCATAACTTCAGTTCTAATAGGAATTTCAAGGAAGCAATTATATCAAATTGTTCAGAAAAGATAGCAGGTTAACCTCTAAAAAAACTAAAATTTCGAAAATTTTAAAGCTTTAAGAGTCCTGAGACCCCTTAAAGGTAGAATATTGAAATTTTTTAAATAAAAATGATATACACACACATATATGTATAGTATATGAATATA
This sequence comes from Maratus speciosus, assembly GCA_963932465.1. NCBI lineage: Eukaryota > Metazoa > Arthropoda > Arachnida > Araneae > Salticidae > Maratus > Maratus speciosus. The sequence goes on from OZ010792.1 coordinate 364,920,448, forward strand.
TTTCGTATAACAAAAATGACCAAATCACTAATTTAAAGATAGAATGAAATGATATTTTACATTAATTGTTATATCAATGATACAGAAGTTAATTGATAAGCTAAATGAACATGAAAGTAAATGTATTACAATATGCATAATTTGAATTTACAAAGGAATGAAAAGTGCTGCTTTGATACTGAAAGCAATTATAACAATTTTAAAAATTATGTAAATAAATACATACTAAAATGCGCAAAGCAGCTATATTCATCAGGTATTTCTAAATAAAGCTAATTAATAAATAAGTATGATCCAAAATTGAGCTATAAAAATAAGTATCTAATGCAAAATGCAATGAAAATATTCATGAACTAAAAAATACATTTCACTCAAATTCCCTCAGAGCAGCAGAATATTATAGGATGTCAGATATACAGGGTGTCTAGTCTTAACGGTGTCCAATGCCTAATTCCTAAACCGTTAGTCATAGACCTATAGTTCCAGTTACAAAAAGGTTTAAAATCAGGTAAAGAAGTATTTTAAAAGAGATTTGGGTCAATAAAAACATTTCTTAAAAAATTACGAAATTTAAATTTTTATACGGTCCCCGGTCCTATAAGTTATATTTAGTATAATTTTCCTTTTACACTGACAAGTAATACACAAAAAGTCCCGTTATCTACGATTAAAATTGACCGAGTAATAGCTGTTTAAAGTTGGAGCATATTTTTTGCTGCAAATTGGGGGTCATTCACAAACTTAGTGGAAATATAATTTCGTCTAATATATTAAAAAATGGTTGAGAGTAAAATTAGCATTTCAATATAAATTTGAAATCTTTATAATCATTCTGACATATTAATGCAAAATATACAATTTGTAATAAACATTTAAGAAGAAAGAAAAAACAGAATTTTTTAAAAATAAAATGATGCTAAATTAACAGCCTCAATTCTTTACAAAATGATACGTATTTTAAAATATTATTAGAATACACTAGCCTGAAAAAGTTGGGTTATGTCATGTTTTTTAGCTTCTGAAAATTGATTCTTATGTATTCTGTACCGCTGAATCTGAAATTAACCATTTTTAACCATCACATCAGGATTTTTCGAAAATTTCAAAGTTAAAAAGTTCAAGGTTAAAATTGAATCTCCTCCCTCATCTCATCGGACCACTCAGCTATTTAGCTGTAAGAATCCCAGGATAAGCAAAAATATCGAATAAATTATTGAATAAAATAAAATAAAATAATATAAAACAAAAAAAAAGATTTACATATGTTTTATAGTATGAGATTTTCGCTATATTTTAATTTACACATTTACGATTCGCAAAAAAATTCTAACGTGATGGTTAAAAATGAAGGACATTTTCAGATTAAGTGCTAAAAAATAGGTAAAAATCGATTATTAAAAGTTAAAAAACACAGCCATCTCCTCTACTTTATAGTATCCGATTTTTGTTATTTTTTAAGTCTGACAATTTATGATTTGCAAAATATCCTGACATGATGGTTAAAAATCAATGTAATTTTTGGATTCAGTGCTAAAAAATACATAAAAATTTAAAAAAACAACAATCGCAGTCTTGTATTATCTAATCTAAAATTTTTTCTTAAACTTCTTGGCGGTAATCTATCCGGAATTTTTTGTGTTATCCTAACCACCGAAAATCATAATAATATTCAGATTAAGCGCTAAAAAATAGGTAAAAATCGATTATTAAAAGTTAAAAAACACAGCCATCTCCTCTACTTTATAGTATCCGATTTTTGTTATTTTTTAAGTTTGACAATTTATGATTTGCAAAATATCCTGACATGATGGTTAAAAATCAATGTAATTTTTGGATTCAGTGCTAAAAAATACATAAAAATTTAAAAAAACAACAATCGCAGTCTTGTATTATCTAATCTAAAATTTTTTCTTAAACTTCTTGGCGGTAATCTATCCGGAATTTTTTGTGTTATCCTAACCACCGAAAATCATAATAATATTAGATTGTTATTGGATTTGCGCCATAGTAGGAGAGCTGTTGAACATTTCTGAGTAGGTATTTGAGGCACCCTGAAAATTTGTGCAACACTTCTTTTGTAATGCCTGAATACAAAATCGAATGTCTGGCTGAAGGATCGTGGCCCAAAAACTGTGCCAGACACGTGTCAAGTGCCATTTTTTGACTACCCAAAAAAGGTATTTGAGGCACGCTGAGATTGAGACAGAATAATATTTATTTATACTTAGAAAAAAATATTTTGAAAATAACAGACACTTTAGTTGGCCCAAAAACTGTGCCAGACACGTGTCAAGTGCCATTTTTTGACTACCCAAAAAAGGTATTTGAGGCACGCTGAGATTGAGGCACAATAATATTTATGCTTAAAAAAAATATTTTGAAAATGACAGACACTTTATTCGGCACAAAAACTGTGCCAGACACGTGTCAAGTGCCATTTTTACTTGACACGTGTCTGGCACAGTTTTTGGGCCACGATTCTTCAGCCAGACATTCGATTTTGTATTCAGCCATTACAAAAGAAGTGTTTCACAAATTTTCAGGGTGCCTCAAATACCTTCTCTAAAATGTTTAACAGCTCTTGGACTACCAGTATGTAAAATGTAATCTCGATCGGATATTTAAAAGTGAGTTAAAGTTCGAGTACAAATTTTGAACTGGAAAAACATACATACGATCGTTGAAGTAACATAAAAACCTATAAAAATAACATAATTTTTGTTAAAAGAAATCATAAAAGAAACAGTCTCAAATCCTGACAAAATAAAAAATATGTTATTTTAGCCAATCTGAAACTTAATAAATGTTAACTTATTCGTAATACTTGTACGATTTTTTTCAAAGCGCAGATACACATGAAATGAGATCTTCGAATACTTTAAGCACTTGGCATATGACCCCTCAAAGTCAAGCCGAGCTCATTTGTTTTCAGAGGAGAAAAGTGGCATAAGTCATGCATTTTTAAAGTTTCATAACTCGCTCAATTTTAGTGTTATATGAATGGGACTTTTTTTGTCTTACTTGTCAGTGTAATAGGAAAATTTTACTAAATATAACTTATAGGACCGGGGGATCGTATAAAAATTTAAATTTCGTAATTTTTTAAGAAATGTTTTTATTGCCCCAAATCGCTTTTAAAATATTTCTTTACCTGATTTAAAACATTTTTGTAATTGGAACTATATGTCTATGACTAACGGTTTAGGAATTAGCCATTGGACACCGTTGAGACCGGGCACCCTGTATATACGTTACCTTTCATATAATATACAGTTAAGCGCCGATTATCCGAACAAGTCGGGACCAACCATAGTTCGGATAAATGAACAGACAATTTTAAGGGATGTTCCTGACTATACTTAAATCTTCACTCTTTATCCATACTTTGGACTGACAGTCCTAGTTAATGCTGTCATATTTAAAAATTGATTTTTGTCTTTTTAATTTTTTTTTGTTTACTTTTTATATCGTTTTCTGGCTTCAGAGAGGACATTATTTTCAATGCTGCCCTATCTCGACATTTGAAGTCCACCGAAGTGGAGAATGTTTTGGGGCCTATAGCTACAATGGCTGTCGCCTCGAATGATCCTTATTATACATAGAAATCACAACAAGTCACAACAATTTTTATTTCCATTACGTTACATATATATAATTACAAAGGGACATTCACAATTACATCCATGTCTTACCCAGGGACTCGAACCCGGGCCCTCGGGGTGACAGAAGCCTCCGCTAACTGACCACGCCATCGGGCCCCCTATCTCGAATTCTTCTTAAATACGTTAGTTGAATAGGATCAGTATTCTTCTGCCGTTCGAGCCCTTTCATAGCTTTTTCCAAACATTCAAAGGCTTCGTTATGGGATGGACCTGGGTCATTTTCAGAGCATTCGTTTTCATTTTCTTCAATTTCTTTTTCGTCTCGAATCTCATCATCATTTAAAATCTGATATCCAGGTCTAATAGGATGTTTGGATAATTGGAAGTTCGTTTTAAAAAAAAATTTGAGAGAAATTGGCTGTGCGGATAATTGGAAGTTCGGTTAATTGGAGTTCCAATAATCGGCGCACTACTGTAATATATATTGGGTGATTGCAAATGTTCGTGCCCGATTTCCAATGCATCGAGATTCGAAGTGTACCCAAGTTGTTTTAAATGGCGAAATCCAGTCGAATTGTCAACATTTAGTCTCTCAGCAATCTCTTTAGTGGTAATCCGTGGATTATTCACTAAATTATGGATTAAGCCATTGTCAATGCCAGAAAGTCACCCAGAACCAATTTTATCGTTTAGATTGAAATCACCATTTCGAAATCGACAAAACCACTTTTTAATTGTCCTAAGAGCGGGAGCGCGATCCAAATAAACGTCTTGAATACTTTTTGGAGCACGTCCAACACTAACTCCTTTTTTAAACTCATATAACATAACGTGACAAAAATGTAACTTTTCCATTTTGAAAATTAACCTTGCACATAAATTAATTTGAAAAACTGTTTTTTAACGTTATGTTCACTCATGACACATGTAGATACTGTCAGTTAATAATATAGTTGTAAAAGAAACATCAGCACAGTCAAAATTGCAAGTTTCTGCCATCTATGAAATAGGGCATGAATTTTTGCAATCAAACAATATGTATATACAGGGTGATTCATAATGAATGGGTCAAAAAGAATAGCGCAGTGTGACTGCCGTAATGGATTTATTCAGCCGAAACAAATTTATTCTGCAACTACAATTATACAAGTTTTATTTGGCAACAGGGAAAAGTCATCGAATGACGAACTCGCCGCTAGAGGCGCTGTTAAAGAAAATGTCGTCCATGCAGGAGAAAGCGTACTGCGTTTTCGAATATGCCAAAACCTCCTCGGTAACTGTTGTGCAAAGACATTTTCGCACGAAATTTCGTAAACAACCACCGCATCGGCATAACATAAGCAGGTGGGTGAAGCAGTTCCAGGATACCGGCTGCTTATGCAAGAACAAAAGCCCAGGACGAAAAGAAACAAAACCCGAAGTGGTTGAAAGAATTCGTGAACTCTCTGTGATTTTTTTCGCTGGGATTTCGTTAAAGACAAGGTGTTTGTGCCTCCACTTCCTCAGGACTTAGAGGAACTGAAGCAGCGGATAACTGCAGTGTTGAACTCCATCACAGGGTATATGCTATGACGAGTGTGGCAGGAGCTTGATTACCGTGTAGACATTTGTCGTGTCACCGGAAGGGCACGTGCTGAACACCTGTAGAAACTTGAATAAATGTAATTTTGAGGTAAATTTGAATTTTCTAAATATATTAATTACAACGTTCACAATCATGTTTTCTTTTTGTCCCATTCATTATGAATCACCCTGTATTTGTAACATTGCTCAAAACCTGCCGTGTGAATCGTAGCGGTATGGTTGTAAACTTCTTATACAATCCAACTCTGGAGGTTATTGCAGGTAGATATTAGGCCATAGAAGATTCCCTCGTGTATCTCACCCACCAAAATATTAAAAATGCAGTCGTCATGGTCAGTAGGAAGGCAATGATATGATGAGATGAAATCATGGGAATTTTCCATAAATAACAACAGAAACGTGATGTCAATCAGCAGTTTATTGAAGACAAGTAAATTTATGCAATTCCACTACCATAGGAGTATTCATTTCGAGTAAGGTCACATATATTAAGATGAATATAGACACAGAAGCATCATCACAACTAAAAGACAAAAACTCTCCCAGTGACGTGGACTTTTTAAGCCAAGCAAAAAGCGGACAATATCTGTGTTCCCAGGGAATGTAACGGTATAAATACTCACAAAAAGCAAACGCATAAGCATACAGATGCTCAAAGCAAGCCAATCCCGTCAAGAGAAGGGGGAGGAGAGGGAAGGTTGTGCCCGTGATTTGATCAACTCCGGGGCGGGGGGGGGGGGAATGTGACGTAGCTGACAGAACTTAATAACTGTCGGCGGTAGCTTTATTGAGAAAACAGGGTGCTTGCAAGGCCTTATGGGATATGGAATAATTAAGAAAAATTATATTTAATAACCATTCGAATGAAAAAGAATTTAATGTCAGAATAAAAATGAAAGAAATAAAGTAATTTAGTGGGTTTCATAAAGACGTATAACTATGAACAGATTAATGTTTTTAGAATAATAAATAAAAGAATACGCTGGATTAAAGGCATAAAATAAAAAGGGTAATTAAGATATTATAAAAAGACAGGTGTGGGTATGGGAAAGGGATCGAATGCAATTTTTCTCTATTATCATTTTAATTTAACAGCAATTAATATTGTGGAAGTTAATTTTTAAATATATTCTTTGATTGTGCATTTTCGTTTTTTCTCATGCCCATATACGTAGGCATATATATAGTTATATTTAAAATATATGCGTATATTCTCATTTTTTATTTATTTTAATATATAATGTGTTTGCATGCACGTCTCTCACTTTAAATTTAAAATTTAATGATTATAAAATTTATAAATGTGCTTTACTTAACTTTAGATATAGATAAAAATATTTTTGTGTTTATTGATAGATTAGATTTTGACAGACATGTGCATTATTTCATCCTTTTTGTTTTCTCGTGATGCAAGCATTCACAATGTGTGTAATATTCTATGTTAGTTTGCATATAGTATTTAGATAGATATTTTTGGTAATAATTCATTGATTTTGAGAATATTTTTATTTTCAAAAGTGTGTTCTTGGATAGAACTTTGCATTTATCCAGTTATTACTTTCTTTTATCTTCAATAGAAGAAAGTATCGTAATCGAAATTTTTTCGACTTCCGGTTTGCGCCGGATTTACATATTTTAGGGGTCAGAGATCCCAAAAAACATGTTTATAGAAAATGTCTGTCTGTCCGTGTGTCCAAGTGTCCGTCTGTCCGTGTGTCTGTCGCCATTGTACCATCAAAAAGTGTATGAAGTTATGCATAGAACTGAACCAAATTTTTATTTTAAGTTTTTGGCTATGACAAGCAGATCCTCCCTGAATTTGGAAAAAATTCGCCGGTAGGGAGCGCTGTAATAGCGATTTTTGTGCGATTTTGAATATTGTACCATCCAAAAGTATATGAAGTTATGCATAGAATTGCACCAAATTTTTATTTTAAGTTTTTGGATATGGCAAGTAGGTCCTCCCTGAATTTGGAAAAATTCGCCGGTAGGGGGCGCTGTAACAGCGATTTTTGTGCGATTTTGAACACTGTACCATCCAAAAGTATATGAAGTTATGCATAGAATTGAACCAAATTTTTATTTTATGTTTTTGGATATAGCAAGTAGGTCCTCCCTGAATTTTGAAAAAATTCGCCGGTAGGTGGGCCTGTAACAGCGATTTTTGTGTGATTTTGAATATTGTACCATCCAAAAGTGTATGAAGTTATGCATAGAATTGAACCAAATTTTTATTTTAAGTTTTTGGCTTTGGCAAGCAGATTCTCCCTGAATTTGGAAAACATTCGCCTGTAGGAGGCGCTGTAACAGCTATTTTTGTGCGATTTTGAATATTGTACCATCCAAAAGTATATGAAGTTATGCATAGAATTGAACCAAATTTTTATTTTAAGTTTTTGGCTTTGCCAAGCAGATTCTCCCTGAATTTGGAAAACATTCGCCTGTAGAGGGCGCTGTAACAGCGATTTTTGTGCCATTTTGAATATTGTACCATCGAAACGTGTATGAAGTAATGCATAGAATTGAACCAAATTTTTATTTTAAGTTCTTGGCTATGGCGAGCAGGTTTTTCCTTAATTTGGAAAAAATTCGCCGGTAGGGGCGCTGTAATAGCAATTTTTGTGCCATTTTGAATATTGTACCATCGAAAACTGTATGAAGTTATGCATAGAATTGAGCCAAATTTTTTGTATTTATTTTTGGTCATGGCATGAAGGTCCTCCCTGAATTTGGAAAAATTCCGCTGGAAGGGGGCGCTATAATTACGATGTCTGTACCATTTTCTTTATTGTACAGTCGAAAAGTGTAAAAAATTCTGCATACAGCTAAACAAATTTTTTGTGCATGTTTTTGGCTTTGGTCAACAGGTCCTCCTTGAATTTGGAAATATCGCGCGGTAAAGGGGCTCTGTGATCGCGATTTTTGTATACTTTTCTTAATTTTTCGTAGTTCTATTGTCACACCGGCGGCTCGTGCAGCGGCGAGAACTCACTTCCTGCTAAGTCGGCTATTCGCAAACATCTGATAACAACGGAATAAGGAAAAACTATTAATGTTAACAAATATCATGATATAGATTAACTCGTTTTTAGTTCATTTAATTGATTGAAGTAGAAATTTAAGATGAAAATCAATGTTGGTATAGTAATGAACTAATAATATTGAAGTATTAACATGTATAACTGGTTTTTGAAATATTAAGATGTATAAGATAGAAGAAAGTTTTGGGATTGGCACATCCAACTAGTTTTAGATTAGATTTGTTTAAACTTTGGAATCTGCTAGCTTTTGGTAACAAATGAAGTTACGTAAAATAAATATATTTTTCTCTCCTTTAAATGGCAATTTTTTGCAGAGGTAGTTCGTGTATTATAATTCACAACTTGTTTTCAATATAGAGTGTTTAATAATTGCATGCTTACTAACTTTCGTTTATTTTTTATGAAACTCGGTCAGTGAAATAGTACTGTTGATAATAACTGTTTAAAAATTAGTGCTAGAAAAGGTGTTCTCTGGGTCATGCAGAAAAAATTCAGACAATTTTCTCATGGTATTGCTGCATTTATTTTTCTGGCAGCAGATTTCATGCTTTCTTTTAATAAGAAAGAAGGAAAAGTATTTTTATATAAATAATGTGCTTCTTTTTAATAATAAAATAAGTATAGGTACAATTGTTATTTTTAAATGCAGAAACTTTAGGGTATTGTTTGGTGCTGCCATGTGTCCATGTTCATTAAAATAAGTAAGTATTTTGATACATTTTGTACATTTTCAAATTGACATACCTTTAAAATTTTTAGGAAAATGTGGTATTTTACATATTTTTGGAATTTCATTGCCAGTCGAGTACACTGCTATTTAACATTAAGTGCTTTCATTAATTTTACCGTTTATTATATGGTTACTATCTCCCTACATTTTCACATGGAAGTTCTTCTAAGAAACCATAGAATTCTGTCAGTGTGTTTTCTATGTTTTACATTTTTTTAGTCATATTATAACGCATATCTATGCATTGCCAGTACATTTCAAGTTTTTTTTTTTTAATTTCTTTAAAGTTTAGGTATTCTCTATGTCTAGGCGTACAATTTTAATCGTTCAGAGTGTTAGTGTTTCATGAATTAGGCTGTTTCCTAGGTTCTTGCTGGGTTATGTTTGCATATGTTTCTTGTTGGAGGTAGATGAGGTGACGACCTCTTGTCTGTTCTGATAGGAAACGTGGCCATTTACACTCTTTAAATTTATGCATTTTTGTAGTTTATCATTCACAATTATTTAAATTTTAAAGTTTTCTTTCTCGTAATGCGAATTTTTTTTGTTCAGGTTTTAATTGACACATTGGTCTAATTTCACAGGGGCATTGTTTATGGCTTTCTGATTAATTTATTAATTTGTACAATTTCATTTCAATTTCTAGATTTCATTGTGACATCCAACATAATATTTGAGCACCTTGCATTGTTATATTTTTGCTATATTATTGTTACAATTTTTTTTTTAATTCATGTGTACGTTTTGTTTTTGCATATGCTACGTGGCTGGTCCACTGATGTCTAGGCTATGCTGATATAAATCGTACTTTGTATTATTCCTTGTGCATTTGCATTTTACTCCTGTTTTTCCAATTTTTATTATTGTCATTCATTCAAGATGGCTTTTACCGGTTACACAAACACAATTATATCATGAGAGGCTTTCAACGATTTTCCACGATTTACACACGCCATGTTTGAATATGTTTTGACGATTAATATTTTTGGGACTACTCGATTTTATGTTTTCTAAATTTTACAACTTTTATTGTCATTTTATTTTCTGTTATCCTTTAAAATTAAATTAACTTTTATTTTTGGACCATTTGTTCATTTAGATATGCAGCATTCTTTTTATTAAGTGGTAATTACACTTTAGATTTGACAGTAATTTTTTTTGGATTCTATATCATGTTTGTCATTTCTTAATGAAAGATTCGGCAGTATTTTTATACTTTCTCATATTGTTCATGGTAATTCTGACTCTCTTGTAGTCAGAGGATTTTCTTTACACTTGCACATGTAGTTCATGGTAATTCTGACTCTCTTGTTGTCAGAGGATTTTGCACATATTTTTGTACATTCATATTGTTGAGTTTTTCATATTCGAATTTATTCTATACAAGTGTCGGTTTGTGCAATTTTTACATGGTGCCATATTATTTCTAGCTAATTTTGGTTACTCTATAGGAATTAGTATTTTTTTTTTTATAAATTTCTTGGGAGATAGGTTACAAGATTCATCTGAGGGTTGTGATATTTTAGTTACATCATTTATTTTATTGATTTAGATACTTCAGTCGCAGTTTAGATTCTCTTTTTCGTCGTTTCATGGTACACTCCGTTTACGCATTTTAGCATGTGTATAATTTTTAAATTCAGGTCATAAAAATTATTCTACACCTTGCAATACCATATTATTGCTTCGAATTATATGGGCTGGTGCTTGCATTTCATTTTTTTTTTTTTTTTTAAAGAGTGAGAATTTTAAAAGGTGTAATAATTAAAAGTTTTTCTGTTAACGATTTTTTTTTTTTTATAGATTTTATTAGCTGCTTTTGATTTTTCACAAATACACTATTGTTTATCTTTTTCTCACAAACATGATTTTTCACTAGTGGCAGGTTATGTTCAAGGAAACATTACAAGTTTTACATATCGCCATGTATTCTTCACACCTTTTTTTTAAGGAAACTTAAAATTTATACTTAGGTAATGTCATTCGGATACTTATGGCGTACAGAAGCACTCCATTTTTTTTTACACAATTACAAGCTGCAATGTTCAACGGTCAACGATTTTTTACACACGTGCTTTCTGTACTGTCATAGTATCTAATGTACTTACTTCTTCGTTCAAAGGCATTGGGTTGGAAATTGTTTTAGCAACAAGATTCACATACCTTCTAAAATTAAATGTTTTCATGTTCATTGAATTTCACGTCACTTTTGTCATAATTGGTTACATGTTGGTATAAAACGAAAATATAGTAATTATACGTGTTTGTCAGTATTTATATTGTCATCTACTCTTGCTTCTAGACACCAGCCATAGTTTTAATTCAGTCATCTAGATAGGATTTTTTTTTTTTTTTTTTTTTGTAAACATTATTGTTTATCGCCTGATATTACACATCATGGGCTTTTACATGCAAGTTTAATTGTTATGTAATTCATTTTTAATTCAGGTACATTTTAGATATTTAGAGATATCTTGATAACATTTATGCAGCACATTCACTTGTTGCATGTTTCAAACTAGATAGCAGTTGGCAGTACCCAAATATTTTCCTTTATTATGATTTAACGTCTGTATTTTTTTTTATTTGTTTCATTTCAAGGTTAAAGGGTCTGTTTAGACAATTAAATAAAGTTTGCAAATACATGTACAGATTATGCTGTGCATTGGTACAGAATTTTAAATTTTTGAAATTTGAATATATGATAACATTGCTTTATTTACATTTGCTTATTTGATTTTGCTTATTTGATTTTTATTATTATTACATTATGTATGCATTATGTAGACTATGCTAGCAATTGAATGCCAATTGGCATAGACGATGATTTGCATACTGAGTTATGCTATTTTTAATGTAAGCCTACTTTTAAATTTTATGTGCACTTGAACTTTTACCGTCTCAAGAAGACGAGGTTTTTTTTTTTTTTATGGTTTCTGGACTAAAGAAAATAAGAGACCAAATGTCAGGTATATGACTAATTTTGATGGTACCTAGTTTATGCAAAAAATAATTGCATCTTTTTAATGTACATGTACTCTTTTTTTTTTTTTTTATAGTTGGTGGTCTTCCGATAGCTTCAAAAGTTAATACATTGTGTTCTGATGTTTATAGTATGTGTGCGCATCTGTGTTGGGCCAAGTTAAGCCTATTTTTTTACAACTTTGCGAAGGGGGAGATATATATGGCGAGGCCATATATTTGTATTAGATTTGTATTCGAAATTAATCTGTTTTCAAAATTTATTTCCCTTTCTTCTATTTAACGCTTGCATTCAAAAAATCATTTCTAAGTTATGTCTAATTTAAGTGCAATCGTTATACCCACATAAATATTCTTTTTGTTTCTGTTAAAAGCTATCATTCAGATAAATGATTTATTTGTTATTTCTAATTTAAACATATTTCCTTTCCCCCGCATAAATATTCTTTATTGATATTTTAGTTATTAAGCGCCGTTTTTTTTTTACAAATCTGTTTACATAATCTAAAGATCATATAGTTAAAATTAAGCTTGCTGGCGTCGCATTAAAATACACATAAATTTCATTTTCACTTCGGCCGGTAAATAGATATTTGACATTAATTATCCTCACCGTTATACTCTATATAAGCAATAATAGGGTTGCTTTATTATTTCACTTATTAATTTGTTGCCAAATGTGGTTTCTGTCCTTGGCGTTTATCTCGTTCAAATTTTAATATATCTCCCAGTTTAACGTATATTTTGTACTTGGCGTATTGGCTCAGGATAGATGTATTCTTGGCGTATTAAATTACGCAGGTTGAAAGACACTTCACCTCTGCTCTTGCTACTGATAACACCTCAATAATTTCCTTACCACGGGGGCCACCACTAGTTTTACATCTTAGCCTTAATAAAGATTTTTCCATGGAAATTTCTCCTGAATTATTGCCTGGTGGACATTCCTTTCAGGAAACGGATCAATGACTGGGGTTTGCGAGTCATTACAGCGGATTGTACTACCGGAACTATGTTACGATCATTTTTATAATAAATCGGCCTTCAACTGCTCCATAACAGGTAAAAAGGGTAGACATTAAAAGAATTTGGAATAGTTTAACTAAGATAAAAGGGTGAAAATTTTTATTATTACATATATATATACTATATTGCAGTCTCTTTTATTTTGTATACCGCTAATTAGAAATTAAGTTAGTTAATTTGTTCATTTAGTATTTTTTTCGCCGAAGAGTTTTAGCAAATATTAAGTAAGCGAAACAAGTGTACAGTTTCCGGAATGACATACATTCCATCTTTTTTCAACTAGTACGTAAAAGATTATCTTAAATAATTCCATTAAATTATAGTTATTGTTGCTATCATTCTTCTTAAAATGTTTTATACTGTCATAAACACAGCATGCTTTCTGTAAACAATCTTTACTTTTACTAGAAGCCAACTAGTGATGGGCGATTCTCGAGAATTCGACAATCGAGAAAAATCGTCATCGTAAAAAATCACAATCGATACAACCATCGATTAATTCCTAGAATCTACAATCGAGATGTTTTGCAATCGATTATAACGAGAAAAGCTAAAAACAATTATTGGAAAACTTAGCTATTATTCTGGCCGACAATTTCATAGTAGTGATAGGGCTTAGTGATGGGCGATTCTCTAAAATTTACCAATCGAAAAAAATCGTTATCGTAAAATACACAATCGATACAGTCATCGATTATTTTCGAGAATCTACAAAGAAGATGCTCTAGAATCGATTATTGAAATCATTGTTTTTACATATATATAAGGCAGATTTTATTAAATATAGGGTAACTGAAAACAGATGGAATAAAAAAACAACAAACCAAAGGGAGGTTATAAAGGAGCCATACGACTGGAAAAGTCTTGTAAGGGTGCCCCCTGGTTGAAAAAAGCTGAAAAAACGCGAGTAGCTATGAAGCGGTAAGAGAAGTTTAAGTATCAAAAATTAGAATTTTTCGGCAATTAGCACCAAAATGGCCAAAGAAATAAGAATCAAAAGTACCCCCTAGTGTCAAAAACATGAACTAAAGGATGATAAAAGGAATCAAAATTTTTTATTGATTTTTTACGTCATTTGAGATTGGATCTTTAATTTCCCCATTTTTAGAAAGACTTCGACTGGAATACATTAAACGAACCCCCGCGGGGAGCAAAGTAGGGGGCAGGGGCAAGGAAAGTGCATAATACGAATAAGTGGTCACAGGACTTTCCAACGATATGTCACATGAGGGGTGTCGGCTAAATTTAGAAAAGTGCCCCCGCGCGGGACAAAGTAAGGGGAGGGGCGCGGGCAATATATAAAATGAAATAGTAGTCACAGAGCTTTCCAATGATATATCACATGAGGGGTATCAGCAAAAGATAGAAAAGAGTCCCAACTCCCAGGATTCCAATTATCGTTCCCCCCGAAATATACCCTGCTCACCCTTCTCTTTGAAATTTTCATATATTAAAAATTATTTATCGGAGGGCTCCGTAAAAAAATCCGATCTAAAATGTTTAAAAACGCTACGATTTCAAAAAAGTTCGAAAAGTGCCTCTCTCGGGGCGCCAAAATAGGGAGGGAAGAAGAAAGGTTCATAATATGAAAGAGTAACTTTCCGATGATAACCGAAAACTTTCCGATGATATATCAAATGACTGGTCCAAAAAAAGTTTGAAATCTACCCCTCCCACGTGGGTTCCCTCTTTTATCCCAGAATATACCCGGAAATCACGCAGCCCCACTTTTCACCCACAGCACCCGCCACGCAGCCACCAAAATTTTATATTTAATAAATAATATTTATCGGAGAGCTCCGTTAAAAAACCTCATTTAATGATATTTATTGTAGAAATCTCTACAATTAAAAAAAAAATCCCCCCTCCCCCCCACCGCCCCTTCCGGAATTCAAGTCTGGGAGGAGAAAGGTTCATAATATGAAAGAGTGGTGAAAGGACTTTCCGATGGAGAGGTTTGGTAAAAGTTTGAAAATTACCCCCCCCCCCCCTTTGTCCACTCTCGCGCCCCCCAGAATTCACTCACCTTCCTCTTTGAACTTTTTATATTTAATAAATAGTATTTATCTGAGTCTCCAGGTATGGGGCAGTTTGGCAGAGCTAAAATAAGAGAAACATTGAAAATTCGGGGCAAAATGACACTAAATTTAACAGTAAAGTTTGAAACTAGGACTATACAGAACTGAATTCATAAACCACTATGCTTCATAACCCACATCGGTTAATAGCAATAAAAAGATAAGTGCCAGTTAAACTGGTGGCATTGAGCTCACAGGTTATTCACATTAATTGTATATTATACTCTTATTTCAAAGAATAACGTCCCTCAAAAAATAAATGAAGGGAAATATACCACGTTTGCCCCTTTTATACTTAACCAATGAACCTCCAAATCAAATCAGGGAAACTCCTTAACAATAATAAATCAGTATATCAAATTTGAAGAAAATCAGATAATTCTGCATGAAAAAAAGAAACATATAGCTAAATTAAGAGTGGTCTAACCCCTTTAACCCTTTTATACTTAAATAATGAACCTCCAAATCTAATCAGGAAAGCTCCTTATCAGAACGAACATAGAAAAAAAAATAAATTAAAGTAAATTGAATAATTCTCCATGAAAATCCATTTATCTAAATTACGGGGAGGGGACTTGCCCCCTTTTCGCCCTTGTATACTTAACCAATGAACCTCCAAATCTAATGAAGGAAGCGCCATATCGGAATAAATCGGTATATTAAATTTGAAGCAAATCGAATAATTCTGCATGAAAACCCCTTTTATCTAAATTAAGGGGGAGGCCAGCCCCTCCCCTTTATACTTAACCCATAAACCTCCAAATCTAATCAAGGCAGCTTCTTAACATAATAAACCGGTATCCCAAATTTGGAGCAAATCGAATAATTCTGCATGAAAAACCCATTTATCTACATTAAGGAGGGGTCTACCCCCCTTTCCCCCCTTTATACTTAAGTGATGAACCTCCAAGTTTAATCAGGGAAGCTCATTAACATAATAAACCGGTATACTAAATTTGGAACAAATCGAGTAATTCCGTCTGAAAAACCCATTTATCTAAATTAAGTGGGGGGCCAGCCCCCCTTCTCCCCCTTTATCCTTAACCAATGAACTTCCAAGTTTAATCAGGGAAGCTCCTTAACATAATAAACCGGTATACCAAATTTGGAGCAAATCGAATAATTCTGCATGAAAAGCCCATTTATCTAAATTAAGGGGGACCAGCCCCCTTCTCCCCCTTTATACTTAACCCGTAAACCTCCAAATCTAATCAAGGTAACTTCTTAACATAATAAACCGGTATATCAAATTTGGAGCAAATCGAATAATTCTGCATGAAAAACCCATTTATCTAAATTAAGGAGGGGTCTACCCCCCCCCCTTTCTCCCCTTTATACTTAACTAATGAACTTCCAAGTTTAATCAGGGAAGCTCCTTAACATAATAAACCGGTATACCAAATTTGGAACAAATCGAATAATTCTGCATGAAAAGCAGATTTATCTAAATTAAGGGGGGGGGAGGTCCAACCCCCTTCTCCCATTTTATACTTAACCCGTAAACCTCCAAATCTATTCATGGCAACTTCTTAACATAATAAACCGGTATACCAAATCTGGAGCAAATCGAATAATTCTGCATGAAAAACCCATTTATCTAAATTAAGGAGGGGGTCTACCCCCCTTTCCCCCCTTCATACATAACTAATGAACCTCCAAGTTTAATTAGGGAAGCTCCTTAACATAATAAACCGGTATACGAAATTTGGAGCAAATCGAATAATTCTGCATGATAAACCTATTTATCTAAATTAAGGAGAGGGGGGGGGAACCAGCCCCCCTTCTCTCCCTTTATCCTTAACCAATGAACCGTCAAAACTAATCAGCGGAACGCCTTATCAAAATAAACATAAAAAAAATTGAAGCAAATCATACATTTTAATCAAGAGTTATCGCGTTACGTACATACGTACGTACGTACGTACGTGCATGCATACACACAGAACCGACGGGTACATTAGCTCTCAGGCTTAGATAGCCTGTGAGCTAAAAAGAGATTGGATAAGCAGATGGGCTCCTTTGAGAAATTATGACTTAAACCAACCGGTAAGTTTGACTCTAAAAGCTCCATTTCCATCTCGCATTTCGGCAAATCTCATCTCGATGATTTTTCCAGCATTTCGACGCTTCCAGATGGGAAGCTGCTCGATGGCTTGTTCTCTCGCGGTTTTAAACCTTTCGGAATGGGAAGTCTCTCGAGTGTCTCTCGCCCTTTTCAACCTTTCCCGATGGGAAGCCTCTCGCTGGTTTCTCTCGTTCTTTTCGAAATCTCCCAACGAAAAGCCTTTCGAGGATTTCGCTCGCGCTTTTCAACATTTCGCTATGAGAAGCGTTTCGAGGATTTCTCTCGTCCTCGGCAGAGAAGAAAAGTAAGAAAATTTATCGAGAGTACCAAGGGACGAGATAGAGAAAGAGGCATGACAATGAGCTGTGAAATTAAGCCCTAATTTTCAAAGTTTCTCTTATTTTAGCCCTACCAAGATGTCACATACCTGGAGCCCTCCGATAAAAATTATTTATTAAATATAAAAATTTCAAAGAGGAAGGTGGGTCGGGTGATTTCGAGGAAGGAGGACGTGAGAGTGGAGTCATGCGGGGTGCAATTTTAAAAATTTTACCGAACCCTTCCTGTGGCATCTAATCGAAAAGCCCTTTGACCACTCTTTCATACTATGAACCTTTCTTCGCCCAAAGGGGGATGGGGAAGGGGCGAACAAATTTTTAAAACCGTAGCCGATTTCTATAATAAATTTAAATATCACTTTAGATGTGGGTTTTTTATGCAATCTTCCGGTAAATATTAATTATTGAACATAAAAATTTTAAAGTGGCGGCTGTGTGAATTCCGGGGCGAAAGAGTGGGCTCACGGGGTGTGGGAGGGGGAGCAATTTTCAAACTTTTTTTGGGCCAGTCATGTGATATGTCATCGGTAAGCTCTCGGATGACTCTTTCATATTATGAGACTTCCTTCCTCCCCTCCCCAATTTGGCCCCCACTGCGAGGATAGTTTTTTCCGTTTTTATCATTTTAGATCAGATTTTTTTATGGAGCCCTCCGCTAAATATTATTTATAATATATGAATTTCAGGACATTTTTCCAAATTTAGCCAAGACCCCTCATGTGACATATCGTTGGAAAGGTTTGTGACTACTTACTGATGCTATGCACTTCCGGTGGCCGCCCCCCAATTCCCCCCCCGGAGGACACTTTTCCAAATTTAGTCAATACCCCTCTTGTGAGATATCGTTGAAAAAGTCTGTGACTACTTATTGATGTTATGCACTTCCGGTGACAGTCCCCCCCACTCTTTGCCCCCCCCGGGGGCACTTTTTCAAATTTAGTCAAGACCCCTCGTGTGAGATATCGTTGGAAAGGTCTGTGACTACTTATTGATGTTATGTACCTACGGTGACCCCACCACCACTTTGCCCCCCCCCGGTGGCACTTTTCCAAATTTAGCCAAGACCCCACATGTGAGATATCGTTGGAAAGGTCTGTGACTATTTATTGATGTTATGCTCCTCCGGTGTCCATCCTCCCATTTTGCACCCCCGCCGGGGGACACTTTTCCAAATTTTGCCAAGACCCCACATGTGAGATATCGTTGGAAAGGTCTGTGACTACTTATTGATGTAATGCACCTCCGGTGACCGCCCCCCCCCCCCACTTTTCCCTCACTGGGTGTTTTTCTAAATTTAGCCGGGACCCCTCATGTGACATATTGTTGGAAAGGCTTATGACCACTTACTCATGTTATCCACCTCCCGCACCCCCCCCCCCTTTGCCCCCACGGGGAGGGCTTTTTTATAAATTCAGATCCAAACTTCTCATGTGACATATGGTTGGAAAGGCCTAAAGACCTGTGACGACTTAATCATATTATGCAGCTGCTGTGTCCCTCCGCTCGCTTTGACCCCTCCCCCAAGAGATCTGGTCCGAGGTTCATTCGTTTCGATATTATATTTTTTACAAGATTTTGTAGTGCGTGCACAGCACACCCCCCTGCTATCATATATCAGTGCCGTATATAGCGGGTAACCTGTTCGTGATTTCATATTACAAGATTACGTATAAATTAGGGGCCCCGATTAAAGAGGGTCCCGCTAGCGGTCGAAGTCACCTAGTCTTTATTAACATCGACGCATTCCAGCTCACCCGCAGACGATTCTTGATAAATGTATGACGTATATAATACATAATATATGATTTATAAAAGAAATTTGCAAACTGCAGTCATCGAGAAAAAATTTACACAATCGAAAATTATCGAGATGTCCATACAATCGAGAAAATCGAGAAAAACATCTCGTTATCGCCCATCACTACAACTGATATCCGCGCGCCGCGCCGTACATCTTTAAGTACGGAAAATGCATTTTTTGTTTTTCATGCTTAAAAACGATGAAGATTAATAAAATTCAAGATATCATAACTCGGTAAGTTTAAGTCGTATAGAAATGGGACGTTTATTATTTTATTTGTTATAACATAAAAAAAAAAATTCCAATTTTTTTTTTTTTTTTTTTTTTTTTTGGCATAAATGGATTATAATACGATGGAGATTCACGTTTGAAACATTTTTTGCAATCTTAACTATATCTCTAAAACTAACAGTTTAGGAATTGGCTATTGGACAAGATAAATGTAGACAACTTGTATAAAAACTATGCAGTCCTCATAGGCAGGCAAGCGATAGCAATGCTCACGACATGTAGAGCCACTGCCACATTGCAAATAAATGAGTCTTAAAATCAGACAAACAAATGTGTCTGAAAAGTAATTAAAACACTTAATGTTTTTTTTTTTAAACTTCAGACATAATAGATGTCTTAATTTAAGACATATAAGTGTCTTACTATGATGGCTTAAAAAAACTGAGAAAAATGTCTGAATAATGACGAAGTGTCTTAATTTAAAACGTTTTGATAGTTTCGGAGCAGCCAACAGAGGGTACTATTTTTAAGTCGCGCGTGTGTTTTAGACGTGTTTTCTTTGAACTTGTTTGAATATAAGACATTTCAATTTACACTGCAACTTTGAGCTTAGCGTTTTTGGACGAAGAAAGGGCTGAGACACGTATGCTGTTTATGTTTTACCATTATCATTTAGAATAAATAAAGTTTAAAAGTTGGAACATTGAACTCAAGATGCTTTCAGTTCGGTTCTCGGCCGTTTGAACACATGCCATATTCGGGCACGTGAAATTTGCGGTATAGAAAACTCCTCTTTGACTGGGCGTCGGCAGAACGAAATCCAGGCAGAGGCAACATTTTTAAACAGACACGTCTGATGTCTTGAAGTCTTGTTTTATTTATTTAGTATTTCAAAACCGCGCCAAACCAACTGAAAATTGAAATTGATTGCCAATCTAAAAATTTGGTAAAAGCCCGATTTTCAAAATGGCGACCACTTTAAAACTTTCCTAAATCAGCCTTTTTTTTTAAACTAGAAAGTACAAACATGAAATAAGCTAAACTAAGATTTTTTTTTCCTTTGTCAGATCTCCCTCTCTCCATCCAAGACAATTTTTAAAATGTCAACCAGGAAAAAAATACAGAAATTTAATAAATGAACAGCTCAGCTGATAAAGGTAGTGTGTGACAAAAAAAAAAAAAAAAAATAAATAAATAAATAAATAAATAAAATAGAGTTAATCATATGATTAAAGATAATCAATGGTCTCTTCCATCTGTTAAATTACTATTTCAAAAAACTATACTTACAGAGATTTTAACTGATAAAGAAGGCAAGCGACAATAAACGCAAATAAAGATTTGGAACTTTGCAGCTCATTTTCGCAAAATGATGATTGTGTCACCATCTTTATCATCTGAATTCTTCAAATAAGAAATATGAATCTTATTATATATCCCCCCCCCCCCAACCTGATGAAAATTTCTTAATTCCTCTTACTCTCAGTCTTTAGTTATTTTAAGTCGGTTTTAATGAGACAAGCTTACTTTTTTTTTCCCGAAACCATCAGACGAAAAAAAATTACTAATTAAATTTAAAATTCAAGGATAAGAAAATGATCCATCTTTATTTAGCCTTGCCGCTGCTCGCCTATGGAAACGAAGTTGCGATTAAGAAATTCTGGTAAATTATTTGAATAAAAAAAGCGGTCTAAGCTGGCAACACTGTTTGTGGGACTTGGAACTATCATCTACATATTTAAAAGACCGGGCTGTTTTTTGAATCATCAACCCTGAGCTTTCTACAGAACCAATTTTGATAATTATTTTTTTTTAAATGAAAGCTGTTCATTTGTAGATGAGCCCGTTCTAGCTATTTTTTAATTTACTTCCATTTGTAGGGTTTCGTTCATCTTACGAAACCCTATTCGTCTCGCTTCTCTAACTATCTGTCTGTCTGTCTGTCACAGAACCCGTTCTCAGAAACTATGCATGTTGGGGACTTGAAATTTTGCATTCTTATAGCTGAACACTTCACATGAAAGGACAAAATTTTGAAAAAGTCTTATACTTACTCTTCTGGGCTCTAACTTGTGTATTTTAAGCTTTTTTTTTTTCTAAGTGAGCCCCTATTTAAGTTGGAGGCTTGAAATTTTGCATACTTATAGCAAAACACTTGCGATCACACGAAAAATTATAAAATTTTCAAAACGTCTTATACTTACCACTCCGGGCTCTAACTTGTATATTTTAATCAATTTTTCTAGCCTCTCCCCATTGCACCCGGTGGGTACTTTTCTAACTTTTGCCGAGACCCCTTTGACCACTCTTTCATATTATGCCCCTTTTTCCTAGCCTCACATCTTTCAGTTCCACTTTTTGCCGCCAGGGGGCCTCCCTATCTCGGGTGCTATGGGCCAGATCCCCTCGACTAATATATCTACGGATAGGTTGTAAAATGGAGTTTCGTTCAGATAGAGGTTTGTGTAGAATAGAGTGCGCCCCTGGTTACGAAATGTGGAACTAATATATTTTGCAAAAGGATAAATTGTTTTGAAAGGAATATTAAACGAAACCCTATGTGCTATCTGTAATCACACTTACCCACTTTTTATATTTTGTTTTTAATTTTTAAAGCTTTTTATTATATTTTTTCAAAATGGTGGCAATTAGATTACTTCCAGTGTTGCAGAGAAATGAGAAATATTGCGGTTTATTTATTTTTATTGTTTATATCCTTATTGATGCCATTTTCTCATTATAAATAAAAATAAGGTTTTAAAAATTTTTGAACAGAAGAGGACATCAGTTTTTATAAAATACGCATTCTCACTCATAAATCTTTTACATTTCAACGTTTTTTTTATGCTGATACTGAGTTGGAGACGCTAGGCGAAAGGATTCAGTGAGTGAAAGTAGTGTCATATTTAAAACAAAACGTTTTTTCTTTTTTTTTTTTTTTTAACCATTTGGAAAAATGGTTATTGTCCTCGGTCAGGGTAGGAAATCAAAAACATATCTGAAGCGTTTTATTAGTTGAATCCCGCATTTTATTCGTTTTCTGATTGGTCTATACAGTAATCTGTATTTTCCCTTTACTTTCAACAGAGATGGATACTTCTGTTGCCCCTATGACAAAAAAGTAATAAAAACTACAAAAATAAATATTTAATAACTCAGAAACAAATTTAGATACAGCTTTCAAACAAATTACATTTAAAAGTACATTTTTTTCTCTATACGACGGTGTAAAAAGTAATATTGTGGGATGTTTAGAAGTTTAAGAATGAAATTTCATTTAAAATTGGTCCAGGAATATTAATGTTTAATCCATGGCGTACGTAATATATGACCAGCTCCGTAGAAGTTAATAAATTTACAGTACCGAAAAATTTAATCCATGGCGTACGTAATGTATGATCAACTCCGTGCGAATTTTTATGTCTTAAATTTTAGACTTTGAAAATATCATTTTCCAAATGGTCGTTGTAATTTGTTAAATTGCATTTTTTTTTTTTTTTTTTTTTTTTTTTAATAAAATTAAATATTTGACCACAAATGCATTTAAAAAAAAAAAAAAAATCTGATTTTTTTATTCGCGAGAACTGAGATTAGACCTCAAGTCAAGAGTGTGGATGTCCATATGAAAAGTTGCATTGGACAAACGTGACTTTAAGTTTTGAAATATATTCATTAATAACACTGATCTGCATATTGAAACTTTTTTTTTGATGATTAAAAATGAATAGGTGATTTTAGATCAATTTTTTAAGCTGATTTCAAAAGTAAAGTCGAAATTTGCGTATCACGTCAGGATTTTTTACAAATTAACAATTTGTAAATTTATAAAAACATATGATTTTTTAACTTTCACTTATATAAATTTATAAAAAAAAAATTATTATTCAAAGGTAAATAATTAATACAGACTAGGATATGTATTAAAAAATTAATGTATGAAAAATTAAAGTATAGACATAATAATTATACTTACAATATATTTAAATATGGACAAATTTGATTAATATTAAAAAAATCAATTAGTTTGAGAAAAATTCCTTTTAGTTGCTTTTCGTCCACTAGCACAAAGATCTCTCTTTAACATCCAGCAGTAATCTGGCATCATATTTTTATTCCACTTGCCTTGGTACCGTTTTTCCATATCTTTGATGTCTTGATGAAACCTTTCACCGTGTTCCTCACTCACTGCTCCGAGATTTTCGGGAAAGAATTCGATATGTGCATGTAAAAAGTGTATTTTTATACTCATGTTGCAACCAAGTAATCTCAATTTTTCTAACATATCTGCAACTATAATTTTGTAATTTGGGTCTTTCTTATTTCCTAAAAAGTTCTCCACTACACATTTAAAGCTCAGCCATGCTTCCTTTTCACAATCATTCATTGTTTTTTCAAATTCACTATCTGTCAGTAATTTTCGTATCTGAGGCCCAACAAAAATACCTTCTTTAAGCTTAGCATCAGTAATAGAAGGGAATTTGCTGCAAATATATTTAAAACATTCATTTTCTTTATTTAGGGCTTTCACAAATTGTTTCATTATCCCTAATTTGATATGCAGAGGTGGAAGCAAAACATTTTTAGGAATGACTAAGGGATCTTTAATTACATTTTTTGTTCCAGGGGATAATGATATTCTTGATGGCCAATCTTTCTTTTCCCAATGATTTTTTTTTATCCCGGCTGTCCCACTCACACAGAAAACATGGGAATTTTGTGTATCTTGATTGTTGTCCAAGTAGCATTCCAATCACTTTTAAATCACCACATAACAACCATTCATGATCTTTATATTTGACCTGGTCTAGCAAAAGTTCAAGATTTTCATATGTTTCCTTTAAATGAACTGAGTAGGCTATAGGTATTGATGCATATTGGTTTCCATTATGCAACAAAACCCCTTTTAAACTTGTCTTGGAGGAATCAATAAAAAATCTCCATTCTGATGCATTATAAAGGAAACCGTAAAAATTCATTATTTCCTTTATGTTATTGCAATATACTAAATTATCCTTTTCAGAAAAGTATGGAACAAGTTCTTTTTCACGATGCCTGTACCAAGAGAATTGTGTCTCTGGTAATAATAAGTTCTTAGATTTAAGCCGAGAACCAAGAAGTTCAGCTTTTATTTTTGGCAAATTTAAATCGCGCACCAAATCATTGAGTTCATGCTGATTAAATAAAATTGGAGCTTTATCATTTACTTCTGGTTTATAGACATCTTGTTCTTGATTTTCATCATCTTCTGAATTATTTGGTTCATTTATGCTTTCCAAATTGGTTGGAGGAGAAGGAACAGGAAGACTTTCATTATGCAATATAGGTCTTATTGCAGAAGGCAAGTTAGGATATATAATTCCTTTTTTATTTTTCGAACTATACCCATGAACATTAGCTAAGCAAAAATAACAATCGTCATGATGATTTCTAGGTTCTCTCCATACCATGGGAATAGCAAAAGGCATACATTTCTTTTTGCCTTTCAACCAAAGTCATAATCCTTCAACACATGTTCTACACACTTTATGAGGGGCCCATGTCTTATCTTGGTCACCCAGTCTCACACCAAAATAAGCATAATAAGCATTTTTAACAAAATCTGTAATATCCTGCCTTTGTTTTACTACAGTATAATTTCCACAAATGTAACAAAATATATCTGTATCATTTACACATTTACGTGAAGCCATTATTCAATTAAAGAAGATGCGAAATATATCACATATTTCAAATCGAAAGAAACAGACGTGAATAAACAAAGAAATTTATTGTTGTTAAAACCTATGCATTAGATCAAACATTGTTTGGTGCTGCCACCTAGCAAGTATTAATTTAGATATTTTTTACAAAATTAAATTTATGGATTTCGCTTTTTCTTTTTAATTTTACATAAATAATTTTTTTTATTATTATTAAATCATATTAATAAATAATTTCAGCTTCCTAAATACAGTTTCTCATTTATTTAAATTAATGTAATGTATATACATATGGAATCAATTCCTAAAAAATTTGGTGGCGCCATCTAGTATTACTATTATAAAGTAATTTATGATTTAAGAATAAAATTAATTAAAAATAATATTTGTAAAAAAAGTGTACGTGGTGTGCAAAAATGCTTTACATTTTTGAAATCAGCATAAAAAACACTTTCAGAAAAATATATATTTATATGATCATCAAAATGCATGCTGATCAGTGTAATCTATTGCGCGTTAAACTACTTTTAAATGGTGAATACAAATTTGAGTGGTGCGTATGTAAACTTTGAGAATGTGAAAATGGCGAAAGACTTAGATCTTGCGGGGAAAAAATTCTATGATGTGACAAAGCGAAATTCTTTTTGCTGATTTTTCATTCCGTAATACCAAACATAAGAGCCTCAATCGATAACGTTATAATAATTACTCATTTTCATTACATATTCTAATACAGTTTAATTTATAATAATTTAAACAATTGAAGTTTGTGGAAATAGTATTTTGGTAACTTTAGGTTAAAAATATTATTAGTTTTAAGAGTTAGACATTCAATGTAATATGAATTTTTTATTGTAATTATTTTTGCAAGTTTATTATAAGCTAGCCGCCCTTGGCGACCTGACCATAAACCACGACTTTTAATTTCAACATCAAAGCATTGTTTTAATTTACTACGTGAAGAATAAAAAATGTTAACTGGCGAAATTTAAAAAAAAAAAAAAAAAAAAAAAAAAAAAAAAAAAAAAAAAAAAAAAAAAAAAGCTATTGGCGAGATTTGCGCCTGGTTAACCAAAAAGTAACAAGAATTCTTTACGATCACGGCAACTTTCATGTAGTTTATTTGAAAAAATAATTTTGATTAAAAATTGCCGCCTTTCATATGAAAAACGAAAGGGCCAGCCCGTAATTGTTCATGACAGTCACATGACTTGAACTATTATAACACAAATGAAAGGATGGCGATGGAACAATATTTGGAGATTTATCACCTGCGTCCTGCTAACGTTTAAAGTTATAAATTGGCCGCCTGGCATACAAAAAAGCAGAGCGGTCAGCCCGGAACTGTTGATGACAGTCACATGACTTAGGCTATTATTATAGAGATTCGATCTAACAATTCTTTTCTAAAAATTTTAGTTCGTCGAATTTCGACGGGTTCCAACTCGTTATATTTATTTCCTTAACTTGCCATATCGTCTCGTAAAAAATATACTTTTGGTTACTGGCCTCGAATACCACCAAATTTTTTTCCCCCGGTGGTCCGATCATTTTTTTTTTCTGTTCGGTAGTCTTGGGATGACGGACCACCATAATGATTTCGAACGTTGTTAGATCAATAACACAAGAAAAAATTAAAGGAAAGAAATTAACAGTTTCTTGGAATTTCTCTAAAATTGCAGATTTCAGAAACAAACATTTTTCAGCAAATTACCATCCGAATGTTTAATAGGTACTGAAATAAGAAATTACATATCATTAACCGAAAGGTAAACGTTACGGTTGGTTGCTGATGTTGGTACGGTTGTTTTCATTACTTCTAAAATTATTTAGTAAAAAAGGTATACATATTTAGTGCTGATACTGAAAAAGATAAATCACTATTTTCGTTAGACATCATTGAAAGAGAAACATTTGAAAGACAGACAAAACTATAAGTTCCAAGAAGAAATATTTGAAGAACTAGTGTTCGCTAATACAGTGCTGATAAAAAATGAAGATCATTATACTCGAAGTTTTCAAATGCTAAATCGAAATTCCTGCTATGTAATTTCTTTTTCAAATACAGCATTTGACTCATTATTTGTTTGAAAATCGTAAAGGACGCAATTTATACCAAAGAAGAAAATCAGTCTGTTTTTTTTTTTTTTTTTTTCCTATGTGAGTTCTTTGATTGCATGCAATAATTTAGAATTCAGTTATTTTCAACCTGCGGCCTGCGGGTCTCATGTGACCCGGCTATTTTTAAAATTTCATTTAAAATGTCCGAATCATTAATTCCTATTTATGAAAAATTGAGGTACGCATAAAACATATTTAAGACATTCAATATTACTTTTGACATATTCCAACATAGTTGAAAAATGTTTATGAATTCGGTTTGTCTGTCTATCTGTCTGTGTAATATATTCGCGTAAATATACTCTAAATGTTATGCAATTGATATATGTTAATGAGGTTTATTATAGCATGGTCGGTATTGAAAATGAAGCGTGTAGCATAGTTCATTTACAGAGACACACAAAAGAATTCCGTTACATTAGGGTCTATGAGAGAAAATCATTTGCGGTGTATTTTAATAATATTACACTATTTCAAACATGTTGAAATCGTATATATTACTGATATATACTGATATATACTGAATTGTATATATTACTGAGGCGCGTAAAAAGGAGCCTATTATAGAATATGGTGTGGATAGCATTCATCGGTCATTGACAGGGGCAAACAAAAGAATTTGGTTACAGGACTGTCTGTTAACAATAAATAGAGATCGACCGAAAATTCGTTTTCGGTTTCGGTCAAAAATCTGAGTTTCGCCGAAAATCGGCCGAAACCATCTACATTCCAAAAATCTCGTTTCTTCCTTCGGGAATTTTCAACATTTCCATCGATTTCAGCTGTATCGGCTTCATTTATTGCTATGAACTTCACTGTTTATAATTATCAGCCATTACTAACTGAAGACGTGAGTGCAAATTATGAAGCAAACAATGCCTATATGACGTTTTTCACGTGTTTACTAAAAGCTGCAGACTTAACAGTAGTAAGAAATTTTCAGTTTGAAACCGCACAGGAGTGTTTCGAATACTCTTTAAGAAAGTTCTAGTATAACACATGATCAATTACAAAAAATATTATAAAAGATTAAATCGAGGTATGTATACCTATGACATTTTTTAATTAGATGAAATTCGCATAATTAGAAAATCATTCTGTGTCGTTTACGAATTAATTACATTTTACTTTATGTGAAAACTAGGGGGCTCAACCGCCTGCGAGCTACACCCGCCAACCCTCGTTCAGACTTCGCAGCCTCTGAAAATATGGTAATGTGCCCTGTTATTACCATGTTACGGAAGACTGAATGATATTATCTCCATAGCAGCGGCTATCTTCTGTAATCGGGTTGCCATGCTTCTCCGTTAGAATGGGGCATTTTTCTGTTACCATGGTTTCATCCATCACTGTCCTAACAACTGATGACTATGTGGAGTTGATAAGTAAGATTATTGACACATTTTAAAATCAGCTTGTATAAAATAGTACATTAAAAATGTAGCTATCTTTCTTACTTTTATAAAGACGCTATGGACAATATTCTTCCTTTAGGTTCGAGGTTAAAAAAATCCTTCTGCTTGGGAATAGTTTTCAAGAACCACGGTATTGAAAACCTGTGTTTGTGCTTATATTATATGTTTTGGTCGAGTTTTGGATATTTTCAGGAACAGGTATAGCTTATTCAAGAATTCTTTTTTTATTTTGATACACCATCATGCAGATTTTATGGGTTATTTTTTTAATTGCATATCGTTTATATTAATTAATAAGAATATCCTAATTTTCTAATATGTATTTATTGAATTTTAATTTAAAGTATTTTGCGAATACATTTACCTGTATTTATGCTGCATCAAGTGATGGTAATATACAAATAAATTTGCTAGCCGTATTTCTTTTATACCATGTGACGTCACATTGAAATTTTCCGGAATGAAAATCGTTTTAAATGTACCATTTTAAAATATGACGTAATTTCCAGTATTAAATTTTTAAGTTTTTTCTCTTTTAAGATTCACGGGTACATGCATTATTTAATTTAAAAGTGTGTAGCCTCCATGAACTTGTAAAAGCTCGTTATTATTTTTATTGAAATTTATTTAATCTTGTTGCTATGGGAACACGAACACACACACACACACACACACACACAAAAAAAAAAAATCTTTGGAATTGAAGTCTCGCATAGATATAATTTTTAATTGTTAACTGTTCGTCAATATTACCATTTGTCCATTTTAAATACGACGTAATTATAGTCCAAGAGCCGGCAGCACAAAAACCTATGTTATAAAGCACATGAAAAAAAACCTTTATTTTATGGAAGAGTAGAAGTAGGGGAATCTAATGATCCATATCTGCCGTAAGTGAAATGGTGCATAAGCCAAAAATTAATACCACTAGTGGTTGACTCGTAGGTTTATCATTGTGTTTGTCCTACAAACAAAGATATGAAAATATGGAGGACTGGGAGCAGGAAAACACAATGATAAACTACGAGTCAACCACTGGTGGTATTAATTTTTGGCTTATGCACCACTTCACTTCCGGCAGACATGGATCATAAGATTCCCCTACTTCTACTCTTCCATAAAATACAGTTTTTTTTCATGTGCTTGGTAACATAGGTTTTTGTGCTGTCGGCTCTTGGACTATTACTCCCATTTGCTGCTTTTAACAAATATTAATGAATTCATCATTTTAAAGTTTTCTTTCACTTTTTAATATTTAAATGAAAATAATTTTGTTGTTAGAAAGGAAGTATTATTATTTGCGCTGCCTTAGAATTGACGGCAGAATTTGTTTGGCAGAATTATTACTTGGCCATTTTAAATATGACGTAATTTCCCGCATTTACTGCTTTTAATGCCCATTAATGAATTCATTATTTTAAAGTTTTCTTTCTCTTCTAATAGTCATAGTAAATACTATTTTTACGACGTAATTTTCAACATTTTCCTGCTTTTAACATGTTTTTCTGTTTTAAATAGTCACTTGTAAATAAATTTTTAATCGTAAGGAAATATTGTTCTTTGCACTTTTTCTACGATTGGCAACAATTTGAAATAATAACCTTTCTAAAATATGCAAAAAATATCTCTTGAAATGATGAAAATTTAATTAAACTGAATAGGAAATTATTATTTATTGAATATTATTACTAATATTTAATGAATTATTTTTTTCTTCAAATTTTCCTGAAAAACATAATTTAATCGCAATATTGTCTTCACTACCGATTGAAATAAACGATAATTTCAATTTTAATTTGAAAATGGCGAAAAAGAAGAAATCTCCCTTTCTCTCGTCTTCTCCCTTTTTTCACAAAAATGCATAAATTTGGCTACCATCATTAGAATAATTAAATTCAAATTAGAAAAAAATTAACATTTCGAAACTAATTCAAATTTTGACATCCTAATACCAGTTTTGAGATTTGCGGATCAATGCGGATTTTTGGTGTTAATCACTGCATAATATTCAATATTTTAGGAGAAATAGCCATGAAACATAATCAGTCATTTAATCAGTCGTTTCATAAAATCATTTCATAAATTCGTTTCATTAGGATTTTATATATGTAGAGTAGATAAAAAGTTTTGGCCAGAGGCACAGAGAGCCGACTTGGGCCACATGTATAATTAATTAATAATTCTGTATATTTGTGCATGTATTACTTATTTAAAAAAAAAAAAAAAAAAAAATGGACATTTTCGTAACTGTTTTTGGCCGAAAACAGGAAGATTACCGAAATTCTGTTTCGTTTTCGGTTTCTGTCTTAAAAACCTGTTTCGGTTGATCCTTAACAATAAATGCTGGAAGTGCGGTTTCAGCTAGGCTACGCGTTTTTAAATTA
This sequence comes from Maratus speciosus, assembly GCA_963932465.1. Lineage (NCBI taxonomy): Eukaryota > Metazoa > Arthropoda > Arachnida > Araneae > Salticidae > Maratus > Maratus speciosus. Next base: position 364,951,545 of record OZ010792.1, read on the forward strand.
AACTAATATTTGGCCTATTATTTGGTATACAACTTCTATAGATCATATACACTATATGGCCAAAGGTGACCGGTCACTTGCGATTTTAGACGTTTTGTTAAATATCTAGAAAAATACGTGAGGAATTAACCTGAAACTGCAGGTGTGTAAACAGTAGTATAAGTCATATATTTCCGCGAAGATTTTTTCCCGAAACCCCATAGGGGACCGTCAACAAATTGAAAAAGAACGAATGTCTTTTGGATAACCCTGTAAAAACTAACGTAGCAAAAGCTTTTAAACTCGAGATTATTAATAAGTGGCTTATTGTAATATAATGTGTTTATTTTTATGAGGATAGTATGTATACTCGTAGAAAAATTAAGGTTTTTATAAAAACAGTCCCAAATTTCGCCAAGTTTTTTGCTTATAATTTGCAGATTTCTTAATGTAAAAAAAAGTTCTTTTCAGAAAATATGACAAACAATATTGTACACAATACTTTGCAATCAGAATTTAAAAATAATAAAAATTGGATGAAAATTGAGCAGGTTTACTAAAACATGTTTCACTGCGCATGCGCGAATGCAATCAAAATATAATGTACATAATGTATTAGCTAAGTATATAGAGCAACTTTTGTGAAAGTCTCAAAATCATAGCTTGAAAATTCTAAAAATAATCGTCGATAGAATAAGCTCTAAATCCGTTGTTCCCAAAAACAAGCAAAAAGATCAGGGGTTGTATCAAATATCTGTTGGTTAGTGCCACGATAGTGTACACAATATTGCACGTACTACTATATTTGGATAAGAACACCGCCACGGCGAGCGGCCTCTTTTCGTCCGCAGCCCTTTATTCTTCTACTTATTCCGACTCTTTTGCGGAAGCAAGGTTCATAGGTTCCCAGCCACGTCCCGAGTAAAAGACATTCTAGCGAAAGCCAGGTTGAAAAAAAAGATCAAAAATTGAAACCGGACAAATTTAAAAGGGAAATTACACAAATTAAACACACCGATGAGCGGGGGGGGGGGGATGAAACTACCGACCAACCACTGCTACGTTGACGATTTAGATCGTTCTGAGGTTATGGCGTTTATCTCTGAAAGCACTAATGATAGAAATATATATTTTCAAATTAAAAAAAAAAACAATTAATGTAGAGCTTTCAGATATGCTATTAATTTTCCAAGGTGGCTGTATACATACTAAAATACGAAATTGATTTTTATACGACCCCCACCCCCGTTTTCCTATGATAGTTGAGAAAAGTTTGCATGCATAAGAAAGACCTTTAAACAACCACAGTCTTTTTCGACCAAAACTTACCGAGTGATGATAGTTGGAATTTTATAAATGTTCAGTGTTTCCGGAACTAAAAACGCAGGCAATGATAATAAATAATAATGTAAAATAATTTTTATGAGTGTATTTTTAATTATAATCATTTTAGTTTTGCAGTAAATAATGTTGTGTAACATAAAAACTGCGAAAATTCAAAGTATTTATATTTAAGAAAACATAATTTCACAAACAAGAAATTCCCTCTACAAATTCATCCTCTTTGAAATTTTGTAGAGCGTAGTTCAGAGTCCGTTGAAGTGAGTAACGTTTTTCTTGATAACCCTGTACATGTGCGCAACAAGAGAAAACTTACAAATGCAAGACCTCCCTTGAAACATAATCGACATCACTAAAAACTGGAGGGGCCGAAGAGCATAATTACGAGGTGGTGAAAATTATCTTCATTTTTGGGTTATGAAATTCTAAGAAAACTAGGGAGAGTTTAACTCAGACAGGGTTTCTTAAAATGTTCCGTCGAGAAGAGCATGATGGACAGCTTGAATCCGATAATGAAATAATTCTTAGAAAAAAGCCAGAAAAATTGCCAGCTTTTACAATAAATGAAAAAAGAAATTGATGTGGTACAATGATACAGTGATGTTCAGTTTATCATTAAACTAACAAAATGCTATAGCTTCATTAAAACAGAACGAAAAAGCAAACATATTAAATCTTCCACTGTCAAAAAGAACCAATTTCGTAACAGTTAATATTTATATTAAAAGAATTTTATAAATTTAGTTTACTTATACAGTCAATGTAGTATTTGTTTATTATGAACATACTGCAAGACTACTTCTGTGAAATAACAGAAAAACTATCGGTAACCGTTTATCGTAGTAAAATTATGAATAATTAAAAATCGACAATCTGAAACGGTACATCGGTAAAAGTGCGAGTTTTACTCGTGCACAAAGGGGGCACAAGTTTAAACTTTGCGTCGCGCCGTACCAAGCGCGCTTCGAAAGGAGATCGTAATTGCAAAAATGGAAAAGCCGCGTTTTTCTAGATTAATTTTTAAATTAATATCACGGTTAATTACCGACAATTTTTTTTTAAATCATTATCAACAATCCTTGGACGATTCCGAAGACTGAGTTTTGCTTCTGCTTTCAAAGTAGAAGCACGTGTTCTTCGCATCTGATGAGAGAAAGACTAAGTTCTTTTGAAAGGCCTTGTGTATTTCTGCAATTTTATGGTGTTTTGAAGAAATTCTTTCTGGTCTTATCGTTTCACACTAGCTTATTAGCCCCCCGGTACGGTATGCTATTTCTTTCTCCCAGCTTATTTTGTGTCATTTTCAAAAAATAACGTTACCTTACAGAAGACAGCCGCAAAACAAAGCAGTACGATTAAATACTCTATAGCAATTTTTTAAACTTTTAAGCATCGCACATTTTCAATTTTTATGCCGTCGTATTGGGAAAAAAAGTACTTTTAAATGCAATTTGTTTGAAAACTGCATCTCCATTTATTTTTGAAATATTAATTTTTTTTGTAGATTTTGGAGCTATTTGCTTAATATTGGCAACAGAAGTACTCCATTTCTGTAGAAAGTAAAGGAAAAATAGTTGTAAAATATTAATTATATATTTTTGTTGCCATTTTTTCATAACAACCGAGAGAAGATGTAGCTATTTTGAAAAAATATAAACGAATGATTTCTGTTAAAAGATGGAGCTATTATAAACTATATTTTAATTTTAAGTATCTCTATTAATGTTACAAACAAATGAAGACCTATGAATCATTAGACAGCCTTTTTTTTTTGGTCGAGTTTTTTTAATGACGTCATCTTTTTGCTGCATTTGTGTATTATTTCGCGATAGGGACGTCCTATGCCTATTACTTTACTGTAAGATGTTTAAGAGTGGATCGTAAATGTGGAATTCTTAAAGCGGATGCGAATGACGTCATTTTACATAAAATAAAAGTGTGTGCTGTAAGTCTTGAAATTGAAATATGTTTTGTACTATTAATAGATACATATATATATATATATATATACATATATATTATCGGGGGCGGCACTAAATTCTGAAAAAGCAGAATTCATGTTTTCTAGTTTCATCAGTAATTGTTTTAGCTAAGAGATTGTTAAGTTTATATAAATTTGATACAGTGAATGAACCTATTTTATAATTTTGTGTTCTGATTTAGAAGCAGCTGTCCTGCTTTTTTTAGCCCAAGATATGCTACTTCTTTCGTCCAGCAATTAAAGTGTCATCTCCAAAAAATAATGTTCCGCTGTATAAACCTGTTATAAAGCAAAGCAGATGTATTATTGTACTGTTAAATACTCTACTGCAATTTTTTAAACTTCTAAGCATTGCACATTTTCAATTTTTATACCGTTGTATTGGGGAAAATAGTACTTTCAAATACAATTTGTTTGAAAACTGCGCCTCAATTTATTTTTGAAACATTATTTTTTTTTTAAGTTTAAAAATAATTTTTTGTAATGTTGGCATCTGAATTTCTCAATTTCCGTAGAAAGTAAAAGTAAAAATTTTTGTAAAATAGTAATTATACTCTTTTGTTGCCATTTTCCCATATCAACTTAAAAAAAAAAAAATACAATTAAAAAAACGTGCAATTTTGAAAAAAATAAAAATGAATGGTTTCTGGAAAAACATGGAGCTATTATAAACTATATTTAATTTTAAGTATCTATATTAATGTTACAAACAAATGAAGGCACATGAATCGTTAGATAGCCGATTTTCTTTTGTCGAGTTTCTTGAATGACGACATCTCTTTTTTTAGATTTGTGTATTATTTAGCGATAGTGACGCCATATGTATACGTTACTGTAGACGTTGTTTAAGACTGGATCGTAAATGTGGGATTCTTTAGCGGATGCGAATGACATCATTTTATATAAAATAAAAGCATGTGTTTTAAGTGTTAAAACTGAAATATGTTTTATACTATCTATATTTATATACATATACGTATTTTTTTTTCATCGAGGGCGACACTAAATTCTGGAAAAGCAGAATTCCTGTTTTCTAGTTATTTGTTTATTTTTTTACTACCCTGTCCCGCTTTTTATAAAACTGCACTTAGCAACACTAAACTCAGCTTAATATTATCACTAGTGCTGCAGTTGGGTGGGAACGCCGTTCCAGAAATTTGTTACCGTAAAAAAAATAAAAAAAAAAAAATTAAAAAAAACGTTGCATATGAGCACAATTTTTTAAGTGAAACGGTAATTTATGCTAGTTTTAAGAATAAGATCCGTTTCACTTATATTCATAAGCCGCTTTAACCGAGTTATTTTCTTCTAATGGACTGGTGGCTTCTATTATTGTGAAACAATATATGAAATTTTATGTAAAGATGAAAGAGAAAAAAATCGCCATAATTTCTTTTGAAAAAAAAAAAAATATGGCCATTTTTCCCATTCTGGCCAGAAAATCAGAGTTGTAACTTTTTACGACTGCTCTTTCATCTTCACTTAACATTTCATTTATAATGGCTGTTTTATAATAATGGAAGCCATCAGTTCATCAGAAGAAAAGGATCCATTCAAAAGGTATAAGTTCGTTTGAAAAAAACTATTTAATACTTTGAGCAGAAAGAAGAGGCTTCGTCTGCAATTTTCATGACACTATTAGAATCGCATAGCTGCCAATTTCTAAGGTTTTGTGATCTCTAAAATTTAATACAAATTTTTGCCATATTTAATCGTTTACAATTGTTAGATTTCGGCGATTGAATTAGGCAAAATTTACTGGTAAGTTTTAGTGGTAAGAAAAAAAAAATCTTAGAAATTGGTAGCTATGCAGTAGCATACTACAGGGGGGAAAAAAGCAGCAAAATAGACATTCAACAAACAAAAAACTATCAAGGGCTTTTTCAAATAAACAATTTCATTCCCCGTTTTTCTTAAAAGTTACGGAAATTTTAATCAAAGAAATGTTACTATACCATAAAAATTAATGAATTAAGTAAAAACGTATGTTAAATCTCCTTAGTTGGTGGCGATTTGTGTCAATCGGTTTATCCGAGGTGAGCTTGGTCCCTATTAACTCGGATAATCGGGACTCTACTGTATCTATATATATATATATTTTTTTTTTCCTCATCGGGGGTGACACTAAACTCTGAAAAAGCAGAATTCCTATTCTCTAGTTTTTTTTACTACCCTGTCCTGCTTTTTATAAAACTGCACTTAGCAACACTAAGCCCAGCCCAATATTATGACAGTTTAATATATCACTAATATGCAAAAGCGTAATACACTTTAAGAGACGCCCATAGCTATTACACCAAATATTGCACGATGCTGCTTAAGAACCCTTCATATGCGTTGTGCAGTTTAGTACTAGCCTATAGTTATACATAGCGTTTGAATGCTTTACTCAAATAGAACAGCAATAAGGACATGCTTCTGCATTATGACGGGATAAAGAGATATCTGCGTGTCAACCTCGCATGTTCATTTCATAAGCGAGAGTAGTAATGTTCAATCGGGAATATACTACTCAAGCCATAGTCCAAGAATGAGTAACCTGATTTCTGTGAATTTGATATCCATGAAATAAACTGAAAAGCATTCAGACAAGATTTCCCACTAATAGTCAATTCAGTTAGAATTATGCCTTAAGATTAGCAAGACAGTTTGTTAATAAAATGCATATAATTTGTAATAATTTGGTTTCATAAAGTAAAATGCTATTGTCTTTCTGTCCTGATTATCGGCTTCCATTAATATAACTAATATTACATCTTGTTTCAAAATGCCTGTAACACCTCCTGAAAGCACTTGATTTGTGTATCTAATCACGTATTACAAATTAATTTAAGATAAAATTAATAAACAAGTTGGAAGCAAGAATTCTGGGTTTTTTTTTTTTTCAGAATTTAGTGTCGCCTCCGATGAAAAAAAAAGAAAAAAAAATCTTTTTATTACGAGGTAGAACTCGTCGAATTTCGACGAAAGAAGATGTTTAGGAACTGTTTCATTAATTTATAATAAACCTTCAAAATAAGTTCCAATAAAAAAGGCATCTTATATTCGTTAGTCTAACTCTTAAACAAATATTATTTTAACCTAAAGGTCACTGCTCTTTCATAAAGACAAACTAAATTTTTGTAAAACTTTGCGTTTTATCAGTGTGTAATTTCAATTGCGTTATTTTCAAAAGTGAAGCATTTTCCCTTGTGAAGAATTTCGAAGAATTTCAAAGCCGCTGGAGTGAAAATGATGCACTTACAAAACTTATTTCAGATTTAGAACTTAAAATAACCGCTTTTATTTTATATATAATGACCATTTGCATCCGCTGAAGAATTCCACATTTACGCTACAGTCTTAAATAATATCTAATAGAAAACTATGCATATGACGTCAATATCGCGGAATAATACACAAACCCAGCAAAAAGCGACGTGGTAAACTCGACAAAAAAAAAAAAAAAAAAGACTATCTAATGATTTATATGCCTTTATTTGTTTGTAACATTAATATGGATACTTAAAATTAAATATAATTTATAATAGCTCCATGTTTTATCAAAAATCATTTATTTATATATATATATATTTTAAATAGCACGCATTTTAACTACAATTTTTTTCTACTGTTATGAGAAAATGGCAACAAAAAGATATACTCTGGTTATCAAAAATTAAGGAAAAGTCACAAAATGCTAATTTTCAAATACGCGAACACTCAAAAGGAAATAATATAATTCGAGTAATTACTATCTCTACAACACAGCTAGCCCATATAACATCTGATTCATGTCACAGATGATCACAAGTGTCACAGTCACTACGATGAAGCAAAAAAAATAGGAAATTCCATACATCTCATTATGAGTCTCAAATGATCACTATATGTGACTCCACTGAGAAGTCAATGTGACTGCTGCTTTGTGACGAGTCACCAGGTGACTTTACAATGTAGTTAAACTGTGACTCTCATGTGACTGTCATTTTTAGACTTAATTTCATAGTTATCATGAACGTTGCATTATGATAAGTCACCAAATAATATCATATTATAGTCAGATGGAGACTTTTCCCAAAAGACAACAATGGTGACTTCACAGTAGTCTCTCTGTCGCCTGAAAGTCATCATATGACTTTAATGTGACATTATTTGGTAACTTATCACAATGCAGCGTTCACGATGACTTTGAAATTGAGTCTAAAAATGACAGTCACATGAGAGTCACAGTTTAACTACATTGTAAAGTCACCTGGTGACTCGTCACAAAGCAGCAGTCACATTGACTTCTCAGTGGAGTCACATATAGTGATCATTTGAGACTCATAATGAGATGTATGGATTTTCCTATTTTTTTGCTTCATCGTAGTGACTGTGACACTTGTGATCATCTGTGACATGAATCAGATGTTATATGGGCTAGCTGTGTTGTAGAGATAGTAATTACTCGAATTATATTATTTCCTTTTGAGTAGTCGCGTAATTGAAAATTAGCATTTTGCTACTTTTCCTTAATTTTTGATAACCAGTGTAGTAATCTATTTTCCAACTATTTTCCCTTTACTTTCTACTAAAATGGAGTACTTCAGTTGCTACCATTACAGAAATGGCATTAAAAACTGCAAAAAAATTAATATCTCAAAAATAAATTGAGATGCAGTATTGAGATACAGTTTTCAAACAAATTGCAGTTAATAGTACTTCTTTTCTCTATACGAATGTGTAAAAATTTAAAATGTGCGATGCTTAGAAGCTTAAAAAATTGCAGTAGAGATTATCCGTATTCAACCGTACAATGATACATCTGCTTCGTTTTACGTCTGGATTATGTAACGTATCGTTATTTTTTAGTGACGACATTTTAATTGTTGCCTGAAAGAAATAGTATACTGGAGGCTAATAATATATCAATGTGACGATAATTTTGTGGAGAAAAAAAAAGAAAAACAGTTAAAGTAACAACGATGTTATAAATATCACGATTAAGAAAATGGTAAGAAGTTGTAAACCCCAAAAACAGTTAGACAGTGGTTGGGGAAGGGGGGGGGGCGGTTAGACAGTCAGACCGTGTAGAACTGCTAACCTATGACGTTTATAGCTTCTGTGCTCCCCCGGTATTTTTTAAAAGTTACAACACATACACACACATACACTCAAATTATAAAGGTGGTAAGTGAGATAAATCCTTATTTTGAGAAAATGAGCTGCAAAGTTTCCAAAATTTACAGTTAGCAAAAAAAGTATTTGCACACCAGGTAAATTTGTTGTAGCATATGTATAAATAAATAAAAAGCAACTAAGAATTAAAAATACCAACACTTTTATAAAACAAATAACCATATTTAATATCTGACTTAATAATTATATTTAAAATATGAAAACATAAAAAAGTAACATTTGTACTGCCAAAAAAATATTTGCACACTAGCAATAAAAATAGAATTAGAGGAATTATTTATAAGTTAAAAACAGTGCTAATATTTAGTATGCATCATGCCCTTTGCTTCAATTACAGCTCGTAATCGTCTGGGCATTGATTCTATTAATTTGTGACATGTTTCACTGCTGATTTGTAGCCATTCTTCCCTAAGAGCTTGCTTAAGTTCTGATTTGTTAGAAATTTTCTTTTTCCTTAGTTTCACATCCAAATTATGCCATAAATTTTCAATCGGATTGAGGTCTGGTGATTGTGGTGGCGTTTTCAATTGATTTTTTACATTATAAAGCAACCATAACCTCGTAATATATGCAGTGTGTTTCGGATCGTTATCCTGTTGGAAATAATATGAATTAGGAATTCCTGATTTCAGAGCACTATTAGATAAATGATCTCGCAATATATTAATATATTGTTTAGCATTCATATTGCCTTCAATAAAGGTCATTTCGCCAACTCCGTTAAAAGACATGCATCCGCCAATCATTACGTGACCACCGCCATGTTTTACAGTTGGTTTCAAGTTTTTAATTTGAAGAGAAGTATATGGCTTTCGCCATACAGTTTCCTTACCATCTGAGCCAAAAATATTGAACTTGCTTTCATCGGGAAAAATAACAGTTTTCCAAAACTCTAGTGGTTTGCTGATATAAGCTTTTGCAAATTCAAGTCTTTTCACCCTATTTGTTTCACTAATAAATGGTTTTTTTCGAGGGGTTCTTCCTCGAATATTTGCATCATGAAGAATATTTCTAATTGTTTGTGGTGTAACTATTGTTCCCGACGTTGAAGCGACATCAACAGCCAATTCTCGAGCACTTAGAAAAGGGTTTTTTAAAGATTCTTTTATATGATGGCTCTCCTTTGCCTGGTATTTAGCTTTCTTGGACGCCCAGTTCGCGGCTTATTTATTGTCGAACCAGTTTCTTTTTTCTTCTTAATTACATAACGAACACTAGAAAAGTTTAGATTTAATTTTTTACCTATTCCTCGGTAACTTCATCCAAAATTGTGAAGAAATATAATCTTCTCACGGGTAGCAACAGACAGTCCACACGTCTTCGGCGCCATTAGAACAAAAACTCCCCAGAATCCCTGCTCCAGTTAATATATTACGTGACTTTAAAGTGCGGGGCTAATGTACTGCGGGACTGATATGCTAAACATCTGCATAATGTTCACATTTAATGCCTTTTTTAACAGTCAATGCTTCTTGTGCAAATACTTTTTAGGTATGAGAAAATATTAATTTATTTTTTAAAATGTGTAGTATTACTGTTTAAGGCAAATGGGTAGTTATTTTTATTTTCTTCTTATTTAAATAAATGAATAATTAAGAGAATAGTATCAAATTTGATTTCTATGGTTACTTATGCAAAAAATCGTCTGCGTGCAAACACTTTTTTTGCTCACTGTATTTGCGTTTATAGTAAAACGTCTCCTTTATCAATTAAAGTCTCTGTGGGTATTAGGTTTTTCAAATAGTAATTTAACAGATAATAGACGACCATTGATTACCTTCAATCATACGATTACCTCTTTTTCTTTTTTCACGTACCACCTTTAAGATCTGAGCTCTTCGTATATATATATATATATATATATTTACAACTGACTTAGACATATAGTTCAACAAATTTTCTATAATAAACATGCAAGACATTCAAATCATCAAAAATTTAGACAATGCACAGATTCAGTAGATATCGCATTATTAGTTCTGTAATAAACCGGTAGGCGGCAGCACAGACAAACACCTCATCGAGTTCACGGCTGAAATTCCAGAATTAGTTAAAACTCGATTCGCATATTAAAACGCAATCGATCTGCCAAGTCACATCTTGGTGGAAAACACCTGCAAATCCTATTTTAGCTGTTGACGCTTAGATTTTACCATTATGTTTTCCTGCATCCAAAGGTATGAAAACATTGAGAACTGGGAGCAGGAAAAAACAATGGCAAACCTATGAGTCAACCGCTAAAATCGGGTTTTCAGGTGTTTTCCACCAAGATATGACTTGGCAGACCGATTGCCATTTAATATGCGAATCGAGTTTTAACTAATTCTGAAATTTCAGCCGTGAACTCGATGAGGTGATTGTCTGTGCTGAACTCTCCCGGTCTATAAGGTTAAAGATCAATCCCAGGAAGGATTTAAACATCATTTATACTGTTTATTTGAAATGGGGGCACATTATAAAAAATATATTGACTATTTTCTATTATTTTGATTAAGTTAATTATTTTATCTATTAGATCATTTCTTTTTAATAAATATTGAAACTAATCTGATATAGCCAATCCGTTGGTTTTTTTATATGAAATGTAGAACTTTGTGGGTAATTTAATAATAAATAATACAGAGGAGTTGACACATATGCCCCACATACACAAATTGGAATAGGGTTCTCTTAAATTTGGATATGTAACTTGAAAAGAGCTCGTGATTAGTTGCAAGCAAATATAAATACCTGTGGCGGAGAGAGAAAGAGAAAGAATGGATGAATACATGTTGATTTTACCAAAAAAATGCCATCTAATTATTTAAAAAATTGCGAAAGGAAAAATTATTCATAAGAAGCACAGCTAATCAATAGAGATTAATTCTGACAAGAGTGATTCTTCTTTGATACTCGTAACTTTATCTTATTATTTACATTCAAGTTAAAAACTTATTAGCAGTTTTTACAAGCATTTAAAAAAAAAATTGTACATGAAAAGAAAAAAAAAATGTTTAACTTTCTGTTAAAACAACATTTTTATTTTTAAATATTTCTTGTGAACTTACAACTAATTCTTAAGTTCAAAAGAAAATAAAAAGTAACATTACAAAGCAGTTACAAAGTATTAAATATTTTATATTAGTCAATGAAAATTCTGCTGCATTTTTCTTTTTCTTTCTTTCTTTCTTTCTTTTTTTTTTTTTTTTTTTCTTAGAGAGAAAGGCTTGAAGATTTTAAATTTGAGGGAATAATGAGTAAGACTACTTTTTTTGCAGCTTTTCATATATTTTGCAAAACATACTTATCAATTCATTTGTAAAACTGTTGCATTATAGAACGAGTACAATCGTCTGCGGCCATGAAAATGAATTTGACTACCACACCTATAATCTTCAATTTTGAACCAGTTTCTTTGTGGAATATTTATGTTGTAGAAACCTGGCGAACAGATCTTTTGATAAAACTAGCAAAAGCCATGCTTTGTTTGGATTCGCAAAGCATTATTTAATAAGATAAATATTTGAAAGTAACAATATTTTTTATTATTCTTATTTTTGCATCTTTATTAAGAAAAAACGTTATTTTATGTTTTGGCACATTTCAATTTTAGAAATTTAAATTCAGCCAAATATCTAAGAATTTCCTCGGAATTTTTTATTTATGATATAAGACTGATATAAATAAAAATATTTTCGAAGCAAAATTTTACAAAATATTTTTAAATTTTCAACTAAAAGCTCTTTTAAAGATGTTTTTACATTTTTCAATAGCCTCTGGCGTACAAAAATATAATTTTTTTTTTTTTTTTTTGTGCATCTTTGAAATTTAAAGCATATTTCCGAGAACATGCATTCTCTGTCAGAAGAGATTCGTCATGTCCCCGTTTTTTACGCTGATATCTAACCTCTTGCCTTAAAGCTAAATCATGTTCGCGTTCATTTCGACCAGTAAATGTACGTTTTCTCGGCCTTTTTTTTTTTTAAATAATAGAACTAATACATTCCATAAATTGTTTTTAAACGGCAAACATATTAAAAATAATACTAATAGTAATTATTTCGTAATTGTAAATGTGTTCATTTGGTTCAATTTTCAAACTTCGAATTCGCATAACACTTTATATAACGAACTTAACAATTAATTTTATTTGTTTACAATTCTTTTGTTGCCACTTTACAAAAAAAAAAAAAAAAAAAAAAAATCATAATATAATTCTTTTAAATCTTTTCTGCGTAAATGATTGCACATAATAAGAATAAATTGTGTATTTGAATTCTTAACACTGAAAAATACTTTTATAATTGCATGTCAATAACTGAATTTTTACAAATTTTAATTCATTAAAAATATGCTATAATTTTCATAAGAAAAAGGTATTTTAAAAATTTCATAAAAGATATCGTGAAACTATTATATGATTAAAAGGAATGAGCACCAAAATATGCCCCCTTTCCAACCAATCTTAATAAAGAATTCTATTAAAATGTATATTATCCTCTCAAATAACATGCATTTTTAATATAAGAAAGTTTAATGTTCTTTTACGGTTTGAAGTATAAATTCTTCTTATCATTTAGAAAAATAATTCCATATAATGGAAAACTATCTTCAACAAAATAATAAAAAAATGTTTTTTGTTAAATCATTCGATAAAAAAAATAATATTGTCAGAATCTACGTATCATATTATATTTCAATAAAGTCCAAAAATATTTCTTTCCTTAATTAAATTTAAAAAAAAGTTTTTGGGATATTTTGGCGGAATAATGAAAATATATTTTATTTATTTAATTAATCACGGTTCTATCTATAATTACTAACCCCATGATTTATTTTTTTTATCTGAAAATATACGTGTTTCGTTTTTTATTTGCAAAAATGCGTCCGTAATGGAAAAAACATGTAAAATAAATTAATTAAAAGAATAAATTTTTTAAGATTATTCTGTAAAAAAATAATATTGTGCAAATCTACAGATCATAATTTATTTTTATGTTTAATTTCAAGTCAAAATACTGAATAGTTTTTTTGTAAAGTGTACGACAAAATGTAATTTGTGTAGCCTAACTGTAGATGTTCGCCCATATATTTTGTAGAAAAATGCATTTATGAAAATATTACATTAAAGACCGCTATCATGAAGAATATTTTAATTACCATATCTACAATCATGGGATCCCATAATGTGGAACAGAAGAGGGCAAATATCCTTCCCTGGATTTTCAAGTTTTAAGTAACTAAATTATCTTTTTTTCTCTGTCTTTCACATAAAATTTATTCATAAAATTTATTTTTCGCAAATGTTTTAAAATAATTAAACCCTAAGAAAAAAGAAATTAAGATTTTATTATAAGGGGAGAGGTTAGGCTTTGGCTTCATGAAAGCCCGTGGAAGAAAATTTTTAGTTCTGTTTTTCTTTTACGTTCATGTGCTAAACATTAGCTTAATCGATCATAATACTTAATTTTGAAAAAAAAAAAAAGCCGATAGAAGCTTTCAATTTTGAACTTGTCTAATTTGTAACATTTTTAACACTTTCCAACAAAGTTGAAAAGTGTTTATGCATTAGGTTTGTCTGTCGGCCTGTGTCCATGCTGTAATTCACTCGGATTCTCATGCAATTGAAATAGGGTTGGGTTGATTGTTGACGGCCAATTATCTACACGAGGGATATGGGCCCTAGGGAGAGTGCCTTCCGTGGAGGTCTTTCTAAGGGAACCTAATCCGTATTAACGCATGGAAATCCACGGTTCGAAGAAAACCACGAAAACTCCGAACGATTAGGCCGACGGGCGCGATTGGGTTCGAACCCAGCACCTCCCGTCTACCAGCTTCGAGAGCAGAACCTCTCAGCCACTGGTGGGGCGCAATTGAAATAGGTTAATGATGCTTACAATGGCATGTTCGATATTGTATATGAAGTGTGTAGGATTAATAGTTCATTTACAGGGGCGCTCAAAAGAATTCCATTACATTATGATATATGGGGAAAAATCGTTTGCAGAGTATTTTAATGACATTACGCTATTTCAAATGATTTGAAACTGATATTAATCACTGAATTTCATTACAAGATAATTATGATAGAATGGGGCATTCATAGCTATTTGTCGTTCATTCACAGGGACACACAAAAGAAATAGGCTACAGTATTGTACAATTTGAGCAATAATTGCTGGAAGTGCGTCTTCAAATTCGGTATGCGGTTTTGAATTTAACAAATTTTGTGCATGTTACTCGTTGTATATAAATTCTATACCTCGTATACATAGGGGTGCACAAAAGATCTCACGTACAGTTGTGGAAAAAAAAAGTAAACACCCCCTACTAATTCCTCAATAAATTATCGTAGACGAAAGTTACTGGCACCGAACGATTGGAAATAAAGTCTACTTTTAAATGATGTATATAAAAGTTTCTTAGGGGTCATCTACATATTAAAACAAATCCAAACTTCATTTTTTTCAATGACAATACCCAATTTTAACGAGATATTTCTAATCTTCGGTTCAAACTATGCCTAGACACCAAATTTCAAGTCATTTGAATGATAAGTTTTTGAATTATAAACATTCAAAATTTAGTGCTTCTAAGGTTAAATTACATTTTCATATTTTTATTTATATCTCCTGAAATTATGCTCCTAATGTGCTAATTTTTTGTAGCAATAATACTAAAATACCCAAACATAAATACGCTGAATTTGCAATTTTTATAATTTTATGATATGAATTATGAATTATGAAATTAATATTCGAAAAAATTATGAATTGCAACCTACAATTTTTTTGATGGATTTAGATTTATTTAGTCCCGCTTTATGGAAAACCAAAATTTCACATTTTTCTTCCAAGTAGTTTTCAAATTATGCTTAAAAAACGGCCAAATGATGGTTTAAGGGGCCGTCTATGATAGAAGTGAGTAGATATTTTGAAATTTATTCTGCTGTGCAGGCTTCAATCTAACAGGCTTCATTGACTCCTTGAGTGGCGCTTAAGGTGCCTTGATCAAGAAAGGGGCTCTCTCGGTTAACAATCGAGTACTGAACTTCAATTTGGATACAGACCTTAAAATACGCTCGTTTTAAAATAATTAATTTCTCGGAAACTTATGGTAGAATTGCATAAAAATTCGTTTTTAGGCTAATTGAAGTGTGTAGAGTTCATTTATGCTATCAGAATTGTGTACTGCTATTGAAAAAAAAGCAAAGTTATGGTTCGTTTTAATATGTAGTGCCCCCTAAGCAAATTTTATATACTTCATTTAAAAGTAGACTTTATTTCCAATCGTTCGGTACCAGTAACTTTCTTGTACGATAATTTGTTGAGGAGTTAGTAGGGGGTGTTTACTTTTTTTTTCCACGACTGTACCTTTCTCCTTGTTAACGTAAGTTGCTGAAGGGGAATTTTCAACTGAGGTATATGTATTTCTGAACTGGACTAAATTTTGGCATGCATGTTGTTAATAGATACAAATCTATATATCATATACAGGGCTACTCAAAGAATTCAGATAACTTCCCGATTGTAGATGGGAACAGCTGAACTTGGGTTTTCAAATGTGTTATGAGTTTCCATATGGTTGAATTAGACATAATATTAAACGGTTCAGTTTAGCTACATTATTCTGAATGTATTGGAAAGTCTTTCATAATCTATGCTTAACGCATGTTTTTTTCTTTCTGGCTTTATTTTCAGTTCTCTTGATATATCTAAAAATTGTTTCACGTTTGGAGTTTCGACAAAAAATTTTTAGCTTTGTGAATTTCATGCTTATATTCTCCATAATTTTTTTTTGGATGAAAAAGAAATGGTTTAGAAAGAAAAAAACATGCAGCCTTGGCAATGAATTAGGTAGATTCTGTCCCAAAAGCTTGAAACTGATTGGATTTTGTTTGCGTGCTCCCTCACTCCTATAATTTCATTTGTCTACTTTCATTAACTAAATAAATAAATAAATAAATAATAAGAAGAATTTTTTTTTTCCCTTGTAAGTCAAATGACGGAGAAATCAACTCTGGAAAAAAAAAACAAAAAAAACATACAAAATGAACAGATTATTTACTGAAATGACACTGGAGAAGAAAATTGCGTATATGTTTTGTAAAGCACACTTAAAAATTTAGTTAACTACCATAACTAATCACGGAATAAGGTGGGGAAAACGGGAAGAAAATTGCCCCTCAGTGGATTTTCAAATTTAATTAGCTAAATTTTCTTTTTTTGCTATTGATTTTTTGGGGGTAAGTAAAAATTATTCTTTCCAAATGACTTATAAAAATTAAGCACTAGAACAGGGTTGGCGGACCTATGGCACGCGTGCCGTAACTGGCACGCGGGAAGATATATTTGGCACGCCGTTGATTGAAGTTCTAAATCAAAATTCAGTCAAATTCCCAAAATTCTGTACCTCTTTATTCTTTTTTTATTAATACACGGAGCCTAATTGAAAATAGGTATTGTTTTCTATAATATGTACATGTGTATACGTGTTATATCACTAAACTTTCCCGCTTATAAATATTTGACCCTTCCCAACTCTCCATTTCCTGGATTTCGTTATGATTGCACCTATGATTCGCATAGAAATCTAGCAAATCAAATTATTCTTTGCTGTAATATTTATGCATAATTGAACGCGTTTTGACCAGCGCATGGGGCTTTATGTAACTTTTTCTAGAATTTGTTAATTGATCTTTAATTTTTTTAAATGATAAAAGTATTAATAAAACTAATAAAATATGACTTTTTTATAAGTTATGGAAAAATAATAATTTGATTGCTAAAACATTTGTAAAATGAAATGAAAACTATATTTTCTATAACTGTTTCTATGATTTATTAATTTTTTCATGTGAAAAATGTTTTGGTTCGAGTTTTCTACATTAAATATTGTTTAATTTAATGCGTATGTTGGTATTACCTGCAGATATGTTAGCTATATTTATAATAATCTAATAATAATAATAAATAATTTTGACAATATTATTTATTATTATAAGTATTAGACCAATTTATTCAACCAAACCACTATTAAATTAGTTCGGTATTTTTTTTTTTTTTTTTTTTTTGCGGGAATGGGACATGGTGGGTGGCTTTGTTGGCACGCCATGCTCTGTTGGATTTTTTTTTTAAATATTGGCACGCGGATGTAAAAAGGTTCGCCGACCCTGCACTAGAAGAAAAAAAAACAATTATGGATTTTTCGTCAGAGTAGCTCTTACTCTCCCGTTGAAGACAGTATTTAGTTCGGTTTTCCTTTTATGTTTCAAAAAAAATTCTTAAACGGAATGTTCAGCAGGGAGATCCACCCCTGATGAAATAAAGGGAAAACTATTTCAGTTTCCATTTTTAAAAAAGACGGTGCAAGCTTATACTTTTCTTTTTAATTATCTATTATTAGTTACATTTCTGTATTGTTTTTTACATTAATATATTTAAAACGTGCATTGCACGAGGGTTTGGGATAAAAAGTTTTTTGTTTAGCTTATCTGAAGTTTATAAGGTTAGTTGGGGCAACTGGGCCATGATTTTACAATGTGACTCTGGAGCTTCTGACAATTCAGCTTCAAAAAGCTAATGGTCATTTGAATTAAAGTCTGAACTTCTGTAAATGTGTTCAGTTAGGTTCCCTCTATCAGACAGAAATGCTCAAAATTACATTTTAATATTTAAAAATATAAAAATATGCATATTTCATCTTTCTTTCCTCATGGGTCCAGTTGCCCCATAAAAATGTGGTAAGTGGACCAGGAGAGTCTATGTTCCACACGCGTTTATTATTATTTTTTTTTTCATATGGGATATCAGGTCCTGTTTGAAAAAGTGCAAACAACTTATAAAAATTTAAACCAGGCAGATCATGTAAATTATATATCAGTTAAAGAGCATTGTAAGGGAAAGCTTTGCTGTCAATGTGCCTAAAAAAAGCACTAAAAGTGTAAATATTAGATTTTATTATACCAAAAACATAAAAATTAAGTAAGTACTTATGTATTTTAGTATAGGTAATAAGTATAAAAGTTACATCGGTATTTTAAGGGGAAAAATAGCAAGGAAAATCTATGAACAAACGGCTAGGTAAGTACTTAAGTACTTTATCTGTATCCAGGGGTCGCATTATATAGAGAAAATTTTATTGTTCCTACCAGAACCTTTAATGAATTACCTATATGATCATTTTATTTAACATATTCTAAAGAAAAGGTGCGATGAATATATTATTTTCAAAATAGTGATAGGAATAATAAAAGTTTATCTATAAAATGCGACACCTGAGTATCGTACAATTTCAAGGTTTGGCTATCTCACTTTCAGGGGGAAGGTACTTTCATTCGTAAAATGTTGAAATAATTTAACGACACCAGTATTTACAAGAGAATCTATTTGTAACAAGTAAAAGTATATTTTCGCGTACTTAATAAAGGTGAAATTTTCCTTATAAAATTCCGGTGCAACGTGGCAATCAGGGATTAAAATTATCTGATGCCATAATGGCATCACCGCTTCTCAGGGGGTCAAGAAATTAGGTTTGATACCACCCAATATGCTTTTTTGAAATTTTATTACGTAATTTTAATAAGGTATTCTATAATTTTCTTTATTGTGAGCAAAAAACAATGGAGAAATTTATTTTCCGTAGCAAGAGAAACTCAAAAAAAAAAAAAAAAAAAAAAAAAAAAAAAATATATATATATATATATATATATATATTTATAACTGTTGGGGTAACTAGATCTAGCATGGTCCAACTAAACCTGATACATGTCCCAGTTACCCCCCATTCTTGAAAAATTTATGGCATAACTGGGACATCAAGCTTACATTTGAAACATGGAGTAAATATGTATAGATACCTAATAATATTAATGTAGTTATATGCCTAATCCTTAAAAAAAAAAAAAAAACAGATTGTTTAATAAAAGCACTTACAGTATTTTAATAAAAAGCCGAGGAAGTTCAACCATATTGACGTTGTTTAAAAAAAAAGAAACGTAAATTTTTGACAACCTATCACAGCAAAGTGAGAGTTATGATTGAGTTGACACACGTTGTTTTAGGAAGTAGAGATTAAGGTGCATTGTTCACAAAAGCTAAAACTTAAAAAACATCAACAGTTTTTTATAAAATAGCCTATGGCCCAGTTACCGCGTGAGTGCAGTTGCTCCAACTAACCTTACTCTTCATTTTACAAAAACGCTGCTTAGGTTGGGGAACGCAGGCAAATCTGTTTGGAAGTCTTATTTAGGATTTTATTCTAACAGTGCCCATACTGCAAGGCAAACATACCAATCCATTTATAAAAATATCGCATTATAGAGCGCTGAGCATAATCATGTTCGGTCATGAAAAGGATTTAACAACCATAACCATAACTAGAACTATTATATTTCATTCTTCTATTTTCATTTTTAAAAAATTGGATAAATAAAAGAAAAGAAATGAAAGAAATATGTACTTCACCATTTTAACCAGTTTTTTCGGTTTCTTCCTGTAAAATTTAATTCTCAAATCTACTACTGGGGGGGGGGGGGGGGGGGGGGATGAGAGGAAGATTGAACCATTGCCGCTTCATGTATTTTGAAATTCAAGTAGCTAAATTTACTTTACCACTGATGTTTTAAAATAACAAGTAGGAAATTGCTCGTCAAACGTGGCAAATGAGGTGCGTTCGTACTATAACTAGTTTTATAACTATTTTTTGCACCCCATATTGTACTGAATGTATATTTTTTTGCACTTCATAAGTGCATAGTCTGTAACATCATTAAAATGCACTTGCAATAATTTTTTTCCCTTTGCCCGTAATGTAATGGAAAACTTTTGATTCTCCCTGTAATTAAACTATACATCCAATTTTCATAAAATCTGAAATGGCTCGACAAAATTTTGCAACAATTTTTATTTAAAATTTCAGACCATTCGGAAGACTGTAACATCATTAAAATGCACTTGCAATAATTTTTTCCCATTGGCCGTAATGTAAAGAAAAACTTTTGAATGTCCCTGTAATTAAACTATACATCCAATTTTCATAAAATTTGAAATGACTCGACAAATTTTTGCAACAATCATATAGTTAAAATTTCAGACCATTTGGTTGGGTAGTTTTTGCTCTGTTATATGCAGACGGACGGACAGACGGACAGACGGACTGAACGACGACTATAGGTGCTACGTATTTATATAATTACGAACGCATCTAAAAACGTATTAAAATTTATTCTTCCCACGTGAAATAAAATAATTAAACAATAAAAGAAAGAAGAAGTAAGAATTTTTTAAGTATCTTTGTCCTCCACCCTCCTCTAAACCCGTCATTGAAGACAATTTTTATAAGCTTTTTATGCTCATGCATTTTAAATTTACTGTAGACGAGATTCACGGGGCATCTCCCCCCCCCCCCCCATACGAAAAAAGAATGTACGGTTTCAATTTGTTTTGACTATTTAATATTCCTTAATTGTTTTGTATTGTCTTTCATGTTGATATGTTTACAAATTCTCTTGAGCGAAAAGCTTTGATATAAAACTTTAGCTTAACTTATATCATGTTTATATTCTCCATTAAGGGGGAAAAAAAAGTGCGGCCTGCGTTGTGGACAATTGGCAGACACATTATCTTTTGCGCCTCCGTAGATTTCTTTTTACCGGCGCTTATATCAACTACCACACCTATAATTTTATACTTCTATATTATTATCATATATATTAAACAGAAAAAAAAGAAATGAACTGAAATCCACGGAAAATGTACCTCACATTTGAATCAGTTTCTTCAGGTAAAATTTATTTTCTAAAACTATTATTAAGAGTAAAAAAATAAAAAGAAGGAAAAAAAAGTAAAACAAAAGAATGACAGTAAAAAAAATCTTCCGAAATTCAAATGAATAAGAAAGGAATTCTGAAAAAGAAAGAAATGTACAAAACACACCATATCAGTCTTTGTGGAATGTTTGTGTGCAGATCATTTGCTAAATGACACTTTGGAAGAAGAAAGAAACAACAACAACAACAAAAAGGGCACACCTTCTTTAAAAATGAAGCCTCTTTTTGATCTTTTTTCGCGGTGTAGATCGCATGTGAAATTGCTGGTTTCATTTAAAGTTATAAATTTTTTCGAGTATTGGGGAAAGCGGATATTCAACAGAAGGCCAGAAGTTTTTATGTGCTTAATTATTCGTTTCAAATGCAGAGTTTTTATCTTCTTCTCCTCCATTTAAAAAAAAAAAAAGAAGGCAAAGGCGGAGAAAAACGAAATGGTATATTTTGAGTTTTTGTTAACAAGAATAAATACGGTCTGTTTGGTTCATAACGAGGGTTGATGTCACGGGTAATCTTTCATCGGTTGTTTATTCTACTGAATTTTTTAAAGATAAAAGGAAAACCTTTGACAATGGAAGTTTATTTATGTATGGAAGTATGTTGATATTGGTTTATTTCAGTGGTTCTCAACCAGTGTGTCGCGGCTCTGCAGTGTGCCTTGTCACACCAAGTTGTGACTTTTTGTTGCTAATCTGCAGCCAGGAAATTCACAGAAAAGACCAAACACGAAACCTAATTTTGAGACCTTATTATAAAGACCGATAATTTTAGATATTTTCTTATCTAATATTGAAAACAGTGATTAGCTTTTGTAAGTAAGAAAAATAACCTTTTCGAAATTAGTGGGACGATCGGAAAGTCGTGTCGTGTTAAGAAAATCAATTCATACCGGAAAATTCTATCATTTAATTATTAGACATTGATCCCGATATCTGCTCTCTAATAATTACCGGGCAGAATTTTCCGGTACGAATTAATTTTCCCAACATGACAGACTTTGCGATCGATCCAATATTTAGCAATGCCACAAGTTCGTTTATTTTCTTTTCTGAAGGGATTAAAATACATATATATATATATATTTGGAGTTTGAATTAACCGATACAATAAAATACAGGAAAGAAAAATCATGCATCAAGCATAGATTATGAAATTCACCGCTTCCACAATACTGTAACGAAATCTCACCGTTTAAACAGATAAATGAAGATATTTAAGTAAATAATAATAATAATAAATAAAAACAACAGCAAATACGTAACATTTTAAAACAAAGTTCCGGAAAATTACCGTCAAGAGTAGTTTAATGAAAGACAATCGAATTCTTTTGTGCACTTCTGTATGTGATCAAAATTTAGTTCAGTTCGAAAATTCATAACTTCATTGAAAATTCATCTTCAGCAATTTGCTATAGTACAGGTGTTCTCAAACTATGGTACGCGTACCAGTATTGGTACATGAAGCCAGGGCCGAAACTAGCCTTTTTTGCACCTGGGGCAAGCATGGACTTTGGCGCCCCCCTCCCCTCCTCTTCCACAAAGTATTTTACAGAGAGAGTTTTACTAATTTTCTAATAGCCGACTTATTTTAAAATTTAAAATATGTAATACTGAACTACGTAATCTACAATTACAGATCCAAGAGGGGGGTCACGGGGGTCATGACTCCCCTCTGAACACCAACAAGAATATTCTAAAGATCATTTTTAAAATGAAATATACAGTAGAGTCCCGATTATACGAGTCCTGCTTAACCAAGTTTCCGCTTTAACGGAGTTATTTTCTTCTGATGGACTGATGGCTTCTATTATTATGAAACAGCCATTATAAATGAAGTGTTAGGTGAAGATGAAAGAGCAGTCGTAAAAAGTTAGAACTCTGATTTTCTGGTCAGAATGGGAAGAAAAAATTATGGCCATTTTTTTTCTTCCCATTCTGACCAGAAAATCAGAGTTCTAACTTTTTACGACTGCTCTTTCATCTTCACCTAACACTTCATTTATAATGACTGTTTCATAATAATAGTAGCCACCAGTCCATCAGAAGAAAATGATCCATTCCAAAAGTATAATTCCTTCATTTGGCGCCCCTTTGTTCTTGCGCCCCGGGCGCCAGAGGGGGCACATGCCCCCTCTGCCCCCCCCCCCCTCCCCTTAGTTTCGGCCCTGCATGAAGCTCTGTTTATTGGTACGCGAAAGTATGATACTGGTACGTGAAATAAAATAAAAAATTACAACATGTGAAATCAAAAAGCAGCCCAATCCCACTTCCTTCCCTCCGCGTTCTTGATGTTTCAGTTCACCGGCTCCGTGGCGTTCTGACAACGTTTTGCATGGTAATTTGGATTAGAATTTTTAGATAAACGGAACTAATATTCAGTAGATGTTGAGTTGCCCTTTCATACACCCTTAAAAAAAAAAAAAAAAAAAAAAAAAAAAAAAAAAAAAAAAAAAAAACATTTCTTCTATTACTATATTGTATGTGTGTATATTACTTGTTTCAACGAATTTCGATCTCGCATTAATAAGCAGTTTACTTTCAGAAGGCATGTAAATTTCTTATGTAGGTTATTCACTTATTAAATTTTCTTACGTGTATTTTACTAATATAAACATAGTATTCATATAACAAAAAATTGACGATCAAGGCGACTTCAAATGGGTATTTTTTCCCATGTTTAACAAAGCTATGCAGTAGTTTTATATTTAAGCTAGGGGGCTCTGCCCCCTGCAAGCTACGCTCGCCAACCCCCGTTCAGACACTGCAGAATCTAAAAGCACTCTAATCTGACCGGTTTTAAAAAGATTAGAGAAGACTGAATTATACTGAAAAAACCTGTAGCGATTTCCCTGCAAACGGGTTTTCATTCAATTCCCTTTGATTGCGAAAAATTAAGGTAGAATCAGTTGCTGTTAAGACATCCAATGGTTTTTTTTTTAAATTTTCTTATACCCATATTTCAGGCATTATAGTAGCCATTAGTATAGACACTTTTTCCACATCTGTTTAACATTAATATATAAAGACTCATGACACTTAATTTTCATTTAAAAAAAATCTTTTATCTTTCTTTTTGTACATATTAAAATCGAAATCCACAATTTACACTCTCTTCATCATGTGGAAAAAGTGTCTATACTAATGGCTACTATAATGACTGAAATATGGGTATAAGAAAATTTAAGTGTAATATGGGCATTAAATAAGACAGGAATTCCTGTCGAAAAACACTGGCTAAACATCCAATGGTTGTTTTCGTGTTTGGTTAAAGAAGATCAGTTAAAGATTTGAAAAGAAGCTAAAATAAAATGAATTAAGTAAACAGAGTCTTTGTCTCTCGGTATTTTTTAACAGCATTATAAAACGATTGACATAATTTACTATAATTACTAAAATTTGCTGCTTTAACCCCTTCAAGGGAAGTGGTTCATTTTTGGACCACTTAATTTTAATTCTTAAATGCCACATTAGCACCAGAATATTGGGATGGAAATTTCCCTTTTATTAGGTAAGTGAACAAAAGAATTTTTGTACATCGAAATTTGTTTGTAAATTCGGGTGCCATTCACTGATTTCAAGAATTTACGAATAGAAGTGCCTTGTCTGTGAAAGGGTAAAACGCATATTAATGTATTTATTATTTTAAAGTTTCCTTTCCCTTTTAATATTCACGTGTAAATACAGTTTTCAAGACATAATTTTAAATATTTTCCTGCTTTTAACACGTACTCATTTAATAGTAATTTAAAAGGGTTTTTTTTCTGTTTTTAATAGTCACGTGAAAATAAATTTTTAATCGTTAGGGAATATTATTCTTTGCGCTATTTTTAGAATTAAAAACAATCTCTATAATAATAGCCTAAGTCATGTGACTATCATCAACAGCTCCAGGCGTATCCCTTCTCTTTTTATATTCCAGGCGGCCATTTTGGTACTTTAATGTTAGCCAGCCACAGGTGTGATAAGTCGCCGAATATTAATCTATCGCCATTATTTTGTTTATATTATAATAGTCCAAGTCATGTAACTGCCATAAACAACGGGCTGATTCCTTCGCTTTTCATAAGAAAGGTTTCCATTTTGAATAAAGAATCAAAATTATTTTTTCGAATAACACCACATAAAAGTTGCCATGATCGCAAAGAATTCCTGGTATTTTTATGTTAGCCGGGTGAAAATCTCCCCAAAAGCTTTTTTTTTTAACTCGCCAATTGGCATTTTTTTTATTTTTCCAGTGGTAAATTAAAACAATGCTACTTGGTTATCCCATCGACCAAAAATCTGTCGCCAAACTATAAGATTAAATGCCAATAATGGTTGATCGTAAATGTCACATTCACTTGACTTTAAGTAAGTTACACATGTTCACGCCATCAAGTGATTTTTATTTCGACGTTTTATTTGTACTTTTATTAATGTTATACTAATTTATTTGTTCTTTTGTTATTTAAAAAAAAAAAAAAATATGTCAATTTGTATAATTTGGCGAATTTGGTCGACGGGAGAAGTAATAACATTAAAACGCTGCTTTGAAGTGGAAATTAAATCTCATGATTTGTTGCATTGTCACATACGCACCGGGTTTGGCGTGATTTTTTTACGACGATTTGGCGAAAACCTCGTTTTCAAATATCTGTTACATATGTATTTTTAAATTATTTTCTGTTATTTTTAAAATGAAATAACAATAAATAAATAAAAAAAATAATTAATAACTATAGAACAAAACAATTTATAACATTTTTTGTAAATAAAAAGAAAATAAATTCAAATAAACATTTATTAATAAATAAGCAACAATAGCCGGGTTACCATGTCAGGCAAAATAACGCCATTTTGGCTCCAATTAGGTACCCCGTTGCGTATATGACATCTGTGCCTAAATATTTTTCTTTTCGTTTCGTTTAAAAAAAAGAATGAAGTAAAAGCCATTTATTTTAAAGGTTTTAATTTTAAATGAAAGTTCTGTATTAAATAAAATGATAATGAAATACAAATTTAATTATTAATAAAAGTAACATGATGCATTTCTTAGCATACATTTAAGGGAGGCCAAACTTGTCGCCAAATTAATTTAAAATAACCTTTTCTAAAATATAAAAAAAAATATCTGTTATGATTAAAATTTGAGTTGCCATCATTAGAAAAAAGTATTTAAAATGCGAAAAAAATTAATATTTCGAAAACAAATTCAAATTTTAAAATTCTAACACCAGTTTTGAGATCTGTGGATCAATACGGATTTTTGGTGTTATTTTCATCGCAAAGTATTCCATATTTTAAGAGAAATCGCCGTGAAACGTAATCAGTTGTTTAATCAGTCGTTTCATAGAATCGTTACATAAATTCGTTTCATTAGGATTTTATATATATAGGGTAGATATGTCTTTATTTGTCACTTAGAAATAATACACTTTACATACACAAAAAATATTAAAGTCAATATAAGCACCCATTTAATAATGTAATGTATTTCAGTAAAATCTTCTCAGACGGAAGCACAAAAGACTGGAAAAATTGACTTTTTAGACATATTCCGTTAACACAGGTTTTTACTTTCTTCTATATTTACAAGAAGAAAGTATTGGTTTCATGAAAATTTTCGAATTCCAGTTTTCGACGGATTTACACGTTTTATGAGTCAGAGATTCCAAAAAACATGTTTTTACAAAATGTCTGTCTGTGAGTCTGTCTGTCTGTCCGTCTGTCTGTCTGTCCGTCCGTCTGTCTGTCTGTATGTGACACAAATTTTGTGGGCGCTCTATCTCAAGAACTAATGGACGAAATTTCACAAAACTTCATATTTAGTTAGACCTTGATATAAACTGGAACTGATTAGTTTTTGGTGAAAATCGCCCAACAGGTGGCGCTGCTATGCGGCATTTTTAACGATTTCTGCAATAGCTGTATCTCAAGAACTACTGCACGGATTTTCATAAAACTTCAGATTCAGTTAGTCCAGGATATAGTTTGGTGCTGATTACTTTTTTTGTGAAAATCGCCCAACAGGTGGCGCTGGTATGCTGCATTGTTCATGATTATCGCAATAGCTCTAACTCAAGAAAAAATGCACGGATTTTCATCAAACTTCAGATTCAGTTAGTCCCTGATATAAATTAGTGCTGCTTAATTTTTGGTACAAATCTCCCAACAGGTGGCGCTGCTGTGCTGCATTTTTCACGATTTCCACAAGAGGTGTATCTCAAGAACTATTGCACGGATTTTCATCAAACTTCAGATTTAGTTAGTCCTTGACATGAATTGATGTATAAATTAGTGCCGTTTAATTTTTAGTGTAAATCGCTCAACAGGTGGCGCTTCTGTGCTGCATTTTTCACGATTTCCACAAGAGCTGTATCTCAAGAACTATTGCACGGATTTTCATCAAACTTCAGATTTAGTTAGTCCTTGACATGAATTGATGTATTAATTAGTGCTGTTTAATTTTTGGTGTAAATCGCTCAACAGGTGGCGCTTCTATGCTGTATTTTTTTGCGATTTCCACAATAGCTTTATCTCAAGAACTAATGCTTGGATTTTCAACAAACTTCAGATTCAGGTATACCTTGATATCGTTTAGTGCTGTTTACTTTTGGTGTAAATCGCTCAACAGGTGGCGGTGCTATGCTACATTTTTTCAGAATTTCCGCTATAGCTCTATCTCAAGAACTAATGCGCGAATTTGCATCCAACTTCAAATTCAGATATACTTTGATATGAATTGGTGCTAAATCGTTATTTCTTGTACTATTTAAATGATTTAATTGACGTGATTTATATAGAAGAAAGTTTTGTGATGGCCACAACTTACTAGTTCTGTATTAGCTTTGAGTTTATCACCTGGTGGTACGTGGAAGTATAAACTTCTATTAAAGGGTACTTAGGTCTAAAAGTTTAGAAACCCCTGCTCTAGTAAACGGAAAAGCAATCGATTTTTTTTTCTCTTTTTTCGTACAATCCTAAATATTTTCTGTAGATTTTTATGCACCACATATTAAGAACATTAACTTCAAGTAAAAAATGCATAACGTAACTAAAAAAAATCCCTGCCTCCTCGGCCTACAGACGGAGGTAGATTTCGAAGTTGAGTACTAATTTCACCAACAAAAATTAAATCAAGATTAGAGATAAACAGAGTGTAACAATTTCATCTGGCCACTTTTGACGAGTTTTTTAGCCCCCGGTACGGTATGCTGTTTATTTCTCCCAGCTTATTTTGTGTAGTCTCCAAAAAATAACGTTACCTTACAGAAGCCAGCCGTAAAATAAAGCAGTACTCTTAAATATTCTATAGCAATTTTTTAAACTTCTAAGTACCGCACATTTTCAATTTTCATACCGTCGTATTCGGAAAAAAGGTACTTTTTAATGCAATTTTTTTTAAAACTACATCTCCATTTATTTTTGAGATATTAATTTTTTTGTAGTTTATGGAGCGATTTGCTTAATGTTGGCAACGGAAGAACTCCATTTCTGTAGAAAGGGAAAGAAGCATAGCAATTATATCTTTTTGTTGCCATTTTCTCATAAAAACTGAAAAAAAAAATTATTAAAATACGTGCTATTTTGAAAAAAAATATAAATGAAGGATTTCTGATAAAACATGGAGCTATTAGAAACTAAATTTAATTTTGAATATCTATATTAATAGTACAAACAAATGAAGGCCTGTGAATATTTAGATAGCCGATTTTTTTTGTCGAGTTTTTTGAATGACTAAATCTCTCTCTCTCTCTTTTTTTTTTTTTTTAATCTGTGTATTATTTAGCGATAGTGACGTCCTAAGCGCACTTTACTGTAGATGTTGTTTAACACTGGATCGCAAATGATGAATTCTTCAGCGGATGTAGATGACGTCACTTTATGTAAAATAAAATCGCGTGTTATAAGTCTTAAAATTGAACTGCAGTAGAGTCCCGATTATCGGAGTTTCCGCTTTCACCGAGTTATTATCTTCTGATGGACTGATGGCTTCCATTATCATTTATAATGACTGTTTCATAATAATGGAAGCCATTAGTCCATCAGATGAAAATGATCCATTCTAAAGGTATAAGTTCGATTAACTCTTATAATTGGGATTCTACTGATCTATTTTTATATACATGCTAGGGGGCTCTGCCCCCTGCAAGCTACGCTCGCCAACCCCCGTTCAGACACCGCAGAATCTAAAATCACGCTAATTTGGTCGGTTTTTAAAGGATTAGGGAAGATTGAATTATAATGAAAAAACCTATAGCGATTTCCCTGTAAACGGGTTTCCATTAAATTCCCTTTGATTGCGAAAATTTAAGGCCGAATCAGTTGCTGTCAAGACATCCAATGATTGTTTTCGTGTCTGATTAAAGAAGATCAATTAAACATTTGAAAAGAAGCTCAAATAAAATGTATTAAGTAAACAGAGTCTTTGCCGAGCGGTATTTTTTAACAGCGTTATAAAACGATTGATATAATACAATTTACTACAATTACTGCAATTTACTGCTTTAACCCCTTCAAAGGCGGTGGTTCATTGGACCACTTAATTTTAATTCTTAAATGCCACATTGGCACCAGAATATTGGAATGAAAATTTTTCTTTTATTAAGTAAGTGAACAAAAGTATTTTCGTATTTCGAAATTTGTTTGTAAATTCCGGTGCCATTCACTGATTTGAAGATTTTACGAATAGAAGTACCTTGCCCCTGAAAGGGTTAAACACATATTAATGTATTTATTATTTTAAAGTTTCCTTTCTCTTTTAATATTCACGTGTAAATACAATTTTCAAGACATAATTTTCAATATTTTCCTGCTTGTAACACGTACTCATTTAATAGTAATTTTAAAGTTTTTTTTTCTGTTTCGAGTAGCCATGTGTAAATAAATTTGTAATCGTAAGGAAATATTATTCTTTGAGCTGTTTTTAGAATTGAAAACAATTTCTATAATAATAGCCTAAGTCATGTGACTATCACCAACAGTTCCTTCGCTTTTCATAAGGAAGGTTTCCATTTTGATTAAAGAATCAAAATTATTTTTTCGAATAAAACTACATAAAAGTTGCCATGATCGCAAAGAATTCTTTGTACTTTTATGTTAGCCGGGTTCAAATCTCGCCAATAGCTTTTTTCGGTACTTTTCTGTTATAAGGACACCATGCCAAAATGTATGCTAATGCACCAATTATTTCAAACCTGATCGTGAAAAGGATTTTTGGTACTACTTAGTTATACCGTCGATCAAAAATCTATCGTCAAACTATAAGATTAAATGCCGATAATGGTTGATCGTAAATGTCACATTCACTTGACTTTAAGCAAGTTACAC
The DNA here is from genome assembly GCA_963932465.1 of Maratus speciosus. Taxonomy (NCBI): domain Eukaryota; kingdom Metazoa; phylum Arthropoda; class Arachnida; order Araneae; family Salticidae; genus Maratus; species Maratus speciosus. The sequence continues at coordinate 364,982,119 of OZ010792.1, forward strand.
GTGTTTACGTCATCAAGTGATTTTTATTTCAACGATTTATTTGCATTTTTATGAATGTTATACTAATTTATTTGTTCTTTCGTTAGTTTAAATAAAAATTATGTCAATTTATTAATTTGGCGAGTGGTTTGGCGATTTATATAATTTGGCAAAATTGGTCGACGGGATAACTAAGTAGTACCGGATTTTTATTGTAAACCATGCGAAACATTGTGATTTGCTATTATTTGCTATACTTTATTGTAAAACAGTTATTTGTTCACTTATTTTAAGCATATATTTGCGATTTAGTAAAATAGTTCGTAAAAGTCTGTAGTCTCTAAATGTTATATTTTTAAAAGGCTCACTTTACTATCGACAGTGTTTTTTCTTTTATTTTTCAAATGTTTCAATTCACGTGATTTTCATTTTGCGCCAACTATTAAGCTTGGCGACAATGGTGTCCGTACAACGAAAACGTACCATTTTTTATAACTCGTAAGTTAGCATTTTTTTATTTTTCGAGTGGTAAATTAAAACGGTACTACTTGGTTATCCATTCACCAAAAATCTATTGCCAGACTAGATTAAATGCCAATAATGGTTGATCGAAAATGTAACATTCACTTGACTGTAAGGAAGTTACACGTGTATACGCCATCAAGTGATTTTTATTTCGACGCTTTATTTGTATTTGTATTTTTATACTAATTTATTTGTTCTTTCGTTATTTAAAATAAAAATTACGTCAACTTGTATAATTTGGCAAGTGGTTTGGCGATTTATATAATTTGGCGATATTGGTCATTTGCTTTGAATTTGAAATTAAATGTCATGATTTCTTGCATTACTTAATATTTAACACAGATGTCATATAAGCACCGGGTTTAGCGTGATATTTTTTACGACAATTTTGTCGAAAACCTCGTTTTCGAAAACCAGTTACGTTATTTATTTTAAATTATTTTCTATTGTTTTAAATATTTTCTATTATTTTTAAAATGAAATAACAATAAATAAAAAAAAATTAATTAATAACTATAGAACAAAGCAATTTGTAACTCCTTTTTTTTTTTTTTTAATAAAATGAAAATAAATGAAAATAAACATTTATTAATGAATAAGCAACAATAGCCGGGTTACCATGTCAGGCAAAATAACCCCATTTTGGCGCCAATCAGGTACCCCGGTGCGTATATGACATCTGAACCTAATATTTTTCTTTTCGTTTCGCTCAAAAAAAAGAGAAAGAAGTGAAAGCCATTAATTTTAAATGTTTCAGTTTTAAAGGAATGTTTTGTATTAAATAAAATAATAACGAAATAGAAAAAAAAAAAAAAAAAGCATTTTTCTAAGGAGATTTAAGGGAGGCCAAACTGGTCGCCAAATTAATTTAAAATTATAACCTTTTCTGAAATTTGAAAAAAAATATCTGTTATGATTGAAATTTGAGTTGCCATCATTAGAAAAAAAGTATTTAAAATTAGAAAAAAAAATTAATATTTCGAAAACTAATTCGAATTTAAAAATTCTAATACCAGTTTTGAGATCTGTGGATCAATACGGATTTTTGGTGTTAATTTCATCGCAAAGTATTCCATATTTCAGGAGAAATCGCCGTGAAACATAATCCAGTCGTTTCATAAAATCGTTACATAAATTCGTTTCAATTCAGTCGTTTCATTAGGATTTTATATATATAGGGTAGATATTTTTTTGCCATCGGGGGCGACACTAAATTCTGAAAAAGCAGAATTCCTGTTTTCTAGTAATTTCATTTTTCTGTAAGAGCTGGTTTTATCAGAATCATGTTAATACGATAATTTTTTCTTCAACTCCAATTCTTTTTTTTTTTTTTTTTTTTTCTGTAAGAGTTGGTCCTATCAAAAACTTCTCGGTATAAAAGTTGTAGATAATATTAAGAAGATTTATAATAAATTCAAGCGGATTTGATATCTTGCGAATTGACGAATTTATGATTTTTTTTTCCTCAATCCCCCTTTTTTTAGGGTTTCGTTCATCTGACGAAACCCTATTCGTCTCGCTCCTCTGTCTGTCTGTCTGTCCGTCATAGAGCCCGTTCTCAGAAACTATACATGTTGGAGACATGAAATTTTGGGTACTTATAGCTGAACACCTCACATTATACGACAAATCATAAAATTTTGAAAAAGTCGTACATTTAACCCTTTGGGCACCCGCATGTGTATTTTAAACAATTCTTTCTAAGTGAGCTCCTAATTATGTTGTAGACATGAAATTTTGGGTACTTATAGCTGAACACCTCACATCATACGACAAATGATAAAATTTTGAAAAAGTCGTACATTTAACCCTTTGAGCTCCCGTATGTGTATTTTAAACAATTCTTTCTAAGTGAGCTCCTAATTAATTTGGAGGCGTGAAATTTTGCATACTTATAGTTAAACGCCTCACATCAAATGACAAATCGTAAAATTTTAAAAGTGTCGTACGTTTAACCCTTTGGGGTCCCACATGTGTATTTTAAACAATTCTTTTTAAGTGAGCCCCTAATTAGGTTGGAGGCGTGAAATTTTGCATACTTATAGCTGAACACCTCACATCAAACAACAAATTATAAAATTTTAAAAATGTCGTAAGTTTAACCCTTTGGGGTCCCACATGTGCATTTTAAACAATTCTTTCTAAGTGAGCCCCTAATTATGTTCGAGACATGACATTTAGGGGACTTATAGCTGAACACCTCACATCATACGACAAATGATAAAATTTTGAAAAAGTCGTACATTTAACCCTTTGGGCTCCCGCATGTGCATTTTAAACAATTATTTCTAAGTGAGCTCCTAATTAGTTTGGAGACGTGAAATTTTGCATACTTATAGCTGAACACCTCACATCAAACGACAAATCATAAAATTTTGAAAAAGTCGTACATTTAACCCTTTGGGCTTCCGCATGTGTATTTTAAACAATTCTTTCTAAGTGAGCTCCTAATTAGTTTGGAGTCGTGAAATTTTGCATACTTATAGCTGAACACCTCACATCAACCGACAAATCATAAAATTTTGAAAATGTCGTACGTTTAACCCTTTGGGGTCCCACGTGTATTTTAAACAATTCTTTCTAAGTGAGCCCCTAATTAGGTTGGAGGCGTGAAATTTTGCATACTTATAGCTGAACACCTCACATCCAACTACAAATCATAAAATTTTGAAAAAGTCGTGCATTTAACCCTTTGGGGTCCCACACGTGTATTTTAAACAATTCTTTCTAAGTGAGCCCCTAATTATGTTGGAGACATGAAATTTTGGGTACTTATAGCTGAACACCTCACATCATACGACAAATGATAAAATTTTGGAAAAGTCGTACATTTAACCCTTTAGGGTCCCGCATGTGTATTTTAAACAACTCTTTCTAAGTGAGCTCCCAATTAGTTTGGAGACGTGCAATTTTGCATACTTATAGCTGAACACCTCAAATCAAACGACAAATCATAAAATTTTGAAAATGTCGTACATTTAACCCTTTGTGCTCCCACATGTGCATTTTAAACAATTCTTTCTAAGTGAGACCCTATTTAGGTTGGAGGCGTGAAATTTTGCATACTTATAGCTCAACACTTCTGATCTCACGTCAAATAATAAATTTTGAAAAAGTTTTATGTTTAACCCTTTCAACTCCAGCTTGTGTATTTTAAGCCATTCTTTCTAACTGAGCTCCTAATTAAATTGGAGATTTGGAATTTTGCATACTTATTGCAGAACACCTGAGGCCAGGCGACAAATCATAAAATCTTGAAAAAGTCTTACGTTTAACCCTTTGAGCTACCACATATGTATTTGAAGCAATTCTTTCTAAGAGATAATTCTTTCCTAATTAAGTTGGTGACATGAAATTTTGCATATGTATAGCTGAATGCCTTAGACCACACGACAAATCATAAAATTTTCAAAAAGTCTTTTATTATTTACCCCTCTGGGCTCTAACTTGTGTATTTTAAGCAATTTTTCTAACCTCCGCCCTTTTAACCCGGGGAGTAATTTTCCAACTTTTGCCGACACTCCTTTGACCATTCTTTCATATTATGCACCATAGCCTTATATATTTTAGTTCCATTTTTTTCCGCCAGGTGCGCCTACGTATCTCGGGTGCTATGGGCCCAATCCCCTCGATTAATATATCTATGGATAGTATGTAAAACGGATTTTCGTTCGGATACAGGTTTGTTTAGAATCAACTGCGCTCCCTGGTTGTGAAATGTGGAACTAACAGATATTTCAAAAGGATAAAGTGTTTTGAAAGGAATATTAAACGAAACCCTCTGTGCGATCTGTGATCACACTTACCCACTTGTTCGTTTTTAATTTTTCTCCCGGTAAGAGTTGATCCTATCAAAAACATGTCAATATAAAAGTTGTAGTAGTATTAAGAAGATTTAGAATAAAATTAAGTGAATTTCATATTTTTAGAATTAACGAAGTTATGAACTTTTCTCTCTCTAAAACTCTATGCTTTTCGCCCGTTGAGCCCATTTTTAATTTTATTAAAAATCTGTCATACACAAATTTTTGGCCCTTTTCCTAGAAGTAATATATAATAACTTTAAACTCATTCCATATATATTATAATTAAGAAGTTATGGAGTGTTTTTGTTTTTTTTCGGTGTTCACAAAACCCCTCCCTATTTCCATTCCCTTGGTCCGATTGTGCCCATTAACGAACTTGACCGAGATTTTCCGCCCCTTAATTTTATGTATCAGTTTGGAAGAGATTTGTGCGAAATTATGGAAGTTATCATGCCCATAAAAAAGTGATATATCTACCCTATATACCGGGTGATTATAATTAAAGTTACGATTTCAAAAATCGATAATTTTAAAACTGATCAGAATGACTTGATATTTGAGCAGAACAATCCTGAGGCAATGAAATTTTGTTTGGCGAAGGAAAAATATCAGTTCCAAAATGTGCCGATAGATGGCGCTGTCGGGGTTCACATTATCTGGAGATATGAAAATTACTAATACGTGACATGCGCACCGCAGACATAGCTGCCATAAAAATGCAGAGCCTCTTTGCCCGAATGCTTCATCATGACTCTGACTATGAAGAATCGCGCTCTGCTCTTGATGCTTTTTTATAAGAACGATGACTGTGCACTTACATGTATTAGGAAGTTTCGGACATTAAAATCCATAAACAGGGGTCCAATAAGCATAAATGGTCTGTGAAAAATGATTACTAAATTCGAAGAGATTGTTCATTTAACGTTGAGCGGGATAGAGGAAGGAAACCAGTTTCGACTACGGCCATGGAAGATGTGGCTACAGCATTACAAGAACAGACTCACAGTGAGGCTGGAATCAGCAGTGCACGGAGAATTGGCCGAATACTGGATATGCCGAGCAGCACGGTGCGTAAAGTTCTACGGAACATCTTGCGCTGTTATCCGTACAAGATAACTCATGTGCAGGACCCGCTGACCTGGAAGCACGTCAATCTTTTGCACTACAATTTCTTGTCCGGATGGAAGTGGGCAACGGATGACCATGGAACATTCTGCGGTCTGACGAAGCCCACTTTCGTTTGCAAAGTTCTGCAAATTCGCAAAATTGCAGCATATGGGCGACCGAGAATCCGTCCCAGCTACAGCCATTACCTCTTCAGTCTGAAAAGGTCACTGTGTGGTGCGGAATAACGACAGCGTTTATCGTCGGTCCGTTTTTCTTCGAGGAGATCACACCTGCGGGTTCCGTTACCTGCACCGTTACTGGCAAGTGGTGTGAAGCACACTTTTGCGTAACCATGTCCTCCCGGCACTTCAGCAGCGTCAGTGTGTGGATCGCACAATATTCATGCAAGATGGCTCTCCGTATATTGCTACTCCTGTGAAGCAGCTACTGAGTTCTAATTTCGGAGATGATAGGATCATAAGCCGCCATTTTCCAACAACGTGGCCGCAACGTTCCCCCGGATTAAACCTGTGTGGTTTCTGGCTTTGGGGGTACCTGAAGAGTGTTGTTTACAACAGGCGGATTCAGAATCTAGCCGATTTGAAGGCAAGCATCACACATCACACCCATTGCATCAGTACAGATACCCTCTGATCTGTTGTGGAGCATGCCGTTTAGCGCTTCCAATTACTAGCGGAACAAGGCGGAGGGCATATCGAACAACTTATGTTTTAATCATCAGTAAGGTGTTTGTTCCATGCAGCTCTTTTTTTTTTTAATTTTTGTCATTATCGCTGTTGTCGCTGTAAACACGGGGTCTTGTCTTTTCGCTAATAAATTTTTAGTAAACCCCTGAACTCTATTTTTTTCTTTTGACTAACAACATTCCTGTGTTTAACGATTACATTTTTGGTCTTTCCCCCTGACATTACGCTGACAACGCCATCTATCGGCACATTTTGGAACTATTTTTTTCCTTTGCCAAACAAAATTTCATTGCCTCACGATTGTTCTGCTAAAATATCAAGTCATTCTGACCAGTAGTTTTAAAATTATCGACTTTTGAAAGCGTAACTTTAATTATAATCACCCGGTATATAAAATCCTAATGAAACGAATTTATGAAATGATTTCATGAAACGACTGAATAAACAACTGATTATGTTTCACGGCAATTTCTTCTAAAATATGGAATATTTTGCGATGTAATTAACACCAAAAATTCGTATTGATCCGCAGATCTCAAAACTGGTATTAGAATTTTTAAATTCGAATTAGTTTTCGAAATATTATTTTTTTTCTTATTTTAAATACTTTTCTCTAATGATGGCAACTCAAATTTTAATCATAACAGATTTTTTTTTTCATATTTTAGAAATAAGGTTATTATTTTAAACTAATTTGGTGACCAGTTTAGCCTCCCTTAAATGCACTCTAAGAAATGTACAGATCAAATTCAAAATATTAGAATAATTAAGGAAAGGTAATAAAAAAAAATTATTTTTCATTTTTTTTTTTTTTTTTTTTTTTTTTTTTTGAGACTAAGTAAATGCAATTAAATTTCTTATAAATTAAATCTGGAATGTTTAGATAAGATTTTAACATTTAGAAAATATAAAATACAGTACAATAAATTAGGTATACAGCTTTCTGAAACACATTAAAATATTAGAATAAAATTTAGATCGGTTCAAAATATTAGAATATTTTATTTTACGCAACAATATTACTTCAGGAATATGAAGTAAATGGTAGTTAATAAGTTGTAGCATCCCCTTAGGCTTTCCTAACAGCGCACAATCGATTTTGCATACTATATACAAGGTGTTTACAAACATTTCGATCAACATTAGCCCAAATAGACTTTATACGTGCCACTAACTCAGTTTTACTTCAAGGAGGATTTTCTTGTAGTTTTTTCTTCATTATACACCATAAGTTTTCGATGGGATTCAAGTCTGGTGAGTTTGGTGGCCAAGAAAGCACCTTAATGTTGCGTTGGAGGAACCAATTCTTAGTTGACACCGAGGTATGCGGTGACGCTAAATCTTTTTGAAAGATGAAATCATCTTCAAGTAAATCTTCTGATGATGGAATCATGTAATACTATTCCAAAATTTCTTGATATTTTTGAGAGTTAACCTTTTCGTAGACGATGCATAACTTTCCAGGTTCTTGTGCACTCATGCAACCCCAAACCGCATGACAGTAGCAGCAAATTTTACGGAACGTTTAAGGCATTCTTTATCAAATGCTTCTTGCTTCATTCTCCAAACTCGAATACCTTGATTATCATATGAAAGACAAAACATAATTTTATCACTAAATACTTATCAATAAATCTTCTTTGCTCCATAAACGTTATGATTCACACCAATTCAATCTTATACGCTTTTGTTTTGTAGTCATGAGAGGTTTTGTTTTCGGTACGCGAGATTCAAACTTAAATTTATAGACGTCTTAATTAATGTTGTCGATGCAGAAACTTCAACTCTTTCTTCTTTCCATTTTCACTGCAAGAATCGCACACTTTTAAAACGGCTTTTCTTAACTATATGCATGTCATGTTTCCTGTTGTCTCGAGCAAATGTTTTTGGTTTTCGGCCGCCATTTTGGCGATTATTTTGAAAATTTCCATTTTTTTAATATTGTGTTAGTATTTTACTAACGCTTGATTACGAACAATGTAAATAATTCGCTATATAACATTGATTTTTACCGTGCCGATACAAATCAACCATACGAAGTTTAATAGATTCAGGAATATCACTCACACGACCCATTTTAAGACGAAAAAGTAAACAAACTGCAAAAAGAATACTGATTTTAAATAAAATCGTCTGAATTTAATCAATGATGCCACCAGTTATGAATTGGTGATAACTAAAGGAGAATTAATGTGAAATATTCTAATATTTTGAACCATTTGAATAAATATTTTAATATTTTAACTTTTCAAAATAATTTTTTTCAATTAATCTTTTCAAAAATGTTATTAATTTTAAGATAATAAATAAATTTAATCAACAATAACTTCTTAATAAAAATATGGTTTGCACATTTGCATTAAAGGACATTAAATTACCAAACGGTATTTTCAATTTGTAAAAAAAAGTTATTATTCTAATATTTTGAATATGAGTTGCATCATGTTACTTTTATTCATAATTCAATTTGTAGTTCATTATCATTTTATTTAATACAAAACTTTCATTTAAAACTGAAACATATAAAATAAATGGTTTTCACTTCTTTCTTTTTTTTAAACGAAACGAAAAGAAAAATATTAGGCACAGATGTCATACGCAACGGGGTACCTAATTGGCGCCAAAATCGCGTTATTTTGCCTGACATGGTAACCCGGCTATTGTTGCTTATTTATTAATAAATGTTTATTTGAATTTATTTTCTTTTTTATTTACAAAATTGTTATAAACTGTTTTGTTCTATAGTTATTAATTAAACTTTTTTTATTTATTATTATTTCATTTTAAAAATAATAGAAAATAATTTAAAAATACATATGTAACTGATATTCGAAAATGAGGTTTTCGCCAAATTGTCGTAAGAAAAGTTCCAGCCAAACCCGTTGCGTATATGACAATACAACAAATCATGACATATCACAATATTGAAATATATATTTGCTTAAAAGACGTTATAAAAACACATTAGAAGTAAAACAAAAATCTATATTGACATGCTTCAACTCTTTTACTGTGTCGACATCAGAATGTATAACAGAAAATTACAAATACAATGCACATGAAAAATGGAAAAAGTCATCGAAATCATGACATTTAATTTCAACTTCAAAGCAATGTTTTAATGGTAATACTTCTCCCGTCGACCAATTTCGCCGACTTATATAAATCGCTAAACCACTCATCAAATTATACAAATTGACATAATTTTTTTTATTTTAAATAACAAAAGAACAAATAAATTAGTATAACATATTAATAAAAATACAAATAAAACGTCGCAATAAAAATCACTTCATGGCGTAAACGCGTGTAATTTCCTTAAATTCAAGTGAATGTCACATTTACGATCAACCATTATTGGCATTTAATCTCATAGTTTGGCGACAGATTTTTTGTCGATGGGACAACTAAGTAGCACCGTTTTAATTTACCACTCGAAAAATAAAAAAAGGCTAACTGGCGAGTTTAAAAAAAGCTATTGGCGAGATTTGCACCCGGCTAACATAAAAGTACCAGGAATTCTTTGAGATCATGGCAACTTTTATGTAGTGTTATTCGAAAAAATAATTTTGATTCTTTAATCAAAATGGAAACCTTTCTTATGAAAAGCGAAGTGATCAGCCCGTAATTGTTTATGGCAGTTACATGACTTGGACTATTATAATATAAGTGAAATAATGGCGATAGAATAATATTTGGCGACTTATCACACCTGTAGCTGGCTAACATTAAAGTACCAAAATGGCTGCCTGGAGTATAAAAAGCGAAGGGATTCGCCCAGAACTGTTGATGATAGCCACATGACTTAGGCTATTGTTATAGAGATTGTTTTCAATTTTAAAAACAGCGCAAAGAATAATATTTTCTAAAAATTAAAAATTTATTTACACGTGACTATTAAAAACAGAAAAAAAAAACTTTACAATTACTATTAAATGAGTACGTGTTAAAAGCAGAAAAATATTAAAAATTATGTCCTAAAAATTGTATTTGCAAGTGAATACTAAAAGAGAAAGGAAACTTTAAAATAATAAATACATTAATATGCGTTTAACCCTTTCAGGACAAGATACTTCTATTCGTAAAATCTTGAAATCCGTGAATGGCACCAGAATTTACAAACAAATTTCGAAATACAAAATTGCTTTTGTTCACTTACACTTGGGACACCCAACCAGGACGCCAACCGCGAGGTTAATGGAATTAATGCCCTGGCGGGAAAAAAGAACGCACCACTATCCAGCTCTACCACAGCCCGAACGGACCCGAACAACGGCAACATTAGAACTTACTAAAGTGAAGCAATGGCATATTCAAATATGCTAATAAATAAAAACTCGCTATGTTACAAAAAAAAAAAAAAAAAAAAAAAAAATACAAAATACAAAATTTTTCAGTATATATCAGGCTTTTCCAAAAACAGTTAAACTTAAAATCTGATATTCATATAGATTCTAAACAAGTGATTAAGGTTTAAAAGAGAAGTTCACCACTTGAGTGTTGAAAAAAAAAAAAAAAAAAAAAAATGAAAGAAATTGAATGAAAGAATTTTATGAAAGAAATTGTTCACTTACACTTAATAAAAGTAAAATTTTCATCCCAATATTCTGGTGCCAATGTGGCATTTAAGAATTAAAATTAAGTGATCCAAAAATGAACCACCGCCCTTGAAGGGGTTAAAGCAGTAAATTTTAGTAATTGTGGTAAATTGTATTATGTCAATCGTTTTATAACGCTGTTAAAAAATACCGGGAGGCAAACACTCTGTTTACTTAATTTCTTTTATTTTAGCTTCTTTTCAAAGTTTAATTGATCTTCTTTAACCAAACACGAAAACAACCATTGGATGTCTTAACAGCAACTGATTCGGCCTTAAATTTTTGCAATCAAAGGGAATTGAATGGAAACCCGTTTACAGGGACATCGCTACAGGTTTTTTTCAGTATAATTCAATCTTCTCCAATCTATTTAAAACCGATCAGATTAGCGTGCTTTTAGATTCTGCAGTGCCTGAACGGGGGTTGGCGAGCGTAGTTTGCGGGGGCCAGTGCCCCCTAGTATATATATATATATATATAGATAGATTTATATATATATATGTGTGTGTGTGTGTGTGTGTGTGAAATTCCGGCGACACTCTTATATATCGACGTAAATGTAGTATAGTAATCAATGCCAAAAACTTTACCAACCCTCCGTTATTCATGAGAACAACTCGAGTGCAATCGTGGTGGCGAATAGAAGGCAGACTCAAAAAACATGGAAGAATTTCCCGTTCAATAAATAATAGAGGCATCGTAACTTAAACGTCATTTATTTGGCAGACACACATTATGACAATCCCAGTAGACTAGCCATCGGTTCTCGAAATATAGCTGTATCACTTCATAATAAACTATATGATGTTAAATAGTATTAGAATCTACACAAATCAAAAGTCATACACCCCAAGTGACGGCTTGTTATTAAACAAATGAAAAACGTAAAAAATATCTGCACTCCCAGCCAATGCAACGGTACAAATACTCAAAGAAACGGGGCGCGAAAGGATACATTACAAGTGAAGAACCAACTCCATTGAAAGAGCCGGCAGGACGGGGAGGGAGACAGGCTACGATATGACGAGCTCCGGGAGAAGGAGGAGTACGCGTGACGTAGATGAATGGACTTATTATTCACGGCGTCAGATTTATAACGTAAACAGAATGCCGACGGGAAACTTGTAGTAATTATGGGATGTGGAATACCATAGGACGAAAATATTAAAAACATTGAAAGAAAAAGAATTTAATCTCAGAATAAAATCAAAGAAAGTAATTTAGTCGTTTTATAAGAAGTTAAGTTACGAACGGATTAAGGTTTTTAGAATAATAATTAAAGAATACGCAGGTTTAAAGGCATGAAATAAAAGACAAAATATATTTACGATACTATTAAAGCTAGGTAAAAAAGGGTAGATATTAAGAATTTGGAATAGTTTTACTAAGATAATAGACGAAAAATGTTTATTATTACTTATATATATATGGTTATTGCATCAATTTTGGTCAATTTTCATGTGTTTAAATGGTTTAATTGTACAATAAGTTTATATTCATATATTTGTGATTTCAAATTTATTATATATATATATATATAACCATTAAATAAACATTATATATATTATATAAACCAGTATAAGATTATATTTATCCTGAACCAGCACACACCCCCCCCCCCCGCCCTCACAGAACAAGAAAAATAACTATGTAAACATTAAAACTATAACAAAAACTAGGAAAAAATAGGCTGCGGCCTCATCGGCAGTGGGTTATGTTTCAAAAGCAGCCGAGCATTCGATAAAATATGCATTAGTGGCAGTGGGTTTCGGCCAGAACAGTGATAGCAAAATCAAATGTTAACATTCGATGGCTATTATCACATGCTCCCCCACCGGACCCTACGCCAACAATATTAAATGAATGCCTCACCTGGAACACAGTAAAAGATGCTAAAATATGTTCGTTGAAAAAACCACACTCAACCAACTTAGCCACATTGCCACAACCCAAATATAAAACATAAAACAAACTAAACAAAGCAGAATCCAACATCCAATCAACCAAGAATTAGGATTGGTTGATTGGATGTTGGATTCTGCTTTGTTTAGTTTGTTTTATGTTTTATATTTGGGTTGTGGCAATGTGGCTAAGTTGGTTGAGTTGTGGTTTTTTTCAACGAACATATTTTTAGCATCTTTTACTGTGTTCCAGGTGAGGCATTCATTTAATATTGTTGGCGTAGGGTCCGGTGGGGGAGCATGTGATAATAGCCATCGAATGTTAACATTTGATTTTGCTATCACTGTTCTGGCCGAAACCCACTGCCACTAATGCATATTTTATCGAATGCTCGGCTGCTTTTGAAACATAACCCACTGCCGATGAGGCCGCAGCCTATTTTTTCCTAGTTTTTGTTATAGTTTTAATGTTTACATAGTTATTTTTCTTGTTCTGTGAGGGGGGGGGGGGGGGGGTGCTGGTTCAGGATAAATATAATCTTATACTGGTTTATATTTAATTTATGTGTTTTACTGCAGCTGTTTGGCGCATTTCACATGAATTTATTTTGTTTTCTGTTGATGATTACTATACTTTATGTTTATATATATATATATATATCATCATCATCATCATCATCATCAACCGTTTTCAATCCACTGCTGGATGTAGGTCTCCCCCAGATTTTTCCAATGTTTCCTGTCTAGTGCTTTAGTCATCCAATTTATACCGGCTACTTTTCTGATTTCATCACTCCATCTTACTTGAGGTCGTCTTCTTGGCCGTTTTACATCTCTGGGATACCACTGTAGGGTGTTTGTGCTCCATCTATTGTCTTGCCTTCTTGCGATGTGCCCAGCCCATTTCCATTTTAGCCGTTTAATTCTTTCAATGATGTCAAAAACTTTCGTCTGACTTCTTATCCAGGTTATTCTTTTTCTGTCTCTTCTAGTTATACCTAGCATACATCTTTCCATACTTCTCTGTGTTGTTTGTAATCTTTGTACCACCCGTTTTGTTAGCGTCCATGTTTCTGCTCCATAAGTTAGGACAGGTAAAACACATTGGTTAAATACCTTTCTTTTCAAACACAGGGGCATGCTACTCTTCAGAATAATATTGTTCTTCCCAAAAGCACTCCATCCATTTCTTATTCTTCTATTGATTTCATTCATGATACTATTATCAGATGATATTTCTTGCCCAAGGTACACATAACTTTGCACTTCTTTAATTTCAGTGTTGTTGTAGACGATTTTCTTTTTTGATGCAAATGAATTGAACATCACCTTAGTCTTTTCCAAGTTTATTTTTAATCCCACATTAATGCTAGCTTCTGCCAAATCTTTTAGCATATTTTCCAATTCTTCAGGACTGTTACTGAAAATTAAAATGTCGTCAGCGAATCGGAGATGACTTAAATATTCCCCATTTATTCTAATCCCTTTGTTTTCCCAATCCAGCTTCTTGAAAATATTTTCTAAGACAGCAGTAAAAAGCTTAGGCGAAATGGTGTCTCCTTGTCTTACCCCTCTTCCAAGCTTGATCTTTGCTTTTCCTTTGTCCAAGCGGATGGTTGCTGTTGCTTTCTTGTAAATCTTCTTCATAATATTGATGTAAGGTTTGTCTATACCAATGTCCTCCAGAGATTCTACTACTGCTGATGTGTAGACCGAATCAAATGCTTTTTCATAATCAATAAAGGCAAGGCAAAGAGGTAAATTATATTCCTTATGTTTTTCTATGAGTTCCCTTACCGTTTGGATATGATCCATTGTGCTGAATCCACTTCGGAATCCTGCTTGTTCTCTAGGTTGAGCTGAGTCCAGAGCTGATTCAAGTCTTGTCGTTAAAACTTTGGTGAAAATTTTATAAATCACTGACAGTAAGCTGATTGGACGGTAGTTTTTAATGTTTTCCTTCTCTCCTTTCTTGTAAAGTAGCACCATCACAGCATTATTCCAATCTTCTGGTACATCTGACTTCTGGAGACATTTGGAAAACAGTAAGGATAGCATTTTTGCAAATTCTTCTCCTGCTTCTTTGATAAGGTCGATTGTAATTCCATCTTCTCCGGGGCATTTACCTTTTTTCATAAATTTAATAGCTTGTAAAACTTCCTCTGTCATCACTGGGATTATGGCATCGGTTTCTGTTAAGTTTTCTCGTGGATCACATAAGTTGATTTCCCTCTGATCTTCACATTTATATAAATCGTTATAGAATTTTTCGACAATGTGTACTATTTCTTTATTGATTTTGGTGATTGTTCCATCTGCCTTCTTTAGTGCAAAAATACCTTTTCTTCCAACACAAAGTTTTCGCCGAGCTGATTTTAAACTTTTGTTATCTTCTAGAATTTTCTTGACAAGATCAGAGTTAAATTTTCTGATATCTTCTGTAACACATTTTCTTACCGTTTTACATAATTCAGCATATTCAACATATATATATATATATATATATATAACCATTAAATAAACATTATATATATACTATATATATATATATATATATATATATATATATATATATATATATATATATATATATATATATATATATATATAAAGTTTTGAACTGGGGTGGTTTTGGGTTCTAGGGGTCATGATCGGCATAGATCTATAAAAAAAATTTCAGAAATTCCAACATAGGGGAGAATGTAATGGGTAGTATTTCTTACGAAATCTACTTAAAACGCACTTCCAGCAATTATCACCCATAGACGGCAATGTGTCCAGTTCTTTTCGTAGCCCTTTGTATGAATTTATTTATAATCTATAAAGATCTCTGAGTATACTAAACATAGTTTAACTGAAAAATGCATAACAGAATTAAAAAACACTTTTAAGCAATTCACGTCCAAAGAGACAGCAATGCTTTCGAATTCTTTAGTACAGCCCTATATATGATATACATAGAGTTTATACACACAACGTAATATGCAAAAAATTAGTTAAACTTATAAATGCATACCACAATGGAAACGTACTTCCAGCAATTATCGCTCCTATTCAGTTTTCTAGCCGAGTTTTTTTATACAGACCCGATTTTAATGGTTGATCGGTTGGTTTACCATCGTGTTTTCCTGTAGCCAGAAGTATGAGGAATGGGAGCAGGAAAATACAATATTAAACCTACTAGTCAACAACTAAAATCGGCTTTGCAGGTGTTTTCCACCAAGATATAACTTAGCAGACCAGTTGCATTTTAATATGCTAATGGAGTTTTAACTAATCCTGGAATTTCAGCCGCCAACTCGATGAGTTGATGATCTGTGGAGCCTCCTCCCGGTCTTACTAGGACCTTTCCAAAGAGTCGGATTTCTCACTTATCCTACAGCATATATAAATTTCATTACGTTTGAAATAGTGTAATATCAAAATAAAAATGTGTACACTAAAAGTGATAACCGTAAGCTTAAAGTCTTAAAAAACCTTTAACTAACAGATACAGGGGTTTTTAAGCTTTATGTGGGCTGTAATAACTTTTAGCGTATACATTTTTAATGGTAATGAGTATTTTTTTTCTCATATAATTCTATAGCGTAATATAATTAAAATACACTGTAAACTATTTCCCCCTATAACATTATGCAACGAAATTATTTTGTGTGTCTCTGTAACTGAATGATTAATGCTCTGGAGTCCATATTCCACAGGAAGCATGTCTTGGTGCATCTCAGAAATGCAATCAGAAATCAACTCTATTATGTTTGAAATCGTGTGATACTATTAAAATGTACTGCAAACTTTTTTGTTTCCATGTAACATAATGTAGCGGAAATTTTTGGAGTGTGCATGTAAAGAAACTATAAATGCTACATGCTTCATTTTTACTTTCTTCTATCTTTACAAGAAGAAAGTATTGGATTCATGAAAATTTTCTAATTCCGGTTTTCGACGGATTTACACGTTTTAGAGGTCAGAGAACCCGAAAAACATGTTTTTACAAAATGTCTGTCTGTGAGTCTGTCTGTCTGTCTGTCTGTGTGTCTGTGTGTGACACAAATTTTGTGGGCGCTCTATCTCAAGAACTAATGCACGGAATTTAATAAAATTCATATTCAGTTAGTCGCTGATACAAATTGATGCTGATTAGTTTTTGGTGGAAATCGCTCAACAGGTGGCGCTGCTATGCTGCATTTTTTATGATTTTCGAAATGGCTCTATCTCAAGAACTAATGCACGGATTTTCATGAAACTTCAGATTCAGTTAGTCCTTGATATGACTTGATGCTGATTAGGTGTTGGTGTAAATCGCTCAACAGGTGGCGCTGATATGCTGCATTTTTTATGATTTCCGCAATGACTCTATCTCAAGGACTAATGCACGGATTTTCCCCAAACTCCAGATTCAGTTAGACTTTGACGTAAGTGGTTGCTTGGTAGTTTTGTTTAACATAGGTTTTGGTGTAAAGCACCCAATAGATGGGGCTGCTAGGCTGAATTTTGCTCGATTTACACGATTTCGTAGATAGCCATATCTCAAGAACTAATGTACGGAATTTCATATCTATAGAATCCCCATGAAGGACATAGATTGCCGTTTAATTTTGGTAGTGTTATAGCTAATTTTCAAGTATTAACATGCATGAGATAGAAGAAAGTTTTGAGATTGGTATATCCGACTAGTTAATTATGAACTTGCTACAGTAAATCTCAATAACACAATCAGTTACATGGCAATCCGAGTATATTTACGAAAGTTGGAGCACGGACACACAAAACTGTCGACGACAGGCAGACGAACCGAAGTCATAAACACTTTTCAACTATGTTAGAAGGTATTTAAAAAAGTCGAATTAAAGAACCAGTTTTAACATTAGTTGTAAGGAAAAGTTTTTGGAACTTTATCACTAATTCCTAAACGAATTTGAATTATCGAGTGTCCATTTTATTTAGTTCATTTTCCTAATTAGAAATATATATTTATGATTAATAGTTTAGAAATTAGATTTTGGCAACGCTTACAATGGGACTTTAAAAGTACTTTTGGGTAAATGATTTTACTATTTTTCGTCTTTCAAGTCTTTTATGGCAGCAAGGGCAAAGAACTTTTACAGCACGTTTTTCATTTTTACTTACCTTAAGTCTATTGAACAACCCTAAAAAAATATTTGAAGATAAATTAAAAATACTTTGATAAAGTGAAATCAGTATCGACAAATTGCTGGTTTATATTCAGTACGTCTTATGATAAATGCCTTATCTAAATATCTAAACGCCTACAAAGAGAAATTTCAATTATACTGACTGATATCGATCAATCTCTCTTTGCATAGAATAATACTTATATATTTTTACAGTGCATGCAAATGTACAAAAAAACTTTTGTCATGTTTACGAATGGTTTAAATTATAGTACATCTAAAGATAATTATATTTTCCTAAATAAACTGTTTAATCCTTTACGTATTTCAGTCTGTCGTTTGCAAAAATAGTTTTCTAAGAAATGTGTTCAGAATATGTATGCATATTCTTTTTTTTTAACCATCTTTGTTTGGATTTGGAATATTTCTGGCTGATGAATTTGCGATTCTTCATTTTCCAAGAGATTTGAGGAGTGTAATTATCTGTTTTTTTTAACTGTGGTCTAACCTGTGTTACTCAGAAAACGTGTTTTTCTCTGGGTATATAATCAGTAAGTCAAAATAAATTGTACGATTTGTTGATTTAAAGTTTATTTTAGAGTCGAAGTTCTGAAAAGTTTGCTTAATCCTTTAAACTTTCCTTTAAAAATAGATAAAACGAAACCTTTGTCATACCGTATGGGCACAGCAAGGGAGGAGGAAAAGCCGATGACCCTATCTTGATTTTCAAATTTAATTAATTAAATAGCCATCTTTCACTATTAAAAAAAAAAAAAATCTTTTTTTTTTTAAAGTGACTTAATAAACACTAACAGAAAAAAAAATCGAGTTTTTTTTTTTTTTTTTTTTTTTAATCAGGAGGGCCTTGCCCCCTCTGAACTGCTCTAAGAAGACAATGTTTAGTTGTTTCTTTATTCTTTATTTTCTTTATTACACTCTTAGGTTTAAAAGTATCTTAAACGGTCGGTTTCGCGGGTTCAGGTGTGCTCCGACTCCCTGACGAAATAAAAGTATAAACTCTTTCAATTCTTTATTTTTTTATTTTAAAAGCCAGTAGACCCTTATTTTTAGATTTTTAATATTTCTTATTAGTCACATTTTTGCAATTTTTTAAAAATTATTTATGTTGATGTGTTTGACTGCCTAAGAGGGACTGCTCAGACGAGGAAACCAAGCCTATGGAACATAGATGTCCCTTCCGGCTCCCTTTATTGAGGCCTTAAAAAATAATAATAATAATAAAATATTCAGCTGGAGAGGAACCAATATCACTTCGAAGAGTATATCGCAAAGGTGTTGACTGAACTCAGTGGTAAACACGACACGGGACGGGGTTGAAAGTAAAGTATGCAGAAATAAGAATCTAAATATAATAAAACGCAGCTCAACAATTCCGGTGCGAACCCATCCTCCTTACCAGTCGGCGATAAGATGGAGCTGTGTTAAGCTTAATTTCAATTTGAGATGCGTTTGAGAAAACTTATCTGCCAAACATTCAAAACTATAACAAAATTCCAATGATTCGTGCCATTGACAAACCATTTCTGAAGCCGTGTTTAAAACAAACGTAACGTAAACAATGAGCTGTGTAGTGAGTCATTCATTTTTGAGATTCACCGATAAAAATTAAAAATATTACTTTCGTACGCTGAATATTTACGCTGACCAGAACTTTTTACGGCTGCTCTTTCATTTGCACCTAACACTTCATTCCTAATGGCTGTTTCATAATAATGGAAGCCATCAGTCCATCAGAAGAAAATGATCAAGGGTATAAGTTCGATTGAAAAAAAACTATTTAACACTTTGAGCAGAAAGAAGAGGCTACACCTGCAATTTTCATGACACTAATAGAATCACATAGCTGCCAATTTGTACGGCTTTGTTACCTCTAAAATTTAATAAAAATTTTTGCCATATTTAATCTTTGACAATTGTTAGATTTCGGCGATTGAATTAGGCTAAATTTACTGGTAAGTTGTAGCGGCAAGAAAAAACCTTAGAAATTGGTAGCTAATGCAGTAGCGTAATAATACAGGGGAAAAAAAACTAGAGCAAAATTGACATTCAACAAAAACAAACTATCAGGGGCTTTTTCAAATAAACAATTTCATTCCCAGTTTTTCTCAGGAAGCTGAAATGAGAGAATGTCACCAGAATCTGCAAACAAATTTATTTCAAAATAAGCAAAAGCTTTTATGCACGTACTTAATAAAAGGAAAATTTTCATTCCACTATACTGGTGTCAATGTGGCATTTAGGAATTAAAATTAAGTGGTCCAAAAATGAACTACCGCCCTTGAAGGGGGCTAAAAGTAACGGAAATGTACATCAAAGAAATTTTGCTAGTACCATATAAAATGAATGAAGTGAAAATTTATATTTCCTCTCCTTAGTTGGTGACGATTTGTGTAAATCCGGTTTATCCGAGTTTTTTGCTTATCCGAGGTGAGCTTGGTCCATATTAACTCGTATAATCGAGACACTGCTGTATTTCAAATTTTAAGTGAAGACCACGAATTCTATACCCACCGTCTGACATTGTTAAAAGTTTGCAGCAAACTGTTCAGTCATTAGACCTTTTTTGTGTAAAACAATTACATAATCGTAATTTAACGCTATTCTGACCCTATTATTGCCCATATAGCCCAGCGGTAGAGGAGGGGAAAAAGGCCGAATTCGGAATTAATTAGGGGAAAGCTGGAAATTGTTTTAATCCATTTAGTTTAGGTCTAGAACAGGGCGCGAAATTTCCGCTCGCCAGCTCACCATTGCAGAGCAAATATTTAACGTTGGCGAGTAAGTTTTGTCTTTTAAAATGTTATGTCCAAATCAAACTATATACGCTCAGAATATCGTGCCTCAATCCAGCAACACGCGAAAGTGTTTTAAGGGAAGTGTTGGCCTCTCAAAAAGAAAAAAAAAAACATTCTTGAAGTTGGGATAGAAGAAATAAAGAAGCTCTTCATGTATTTGAACTCAAGTCTCTTTAATGAAAAAGTGGATATTGTATTGGCAGAATGAGCAGAATTCAAGTTTATGTTCCCTTTACTAACACTGAAAGATATGCTGGAGAAGTTTTACAGTGAAAAGTGTTCAGCAGGATTCCTCAATTTGCTCCAGATTCTAACATTTTGTGCTGTTCTATCAGTGAGAACAGTTTCATGTGAGAGAGGCTTCAGCTCTCACAACATACTTAAGATGCATACAGGAACTGTCTGAAGACTGAGATACTGAATGATTTGCTCATAATTTCTATTAATGGACCCACCCTGACAGAGTTTGAGCCTACAGCTGCAATTGACAAGCGGTATTTCAGCGCAGAAAGGTAGCACTACACAAACATGAAGTACTAACAGTACAGGAACTTTTTCTTTCATGACTTTTTAGTGGTATGTGACAATTTCTGTAATCATTGAAACCTTACCGCAACCTTACTCTGAGGTTGTTTTTTTTTTTTTTTTTTTTTTTTTTTTTCATTAAATATATTTTGATTTTTCAATTTCTACATTCTTTTATGATTTCAGTCACCTTCCACATAGGATTAACATTATCATCCGGGTCTTTTTGAGTGACTAGTGTAGGCTCTTAAAGCCCACTTCAATCACGGCAAAACAGCAAAGCGCTAATGTTAATCCTGTGGGGGCGTTATTTTCAAATTCCTCGCTTTGATTTTAATATTTTAGAATGATTTTTTTTTTTTTTTTTTTTTTACACAGGATAGCTGAGGACGACCTACAACTGGGCTAGTTTTTACTTTTTCAATTTTGGTTATAGTTTTTTTTTTTTTTTTATACTAGGATAGTTTCAATTTCAGAACCGGTTCAACCCGGTTCCAAAAGTAAAAGTTTTTTTTTTTAAAATCTGAAACCAAAATAAAAAAAGTAAAAATTAGCCCGGTTGTAGATCGTCTTCAGATATCCTATGCAAGAAAAAATCATTCGAAAATATCAAAATTCAAGCGAGATATTTGAAAATAACTTCCCCGTAGGATTAACATTATCACCCGGGTCTTTTTGAGTGACTAGTGTAGACTCTTAGCAATTGCACCCATATGATTAATTTTAGAGGGGGCTGAGAAAAATCAACTTCCTCCAAAGCTATCGTCCATTTTAATAAATATTTAAGGTATTTTGCGTTTTTTCGCAATCTTTTGACGAAATTTGCGTTTTTTCATGGTCTTTTGACGAAATTTGAGTTTTCCTGCGATCTTTTGAAGAAATTTGAGTTTTTTTTTTATCGCGATCCTTTGAAGAAATTTGTGTTTTTTTTTTTGCGATTCTTTGACGAAATTTGCATTTTCCCCCTATTCTTTAATGAAATTCGCGCTTTCCCGTGATTGTTGAACGAAATTTACGTATTATCGTGATCTTTCGGCGAAATTTGAGTTTTTTTCCATGATTCTTTGACGAAATTTGCGTTATTTCCGCTACTCTTTAACTAAATTCTCGTTTTTCCCGTGATTGTTCAACGAAATTCGCATCTTTTGCGATCCTTTGACGAAATTTGCGATTCTTTGACTGAATTTGCTTTTTTCCCGTGATTATTGAACGAAATTCGCTTTTTTTAAATCTTTTGACGAAATTTGCTTTTTTTCGCGACCTTTTGACAAAATTCCTCCCTTTTCCGCGATCCTTTGACGAAATTGGTGATTTTTTTTCTGCAAACTATTGACGAAATGGATTTTTTTCGGCGACCATTTGTCAAAATTCGAGATATTCTTACGTGATTTTTTTTTATGTTCAAATTTTCGGATTGATGACCGATTATTGTTAAATTTGTCTCTAATTTCTCAGCGTTTTGTTTACACAGAATCAGTTTTACTTGTGAAAAATGGATCCTGTCTACAGAGAAATCCTTACTTATGCAGAAAAACTGTTATCGTCTTGTAGAAAAAAAAAAAAAGTCCACACAGTAACGCCTGCTAAGATAAAAATTGTCTAAAATGGAATTTGTTTCCTATCTTGTGTTTTTCTTTTTGTAAGAAGCAGCCTATTCGAAAGCATGAATTCAAAACTCATGAAAACAGAACCTGTTTAAAACAGAATCCAGCTTTAAAAGAAAAAAAATCATGGTATGACAAAATGAATTCCTAATAATTATACCTGCTAAGATGAAAACCCGCCTAAAACGGAAAATTGTTCCGGTGCCTTCTGACCTTGTCGATGCAGGTTTTATTCTGCTTTGTTTTTACAAGGTAAAGTTAAAATTTTCATATCTTGCAACTGATTTATAAAAAAAAAGTTTGACAAAACCAAAATCTAGGGGGCGGCTCCAGCCCCTCCTTGCACCCCCCCCCCATATGGGCACCCTTGGCTTTTAGTGATAGACGCTTAGATGCCTTGATCAAGAAGGGAGCTCTATCGATCAACAACCCAGTACCGAACTTCAATTTGGATAAAGCTCCTAAAATACGCTAGTTTTAAAATAATTAATTTCTCGGAAACTTATCGTACGAATCGCATAAAAATTTGTTTTTAGCTTAATTGAAGAATGTAGAGTTCATTTATGCTGTCAGAATTGTGTACTGCTATTGAAAAAAAACAAAGTTATGGTTTGTTTTAATATGTAGATGGCCCGTGACCATGTTAATAGGCCATGTTAGATTTTAAATAAATGATTTAAAAGTAGACTTTATTACCAATCGTGTGGTACTAGTAACTTTCTTCTACGATAAATTTTTGCAGAGTTAGTAAAGGGTGTTTACTTTTTTTTCCACGACTGTACGTGTACATTGTCGGAAGTCTGGATATATTTTAAACGACAGACTGGTTTATTAATGTCAATTATCTGAAAAAAAAAAACAAAAAAAAAAAACATGTCATTTATGATAAAAATGCTCCGATAGTGGGAAAAATATTATAAAGCCTTTGCTAGTAAATAATAAAGATTAAACGTGGCAAAAGAAAAATGAACAATCTCTTTTATTTACGAAATGAAACAATGCCTAAATTGCTCATTATATTGTAAGGTCTGAAATGTTATTTTTAGAAAAATAATAAAAGTGTATACATTTCACCAAGAAAAATGTAATGTTTCCATAAAATGACATTGCAACAAATGCAAAGATATTTTTTTACGATTCATCAGGAGAGCGAGAACAATTAACTTTTGCAGTCCCATGTTTTTTATTTTTTTTACTTACCTTAGTGTATTCAACCATTCTAAGAAATATTTCGAAGATAAGATAAATCTACTTTGATCTTGTAAACTCATTATTGACAATTTTCTGGCAGTTATTTTATTTTTTATCTGAAATAGAAGGTTAAATGTCTCATTTAAATATCTAATTGTCTGCAAAGAGAAATTTCATTTATACTGGCTGATATCGACAAATTTCCTATCTGCATAGAAGTGTTTTCACAGTGCATGCCACTCAAAAAAAAAAAAAAAAAAAAAAAACTTTTGTCGTGTTTATGAATGGTTTAAATTGCAGTACAGCTAAAGATAATGACGGGTATATTTTCCTAAATAAAATTTTTAGCCTTTCCGTATTTCAGCCGGTCATTTATAAAAGTAGTGTTCTAAGAAACGGATTCAGAACATATTTAATTTTCTTCATCTCTATTTGGCTTTGGAATACTTCTGTCTGATGAATTTTCGATTTTTCATTTTCCAAGAAACTTTAAGGCGTATAATTATCTATTTCTTAACAGTGATCTACACTGTTTTACTCGGAGAAAGCGTTTTTCTTTGATAAATAATTCCTATGTCAAAGTAAATTATAGGATTTGCTGATTTAAGTTTATCTTTAAAGATGCTTATCTGAAAAGTTTGTTTAATATATTAAACTTCCGATTGAAAGGGCGTAAAAGGAAACCTAGTCCTATTCAACCCAGATAGCATGAACATTAGCAGCAAGTTTGATTTTTTTCTGATATTATCTTGCCGTGACAAATTTGAATTGAAAAAATTCGCAGCAAATCTGTCGCAAGGTATACCATCACCCATTTGCATGAGTAGTTTGTTGTGAAATTGCTATCAAGAGTGTCTTTAATTCACGAAAGTGACGAAAGCAAAAAATCCCTCTGTTGAGAGAATAGACAATCAGCATATACGCAGAAATTGCAGATATTTTATTCGATTGGCACCGCTTTTTTTAAACGCTATACTTATCAAATACCAAAAAAGCCTTGAATTGAAAAGTACAAATATTACCTAACTTGTTTATGGTGGTAAAAATGATGCATGCACCTTAACAGTGCGTATGCGTCAATAGACCTGATCTGGTTTATGGACCCCCTTCGAAGGGGTTAAACTTATAGTGCAACAGTTGCAAACAGTTAATGTGGCGTAGAAAGATTACTACTTTGCAGTAAGTTTGCAGTATTTTTAATTACTTGTTTGCCGTTAATTTGCAATAAAATTGATACAGCATGAATTTAACTTGTACGACAAGTTAGCTGTAAGTTCAGAGTGTGGTCTACTATTATTACTATTCCGAGTTATCTCGGGAGAATTTTGTTTTGCTTTGAAAGAGTCACCCTTAGACAGTACTTAATAGACAGACTTGTTTGGATGATTCAAAGTAGCTGAAAGTTCTCCAACAGTCTTCCCTTTCGATTTCAGCTTCCATGCTTTAATTACTTCAGCTGACTGAAAATTTTTATCTCGCGGCATCTTCACTAACCGATACTATCGCGAGGTGCACTTAAATATTTCATGCATGTGACGTCATAAGTTTGAAATTTGCGTTTTTCCGTGAACAGTTGCCTAAAAATCACAAAAGTGTCTAAACTTTTGCAATATGCAAATTTCACTTTTTTCAGTTAAATTAAGTAATATCCTACATTAAAACCGTTATTTTTGTCCTAAAATGTTTGAAATATATTAAAAAATAAGTACGTACTTTTTATTTAAAGGTTAAAAATCACCAGTGTCTAAACTTTTGCTGAGGACTGTATCTTTATATGTTTTGTTATAGTAGCAACAATGCAAAATGGGGAAGTATTCACACCAAAAAGGACATGGTTGAAACGATACACCTGTACAACCACTAGCTCCAAATTATAGGAATAATAACCTCACTGCATCCTATCTTTCTTTGTTAGGGATATCTTCAAAAATGCTTTTCTATGTCGTCTGTAAATGTAATTTCGTTTAATCTGAAATTGATGAGCAGTTAGTAAATTTGGGTAAAGATTTTGACCTAGCCAAAGACAATAATTTAAAGATAATTTTCCAACATCGTGTGAGCTGGCATTAAAGACAATTCTTATTTTTGTTGTTAGGCTTTGTCTAAAAACATGTTGGTGTGGAAGGTAAAATACTGGTTTCTCTATTGGTTTGTGCATTTCTGATATTTTTTCCTATTGTTCCTTTATTTTTGAAATCTTTCAAAGTCTCGCAATATTGAACGCGAAGCTCTAAATTTCGTTTCATTTTCATTTTAAGACAGTTTAATCTATTATTAGCAATTTTGAAACTGTCACTCATTTTTCACCAATATTTTTCCATGGTAAGAGAACTTCGTAGTGTTTATTTTTATAACATACGGATTTTTCAAATGTTTTTAATACTGTGTCTTCGTCGTGACATATAGAATCGTCTTTTATTCCTAAAATTCCTAATTGAAAAAATTTTTGGACTTCTTTTGTCAAATCTTCATATTTACAAACAATCTCACAATTAATGTTTTTTGTATTTTGATTTTGATATTCAGGACTTGATACACTTCCGCATGCAATAAATCCGAATACGGAATGATGAAGTTTTAATATAGAATTGGGTACTTCAATTCCACAGAATTCTTTAAAAGTTCATAAAATATTTCAACTCCCAATAAAAAATCAATTTTTCCAAGTTTGTAAAATTCTGGGTCCGTTAATTTAATGTTGTCGGGATAACATTCTACAGGAATGTTAATACGATTTACTGGGATTATATCCGATATCTTTGGCACACATAGAAGTTCTATTTCCGCTTTAAAATCTGAATTGTTCGAAATTATTGCTTTCACTTTTCAACTGATAGTTACGGAAGCTCTATTTAATCCTGAAACCGCAATTTTTAATAAATCTTAATTTTTAATTATGTGAATTCTTATTCACATTGCTAACAAAGAGTAAAACCATCAGAGTGAAAAAGCATCTAGACCAGAGTTCGAATCTGGGTCTTCGGTTAAATGCACCAATGCTCTGCTAACTAAGCCACCTGGACGACATACCTATCCTAGCACCCTTCACTCTTATATGTTGGTAAGGCTGCAACCAAAGCTCAAGATGAAATAACTTCATGAACCACAAAATGCAACAAAATGATGCATCAAAATGAAATTATTGCTTTCACTTATGATTTTGGATTTCGCAATCACCGCTTTCATACTTCGAAAGAGAATTATTTTTTATATCATTGTTTTGATTTTGTGTTTCATTCTCGAAATGTAATAAGGTCGAATGTTTTTTGGAACACTTTAGACAAGAAAAAGTAGACCTACGATTTCTAACTGAATGATTTTTCAAGCAATTAAAATATATATTATTATTCTTTACAAATTCATATCTAGAAGTCACTGAAATATTTAAGAATTCTTGGCATATATGCAAACCGCAGAGTTTATTGCTCTGACACTTAACACACTTAAATGTTTTTGCGTTTTTCCCGTTAAATGTAGATATCATACTAGTGATCCGTTGTTGCGGGTTACGTTTAAGATTTGCATTATTTACTAGGGGGTTAGATACTCCCAGTGTTCTAATTTGTGTTTTTAAAAACTCCATTAATTCTTTTAACTTTGGCAGTTCGTCTTTTTTGTTGTTATTGTTGTTGTTCTAGTTCAAACCAAAGTTATGTGGACCCATCTAATTTTTGCTACGATATATATATTATGACTGCATTCGAGAAACTTTCCATTTTTTTTAATGTAAAATTTCTAGCAATCTTATGCATTCACAGGCGGTATCTATAAAAATTAAGAATCGCACTAGGTGTTTCACTTTGAACTGAATTAATGGACATTATTTTTTTAATGTGAGCAAATACTTTCTGTCTTTTATTTGAGTATCTCTCTTCTAATCCACATCAAATTCCACGACTCCGGCTCGACGGACCACTTATTGTGGGATCACTATATTGGTTTGTGATAATTTATAAAGAATCAGATTTACAGCGGACTGTATATTTATTTTAAGGTACAAATTCTAAGGCTTGAACAGACACGTCGGCTATTTCCTTACAAAATGTTATTCTACTCTCGCTCCCAGAGCTGATAGAATAAACACGAAGTACTGCGCTAGCACTGATACTCCATACGGGACGTTTTTCTTACTGATCAACAATACATTGATGTAAAAATATATTATTTTAATTCATTGTTTATATATTATTGATATATAACGGATATTATGGTAGAGATTCTTGAAATAAAACAGACTTTTCCATTTCACATCCCCTCCACGGAAATCAATCAATTTGTGATTCAGTGATTTCTCATTGTAAAAGCCAATATATTAAGCAGGGAAAATCTTTGTAAAGAGATGTTTTCAAACGGTCTTTAATCGTTTTTTCGCATCTTTGACAGTTTTCGGATGAAGGCATTTTGATCTCTGGACGGCAGAATCCAAATTTTTTTCCTGGCTGGCTGACACTGAATGGGACTGTGAACTTTGAAATGAGCAAACATGGATGATATGGATGCTAAAGTGTGTATAAATTGCGTAATGCTTTTGGTATGAAACAAATTGAATAATTTACATAAATAAATGCGCATATACCAATGTACCAATACTCAAAAAAAAAAAAAAAAAAAAAAAAAAAAATTAATGAAACTTGAAATTTTGCATGCGATCTATTACGCGAAAACAGATCAAACAAGAAAGAAAAATCATCCGTTAAGCATAGATTATGAATTACTTTCCAACACTTCCTGAATGCTTTAATAAAACTTCGTTATTTAGGGAAATAGGGTAATTAAGATAACTGAGTAGACATTTTAGAAAACGCATAAAACATTTGAAAAACTGATTTCAGCAGTTACCGTCCATACAAATATGTGTTCCAATTCTTTTGAACAGCGCTGTATTTGATCTGTAGTTTGATATATATACTATATAATGGGAAATTTTAGTTTAGCAAGAAAACACATAACAGGTTTAAATTTCTCTTTCAGCAATTTATACTAATAGATGAAAACATACTTGAATACTTTTTTATAACCCTGTAGTTTACTTAGAACCTTTATTACACGCCACTATTTAGCTAAATTTAATTCAAACTAAAACACTCTTAAAACTACTGAAATTACATTTCCAGAAATTATCATTTAAAGACGGCCATGTATCCAATTCTTTTCGTGACCCTGTACATCATTTTATGCATATTCTACAAACATTTCTTAGTAAACTAAATGCAGTTCAGCATAAAGATGCATATAACTCATTTAAAAAACACCTTTAAGCAGTTTGCGCTCATACCCAGTAACCCTTGCAAATTCTTTTGTGTAGCCCTATATATGAATTATAGCAACAATATATAGTATGCACAAATATTGTAAAACATAAAAGTGCATATCATAATTAAAAATGCATTTCCAGCAATCCAGTGGCGCATCCAAGATTACGCTTTGGAGGAAGCTAGCATATTTTAAAGGCCTATATGTGCCCAGATCTGGAGCGCCCGCTTCCGAGCCCTGTCTTCCTAATTTGATTTGATGAGACGTGCCGGATCAGGTCCTGACTCACATTTTTTTATGCTGACTTGAGCAGAATCGTAACCAGCCAGAGAAACTCCAGGAAGCTCTGAAAAGTTTTGGTGGGGCTAGTTCTGAATGCTTTTAGCATGTTAAATAATGAAAAACTGTACTAAAATATATCTTTGTTTTTGCGATTTTTTGGTGTGTTTCTGTGCTTCGATAATTTTAAAGTGTGTTTGCAATCAAATGAT
The DNA here is from genome assembly GCA_963932465.1 of Maratus speciosus. Lineage (NCBI taxonomy): Eukaryota > Metazoa > Arthropoda > Arachnida > Araneae > Salticidae > Maratus > Maratus speciosus. The sequence goes on from OZ010792.1 coordinate 365,011,754, forward strand.
TTAAAGTTTTATTGTTAAATTATCAAAATATTATAAAGGTTAAAGAGAGCAAAACGTTGCACGGGGTCTTAAAATTTTAATTAAGTAAATTTTAAACTTGCTAATATTTCGAATTTCGTAATAAAACTTATAAAAGTGAAAAGATTGTGTGACAAAATTAATATCTTTTCAAAAATTCTGATTTTTTACGGACCTATTAAAAAATTAATAATATTCTTTCATAATTAATATATATATATATATATATAATGTATTCTGGGAGGGGCTAGAACACCCTTAGCTTCCCCCGTGGGTGCGCCAATGCAGCAATCATCGCTAAAGTACAGTACTTCGGATAAAATATAGTATCTGAAAATATTTTGTGTGCCCCTGTAAATGCTATGCACTTTGTATTATACATGAAATAAGTTATTGTAAACCTCAACGACATATATAAATTTCATTATATATGAAATAGTTTAACATAATTAAAATACGCCGCAAACAATTCCCTCACCCCTATATTGTTATGAAACGGAATTCTTTTGTGTGACCCTGTAAATGAGTAATAACTATTCTTTGCACCACATACTGTACAGAATGCATATTTTAGTGCACTTCATAAATGCATATAAATTTTATTATGTTTGAAAGCGTGTAACATCACTAAAAGTCATTTTAAACGATTTTTTTCCCATTGGCCGTAATGTAACGGAATACTTTCGACTGTCCCAGTAAATGAACTAAACATGCTACAAAATCCATTTGAAATAGGGAACGTGCTATGGTAAATGTCAATAACATCCAAAAATTTCAGGGTAATCCGAGTATATTTACGAAAGTTAGAACACGGACAAACAAACCGAAGTCATAAAAACTTTTCAACTTTGTTGGAAAGTGTTAAAAATAGATCTTATTGTTAAAGAAGGTGGGTCTGTTCTTATATTTCTTATTCTGCTTCTTGTCCAGTGGCATTTTAGTAAATGATCTATGGTCTGCAACACAAAGATTGATTGAGTATGTTTTGTATATATATATAAACATATAGATATTCAGAATATTCCTTTCTTATTCAATTTAAATTTCTTCCTAAATATTCTGTTTTAGATAAATTTGAAACACGTGACATAAAAAGAAAAACAGACCTTTCACGAGAGGTTTAAAGCGGGCAGGGGGGGGAGGGGGAAGGCTGCCTCCCTGATGAAAAAAAAAAAAAAAAAACTCCTCCGTTTCGCTTTCTCTTATTGTTTCATTATGCAGACATTCTCAACATTTCTTTTCACGTTTGCTACGTTAGGTGGGCCACAAAACACTAATATATGCAATAAAAAAATTATACATACTATATTATTAATAATAATAAGAGGTAGTTAAAATAGTAAAATAACAATAGTAGTATAACTAAGTAATCTAACCTAATATTAAAATAATCAGTATTAACAATAAGCATAAAAAGTAATGTAATAATGCAAGAATTTCCAAGTTCTAAAGATAAGAAATCAGGAGATTTCTTTTAGTAAGTCTGTCTTTTGCTCGGTGTAAAATTTAAATCTTTTAGAAAGGTAAAGATATAAAGAGCATATTTAATCAATTTTAAATAATGCATGATTAGAGTTGAAGATTAAAAAATATATGCGCTAGTAGCACAAATAGGACTACATGTAAAAAGGACTTTTGGCTAAGGCAAATGACAGATGCTGTTTTTAATTTTAAATTAATTATAAATAACAAGACAGACTCCGTCTTTCCATAAAAAATATGAGAAGTAACATAATTTTTAGGGTTCCGTACTTAAAAAGTAAAAAGGGAACCATTATAATATCACTCCTGTGCCTGTCTTTCCATTCTGTCACAGCCATTTTACTCGTAAACTATGGAACGTGGAAAGTTCAAATTGGGAGAAGTAATAAGGCTATTGATCCACATATTTATAGATTAACCTTTCACAAATATAGTTAGGGAAAATGTAGAGGGAATAATTAAGTTATTTAAAAAAAAAATCTTTATTTGTATACCGTGTGGGGTACTTGTGAAAACTTTCGTAACGCCGAACTCAAAAATACTTTTATTTTAATTTGAGGTATTATATTTTCAGAAATATCGTCGAAAATGTAATGTAAAAATATGTCCCCCCCCCCCCCCCACCACCTCATCTCTGGTAGTAGAGGTTAATTTAAACCTTGCAGGAAAACCATAGCGATTACCTTTGGTCAAAAAAATTTTGAGAAAATCGCATTTTTCCGTTACACACAAATTTGGATTTGCGGGCGTTCAGCAATACACGGGCCGGAATTTCCAGGTGAGGCCCGAATGGAAGCTACCTTGGCCCGACCCCGCCCAATGTAAAAATTAAAAGTTCGGCCCGAGCCTGATCCGGCCCGTACAAAAATCAGTGAAAACAGGCCCGGCCTGGCCCGTGCAAAAGTTAATTAAATCAGACCCGATCCGGCCCGACTCACAGATTTTTATTAAAATTCATTTAAAGAATACTGCATGCATATTTATGGGATAATTTTACAGTATATTTTAAAATTAGTACGTGCGCAATACAGAAAAAACACAATAGCAACATTAATGATTACTCCAGATTCTTAGACATTTCAACATTCAAATAAGGATTCATTAAAAAATTAATGTAGTTAAGAATAAAAGAAAAAAAGGAGGGTTAAAAACATCATAACTGTATAATATAAAGTAGATTTGTAAAAATATTTCTCTGTCACTTATTAAGGGTGTTCTCAAATCGAAAAGGGCAACTTTCTGACATAAGTTTTAATTTATTTTTGTTCGAAAATGCATGAAACTAGCTGGTGTTGTTGTTGAGAAACTATGTCATCCAGCTGTTTTTTTTTTTTTTTCATTTTTTTGAAACGCAATAGATCTTTTAAAAAATAATGTCAAAGTGGGCATTTTGAATCGAATTGAAGCGCGAAGGGAGAAAGAGGACTCAAGAGCGGGCGAAAAACATGTTTGTCACGTGATCGAATTTGCTTATAACTCAATAGGTAATTGATTGATCAAAAAATGGAAAAAACAGTTCAATCCCAAATCGCTTCCATGGCCAGGCTTTCCAATTTTATATCTTTCTTTTAAAAAACGAATTTGTAAATATGTCAAAACGTTTTTCGCTTGTTGAGCGGAGCAGTTAAGAACAGCCTTAAGGCTTTTCTGAAATCTAAAGGAGCTACTTTCTGATACATTTCTGAATTCGGAATACATTCTTTTCGGAAATGCAGAAAATTGGCAGGTGTTCTTATTCAGAAACGATGTAATCGAAGGGTGTTATCCATTTTTTGATAAAGGCAAAGTATCTTTGCGAAAATACTGGCAAAGTTAGCGCTTTGAATCAAATTTCCGGAAGTGATAGCACGAGAAAGAGGAAAAACCTACAGTCACGCGACAAGAATATCTTATATTTCGATAAGTAATTTACTTATCCAAAATGGAAAGCGCTGTTCGATTCCAAATCCCTTCAATAATCAGACCTGTCAATTTTATGCTTTTGCAGTTACAATGAGTCGGAAAATATGTCTCAGAAAGTTTCGCGTTGTTGAGCAGTGAATTTGAGAGCAACCTTAAGGTATATTTCCAAAGATTTCGTTAACAAAAGTTCATTATCAAATTAATTATTTTACAAAATATAATGCCCTCCCTACGCATCCTGAGGACAATTAAGTCGAGTTGCGGTCCGACTCTACTATGAAGGAAGAAAATGAAAATCTGATATATGCGCGACACGAGTCTGCTGATAAAGTGAAGCCCGGGCTCAGACACCATATAACTGTCCGATGCCGATCTCTATGCTGGGCCTGTTACATTTCTGTATTGATAATGTTAAACTGGCATCGGCTCGTGACGTACGTTTATACTTGTTCTCGCAAAAGTCATATTCATTGAAAATGGCTCATATTTTATCAGCTTCGTTTAAATTTTTATATCGGGACGGTAAGAGCGCTTAATATATTTTTTAATCCTCCCGGCCCGGCAGCCCGTTCGATTTTTTTCCCGGTCAGGCCTGGCCCGTTTATTCTGCTTATCGGCTTGGCCCGGCCCGTTGAAAAAATTGTCCTAATTCTGCCGGCTCGGACCGTTTGAAAATTTACCTTCATTTCGCTGGCCAGGATCGGGTCCGTGCAGACCTCTAAGGTACCTATCGTCGCAGATGTATAAAAGGATTGTTCGTAATTATTTTCGAAAAAAATGTCGATAATTAGCCGAGATATTAACCCTTAAAGTCACGGACGGTTTGGACATACGGGAAGACAAGAGTGGCGTACTCTATGCGCCCCTTTTCGAAAAAAAAATGTCGGTAATTAGCCGACATATTAACCCTTAAAGCTACGGATGGTTTGGGCATACATGAAGACCAGGGTGGCGTACTCTATGCACCATCGGCTTTTAAAACCTACTTAACAAATTTTAATGATATATTTGTGTAATGCATTGCCCAGTTACTAATTCATATATTTATTGTACGGAATCCGGTGCGCGAGTAAAACTCGCACTTGGCCAGTTATTTATAAATAGAGATTGTGTTGCTTGGAGAGCACAGGTCGGTGGGCACATGCGGCACTCGGGCCACGCAGATTGAGAACATTTGTTTCAAAGTCACTTAAAAAGAATAAATTAAAAAAAGAGAATTATTTTATAAAATTTCAAAATTCAGATAGGTTCAATGGCCGCCCCCACCTCTTGCCGGTGCCTATGCTAAGTGGTTGTAGCAATTAGGTTTCACTCCCCACTTCCCCTAACGGAAATCCTGCTTACACCCATCATCTAAGAAGATATAATTGAAAGAAGGACGTAAAAAGTGTTTTTTGTTATGCCACATCTAACCAGCCGACTTTAAATTTATTCTTAATATTCTATTCATAGGTAAGAAATTGATATTTCCCCCAAAAAATGAACGTTTAAAAGACCGACAAATTACGTTCTTCAGTCATTTTTCCTTTTTCATGAAGATGGAGCCAGGTTCTTCGAAAAGTATCTGGTATATTACCTGGAATCTTTAATTCTCTTATCTCTTTCTTCTCTCCCCTTTTCTTCGGGCGTTGATTCTTTGCCTAAGTTTTACCAAATTTTTCTATTTCGAATGTAATTCATTTTTCCCCAGGCCGATTGTGAACATTTTTCCACTGAATTATGAGAATCAATTCAGATTAGCTTTTGCAGCTCTAGTTTAAATGATATCGCCCACACGACATCTTTTTTTTTTCTTTTTTGCATGTCAAACACCGTATAACAATGACAATTCGGAATGCAAGAAAAAGAAATGAATAAAGTCATGTATTATAAATCAGGAGTATCGGTACTTAATTATTTTCGTCCGATGTTATGCATTTTGTTTAAAGACGGATTATTGTAAATTTGTCATATGAGAGGTCAATGACCGTGAGAATATTTACTTTCATATTAGCTCAGACATATTGTAACGTGAGCAAAGAGATTGTATTTTATTTTATTGGGTCGTTTCAAATGCAAAATATGAACTTTTTTTATTTCCATTAAATACAGGATTTCTTTTTCCCTCCCCCTAAAAAAGTGAAAATGCGAAAAAAAATTTAGTAAAATAAGACAAACTCGTATTTTGCACAAGATGTTAAAGTCTCTCAAACTTTTAGACAAGCATTTAAATTCTTGAACCATGTGTCAGGTCTCTGACATTAATAGGACGTATATTTAATGTAAATTATTGTTTAATTAATTAATTTTCTTTGTGTATAGTATTTATCTGTATATCATTATTTACGTGCTTGAGTTATGGATACGTTTTCTTATCTATGAAATGAAAACGAGGGAAATGTATAAAAGGAAATGCCAAAAGAGGGGTTATTCTACTAGAATGTAAATAGTACAATAGGAAAGCATTTAACGGAGGATGAGAGAATTGATGAACAAAAGATAATCTTTTTTCAGGACCTGTCACGAGAGAAACAGTCTACAACGACACATGGGGTTGAATGTGAAACTATAGTGGAGACTTCGTGAGTTGGAATGAAGAGAAGCGACATCGCAGAAAGGAGAATAGAATCAGTTGAAAGTCGAGAGTTGGAGGAGAAAATGTTAGTAGTGTGCCGTGGGCAGAAGTTTATTATTATTTTTTTTTTAGAAGTGTACGTGTGTGCCGAGATTTCTGGTAGGCCTGTGCGGTCGCAGTAGTGGATAAGCCTGGCTGTGTATAGGCAAGTTCAGACGGGAATAGTGTATTTATATGTTTAACGAAGTGCGTAGCTAATATCCCAAAGTGTAATTTAACGTAAGGCAGGATCTACTACAAACTTGCTTATAAACTGAAATATTTTGTTTTGTTGTAAATATTTAAGTGTATTGTAAATAAATATTCAATTTAATATTTATTTACGTTTTTCAGCTTGTTATGACTCATGCAAGAATGAAATTGTACATGTTTTTAATGGAATTTAAGGTAATTTGGGCCTGATGTTTCTGCTTTGGTTCCACAAATATTTTAATTTTGCAATATTTCAAAGATAGTCCGTGTTTTACAGTTTTTCAATTCCTTATCTTGCTTGTTATTGTAATTTATTTTTGTGTATTTTTTTCTCAAAGGATACATCTTCATTTTCTACTTTCATTTTCCCATTTGTGAAGGAAAATTTGTTTTATAATGGTTAATGGTCATATATATGTGTGTGTGTATATATATATATAACCATTAATTAAACATTACTGACCACCATCAATAATTGTGATAGCATGAATGAATTTACAACAATACAGTGTCCCCAAAGACTCTGAATGGATACCAAAAACATAATAAACAGGTTACTACGGATAAAATAAAATCCCATGTACTATATAACAAGAATTAATAATAAAGAAAAAAAGAAGAATATGAATTTCGATAAAAATAATTGAAAAGCTTATATATTGAATTACGTTATCAAGAATACAGAATTCAATTATATAAGCAAAATCATCAGTCGTTTTCTGTGAGAAAAAAGCTAAAAGCTGAAGAAAAAAAAATTCTTCTGTACTCTAACGACTAATATAACCAAAAGAATAGTTTCAAACTGAAACCAGAATAAAATTAAATGCTATGAAATGGAAAAAGCAATACAACCTTTTAAATAATTATTATATAGCAAGGAAAAATAGTAATATTACACAAAATACCTAATAAAAACTCAGTTATTTTATCCAAATGTACATCAGCACATGGTATCCAAAATCACGATAAGTTTAAGGTTATTTTTACAGTTAAGTTAACACAGATTTTAAAACCCAATGTATACAGTTAATCTATTTTGAAATACCGTGAAAAATGCAATTAAAATAATATAAATAGAAAATAATTACATAATAAATAAATAACCTCTTAACATTTTTTAAATTTCTTAACTAAAGTAAAAAATACCAAAACTATAAGTTTACAAAATCGCAAATATCGAACAGTAAGCTCCACCATGTGTTAAAAATTGATATTATTACTCGATTACATCAGACAGAATCCAATTTAAATTTTTTTAGTGCTGCCATCTATGATAATAACTTGAAACTGATATGAACAAAATGTCATAAAGATTATGCTATTATAATTTAATTCATTCATAATATACCAACTATATATCAACAAAGCCTAATATAAAAATACCATATTATATTTCATTATTCATATAAATATTAAATAAATACAAATGTTAATAGAATGATTACAATAAATTAAACTACCATTCCCAATTAATCTTTACGGAAAATTTAAATAATATCCAAAACAATAATAATATAATATAGCAATATGCTATAAAACTAAATAATTTATATATAAAAATTATATATAATAAAAATATAAACTATAAGAAATACTTTTAAATAAAAAAATTAATTAATAAAATGAACAGGAAGAAAAAAAAATAAAAAAATAAATGGATGTTGATATAATTATGTCAGAATCTTCATTTCCCAATTGCCTAATAATAACAAATAAATGTGTGGTTTATTTTCATATTAACCATAAAAAACTAAAGAATATGAATATGAGATTAACATTCACATAAAACCGTTAATTAATCATTTAATACTAAGTTCAAAATAAAAAATTATTAAAAAGTATAGAGGAATAATAAAATACTAATAACTCAATTTTAATACAAACTGTAATATCATTAGTTATATCAAATAAACTTATTATGCATATTCACCATAAAGATGGTATACTATAAGAAATTAATATGATATTGTCCCGAGAAGACTAAAAATTAGTAACAAGTTAATTGTTAACTGATTAAATATTAATTAAGCTAAATAAATTCACTGTGAATTGAAATAAAAATTTAACGTTACCATTTATATATAAAATATCGAATGAACCTCCATATAAAAAGTGCATTAGTAATGTAGTTATAATTAAAATGCCCCATCAATTTTTTTTTAATTAACCATTGCGTATTATCCAGACAACACCACCCTCATCCGTACTCTAACATCTACCCATCCATCCGTCCTAGAATATTTTTTTATTATTTTACAATTTTTTATTTTCATTTTTTTATTTATTTATTTTTTTTTTAATATTTTCTTATTTTATAAGGTTTTTTTTTTTTTTTTTTTTTTTTTTTTGTAATTTTGTTTACGCATGTGTTAATTTGTTTTTTTAAAAAGATCATGTAAGTACTAATTGTATATTAAAGAATATATGAATTTCTTTGGAAAACCTTGATTTAATGCATCATAAATTAGCTTTTTAATATTATTATTAATTAGATGAGAAGAACATAAACATTTTATTCTAGATAAATGGTTAAGTATTATATTTCGATATACAGAATGATGAAGACAAGATTTAAAATTTGTAAATGTATTAACTTTGAATTTAAATTCTTTACGTTTATCATATAGATCTGTCATTGTTTTGTTGTCTTTTATTGTAATTTTAAGATCTAAGAAGTTGATTGTATTATTAGATAAGAGGTTTTCCGTTAATTCCAAATTAGTGGGATAATCTACTGGAAATTGAGAAATTTTAGTTTGTCCGATGGCAATTAAAATTATGTCATCAATATAACGATATAAATGTAGATTATTATTAGTAAAAGTACGTTCATAGTGATATAAATATAAGTCTGATAATAAACTGGATGTACAGCCACCTTGTGGTATACTGATGTGTTGTAAATATAATGTGTTATCTTGCAAGATATAATTATTATAGATATTGAAGTTAGTTAAAGATTTAAAATGAGCTATATCTATATTAGATGGTAAATCAAGTTTTTGATGACACTGTTTAAATAATGCATTTATAATATTATGTAAATCTAACAAATCTATATTATTAAAAAGATCTTTGAAGTCATGTGTCGTTATATTATGTACACAATTAAGATTTTTCATAATATTGACTAGTTGATAGCTGCTTTTTATACAATGTGTATTATCATTGTTTGTAGTCAGTATATATAATTGATTAAGAATTTTTAATAGTAGTTTATTGGCTTTATTATTATATGTATTACATCCAATAGTAACAGTCCTAAATTTAATAGGAGTCTTATGAAATTTGGGAATAAGCACTAAATAAGGATAATTAAAGTTAGCAGAGAGAATATTTAATAGTTTATAATAACTTTGAATTTTACGATTATTTACAATTACATTTTCATTAGTTTTCTGAAAAGATTTATTAGAAGAAATAGAGTTAGTAAGAAGTTGGTGATAATAAGATTTACATATGATTGCATAATTATTAGGAGATTTGTCAACATATGTAATAACATAGTATTTTTGTAATTTATTAATTTGTTGGAAAAAATGCTTAGTGTTAATAGTAACTAAATCAGAAATATTATATTTTAAAGCCATAGTTAATCTTTCAATTACTAATAATTTCCATTGATTAAAATATTCAATAGGTTTATTATAAGAGATTGAAATTTTATATATAAAAACATCTATATCATATGTAAACTGCTTGATAATAGATTTTGCGTTAAATTTAGATAAAAGTCTATATTTAGTACCGTAACCCATTAGTTTTTTTCAATTTAAAATCATTTACAATATTAAGATTTCCAGTGATTATATGTCCATGATCATTGTTTATATATTTTTTTAGATTGGGGTCATTACATTTACATGGAAAATTACTGGCAGAAGATGTATTTTGTGAAATTGTATTGTAGTTAAAAATCTTTCTACCAATTGTATTCGGATATTTAAAGGTTTTTGTTATATGAAGATACTTAATAGGAAAATAACATTTTTTATCGTTAATTATAGAATTGATAATAATTTTATTAAATATATGATTTGAAAAAGTTATTATCATTTGAGTATTCGTATTATGAATTTTATGGGGTTTTTTTTTGTAAATTAATATTTAATAGATTAACCCTAGTCATAATGAGATCAAAATAAATATCAGACAAATGTTTAGAGAAAGTTTTACTTAGAAATACATTTAAATGTTGTATAATCTGTTTCTGTATAATCTACATCTGTATAATCTACACTGCATAGATGCTGAGTGTATCTTGCCAGGATCGAGATTTTTACTAAGAACTGCCAATATAAAAATGTTTATTGTAAAATGTAATAATTTCAAAAAAATTATATAAGTAAGATAAAAAATAAAATCAAAATCAATAATAAAATCAAGAAAAATAGTCCTGATTAATAATTTATTTAATAATATTACATATCTTGAGTATGAAATATGAAATTATATACAATATGTACAAATCAGAGAAGCAGTACGCAAAGTCCTCCTTTAATATTTTCATAACCAAAATAATGATAACTCTCAGTGCATAAACCACAAAAGCAAGAAATCATTGGACTTTTTTACTACAAAAAAGTCAAATACCCGCAACTAAAGTCCAGAACCAAGAACGTCAATAACCATGCAAAGACGACCATAACGCTATCTCAATTGCCTTCTCATAACAGAGTAATATAAACAAATTTATCTAAAGCAGATGATCATTATAAATGTTATTAGAAATAATTATAGTTAACATATATTGATATATAAATAAAGCATAGCTCTACAGAACAAAATGATGAAAAGCAATATCAAATTTTAATATTAAACAATTAAATCTATGTAGGACAATATCATATAATAACATATAGAAAATACATTTAAAATACAAACCTAGGTTGGAAAAAAACCTATATATATACATATATATATATATATATATACTTATATATATACAATATGGAACCACATTTTGGCTGTCATAAGCAAGCGAGCGGTCTGAGCTCCAATCGGGTGTTGTCGTGGAAAAAAGTCAGAATTACATCATGTAATACGTCACAAGATATACACGTGAGCTATGCATTCACGCCAGAATCGTCAATTAGAGGTCTGCACGGGCCGGAATTTCCAGGCCCGGGCCCGGCCCGGCCCGAAGGAAAGCTGTTTTGGCCCGGCCCGGTGTAAAAATTGAAAGTTCGGCCCGAGCCCGGCCCGGCCCGTTTACATTTTTACCGTTCTCGGCCCGGCCCGTACAAAAATCAGTGAAAACAGGCCCGGCCCGGCCCGGCCCGACTAAATGTCTACAAAAATTCCGTTTTTTCTCGACATACAATTAAGATTCTTTTAATGAATACTACATGCATATTTATGGGAACATTTTACAGTATATTTTAAATTACTATGTGTTCGCAAAATAGAAAACACACAATAGTAAAAGTTAACGATTATTTACAGTGTTTTAGTCATCGCCTCTACAGACGTTTCAAAATTTAAATAAGGGTTCATTAAAAGATTATTGTAGTTTAGAATAAAGGGTTAAAAAACATGATAACTTTTGAAGCTTATAATAAAAGGTAGATTTGTGAAAACATTTCTGTCATTTTTAAGGCTTTTCTCAAATCCAAAGGAGCTACATTTTGATACATTTATGAATTCATTTCTTTTCGGAAACGCATGAGATTGGCAGGTATTCTTATTCAGAAACCATGTAAATGCCTTTTTTTTTTTAGATAAAAGTAATATATCTTTCAGAAAATACTGCCAAAGTTAGCGTTTTGAATCGAATTTCCGGAAGCGATAGCACAGGAAAGGAGAAAACGTACAGTCACGTGACAAGAGTCTCTGTTATCTCTGTACGTAATTTATGAAAAATGGAAACGCTATTTGATCCCAATTGCCTTCAATACTCAGCCTGTCAATTTTATGCCTTTATAGTTAAAAATGAGTCAGAAAATGTGCCTGAGAGTTTCGCATTGTTGAGCAGTAAATATGAGAACCACCTTAAGGTACATTTCCAAAGATACTGTTAACAGAAGTTCATTATCGCTATTAATACTTTTACAAAACATAATGCCTGTCCTACACATCCTGAGAACGATTAAGACCAGTTCCGTCCCGGCACAAGTCTGCCGAAAAAAATTAAACCCGGGATCAGGCATCATGTAACTGTACGATGCCGATCTCTACGATGGACATGTTACATTTCTGTATTGATGTTGTTAAACTCGCATCGGCTCTAAACGCACATTTATACTTCTCGAAAAAATCATATTCATTGGAAATGACCTCGTATTTTATCTGCTCCTCTCAAATTCTTATATCGGGCCGATAGGCCCGATTAATTTTTTTTATCGGCCGGGCCCGGCCCTTCAGGCCCGTTCAATTTTTTTGCCGGCCCGGCCCGTTTATTTTGTCTGTCGGCCCGGCCCGGCCCGTTGAAAAAATTGTCCTAATTCTGCCGGCCCGGCCCGTTTGAAAATTCTCCTCCATTCCGCCGGGCCGGGCACGGGCCTCGGGCCAAGCCCGGGCCGTGCAGACCTCTATCGTCAATGGAAGGGAGACGAGATCGGAAGATGAATTATGTTTGTGCTCTGTGTTAATAATTGAAAAAACAATGAGTGTGTGGCGGGGATTTAAGCTATTATGATCCTATAATAAGACTTCATCATTTTCCTGTACATAGTTGTGTCTGTAAATATTCAACATGTAGATATCTTCATTTCAATGTATATTTTAATAACTTAAAAGGTGTCAGTGATTTGTTGCGAGTGCGACGATTCTGTAATAATAAAACTTTTTTTTCCAAACAATAACTATAAATCACAGAAAAATTGACAATAGATAAATGCCGGGTGAGCCAAAAGTTCGTTACAACTTTAAAAACTCATAAAAAAGAAAGAGATTATGATAAAGGGGCGCGGTTTGCAAGAAAGGTCTCACAAGGTAGTTGGATTTTTTTTAGCAGCAAAAAAAAAATTTAGTTGAAAAATCTCGTTCCATTCATTTGTTCTTCCAATAAGAAATGTTCAGCATGACCACCAGAACATTCTACGACACTATTGTTGTCCTGTTCATTGTGTTTCGGATCGTCAGCGCACACGTGAGATTTTAATTATTTTTTTTTTTTTTTTTTTTTTTTGCTACTAAAAAAAAATCCGACTACCTTATGAGCCCTTTCTTGCAAACCGCACCCCTTTATCATAATTTCTTCCCTTTTTATGAGTTTTTAAAGCTTTAACGAACTTTTGGCTCACCCGGTATAATAATAACATGATAAAATAATAATAACATCATAAAATATGAACCAATAATTATAATACAATATTAAAATGTATATATATATATATATATATTCATATATGTATATATTTATTCATATTATGCCTATATATTTTAAAAGGATTACTTTTCTTTAAAACTAGCGTGTATGTAAAAACTGGGGATAAATTATTTTATTTCTATTTGCTATATAGACAATAAAAAGTAAATTAAACCAAGATCAACATTAAAATAAAAAAACGGCAGACGTAAAATTTAGTCAATAAAATGACGGTAACGTGCTGAATAATCTAATTCAAGGAGTTTAAAAATATGCATATTTATCAAATATTTTACAAATTTTGAACTTATATGACAGCAACTACTTTGTTGTGTTTGTTTAGATTTCGTTTCACTTTCTAAGATTTATAGTGTGTGGGATGTTATTTATTACTGAATTGTTCTAAATTTTTGACTATGCACGTGAGGTGATTTATCACTGCATTGTTTTGCTCTTTTCCGACAATATATGAGGCTATCGTATCTGGCAATTCTTTTTTTTTTTCTTTGCTGGTAAGGTTCTTGTCAAAAATTTGACAAGGAATTAAAAAAAAAAACAAACAGAGAGAACCATAAATAATTTTAGAAAATAAACCTAAAAACACATGTGTTACGACAAATATTTGACATGCGAAACCAACGTAAAGAAAATCCTAAATACGGACTAAGAAGTTTACTAGTTTCATAAGGTAGACATTTTTCTGTGTAAAATAAACAAAAAGAGAACAAGAGAAGCAACAACAACACACATGATAAAACTATCCATCTATAATTATAAATTATAATTAATTTATAATTATAATTTACGCTTCTATCCATCTATCTTTAACACAGAAATTTCTGCTAAAAAGTCGATTTTCTATTTTTCACTTGCTGTTAAAGACTGATTATCTAGCTTTATAGATCACTTTAAATTTTGCTCCTGTCTTGTTTATGAACTAGATTTTGAGACATTTGAATATTATTAATTACAGCGTAGAATACATCAGGGTTTTATTATTCTCTGTAAGCTTTTTTTCAAACTCAGATTTTTAACAGCTTGCTTTAATGCAAAAAGTTATGCATATAATGTTATAAAACTTTGCTAAAATGTTCTAAAAGCATTTATTTAGAGAATTAACCTCTCCAGGATTATAGTTACATTATTTTTAATTCAACTGGTAGTGTGAGAAGAACGGCAATTTTGGAAAATTGATTTTTTGTTGGTAAAGGGCCTATGTGGAATGATTGATGATTACCCAATGTTAAAAATAGTAATTTCATAATATACAAGTTCGTTTACTTTAAATAAATACTCGGATGTGCCAATCTCAAAACTTTCTTCTACCTCATACATGTTAATACTTCAAATTTCGATATCAAAGTGCAAAAATTAAATGATAATTTATGCCCATCATTAGGATTCTAAAGGTGTTCGTTGAATTATGTGCATTTAAAAAGGAGATACAACCATCTCCTCTTTCAAACAAAGCAATGAATTTTGGCACCCACCTAGGGGCTGTGCATATATAACGTTATCAACTTTTTGGTGTTTTTGGACCCCTCCCCCCTTTTACGATATCATATGTTATCATCCCTCGAACTCCCCCCCCCCCCCAGTAATGATATCGTTATCATAATAATAAATAATAAAAATGTATAAAAATTCTTTAGATTTTTGGAATTTTTTTCTTTTGTTTGGAGTGATATACAAATATGTTACATTTATTTTTCTTATATTTTATTGATTCAAATGAAGAGAAGTCAATAAAATATCAGTTTATATATGAAACAACTTTATCTCAAATAACACTTAAAAGAAACAGACTGTTTAAAAGTATTTAATAATAGCTTTTCGTTGCATAATGTATTCAACAGTAATAATGTCTTTTTGAATTTGCCCCCTCACGGAGTGGGGCAGACAGAACTTCTTATCAACAAAACAGGCGGACAATATTCTCTTTTATTTACTTGTTAAATACAAGTATAATTTCAAACATACTTCACATTATACATGAACATATTTGAACAGCGGATTATATATGCATACACGTTGGGGTATTCCATATTTTGGAACTGAATAATTTTATAATCATTTAATGATTTAAATAATAACTTTTGTATTTTCAGCAAAATAGATAACATACTATTTTGATGTAAAGACCAAGTTACAAATAAGAAGAGAAAATTCTGGTTGGATCAAAAATGATAACGATATCAAAACACACCCCCCCCTCCCCCTAGAGATATCTTACGATATCATGTGCCAGAAACCACCTCTCCCCCTATAATGATAACGTTATATATGCATAGTCCTCTACAGTCGTCCCCGTTTAAACGAATATCTACGGTTCCAGAAATAATATTCGATTAAGCGGGTTATTTAATTAAACGGGGAATCATAACTGTAATATGTAATGCGTAATAAAAAGGCAATCCTCTAGGCCAGGGACGGCGAATCTATGGCACGCGTGCCATAAGCGGCACGCTCCAGATTATTTTTGGCATGGCATATATTCAGGTTCTACATAAAAAAAAAAATAGTAGAATTTCACAAAA
This sequence comes from Maratus speciosus, assembly GCA_963932465.1. Lineage (NCBI taxonomy): Eukaryota > Metazoa > Arthropoda > Arachnida > Araneae > Salticidae > Maratus > Maratus speciosus. Next base: position 365,027,808 of record OZ010792.1, read on the forward strand.
TGCGTTAATTTATCTATATTTTGTCTCTGTTTATCTGAATTCGATTAGTGCAGTTGATTATCATTGTCATACAGATTGAAGAAACTGGAATATAACTTAATGTATCCCAATCTAGCTCAATATTGGCTCACAAAATTTTAAGAATAAAAGAAAATTTGTAGATTATCGCAAAAAGAGGATTAAAAGGCATTATAAGCAAAAATGCCGATGGTAACATTATAACAACTTGGAATCCAATTCCAGACACCAAAAGCTGTGGATTCTGGAGCTTAATATTTTGATAATTTTGTCTGTGAGACATTCTTTTCGGAAATAAATAATATTAAAAATTCTAGAAAAAACATCCTGTCAAATGAGTACAATTCAACTTGCGTTCGCTTAAAAGTAACTAACTACGAAGCTGATATAAATTATTTGCCATCTAAGGTAAGGCAACATAAATGCCATTTAAAAAATAAATTTCTAAAGTATAACATCGAATATTACCGATATTTTTTTAATGCTGAAAACAAAATTTTAAGTAATTTTTATTCATTATTACTTGATCCATTAAAATTTTTTTATTGTTGGCACGTCATGATCACGTAAAATGTATTTTTGGAAAAATTGGCACGTGGATGTGTAAAGGTTTGCCGACCCTGCTCTAGGCAATACCATCTACGGTATATTTAAACAGCATAATAAATCTTTAATAGAATAACAAACTAAAATAAATACAAATGTTAATATAAAGTAAATGCGTATTATTTTAATGTCAGTGTACATTTTATATGGTTTACATCACACTTAATGCAGCTCGTTTGAATTGGGTCAAAACTTTGCTACTTCTAATATACGTTACTTATACTGCCTTAAGGAAATCGTTTAAAGTGATTTGTTTAAGCGGGATTTTGAAGGAGTAAATATCGAGTTATTTTTCGAATAAGTGCAAAATATCACAACTACCATCTCCAATCTCGAAGTGACGGCGCATTGCCATTAACGGCCTACTTCAGTCACACGAAAAGACCCGTTCGCTAATGCTTTTCCTATGGAAGAAATTTATAAAGATATCTCGGTCGCATTTCAATATTTTTAAATGATTTTTTTTTGGCAGTGGCTAGCTGAGGTCGATCTGTATGCAGGCCGTTTTCTACTTTTTCAATTTCGTTTACAGGCATTTTTAATCAGGAAACTTTCATTTTCAGAACCGGTTCCTAAAATGAAAGCATCTTCTTGAAAAAAATCCCCAATGAAAATCAAAAAAATAAAACACGGCCTTTTTACAGATTGACCTCAGCTAGCCACTGCAAAAAAAAATCATCTAAAAATATTGAAATGCGACCGAGATAACTTTATAAATTTCTTTCATAGGAATAGCATTAGCGAACGGGTCTTTTCGCGTGACTGAAGTAGGGCCTTAAAGCCTGAAAGTGATGGTGGGGACATCAAGGTGGGGAAATCATATGACCTGTCCATTATACACCTGCTGGCCGATATCATCGCAGGAAGAATTGAAAATTTGTTTTCAGCGTAAAGGAACTGGTAATGACAAAAGGTGGAAGGAAATTTCAGCTGAAACGTGCTTTCCGAGCCTATTTTCAAACATCGGTCGCACAGTTGTTATTCGATTAGGCGGGAGCGTTCGTAAAAGGTATTTGGTTTAAGCGGAGGAAAATAACACAGAACCAATAGGAATAAATTCGGTTCCGGAGGATTCCGAATAAGCTGGGTATTCGATTACCCGTGACCCGATTAAGTGGGGAGGACTGTATTAGATGTTTTCAACCAAAATTCCCAACCCAGAGGAGCATTAAAGCAACGACTGTCGCGCAGTGTCCACTTAAGCCTAATAAGGATTAATTTATGAGAAAATGTAACAGAATATAAATTTTGATTAAATTCCGTGCATAAATTTTTGAGATGTAGCTATCGCGAAAATCGTGAAAAATGCAGCGTAGCAACGCCACCTGGTGTATGATGGACGCGAAAACCTAATCAGCATCAACTTATATCAAGGTCTAACCGAATGTGAAGTTTGATGAAAATCCGTGCATTAGTTCTTGAGATGGAGCTATTGAAGAAACCGTGAAAAATTCAGCATAGCAGCGGCACCTGTTAGGCAATTAACGCCAAAAACTTAGCAGCACCATTTTATATTAGGATATAATTGAATCTGAAGTTTGATGAAAATCCGTGATTAGCTCTTTATATAGAGGTACACTGTTAAAAATTTGCAGCATCTGTCCAGTCATCTGACCGTTTTTTGAAAAACAGTTTCATAACCATAATTTAACTGTATTCTGACCATAAAATGGCCAATAATATGATCAGAATAGTGTTAAATTACGGTTGTGTAACCGTTTTCGATAAAAACGGTCAAATGGCTGGACAGAATGATGCAAATTTTTAACAGTGTATGGCGGAATCATGAAAAAAGGATCACCTATGGGACGATTTGCACTAAAAACTAATCAGCACCAATTTATATCAAGGTATAACTGAATCTAAAGTTTTATTAAATTCCGGGCATTAGTTCTTGAGATAGAGTGCCCACAAAATTTGTGTCCCATACAGACACTTTTTAAAAACCACCAAATCGTGTCCAGGACCTTCTAAAACGTACAAATCCATCGAAAATCGGAAGTCGAAATTCTTCACGAATCCAATACTTTCTTCTTGTAAAGATAGAAGAAAGTAAAAAATTAAAACAATAAACTAAAAAAATTACTATTACTTTCCTGTTGTCTTAAATAAAAAAAAATTCATTCTCCCTATGGTAGGAATACCATAAAAATTTACCTGCTAAGACGAAATCCTGATAAACTGGAATTTTTTTCTGTACCGTGCGATTCAGTCTTATTAAACTAAAATGCGCACAACAATTTCATACAGTAAAAGAGAAATCTGTATACCTGTAAAAGAGAAATCGCTAAGGATAAAAAAAATTCCAATGTAGCAGGTATAATTATATAGTATTCCTATCTCAGGGAACAGAGTTCCGTTATAAAAGGTTCCGTTTACTGAACAGGGTACAGTAGAAGAAACTTGTGAAAATATAATTGCTAGGAGTCTTATAACATTCCGTTTTAGACGAGTTTCAGTTTAGTCTGGTAGATTTTAAAGTATTTCATTGGAAAGGATTATATAAAAATTTTCCGTTATAGATAGATATGGTACTAAAAGAAATTAAAAAGAATTTGTGGATCATGAAAAATCAGGACTTTTGGTGTCCCACGTAGGTACAGATCTTGGATATCCTGAAATTCGGGACATGCCGCGTAAATAGGGACATCTGGGACAACTACTTCGGACGACCCGCTGAGCTCAGCACTAACTACTGGATTGATGCGGAGCAAACAGACAGACGAATGGGTAGAGAAACCGAAATCAAGAACATTTTTTAAAAGACTAAAAACGTTGAAAATTTCATAGTATATCTTGCTGCATAGGTAGTATAGGGTTGCAAAAGTTTCGATTCGCATTATTTTTCTTTTATTCATTTATTTATTTATTTAATACTGTGCATTTTTTTGTGTGTAATCTGAAACAGGTCTCTCCCCTCCTCTCCTCCCTCCTTTGAAACTTGATTCTTCTTGCAATGTAGAAGAGTTACTTTGTGGCCAGATTTTAAAATGTTGCGAGATTTTCACCTACGGCACCTTATCACAGCGGGAACTCTGGTATTTTTTTCTAAAGAAAATGGGCATCTCGGGAAATACAAACAGGAAAGGGTGGTAGTCACTGAACGAACGCAGCTGGAGACCACTTAAGACTTATTACACCAATACCGTTAGAAATATTTCTGTATGACGACCCAATGCACACACACACACAGAAGCTGAGAGGCATGAAATAAAATGTAACAAAAAAAAAGTATGGAGAAGAGATGTTCGAATCCACTCAAAGTTTTTGATTCACTCAAAGGTTGTTGCAACGTGTTATCGGCAAAAAAGTAAAAATCATTTCTCTCACCCACCCTCTCTCTTTTTTCGAGGGTCAAGTGTCAAGAAAGGAGAGCCCAGGATGCGTCAAGTGTGCTGGCTCACTGACTCCTTGCGTAGCGGAGTAAGGGGAAAAGCGACGTAAGAAAGTGGAACTTGAATCCTCGTCCGTATACCTGGGAGATAACCTCAAGTTTCACGGATGTGTTGGAAATCGGACAGAAGATAAACTCTGCCTCGTCGAATCTATGTATCATTATTTATGATGAGGCATTCATGCAAAATGGATAGTCTCTACTCTATGGGTAGAATGATCCTCGAATAAATGACCAATGTAAAGAAAAGTACAAATAACCAGTAAATTTAACATAAGGCTATTATACAATCTACTAAAAAACAACTTTTCAAAAGTAAAAAAAAAGCCAAGCAAAAAAAAAAAAGAAAAGAAAAGAAAAGAAAAAAGGGGAAAGTTGTGGCTAAAAAATAGTGTGATATCAAATTTCCAAGCTAATATTATGGTACTTATTTAACATTTTTTATTAAAAATTTACCATATGTAAGTCGAGTACCTAAGTATGCGTTGATAGAAAGCCTTTTCTCCTTTACTAAATACATCATAAGTGTTTCTGAAAATTAATTTTTTTTAATTATGCATGATGGGCTTGGCGGCCATCTTTCCATATTTTACACAATTTTCTAAGCACACAAGTACATTGTTAAGATCGGAAATTCGAAATTGTTGCTAAAGCAAACATTTTATGCTTTTAATTTATGGAAATGAGTGCCTAGAAATTTGTGTCTTAAAATAAAGTTGAAGTAACTTCAGGTTTTATCTTATGATTCTCTTTTTTCGGAGGGGGTTAATTAATTAGTTAAAGCAGTAAAAATCAATTTGTTTTTTTTCTTCAAAATAAAAGACTTTCTTAATTTATCTGTCTGTAGCCAAAACTAGAAGTTCAAAATTCTTAATAATGCAAACATATTACGAGCTTGTCTGCTTAGAAATTTGTGTAAAATATGGAAAGATAGCCGCCAAGCCCATCATGCATAATTAAAAAAAATTAATTTTCAGAAACACTTATGATGTATTTAGTAAAGGAGAAAAGGCTTTCTATCAACGCATACTTAGGTACTCGACTTACATATGGTAAATTTTTAATAAAAAATGTTAAATAAGTACCATAATATTAGCTTGGAAATTTGATATCACACTATTTTTTAGCCACAACTTTCCCCTTTTTTCTTTTCTTTTCTTTTTTTTTTTTTTTTTTTTTTTTGCTTGGCTTTTTTTTTACTTTTGAAAAGTTGTTTTTTAGTAGATATCAGTTCTTTTTTTAAAACAGATTATATATAATTGAAATAATTCTACTCGCTAAAATTAGTCCTGGTATAGCCTTTATAAGTAGGGAACAAACACAATAGTATACACTTTGTTTACCTATCATTCATTTTTTAGAGTAATTAATAATTTAAAAGTAAGGAAAGTCAATTTCTTCTTTCAAAGTATCAGTCTTTCTCAATTTATATCGCCTTAAAATTTTCTATGAAGGATGAAAATTTAGTAAAAATCAAATAGAGTCAAAATAAAATATATATTTACAGTTAGTCTGTCAGTTAATTGTTTGTTCTAACTTTTTTTTGCTGACGGTTTTGCAAAATAAATTTATCTTTACAAATAGCTACGGAAAATCCGAGAATGAAGCCCCGCAGGCATCCAAAGAATCGAAGATCTGCCTAAAGAAGTAAATCTAGCAATTCTAGACATGATGATGAAACATTTTTGATAAA